>CM062808.1:144597298-145197298 GCA_031772625.1 Pinus tabuliformis | reverse complement strand
AATTTCTGAGTTGGAATATTTAATGATCAAATCTTCAATCTGGAAATTGTATTGGAGGCTAAAAATGGTGAATAATTTTACAACCAATTTCTTAAAACTATTGTTGATAAAATTATGCATAATCATCAATTTATTAGAAATAAAGGAGAAGAAATAATATTCATCCATAAGAGCATAAATCATTATAAAATGGATTTATATAATAAATGACATGATAAAGAAGAGTAAAAATGGATGAAATAAGTGTTTAAAAAGTGGTCGTATTCACAGCCCAACAAACCCGCCACCCCAATCCTTATCATATAATGTATTAATGGAGGGGCGCGCCACTACCCCCGGCCCCTCCCGCATACTTGGTAGGACTCGTTGTTTTTGGGCAGGAAAATGGCCGTTGTGCATGTGGAAAGGTGGGACGGCCCTTGTGGCACGAACCTAACCTCAAAACCACCACCTATTAAGTATGGACTGCCATTGGATAAGGGACAGGTGAGGTGAGCGGGCCGCCGAAGGTAGGCCTAGTCCAACCTCCCTTATTTTTCTTAAATTCGATTATGTTAAAAAAGGAAGGGGGCAAGGTTTGACCGCCTGACCTCCTCTGTAATAAATGGACCCATAACCTCTCCACCAACAGTGTAAACTTTTCCCGTCTTTTTCATATTTAAACTCAGTTCATAAGTGCCACCAGGGAGGATGAGCATGCACATAGTTCGAGGCAGGCTAGTTTTTAGGTGGCGGAACCATGAGCAGTGCAGAGAGAGGGGTGGAACCATGATTTGAGCAATTTCTCCAGAGGTCCGGATTTTCATTTTATCAGATTTTGACAAATTTTATATGGCTTCAGCATTTCTCAGCGCCACGAACGCAATGGTGTTGTCCATTTCTCCAATAGCGTTCTACATTTTTTGGCCATTTTTCAGTATGGAGGTATAAGACTCCTTTTTGTAACTGATGCTTGTACTCTTCTTTCTCATGCCACTTAATGAATGAAGGCCTCTCCATTGATTGAGCAGGGCCCAGAGACATAGTCCAAATTGGACGAACTCCATTATCAAATTTCTTGTCTTCATTCATGCTTTATTTGTTTCTCCTCTTATCTCATGTGCACATTAAATTTCTATGTTTAGGCTACAATTTATGCATGTAATTCTTTAATACATCTATAAGCAAAAGATCTTGGATCAAGTGGTATCAAAGCAAGTCTTTGTAGATGTGAATTACATGTTTGTATGCTAATATGAAAGAGGCTCTGAAGAGGGGAAGGGAAACTAAAGTCTTTCGATCCCGAAGTGGGGCGTGCACATCGAAGAAGAAACATGGCAGATGAAGAGCTCATTATGAAGAGGAGCTTAATTTCCGCAAAACCTTCTATGCAATGGTAGAAAATCTCGGTTAATTGCTTTCAACGCTAGAGAAAGCAGAAAGGAAAAAGGCAGAAGAACAAGGTTTAGTGCATGGAAATGGTGAAGAAGACCCCCTACTTCTCCTTCCACGAGTGAAAGTTCTTATTCCTCTCATCACCATCATCATATAAATTCAAGGGATGCATCTAAGAAACCTTTCCTTAAATTAGATGCCAAATTTTATCTTCCCATGTTTAACTGTGAAAGTAATGCAGAAAAGCTTAATAACTGGATTAGGTAGATTGAAATCTACTGTAGGATTCAGAAGATCGAAGAAGACGAGGCAAATATTTAGTTGGCCTCTCTTCGACTGAGTAGCATCGCTCTCGTCTGGTGTAAGAGAAAATGGTGAAGCAGTAAGAGTGTGGGTAATCTTCTTTCCTCATAGCCTAGTTTCATTTATGCATTAAAGGAATAATTTTATCCCTCGGGTTATAAACAAAAATCCTTAATGGATTGACAATACTGAAGGCAAGGCATAGGTCAGGATGCTCAAATCTTTACATAGGAGTTTAGAAAACAAACACTTAATTTGGGCATTTCACTTGACTCACCTGAAGTAGTAACTAAGTATATTGGATCATTACATAGTTACCTTATACATTCATTATTATTGTTTGAACCAACTACTATTGACTTGGTCAGTGTAAAGGCCATCCATCTTGAGAAGAGGGGCAAAAATGAAAGAGATGCTCATTTTAAGAAACCACCTTTCAAACCTCCAAATGGAAAACCCAAAGTAAAAGGAAAAGGAAAGGAGAAGAAGATGACATCAACTAAGAAAGATGAAGGAGAAAGGCCTTATTGCACTCACTGCAAAAAGGAATGTCAAGACAACGATCATTGTTGGAAACTGTACCTGGAAAAGAGACCAAAGAAGTATGGAGGGAAAGGAAAATAGAAGACAGTGGCAACTGTGTAGAAAGACCTTGGATCCGATTTTGGAGATGAAGCATTGGTCACAGCAGCAGGAACAAAAGGTACTCTTACACATCATGTTAATTTTGAATCACATGAAGGGACTAGTTCAATAGATGAGTCTCTTCCTAATGAACGAAAGAGAATTGAGAAATTTCATATTAGAGTTATCATAAATCATACAAAATTGGAAACTTTGTTTGATACCAGATCCCAAGAAAACTTAATTTCAGAGTCCTTGGTAAAGAAGTTAGGCTTAGAAACCAAACCACATCCAAAACCTTATCCACTTGGATGGATACATGATAAAGCAAAACTGAATGTAACTAAGCAGTGCAAGGTTAAATTTGTGATCACTTCTATGTTAGTGGATGAGGTAAAAATTGATGTGATACCAATGGATATATGTGGCATGGTGTTAGGGAGTCCCTATCTATATGATACAAAGGCAATATTCTTCTGTCATGAAAACAAATACCAAATCACAAAAGCTGGGGTAGAATATATTGTAAGGGCACATCAAACTAAAATCAATGCCAGCCTTGTAAGTGCAGGACAAATGAAGAGGTTGGTGAATTCCAATAAGGGTTGCGTGCTTATGGTTGTAAGGGGAAAATATGCAAAATTATCCAATGATCTCCAGGGTTGTGATCATGTGCATAAAAATGAATTATGTGAATTAATTTCTAACTATGATGAGATGTTTCGGGAACCAAGGGGATTACCTCCGAAGAGGGAAATCCAACATGAGATCCATTTACATCATGTTGCACCTTTACCGAATATTAGTATGTATACGATGTCGACCATTGAGATGGAGGAGATCAAAAAGCTGGTGTAGGAACTATTGAACCAAGGGGTCATCAGACCAAGCACTTCTCCATGCGGCTCACCGATTGCCTTAGTGCTGAATGTTAGCCTCCTATACCAATAGGTTTCATTTTTCATGATTGGCATGGGAAGTTCCAAATATGTTCAGCTTTGATGCTGCAAAGACTCCATATTTTTGTGCACAAACATTCCTAAATGATTTTTGGTACTCTTCCTTTTGTTAAATGGGTGATCCAACAGTTCAATCTGGATCATTGCCATGTTTA
Organism: Pinus tabuliformis; assembly: GCA_031772625.1. Classification (NCBI taxonomy): domain Eukaryota; kingdom Viridiplantae; phylum Streptophyta; class Pinopsida; order Pinales; family Pinaceae; genus Pinus; species Pinus tabuliformis. Next base: position 145,193,883 of record CM062808.1, on the reverse strand, counting down.
AATTGATGTTGTAGAATAGAGAAAGAAAATTTGTCCAAACAGTTTAAGCTTGGCAGATTAGTAGTTAGGTAGAGAATAAAAGCACCCAAGTGTTTAATCTGGGCCCTTGGAAGTAATAAGGGTAGTTTAGATAGCAAGTCATTTGAAAAAGAAAAAGAAAAAGAGCAAATGAGGGTTTGCAAGTCTAAGTGCACCCTCCCTGAAGTAACAAAAAATGCTAGGAATGTTAAGATGGGTAGGTAGCCAGAAGTTGCAGAAGCCTGATTCTCTTCAGTTTTGGCCTTGATCAAGAAGGCACATATTGGCACTCGCAGAGGTATCTATGCAGCATTTTGATGACAAAATATGGAAGCATGTCTAACTTCCCCTGTTTCCCCAGAAAATCTCTTTCGAACATCCCTCCAATGGACCTTGGTATATAGCCAACAAGTCCTAGCAACACTTTATCTATTGTGAAATATTAAGCCAAGGTGTTGGTTTCCATCACACAAGAAAGCCACATTTCTTGTGTAAAATCATTTCTCACTCTCATCTGCATCTAAATCTAAGTTTACTCCTTAAACTTAGCTCTATGTTCCTCTTTCACATCTCCAACTCATATTGACTTCTAACCATATTATATAACTCCCTAAGTGTTCCCTTCCCCCTACTATTATAACATTTTATGCAAAAACCCAAAAATATGTACATACCCCCCCCTGGGCATTATAGTCATATATTTTAAAAGTTCGGGAAGTATGACAAAATCAAAGACTTTAATGTATATAGTTCTCCATGCTATGTTTGGGGATTAAATTGACACCTAGTTAATTTAATAACCCTCACCCGCTATACACTTCATAATGTTAATTACCTCTTTTCCGCATCACTTGTATAAAGTTCCTGCAAACCCACATTTACCTTTATCCAAAGTTTCATCGCTCCTCGCTTTATCAAAAGAAAATAATATAATAATGGTTGGGTCCTGCCGTTATCGCACTCGCGGCTTGTCCTCCCGCCCATCGTCAGATCTGGGCCCTCCCATCCAATGGTCCTCGTGAATTTCGGAACCCCTCCTCCATCCGTCCTTTACTGCCCGAAAATTGTCAGTGGGTGACGTTGTTCCTGGGACGCGTGTCCGCTTCCTATTGTGTCGGGCAGCCACTGACCATTACTAGGCCCGTACTAAAGGCGGTCCGATAATACCACTTACCACCATTTGTTCCTGCCCCTACATCCTCACTCACATCAGCAGTCACGTCAACTGCCATTTCACTCTCTATCTGACATGGCCGCCGCGTCATCCGTCCACGTCAACTTGGTCACGCGTCGCCACGTCATCCCGCCATACCTGGGCCCGATCAGTGACATCATGCTGACTTCATTTGCAAAAAAAAGCGCCAAATCCTTTTTTTTATATTCGCCCAAAATCGTCGCTTTTACGCATTTCTATTGGTCAATTGCTGTACTCCCTTGCATGTTGTTTTACGTCGTCTATCCGCCAACTGCAAAATTCATTCCCTGAGCTGCTGGTGCTACAAGTTCATCAACCTTCAACACCTTCGGCCTCACAGTCCCCAGGTATTTACCGATTTCCTCTGCATACCCTGGTCTTCCGAGTTTTCTGCATTAAAAAAAAAAAGAAGCATAATAACTGCTCAAATTCCTGAGTACTAAGACCCTCCATCTGCTAGTTTAGCCCCAAGTTCATCTGAAGGAGGTCCCATTGTTCAAATTTCGCTGAATTCCCACAGCTTCTTGCGCATTTGTGGCTTAAAATCATTAGCAGACAAATTCCACTGTAAAAACAACACTCACTCCCAGCATTGGCTCCTTTCACTTTCTCAACAAAGTTGTTGCCCCCTGTTCACCTAATTCACCCCTTTCTCTTTCTGTAAATCACTCCACCCCTCATAAACCACTGTTCATGCTCTTTGTTGAAATCCAAGTGTAATTCAATTCTAAGCCATAATAAAACGATGGAGACTCCTGTGGTTCTAAACGTTGCCCCTCTAAATGCCCCACATAAGAGTTTGGAGTGGTTACCCCTGGCTGACAGGGATTACCAAATGATGGAAGTGATTGAATTATCCAGCAGATACCACATTCTAGTCATTACTGAGATAAGAGAAAAACACAGAAATGGTACTGACATCTTGGGAATCTGGAAGTCCCACTTACCAGTCTATTATCTCCCTCAGGTGAATGTTTTCCCTGATTTGATTCACCAATGCTGCACAAATTATGACCCCAATCAAAGGGCTATTCTGAGTCCTTCAGGCTCTGTATTATTCCATATCACTCCTGAAGCCATCAACCAAATGCTACAGTTTCAGTCAGCAAAGCCACTAACTCCTCTTTCTATGCAACTTTTGCTGGAGCAAGGTGCCAAGCTGTCCAGCTCACAAATTACAAGAATTGCTCAGTTGTTCATGCGGCCAGATTCCCAACCTCAGCAGCCTCCTCCTTTCCTGCATGAATGGTTCAATGACATAGGCAAACTCCTAGTGAACATGATGTCCTACATCTTGGGGTACAACACCAGTGAACATGTGGATGAAACAATCTTGGTCATGTTGTCTATGTTTACCCCAGGAAGGCCTCCTGCTGTCCAGTATGACTATGCTACATTTATAGCCGACAAGATTCATGAACAGTTCATGAATTTGGAGAGAGAGAGGGTATTCAAATACACCTCCTATATATATCATCTGCTATTGTACAATCAGCCTGATAGCTTTCCTATTTTCCTCAAGAAGTTAGATGCAAAGGAAAACATAAGATCTGTAATATTCTAGTCACAAGTCTTCCACCATATCTTTCACTCTCCATACAACTACTGTGAGTTTATTGATCGGTTCATCCACCCAACCCTATCTTTTCTGATGAGTTCTCTTCCTCCTAGACTCACAGATGAAATGCAAAAGATTATCCAGCTCTCAAAGAACTATAGCATTGGTGATTGGTACTTCTACCAAGATCACACAGTAATCAGAATATATGGCTGTGAGCTAGCCCCATACAGACTGCCCAAGTATGTCCCCATGAGGCTTTTTGCCTTGGAATACTTTCGGCAATTTGGCAATGCAGACATGGTTCACTTCCATAGAAAAAATAAGAAAGCACAGCTCAAAATCAAGCATCAACTAGGTCCATTCATTTTTAATAAGAGAGAGGAAGCTTGGGAAGAGGCAGATAAAATCCTAAAAAGCTTCCAGCTGGAAACAAGCTTCTATTGGGCACCATATGACCCTAATCATTTCATAAGCCTTAGGAGAATCAAGTATAGGCTTGCTAGCTATGACCACTTTAGCATTCCACAAATTGAAAAATATGCTAACCAACTAGAGTGGATAGAAGGTACATTAGTTGAAGATTATTCTGCAGAGGAATTAACACAAAAAGCAATTAAGGGGCTTGAAAAATCAGTTGACCTAGACTATGTTGGACAGGTATTTTCCTTAGCCCCTGGGAATCTTGGAGAAAGCGCCTCCTCTTCCACCGTTGCCCAGCAATCTGCCCAAGCAGTTGCCCAAGCATCAGCCACAGCTAAAGGAAAGGAAATACAGCAAGAGGAGAAGCTCCCCAATTTGGAGCAACCAGAAGAAATGGTTGAACAACCAGCCTCCACAGATCAACAAGCTCAAGGGCAAGCCCCTCCAATGCAGGAAACAACAGTTGAAATCCCAATTTTGCAAACACCAATCAATGAAGAAAGGATCAAGAAAAGGGATAGGCAAGAGGAAACTCCTCTAACTGCCTCAACAGATCAACCAGGGGAAAAGCGACAGAGGCTAAATCCCTTCTCTGAGGAGGAAATGCTTGAAAGACCAACTGATACTATGCTCCCTCCTAGCATCGAAACATCGGCCAGCTCCTTACAACAAGAACAAGAAATGCAACAAGGAGCAGAAGTAAGTTCTTCAAGGAAGCGAACCAAGGCAGACTCTAGAATCAAGAGGCAGTTCACAGACACCAAGGCAAGAAATGAGCCTCTCAGACACCAACTCTACAATCAGCTCTTAAATATGGCACCAACTAATCAGCAGAGGCTAATGTCAGCTTATGATATTCAAGAAGGAAAAATTACTCTTAGTCATTTTAGGCCTACTATGCAGCAACCTCAATCAGCTGCAGACTATATTAGAACCAATTTGGAGGTTTTTGCTAAAGACATCCACCCCATGGATCAGATTGAGCTACACAAGTAAACCAGGGAGATGGTCTACTCAACCTTGGCTAATAAAACTCTATTGGCACACAGGTTACAAAATTCTCTACACAATATTGCTGCTCAGCTAGAACTAGAAAAGGCATCATCTCAAGCCAAGGACAATAGAATTAAGTCCTTGGAAGAAATTATTATAGAGCTAGGACATGATCCAAATGATCCTCAAGGTGTGCAGGCCTTGATGAAGAAAAATGATGAGGATATAGCAGCTTTGAGAAAGCAGATCAAGCTACCACCTACCCTTCACCCTCAGACTGAAGGGGTTGTAGAACAAAAGAAAGACCAAGATGTGGTTGCTCTACTCTTGGCCTTGCATAAAAGATTGGTAGAAACAGAGGGAGCCTTGGAAGCAACATTAAAGGAAAAACAAGGTGAACAAGCACCTCAGCCACCTCTAATAACCACAGCTATTGATGATGCACCTCAAATAACTACTTCAGCAGGTCCTCCCACTGGACAAGCATCAGAGACAGGCCCTTCAGGCTCAGCACCAGCTCCAGAAGTGACAGCACCAGCAACAACATCAGAACAGACACCCAGCCTTAATATGCAAAATATGATGAAAGAACTTGAAGCTCTTGAAGCTCAGATGGCAGAACTAAAGGAGGCTAAAGAGAAATTGGCTATGCTTGAAGAAAAATATGACAAATCAAAACAGAATATTGCTGAGAAAACAAGAGAGGTAAGGGCTCTTGAAAAAAGGATAAAGGAACTAGAAAAAGAGCTTACTCTTGATAAGGCTATAATTGAAGTTAAGAAGATCCTATGGGCCAAAATTGGTCAGTCCATCACAGACCAATGGCAATCCATTGAGACCATCCATGAGCAAATAGATCTCATAAATAGGGCTCAATTTGAAAATCAAAAAGCCAGGGCATCTTTAGGGAGTATGCTTGAGCTAGCCAACAGAATGATCCAAGTTCTCAACAATCGTACTGGCCCTCAGCTAGCAGAAATGGGTATCAGAAATAGGACAGATACCATCCTACTGATAAAGAGGATGTTGACCTTGAGGAATTATGTGCAGGCATTGGACAGGAAGTGCCAGGAAATGCAAGCAGAAGTAAATGAATTTATTGCCAAAATTACAGCATTACATAGTAGAGGGCTTCCCAGCTTGGTAACCAGTGCAGGAAGGTTATTATCACATGAACATTATGCCAAGAGGGTCAACAATTATGCCACCAATCAAATCACAGCATCCTCAGCCACCTCAGAGGAAGCAGGGCCCCCATCTGGACAAAGTCTTTATGATAAGCTGGAGAATCTATTTTTTATTGAGCATGAAATCAGACATCTTTTTGAAGTGCCACCAAATTATTATAAATACACTGAGGCTGATGAAACTTTAATCAAATTACAGAGGCACCAACTCCCTACAGAAGAATGGTGGAAAGGCATGATAGAAACATTACTCTGATAAAACAAGTTTGTTGATCAAAATCCTTGGATCACTCACAAATCAGCATTTTCAAATGATTCATATGTTTAAGTCTACCTGGAGTGGCAATAAAAAAAGGGGAGCAACTGAATGACAAGGATGATGACTAGGCACCAATGGATGAGTACAAATGATGTGACCACAACAGCAGCGTCGTGGCAAAGCAGCAAGAAAGCAAAGACTCCCGAAATGAATGCAAATCAGTCGGCCGGCCCAGTTGGTTTCAAAGTCAAGGATCTCTGACAAAGATAAACAACTGTTTATTAATCTTTTAATAGCAATAACTTTTTGTATCTACTATTCGTAGAAAGTTGGTAAGGAAAGTTATGAGTTAATGACTCATCTTTCAGATATTTTGGCTCCACCTTTTGTATATATATCCCCTTGCTGAACGCATTTGGGGTTGTTGATTTTTCTTCTGAAGAGCTATACTGTAATTTCAGACTTTGAATACAAGAAGCTGATGAATTTCCTGAAGTTCTGCGTTGTTTGAGGTGTTGTGATGAGATTGCTTGCTGCTGCAGGATTCCTGCGTTATTTCATGATACAATAAGTTTTCTAAACCGTGTCTTTATGTTCTCTTTGCTTACAAAACCCGCATATGTTGTATGTTTAATGGTCTTAGCATCAAAGAAAAGGAATAGTTCAGGATTTGTTTATTAAACACCCTAAGCTCAATCTCTGCTGTTAATTATGTTTTCTTCAGAATTAGTTATGAATGTGAAATTCTTAATTGCTCGCATTTACACTGAATCTTCATGGTGAATACTGTTCAGGAATTCTGAGTTGCTCCTGAGCAATATTTCATTTCTCCATCTCACTAGCATAGTGAAAGAACCTTAATTGCCTCTCACTGACTGATTGCAATCCATACTACCCAAATCTGAAGGTTTGTTTCATGAATGCCCATTTGGCTCTGCAGTATCATCATTCTCACCAAATACCTCCAGCAACACATAATCACTGACTCCAATGCCCAATGGACTAAAACCCTCTTAACATTGCATTTCCAGTTGTTAGAAGATATCATTCAACCAAACTTTAAACAAAATTCAGTGCATCATAACTAGCCTAAAACATCGCAAGACAAAGCTAAATTCTAAAGAGAGAGCCCTCTCTGATTGCAGGTGGGCTAGAACCTGTAATCCAAAAATTGGTTTGTGGTTACCTGACCGTATTCCCTTAGGATTCAAAGGGAACAACCTGAGTGATAACACTGAAGAAAGATGGCACATGGAGGATGTGCATGGATTACCGAGAACTAAACAAAATCACGATGAAAAATCATTACCCTATTCCCCGCATTGATGACTTAATAGATCAGTTAAAGAATGTTATCTATTTCACCAAATTGGATTTGCGTAGTGGTTATCATTAGGTTCAAATTGCAGAGCAGGATGTGTGGAAAACCACCTTCAAGACCAAATAGGGGTTTTCGAATGGATGGTGATGCCATTTGGACTTTGTAATGCTCCAACCACTTTCATGAGGGTCATGAATGGTCTATTTAGGCCTTTCATTGATGAATTTGTTCTTGTATATCTAGATGATATTCTTGTCTTTAGTAAAAGTTGGAATGAACATGTATGCCACATGAAGAAAGTGTTTGATGTATTGAAAAAAGAAAAACTCTATGTAAAATTGTCAAAGTGTGAGTTTGGGAAAACCTCTTTGGTTTACCTAGGTCATGTTGTTGGTCATGGTCAGCTAAAAATTGATCCTTCTAAAGTTGAAGCAATTGTAAATTGGCCTAAGCGTACTAGTGTAACCGAGGTTTGTAGCTTTTTGGGTGCATTACATTATTGGAGGATATGTATTGCCAATTTCTCTATTATTGCAACACCTTTACACACATTGACAAGTGTAAAGCAAGTCTTTCAATGGGGATGAAAGCAACAGAAGTCCTTCGAAACATTAAAAGAAAAGATCAGCACCGCACCGGCATTGGCCTTACCAGATCTCCAATAGCCATTCAAGATTGATATAGATGCCAGCGGATATGCCATGGGAGTTGTAGTGATGTAGAAAAAGAAGTCGATATGTTACCATTTAGAGAAGTTCTCTCATGCTGTGATAAACTATCCCACTTATGACAAGGATTTATATATGTTGGTCGAGAGTGTGAAAAAGTGCAAACACTACCTAATCGGCAAGGAGACCATCATCCATATGGATCATCAACCCTTGCAGTATCTTCAGTCACAAACCAAGTTGCAGCAATCTCGTCATTTCAGGTGGATGGGTTTTCTTCAATAGTTTCATCTGGTAATAAAGTATAAGAAGGGCACTAGCAACAAAGTGGCTGATATGCTATCTCGCCCTCCTATTTCTTCTTCTATTATTTTGCATAATGCTTCGTTATCTTTTGAAAGTTATGCTGAACAATATGCTAATGATGATGACTTTAAGGAGATTTATGCAAAACTGACCCATGGTTTTGTTGTGCCCATAACCACCACCCTATCAAAACTTGCCTTGGCAACAATTTTGAATGGGTCCCCTAAAAGTTGGTCTTCTACCTATCCAAATGATCTGTTTAGTCCCAGAGACTTTAACTTGCTGCTGAGCCAAATTTTCAGTTCTTAATGGTCAAGACCCCCTTTTTTAATCCATGTTGCACAGTCCATTCATCATCTAGCCTAGCCCTCCATTCATTCCCTCCATCGGAACCTTTCTAGATCTCAAAACCTTCTATCGCATCATTATTCCCATCATAACTCTTTATAGTAGAAATGCTTCGCAAAACATGCGTAAAGCCCTTTTTTTTTGGCCTATCGCGATTAGCACTGCACACTGTTTCCTTTTGGACCTGATGACATTATCAACCCAAATTCATATATTTCGAGTTCGGAGCCATGTCACACATTGCTATCGGCGGGTCTGGGGCTTATATAAAAGTTGCGCCCCTATACTCTCGACCTGATAGCATTATTAACCATATGTCATATATATCGGGTCCAGAGTTATATCGTAAATCGCTATCGGCCAAACCCCAAGGCTATATATAAAGGGCGCATATGTCTTTCGGACCCGACAACTGTATTAACCATGATATATATTTTATCGGGTTCACCCCTCCAATCGCTTATCGCAATCGGTGGGTCCAAGGGTTATATGTATATTACGCCATGGCATACCGAACCTGCCGATGATTATGAATTCGGGCATATATTATTTCAAGTCCAGCCTTATGGCCAGACGTGGGTTTTCCTGTATAATCTTATGTTTTACGAAAAATGTTAAGTCGGGGATTTTCAAAGAAAATCACACATTGCAGACCCGCCAGGGCTATTAAGTGCAGTATATATATTTCGGGTCCGCCTTCCCTGATCTCTTATTGCAATCGGCAGAGCCCAGGGGTTATGCAGTTAGTGAAGGGGTGATGACTAGAACCACCGATAATTTTAGGCTTAGGCATATAAAATTTGAAGTCTGGTTGTACGGCCCAGACATGGGTTTCCTGTGTTTCTTGTGTACTCGGTAAAATGCTATGGTCATATTTTTTTAATGGAAAATGCCATATGGTGGACCCGATAGGGTATAGGTTCCTACCTATAGTATTTCAAGTCCGGGTTTTGGATTCCGCTTTATGTTTTGCGAGGATTTTCAATGTAAATCAGATTTACATTCACGAGACTTAATCAATGCATAAATTAAAAAGAAGGGGGTATTCTTTCACATTTGATGTTATAAATGCAAGAATTAGGTTTTGTAGGCATGTTTACCATATTTCTCATAGTCATAGCTAATATGAATTATTTTTTGCAGGCAAATTCAAGCAGATCCGGTAACGGATAAATGTGAGTTATGTCAAGATGACACCTCTACTCCACCGATGTTGGTATTTCAAAACACAATCTGCTAAAGGAAATACAGAACACCATAGTGCATGATGGAACTGCTCTCTATATTCAGAAAAACCATTCATGACAGGGATGATCCATCAGGATGTCATTACTTCCAAACACACCTTCAGTCATGCTAGATGTGGATGATGAGCACAGTGTTTTCAATTTGGATAACGTCCGCTCTACACAAGTGCGAAGAGATGACACACAATAATTCTCTTTCAACCAACATTGATTCATTCCCCAGGAAACGAAGCACTCCAATAGATATATCCTTCACATGTCAGCTGTTATACTGATGATGCTACATTGGCACATTCTGATTTGCATATTGAAAAAGAAAGAGGGAATTGAAGAGATCTAGGGAACAAAAGGGTCAGGGGCCTGAGGCATAAGTATTACCTCCAGATAGGAGAGGGGGGATTTTTGTTTGGAGAAAAACAAATTTGATTTATTGTGAATAAATAGGACTGTTTGGTTCAAGAAGGAGCTGGTGTTTTAGATTTATTTTTCCTTTTCTTTGATATGTTTGGAACCAGTGTGTTGTTTCTTGTATAAAAACAAATGTGATTTGTTTCATGCATATTGATAACTAGGAGTTCATGGTTGTTCTTGGTTATTTGACCGTAATTCAATAGCATTGATAATTCATGAAAGGTTGTTGATTCTAGACATTGTTAAACATCAATTGCAGGTGTTATTTGTATGGAAATGAACGTATATTCCTATATAAGTAATTGCATTGCGATTAGGATTTAATACAACCTTGTTCTTATGTGGACCAATAATTGATTCATTTGGACTCGGGATTTATATGTGATGTTTAACCTCCTTTGTTTTGCTCCTGTAGGATAGATTAGGATAGTTAGGACTAGATTAGAGTAGTTAGAAGTAGTGTAGATAAGATTTAATACATAGTGGTTAGCTTTTTTATTCTGTTGATTTAATTGAAGTCTTCTTCCCAGAAGCAATATTTCAACACCTATTACAGTTCACGGGGTCCCTTAAAACCCGTTGGAACTAGCTATTCCAAACGAAAATAGGCCCAATTAGGGTTTTTGATTGGGTTAGTTCCCCTTGTTGGTAAAGCAAAAATTCGCCATGTCAACAAATTGGTGCTAGAAGGAGGTCCTGAACTGCCATCCACAGCTTTTCAAGATTTCATCTATAAGTGCCACACATGGATTCAAAAAGATTAATGCATGGATTGTGAAGATCGAAAACACCCTTCCTCTCATTCAGAAAATACTCATTTCAAAGAAGAGACACTATGGGAGTATCCTGTCACTCAAGAACAACCAGTCAGAAGACTTACTCGGGCTTACGCTCATTCCCTATCACAACTCCCTATCTTTTAGTCTTTACCTCCGACAACAAAAAGAAAGCCAAGGGTCTATCACATAAATGAAGAGACATCTGTAGCCCCTTCTCTTAAAGATATTGTGCTTGATTCTTTGCAGAGTATCGACTCCCCTTGGGAAGAAATTCCTAAGGATTCCCCTTCTGAAGGCAATCCCTGGCTTGATTTAGAAAATCCTAATGAAGAAACCCTCAACCAGAACATCCCTATCCTCGATATGGCTAATATTCCTCAATCGGGTGGAAACCAACTCCCACCTCCTTCGGGAGCACTTCCTCCTTGGCTCACTCAGGATGCCATAGCGGTACCTGGGCAACAACACCCCTTACCCAAGAATGCAGAAAGAGTACTGCCTAAATTCGACCCTGAGCGGGGAGACACTACTGAAAACCATATTCATTCTTTCTTCCTGGTCGTGCACATGCTGGGGGTAGCTGATGAAGATATAGTTTGTCACCTATTCCCTTTTACCCTGACTGGTGTAGCTTCCACATGGTATTTTAGCTTGAGAACAGGATCAATCACTTCGCGGGTTTCCTTTCAACAGGACTTTTTAGACAAGTATGGTGATGACAAAACCCCTGCGGCCTTAGTTCTAGAACTATCCAGTTTGAAAATGGAAACCAAATAAAAGGTCAAAAATTTAACATCCGGTTCAACACCCTGTTCGACAGAATCCCGGCCATCGCTAGACCTACTGAGGAGGTGCTCATATAATTCTACATCACTGCTCTCCCTGTCCCTACTACGATGTGGGTCAAAAGGAGTAATGCACAAACCTTACAGGGTGCTATCAATGAAGCAGTAAAAGTTAAGAATGAAATGCTCAGTCTCACAACATGCCATCATACGGCTGGAGAAAATAAATCCTCTCAAGAATCCAAAAAGAATAATGGGGGTGATAACAAAGGGGCTGAAACCAAAGAAAAGGATACTACAGATGTAGAAGGTTTGCATCGGATCATTACAAAGTTGACAAATACAGTCAACAATATGAAAAGGAATTCTGGAGAGAGTACAAGCGAGAGTGGAGGAGAGTATAACAACAAAAAACCTTTCAAACCTTTCTATTGTAAGAAGGAAAAAGGTTTTCATGGTCCACTTGCTCTGCCTGCTCCACCCAGTGAAGGAAATTTAAATACAAAAGAGCTGGCTCTTATCAGATCACTCGTTAACCAAGAAGAACCTATAGTGGAGATAGAGCCAGAACAAGAAGATGAGGAAGAATACCAAGTAGAAGACCTTGGAGGAAGAATCTCAAATCAACGTACCGTGGGATTTCTATACAAATGAAAATGATGATGATCAAGGAGACAGTACGACAGAGATCCACACTAATGAAATCCACATACGAAGCAATGGGCCACCTGCAGGGGTGATGAAGCCTGTAGACCAGACGAAGAAAGATGTCCACCCTTTGAAGGTACCCACTCCCAAAGTCCCTGTTGAGAAGGGTAGACCAAGTGGTCAGTCCAAGAATACCCCCATGGCAAACCGTCCAGAGAAAGAGAACACAGGTCCCACTACAACGAAGGCAACTCAAAATGGCAAACTCCCACCTAAGAACAACAAAACTAGTATGTTTACTCTACCTTATCTCATTTATAACATTGATTACAATATTTTCGATGATCTTAAGAAATCTAGGGCTAATATCACATACATTGATTTGTTAAAATTAATGTAGCAAAGAGATATGCTCCTGAAATCTATGAATGAGCGAAACTCCAAAACTCCCACCATCCCAAGTAGCCAAACCAAGAAGTCAGTGCCCAGACCTGTAAACACCTCCAATACAGCCCAAATACCATCAACTATGGAAGCCACTATGTATAAAATGAATTGAAACCCCCAAGATGTCAGTTTAGCCATGATAGGGAGGAAATCAAAATCCATGACTACACCTTTCCTTATCACATTTGAAATCCTCAACATGAACGTACATAATTGCTTGGTATATTTTGGTTCCTTGTCCATTGTGATGCCTTATGTTGTTGCCAAAAGACTGCATTCAATACCTGAGAAAAATGGGACTCGAATTATGCAATTGGATAGGAAAAATGTGAAAGCAATTGGAGAATTGAAAGATGTGTTGATTCAGATGGCCGCTAAACCACAATATACCCAAGTCATTGATATAGTGGTAGTCGATATACCCGAAGCTTATGGAATGCTGCTTAGCAGGGACTGGTTAGCAAAACTCAATGGATACTTCTCAACTGATTGGTCCCATCTCTTACTACCTCAAAGCAAGAAGGGTGATATGCTGAGAGTTGATCGATAAAGATACATGAAATATGTGGTGACGGAACTAAATGGCCCCAATGAACCTGTAATGTTTACCAACTCTATCCTTGGGAATTATAGTTTCAATGTTTGTGCCATAGAAACCTATTTTGGAGAATTCCATGTAGAAACAATTGAAGAAACTAAAATAAACACACAATTGGAAGATCTCCCCTATAGTCCAACTAATAAACCACCCTGTAATATAGTAGATGATAGCAATAATTCCGTAAAGAGAAATTCGGTTAATGTAGCATTAGACTCTATATTTTTGACACTCTATTGTGATAGCTTTAACTGCCTAGAAGGTGCAGGTGTTGGGAGCATTCTCATTGACCCGCAAGGGAACCAACATTTGATGACCAACTAGTTGGAGTTTGCATGCGCCATAATACAACAGAATATGAAGGCTTGCTACAGGGCCTGAAGAAAGCCATTGATATGAAGGTAAAAAGTCTTAAAGTTTTTGGTGACTCACAAATAATCATGGACTGGGTATGGAAAAGGGTATGCTGCAATTTTCCACACCTGGTGAGACAAGAGGTATGGAGCTTAATTAACAGTCTTGATTCTTTTAATATCGTATGCATACCTCGATGGCAAAAACAAGATGCAGATCTGATCACTGGTATGGATGCAAAACCTTTGCCTAATATTAGATTAAACAAGAATAAATATTATGTTCAATTGATTTTTAGGCCATCCATGTTTCTGGGAAAACTAGTATTCCTATAGAATGCTAGCCCTCTAGGTTTGGCAGCTACCACATAAACAACAATTTAAAGCAATCCAACGATTTCTTCTATGTGTGACAGATAAGAGAAAGATAATGGAACCAACCTCGAACTTCTTCTTAATCCCTTACTTGATCTCTCTCCCCTTTGACAGAGCTTGCAACTCCTCCTCGTACTTAACATGCTTGGAGAGTACCTGCACAAGTACAACAACAAAGAACTGTCAAAGCATCGTGATCTATTACAACATAAACATTACAGAATCAGATATATAATGAAAAAATAATAGCATTCACAAATGAAACATTCACAATTGCAAAATCATATGGAAGAAAACTTGAAGAGCTTTATTAATAGAAGGGGAATTACATCCTAGTTGTCTAATCCAGCATCATCCTTCCAGCTTCAATCCCTCTTCACCTCATGAAATAGCAAGATCACACCAACAATACAATGCTCTTTCCTCAATCAAAAACTATCTGCACTTCCTTGCAATTCACAATATCCCAGCCCCCAGATATCTTAGACGATGGATCCATTTATAGATTGTGCAAGGGTGTGAGTCATCCATGGGGTTTGATTAGTGTCATTCCACTTGTTACAGTTGATTCCATAAGAGAAGGGATTGGAGATTTCTTAGATCCCTTACTCATCCTTAGGAAAATTTAGAGAGGCAAGTGGCATAGGAGAAGTTTCTAGAAGATTCCATGAGTAACCACCTAACAAACTGTCTCAGACATTTGTCCATCCTTTCCCATCTCACCCTATAGAAGGCCTAAATAATATGCATCGCACCCTGGTAGTGTACCACTCAGTATGCATCACACCTTGCCAGTGGAGCAATCACTATGGTTCAATTTAGGAAATTTCTAGATGGTTTTTCAGATGGAACTTTTGGGGAATGATGTATTCAGATGACTATGTTCTTTTAGGGCATGAAACAAATCTTTTTAGGGGTTTATGAGCCCTATTTTATCGACATATAAGTTTGGGGTTGATGTTACCAAATATGTCTTTAACAATCTGTACCTGATAACATCTCAAATTGGCAGGCATTCAAAGGTGACTAGCAGATCCTTGAGCTCCTACATTGTGGGAAGACATCCAGAAATGAACTCGTTGATAAAAGGGAACATGAGAGGCTTATGAATAAGAGTAAAAGCAAGGCAATATCTTTCATTGAGAAATCTATTGTCAACAGGTTTGGCATCCCTAATGCTCTCATGTTTGATAACACTGCTTATTTTTCATCACTAAAGCTGACTGAATTCGCTATCGATAAATCAATTCGCATAAGATATGCATCAATCTATTACTCCCAGGGAAATGGAATTGCGGAATCCTCAAATAAAAACTTCATCTGCGTAATCCGTGCATCTGTCACTGACAACTAGGGGAATTGGCACAACGCTCTAATAAATGCCCCCTGGTCTGATAGTGTCACCCCAAAGTGTGGGCACGTGAAATTCCAACATTTATGGCTAGGCCCACTCCAAGTTGAGGAAAACATTGGCCAAGGAACTTAGAAATTGAAAATTCTACAGGGAGACACTTAGAAACTCCCTATTAATGGCCATCATCTCAAAAGATACTTCCAGTAGCCACCAATGGTGGTTACCTCCTGAGTAGGTTAGGATTTATTTTATTTTGTTGTTAGTTTAGTTCCACTTCTGTCTTTTCCTTTTTGTTTTTCTGCAAAGTTTATTTTCTTGCTGTGTTGAATTGCAGTCCTTTTCAACTAACCAATTTTGGTCCTCCCGTCTTGTTTTTACCTTCCTTAGATTTGCCCTCATTCACCACCTTCAGCCTTTCCCTTGCTCCTTAACTTGTTGATGAGTCTGCTAAACCTAAGTCCATCATTACCTTGCAAATCAAACAAATTTTCAATAGGCCCATGAGAACTTGAAAATTAGTGGTAGAATTCAAACCGAAGCCACTCATTGGCATCTATTGGGAACTATATGAGATCTGTTGATAGCTTGGATATCTGGAGCATGTAGGGGCATCATTATAAAACAAACAAATGTGTAACTACATGTTATAGACATTTTTGTGCCTTACAACTTTGAGCATGAAATGTCCATAATCCAAGGGATCCAAAGTCCCTAAAGATGTTGTTACAGCTCCTAAAGGAACAAGGTCAACCAATGACAGCTCCTCCCAGAAGTTCTCCACCAAAAACCACTCAGAAACAGTCAATTCAGGATCAATTCAAGTGCTCCACTAGCTGCCTGCAGTGCAAAGCACCCCAGTACACTGTCTAGGTGCGTTGCAACGCACTTGAATGCACTACCCAGGTGCGTTGAGCGGGAAAGGACAAGTGGCAGAGTCATTCAACGAGGTGGAAAGACCATGGAAGCTCCCAAAATCTTCTCCAATGACACTTGCCTCACTGAATTCGACCAAGTGATGAGTAAGAGGCTCTCAGTCTCCAAGTGGAAGCAAGAACTGACAGAGAGAAGCCACAAGTCAAAACATAAGCTGACTCATCCTCTCTGCTTACATTTATATATGGATCCATCATCCCAGAGATCCAGAGGCTGGAATTTTGTACTTTGCAGAGAATTGCTGTTGGTTTGAGATTGAGATTAGTACATTGGGTGATTTATGCTTTGTTGGAGGAGAGGAAGGGATTCCTTTGCTGGGAGGTAGATGCTGGATCGAGACTCACTTGGTTGTATCTCCTCTTGGACTTTCTTATTCTATCAATAAATTACTTGAGTTTCTCCTACATGTTGTGTACCAATGATGTTTTGTTATATTTTCATGTTTAGCTTAATCTAATCCTGAGCTTTTTATGAATGTATATCTATATCTTCGTGTAGTTTCTCTCTCTTGTGATCTTGCAGGAATTCGATGAAGCTAGGCCGGTGACGGAGCAGGGAGCTGGGAGTTATTGAAGAGAGGAGAGATTGGATCAACAAACTAGCGAAAGATACAGGTTAGTTACATCCTTCCTCCTCATTTACATTTCATAAAGAAGAATACTCAAGTAAGTTTCCTTGTTTGTTGCTAAGGCACTATCACACCTTAGAGTGGGATAGGGGCATTCTGAATTAGATACTTTTCCCAACAACACTACAGATGGACTGGCATGGAGGAATGCTGCATTTTAAAATCCCACTCAGACCTAGCCTATACTTGCTTGTAAGGTTTGCATTCATTCTCCATTGGTCCCATCCACCACACAAAGTTTTCCAATACCTATCATCTACAAGTAAACCTCCTCTCATGGGCTAAACTCACTATCATATACCTGTGGCAAATCAAATTGTGCTCTAGTCCTTATGCCTAGAACTGGAAGGACTTATTTAAAAAGAAAATTAAATGTCAGGTCCTTGTGCCAATCTGGAAGGACAGGTTGTTTTGGAAGCCGGTTAGTGTAAGCAGTATTGCTAGGCTTAGAGTATCAATTGATACAGCAAGCACAACCTTGCTTAAGCGGTTTAAAAATATGGCAAGATCCATGACTGCATCCCATTCAATCATATGAAAATACAACATTGAAATTCTTATATAAAGTGCAGGCAAACATATTTATATCAAGTTTGATGAACAATAAAGAGATGAGGTACACACCTAAATAGGTATGGACAGACCAGTGATGGCCCCAAAAGGATTTTTGAAAGTGGGAAACAGGTAAAGGAAGGTCAATAAACCCCATAATACTGCCATTGGAGAATGCCTATCAAAATCCTATCAGTAAGTAGAAGCTATTTGTCTCTATCCCACCTGAAGCAATTAATGTTGAAGTGGAACCCATGCTTGTCCATCTATATAGTCTGCATTTCAAGTTTATCCTAACACCCTGATGTTCTATTGATCCAAGGTTTATTTGGAAACAAAGATAACTAGTTCACCTAGCGGTTCGCCATTTGTTGTGGCCACAACCACCACCTTATCAAAACTTGCCTTGGTAGCAATTTTGAATGGGTCCCCTAAAAGTTGGTCTTCTACCTCTCCGAATGATATGTTTAGTCCTAGAGACTTTAACTTGTTACCGAGCCAAATTTTCAATTCTTAATGGTCAAGACCTCACTTTTAAATCCTTGCTGCATGATCCATTCATCACCCAGCCTAGCCCTCCATTCATTCCCTCCATCGGAACCTTTTTAGCCCTCAAAACCTTCTATCGGATTATTATTCCCATCATAACTCTTTATAGCAGAAATACTTCGCAAAACATGCATAAATCCCTTCTTTTTCGGCCTATCGCAATTAACATTGCGCACTGTTTCCTTCCATGCCCAACGACAATATCAACCCAAATTCATATATTTCAGGTCTGGAGCCATGTCGCACATCGCTATCGGTGGGTTCGAGGCTTATATAAAGGCACGACCTTATACTCCGGACCCGATAGCACTATTAACCATAGTTCATATATATCAGGTCTGGAGTTATATCGCAAATCGCTATCGGCCAAGCCCCAAGGATATATATAAAGGGCACATATGTCTTCTGGACCTGACGGCTGTATTAAACACGATATATATTTTATCTGGTCCACCCCCCCCAAATCGCTTATCGCAATTGGCAGGTCCAGGGTTATATGTATATTGCATCGTGGTATACCAGACCCGCCGATGATTATGAATTCGGGCATATATTATTTCAAGTTTGGCCTTATGGCCAGACGTGGGTTTTCCCATATAATCTTATGTTTTACAAAAAATGTTAAGGTTAGGGCTTTTCAAATAAAATCACACATTATGGACCCGCCAGGGCTATTAAGTGCAGTATATATATTTTGGGTCTGCATTCCCTGATCGCTTATCACAATCGGCAGAGTCCAAGGGTTATGCAGTTAGCGAAGGGGTGACGACTGGACTCGCTGATAATTTTAGGCTCGGTCATATAAAATTTGAAGTCTAGCTGTACGGCCCGGACGCCGGTTTCCCATGTTTCTTGTGTATTCGGTAAAATTATATGGTTGCGGTTTTTATGGAAAATGCCATATGGTAGACCCGATAGGGTATAGGTTCCTACCTATAGTATTTAAAGTCTGAGTTTTGGATTTCGCTCTATGTTTTGCGAGGATTTTCAAGTAAATTAGATTTACAGTCACAGGACTTAATCATTGCATAAATTAAAAAGAAGGGGGGATTCTTTCACATTTGATGTTATAAATGCAATATTCAAGTTTTGTAGGCATGTTTTCCATATTTCTCGTAGTCATAGCTGATATGAATTATTTTCTGCAGGAAAATTCGAGTAGACCCAGTAACGGATAAATGTGAGTTATGTCAAGATGACACCTCTGCTCCACTGGTGTCGGTATTTCAAAACACACTCCGCTAAAGGGAATATGGACTGCCATAGTGCATGATGGAGGCACTCACTGTATTCAGCAGAAGCATTCATGACAGCGATGATCCATCAGGATGTCATTACTTCCAAACACACCTTCAGTCATGCCAGATGTGGATGATGAGTGCAGTGTTTTCAATTGGGATAACATCCGCTCTACATAGGTGCGAAGAGATGACACGCAGTCATTCTCTTTTAACCAACATCATTTCATTCCCTAGGAATCAAAGAACTCCAGTAGATATATCCTTCACGTGTCAACTATTATACTGACGGTGCTACGTCGACACATTTTGATTTGTATATTGCAAAAGAAAGAGGGAATTGAAGAGATCTGGGGAAGATGAAGGGTCAAGGGTTTGAAGCATAAGTATTACCTCTAGATAGGACAGGGAGGATTTTTGTTTGGAGAAAAGCAACTTTGATTTATTGTGAATAAAGAGGACTATTTGGTTCAAGAAGGAGTTGGTGTTTCAGATTTATTTTTCCTTTTCTCTTATATGTTTGGAACCAGTGTGTTGTTTCTTGTATAAAAACAAATGTGATTTGTTTCATGCATATTGATAACTAGCAGTTCATGGTTGTTCTTGGTTATTTGAATGTAATTCAATAGCATTGATAATTCATTAAAGTTTGTTGATTCCAGACTTTGTTAAACATGAGTTGCAGGTGTTATTTGTATGGAAAGGAATGTATATTCCTATATAAGTAATTGCATTGCAATTAGGATTTAATACAACCTTGTTCTTATGTGGACCAGTAATTGATTCATTTGGACTCGAGATTTATATATGATGTTTAACCTCCTTTGTTTTTCTCCTATAGGATAGATTAGGATAGTCAGGACTAGATTAGAGTAGTTAGAAGTAGTGTAGATAGGATTCAATACATAGTGGTTAGATGTTTTATTATGTTGATTTAATTGAAGTCTTCTTCCCAGAAGCAATCTCTCAACACTTATTATAGTTCACAGGGTCCCTTAAAACCCATTGGAACTAGCCATTCCAAATGAAAATAGGCCTAATTGGGGTTTGTGATCAGGTTAGTTCCCCTTGTTGATATAGCGAACATTTTCCATGTCAACAAGTTCACAAGTGGAGAACTATCACTTGCAGGGGAAACTGTTGTATCACCTTGGAAAATTGTGCGTACCCACAGGGGAAAGGGTACATGTAATCCGGGAGGCCCACACCTCCCTTGTGTCTGCTCATTTTGGAGTTGAAAAAACTTTGTGTCGTACAAATATTTTGTTTTTGGCCTCATATGAAGAACATTGTGACTCGCTATAGAAAGGGATGTGTGATGTGTTATGTTTCAAAGCCCTCCAATAGAAAACTTGGGCTCTACACACCACTCGCTATTCCAAGTAGTCCATGGGAACGTGTGTCGATGGATTTTGTAGGAGGTTTGCCTTTGTCTAGAAAAAGTCATGACTATTTGTATGTCGTCGTTGACCGTTTTAGTAAGATGTGTATTTTAATAGCTTATAAAAAGAAGATCACTACAGAGTAGACTGCTTATCTTTTATTTCAGCATGTTTGGGTCCACTTTCGGTTACCCACATCAATTGTGTCAGATCGAGATTCTTGCTTTCTCGGAGAGTTTTGGACCAGCTGGTGGAAAATGATGGACACCAAGTTGAGAAGAAGTTGGACATTTCATCCATAGACTAACAGACAAACAAAGGTTGTCAACCACACCGTGGTACACTTTTTACGAGGCTATTGTGGGAAACATCCTAAGTTGTGGGATGAGCATCTTCCATATGTGCAACATTCCTATAACTGAGCAGTGCACTCATCTACACATTGTTCACCATTTGAGACATGTTTTGGCTACCTTCCAAAAGACCCTTTTGATATGGTCATTGGAAGGGAAGATGACTCCAGTGGACATGATGACAAGGACAAAGCATAGTGGTTCATTCAGTGGATCTAGTTGATTCACCAAGAAATACAGGAGAAGTTGGAGAAAAGTCAAGCCTAGTACAAGGCTCGACATGACAAACATTAAGTCCACCATCAATTTCAAGTGGGCGACAAAGTGTGGTTCCATATCAACAAGGAAAGGATGAAGGGGGAAGGGATGAAGTTGCGACCAATCTGGTATGGTACATTCACCATCTTGGAGAAGACTAGAAACAATGCCTTTCGTCTCGATTTGCTGACATATATGCAAATGTACTCCATAGTGAATTTGGAAAACAAAGTTGTATGAGCCGCCACTGATTATGGATAGTGAAGAGGTGGGCATAGTTCCTACAGTTGATGACTTTGCACCAGAGTATCTCGATGAGTTACCTGAAGACATCATCCTTTATAGAAGAATGAGGACTTCACGATGGGGAGATGTGCAATACATTTGAGTTGGTTTCAAGGGGATGCACCCTAGCAAGGCAAAAATGGATGGAAAAAGAAAGAGTGAGGGAACAATTCCCTCACTTTCCAATTGACTAATAAAGCTTTTGGCTATCCAAAAGCTCCTCAATGGGGAGGATTTATCGAGGTGGATCTCCAAACACCAGTGGCATGGAAAAGGCTTAAAATTCAAAGTTGAATAAAGACGATTAACTTGACACCAGATCAAAGTGATCATTTCCCTACTTCCAATGGTGCGAATGGCACTCCAATCCGAGTCCATATGAAGAAGATAGAGGCAGTCAAATTTTTGGATGAATTTTTTTGACTAGGCAGGATTAATGGAGACACGATTTGGAATTTTTCCGGCAGATGAAATCCAGCCAAATTCAGCTAGATTCTAGGCGAAATTGTCACCTCGTTAAAATGTCTCCTTCGGTAAAAAAATCAGGATTTTCAAAATTGGCCATATTGTTTTTTTTATAACAAAAAATTATTAAAAAAAGGGGTGGTGGGCCACCAACCCTGCCACTCCAATCCTTATCATATAATATATTAATGTAGGGGTGGGCCCCTACCCCTGGCCTCTCCCCCTGTACTTGGCAGGTCCTGTTGTTTTTGGGTGGGCAAATGGTCGTTGCGCACGTGGAAAGGTGGGCCGGCCCTTGGGGCATGTAACCAACCTCAAAACCACCACTTGTTAAGCATGGATCTCCATTGGATAAGGGAAACGTGAGGTGGGCAGGCCGCCCAAGGCGGGCCCAGCCCGACCTCCCTTCTTTATTTTAAATTCAGTTATGTAAAAAGAGGGAGAGGGTGGGGTTTGACCGCCCGACCTCCTTTGTAATAAAGGGATCCATAACCACTCCACCAATGGTTTTTTTGTAAACTCCACCAGCCTTTTTCATATTTAAAATCAGTTCATTAGTGTGACCAAGGAGGAGGAGTGCATATGTAGTTTGAGGCAGACTATTTTGTAGGTGGCAGAACAATGAGCAGTGCGAAGAGAGAGGTGGAACCATGATCTGAGCAATTTCTCCAGGGGAACAGATTTTTATTTTGTCAGATTTTGACAAATTTTATATTTTTTCATCATTTCTCAACACCACGAATGTAATAGTGTTGTCTGTTTCTCCAATAGAGTTCTGCATTTTTCGGCCATTTTTGAGTATGGAGGTATAAGAATCCTTTTTGTAACTGATGCTTGTACTCTTCTTTCTCATGCCACTTAATGAATGAAGGCCTCCCCATTGATCGAGCAGGGCCCAGAGACGTAGTCTAAATTAGACGAACTCTATTATCAAGTTTCTTATCTTCTTTCATGCTTTATGTGTTTCTCCTCTTCCCTCATCTGCACATTCAATTTCTACATTTAAGCTACAATTTATGCATGTAATTCTTTAATACATCTATAAGAAAAATATCTTGGATCAGTCGAGAGGGATACTACCTATGATTTGGGAATTTTTCTACTGATCTCTTGTAGATGTTTCATCTTCAGTGAATAACTTTCTCATGACATTACTCATTTCCTCTTCTATTCCCTCTTCCATTTGCTCTTTTTGATTGCTCAACATCTGTCCCTCGGCCGTCTTTCCCACAACCTGTAAGGAAGAGTCCTTGTCATTATCTTGGCTTCTATCCTTCCCATTGACATTCATGTCTTGCCGTACATATTCCTCCATTCTATTTCCCTCACCTAAGCTCCCCGGCAGCGCTCCTAAGTTGGGATCCCATTCGTCTCTTCTTCAGAGTCTAAACCACTCTCACCTACCACTTGTCAGCTAACAACATTCTCCTTTGCACCCTGACATCCCTAGCCTTCTGCAATCCTTCCACATTGATTCCTTGAGTAGCATCTATATTCCCCAATTGATAGCATCCTCACCTTGGGTCCTTCCCCTAGTACTGGGGTTTTACGCTACCATCATTGTTGTAGATAAGGGTAGAAGCCCTTCTTGTACCATGAACATCTTAATCCACAATGGCGCTTCCCTCACCAACTTCCTTCTCAATCCTGACTTAAACGTTTCTTCTACCCTTGAAAAGGATTTATAGTTCTCCGTAGAAAAATCAACTATGTACCCCTCTACTATGGTCTATACCGAAAAATAAACTGCCCTTGTCAGATCGCTATCCAAGTGTCGAAGTGATACAAGGTCTGAGGGAGCCCAGTCGCGACGAGTTGGCATTGTTCCTTCTAACTAATTCTACACTTTTAGCCTCCTTAACCAATTATACAAGTATTCTGGAAACTTACACTAGAAGATCTCATATTGGTCACTTGAAAACTCAACGTACAAAGTCTCTCTACTCACTTTAGTAATCGGTTGACCCCTTTGAATAACTTGTTCTACTATAAATTGATCTACTCTTTTATCCCAGCAATCCCTAATATCTTTCTTAAATATCCTTGACACCATATTCCAAACCATTTCTTATAACTTCAGGTCCCGTCAATGAAACCATTTGTTGGCACAAAAGTGACATCAATGAAAGACCCTGGGTTCAGGTGCAAAGGGCCAATAATGGTTCATTGTATTCTAGGTCAACGCCATAATTTTCACATTACCCTAAGGGATAAGGAGTCTCACCTGAGGCATGTCACAACTAGAAGTAAGAAAGGTTCAGTACAGGTTCAAGGATATATTAACCAGTACTCTATAAGTGGCCCTATACATACACTCAGACTAACAATATATCAACATGAACATCAATCTACCATGAGCATAGACTTGCAATGCATTCAAATTTTTAGTGGGTCCATACAACATAACCAAATACACACATCATACCAAGAAACCAGTCTGACTCTTCATTCGTATTAATTCAACAAGTTAAAATTACATTATACACTGGCCTCAACTATAGATAACTACATGAAATACCCGGTTACATGATTGTCTAGTCAATTTAATGTCTTAAATTGCTCTACATAAATTATCAATCCGGGTATCGTAAACTGATGAAGTGTGGTGCACCATATGTGCTTAGTTAACCTTTCTCTTACTTCGTTGTTTTATAGTTTATGTTGTTTTTGGGGTTTTGTTCTTGCTGGTTTTCTAAAGTGTTTAATGCAAATGGAAATCCTATTCTAAGGTCTTAAGAATACTTTTAAAGGACAAGTATGGATAAAGATTTCAAGACAAGGCCTATGTCCCTAGTGGTAACTTCCAAAACTTAGCACTTCAAAAGAACTTAAAACACGTTATTGATGGAATTAGTATTTAAACAAAAGTGTAAATATACAGCTAATTCAATCAAAATAAAATGCAATAACCAAACAATGAGCTAGTGACTATGAGACCCAGTATCCTTGTTGCTTCAGCAGAAGGATAAGATGATTCTATCATGTCATTAGTCATTAAAAGGCTATGTGCATCACTAATCTACAATCAAAATAGATGCAATAACCAAACAATGAGCTAGTGACTATGAGACCCAGTATCCTTGCTGCTTCAGCAAAAGGACAAGATGATTCTATCATGTCATTAGTCATTAAAAGGTTATGTGCATCACTAATATACAATCAAAATAGAATGTAATTTATGTACAGCTAATATACAGAAGCATAACAAAATTAAATGCAGAATTAAATGACAACTATACAAGGCTTTAGAATGCAGGGGCCCTCTGCCACTTGCATGAATTAAAATTGCATGAATGAAAAATCTAATCTATCAAACTTGAAAGCAATTAAATAACATAATGAAATCAAAGCAATATTTACAAAATGAAATCTACTCTACCTTACATTCTAATATGCTCCATGACATCTACTTCACATCTCCTTCCATGTTGAGAACATCAAAGCTTTATTCAAATTCTTCAAAAGTACAAAGTACAACAAAGTTCTCCAAAGCTTTCAAAAGCCATCAAGGAAGAACTACAAACTTAAGAACTAGGGACTAAAGACTAACAAATGAAGGAGAGAGATCTCCTATTTATACAAAAAGATGAGAGCCATCTCATTAATGATAGTCCATGAATCTCTCCCTCTACCTCTAGAGTCCTAATCAAAATAGGAACTGATAAGACACATGTCTTTTTAGAGTTACAATACAATTAGGAGATGTGACACATATCCTCATGATCCCATGATTCTTTCCAACCAAATTCGAATTTGGCCTTAGAGTGCCACATAAGGGTCTTCTAGAAGTCTCCTTTCAACCTACACATGTCAACAATCTCAACCCATTTGTTAGGTATAAGCATATGCACATTATTTTCTAATTTTTAACCACAAATTCACTTAAAAGGCTTAGAATTAATAAAGATTGGAAAAACATAAAGGTGGCCCAATGATAATGAAAGTGGGATGAATGTGGTGACATAGTAGTGAAATAGAGGTGATATAATGGACATAATAGTGAAAGTGTAATGGAAATGAATGACATTTTCAAGACTCAACAGACCCCACAACTGAAGCTATTGCATGTCCTCATGCAATATATATTACATTAACTCTTTTGATCCTTGAGCTTTGGCTTAACTTTGCATGATATCATTTGATAACTTCATATTTCTGCAAAGTGTTTCACTTGAATTGCAACATGGTTGGTTCTTATGTTACAACCAATTTTTTTTTTTGTCTTCTATTTTGATCTTTGAACTTTGCATAATGATATTTTGATTATTGTTGCAAAGTATATCTTTATTGGATTGCATGATGGTTGGTTCTTGTGTGACAACCATGATTTTGTTTGTATCCAATTTATCCTTTAAGAACTTTTTCAAAAGCCATTGTATGCTCATAATAGCAATGTAATAATTAATATATGTTGGAAGTATGTGAGCTCTTGAATATGATATGGACATGGCAAGATATGAATATGAATGTATTCCCCCCCCAACTAATGGTATTGGCAATTTTATGAAATGAGGAAGAGAAATGTTTTTCCAACAATTATCATTCTAGCTTTTTATGGAATTCTATGGTCAAAAGTTAGAAAATGACGTACCTTCACTTACCCTTTGGAATGGATGAGTTGTATGTGTGGTGGCTGAAAAATTCTGATCATATTCTTCTTCAAGTGGCTGAACAAGGGGATTCATGGGTAGAGAGATAAGATGACTTTTTATTGCTTCTACTAAAACTTGTTGAATCTGCTCCAAAATGCTAAAAATAATAGTCTTCACGTCTTCAAAACTCATTGGCACAATTCCTACTATGTGAAAAGATGTTCTGATGTCGAACATAGTAGGAAATTGTTGGCTTAGTGGCCATTAATGGATGCCACTAGTCAACACGAGAACTCTCACCATTGATGACAATGAGAGTCAAGATGCCCAAACACATCTTGCTAGGTACGAATGAATTTGCTGAAGTCGAGTCACCTAGAAGATCTAACGAACAAAGGACATTAATGTATTCCTGTTGTTTGTCAGCATGAGGACTTGCCATTAAGGCATGCAAGCCTCAAGGTGTTTTTACAAAGAACTTAGACTCAAAGGACTATGGACTCAATAATTTGCATTGAAGCAGGGCTTATTTGCAGAATGAAAATGACAAGGAATGGAAGATGAAAATGGAAAATGGCAATGGAGAACAGAAATGGCAATGGAAATAAGCATGTGAATGAGCCTCTTGCTTTTATTTGTGGGTTATGAATGGACAAAAAGAGATGGAAAGTGTATGTGAATGTAAATGGAAAATATGGAGGAAAATGAGGTGAATGGTTTATTATGAAGTATGGATGTGATGGAGACAATAGCATCTGAAAGTTTTTCAAGTGTTTGGATCTGATTTTGCATCAACATATTTCCTCTTTGTTGCTGATCATCCTCTTATGAAACAAATTGGTCTCCTAGAGAGACACCATTCTCTTGTAGTCATTTGTCCTTCCTCCTGGAACCTGCAAAAAAACTAATACTTCTTCTGCAATGGAATGTAAGATTATCAAAGGAGAGAGGTGATCAATCTCTCTAGTTATGATATTTACACACAAAACTAAGAATTTGTATTAATGAAACAAGTTCTCAAAGGAAAAATCAAAAGAATTTATACATGCTTTGAAATTGGTGCCCAAGTTGAATGTTGCTTCTCTTCAGCAATTTATTTCATTATTTGCCATTTCAAACTCTAATGATAGATTTCTCATTGTATAGATCTTGTTGAGATCTTTCCAATGAATGTAAATCATCAAAATCTGATTTTTTATGAGAAAGATAAGATGATTTGAACAATGAGGTTTTTTCTGGCTGCGGAATTGGAGAACAGCCGCGGAATTGGACTTTAGCTACGGAATGTGCACGGTTCTGTAGCTAAAAATCTTGGATACAAAGTTAGCCATTCATTTTTCATCATCAATCCAAAATTAATCAATACCTTCATAAAAGTGAGCAAATAACTTATTCATTTCATTGATTCAAAATTATTATTTTTTTCTTGACATGCAGCAACTTAGTGTGGCGACTTAGTGATAACACACAATTTGACTTCCTTTTGCCCGAGGTCTTTTTCATCAAATTTGATCGAATGAATAGGACACCATCCATGTACCAACATTCCCCCAGCTACCCATGTGACTTGTTTGTCTTTATGACACCTGCAACCTAAAGTTTAACAAAACAGCTGCGGAAAGTTAAGCCAGCTGTGGAAAGTTGAGCCAGCTGCGGAAAGTTGAGCTAGCTGTGGAAAGTTAAGCCAGCTGCGGAAAGTGGCTAAAACAGTCGATCATCAATTTTGAATTTTTTATTTATTGTCTGCATGTAGGGACTCTGTGAATGGAGTGGCATATGGAGAAAACCATGGTACTTACTCTTTTGCTGCATTTTTTCGTGTGCTGACGGATTCTGTATCATCGCATGCCTTTTGATATTCATATAATACAAATCAATTGAATACAGATTCAGATTGTTTGTGTGTGACATTTATAGTTTATACCATCAGCCAAAAGAAAGTTAAGGTGTTGACGAATTGAATTTTTCAACAAAAGCACGTGAAGTGATAACAGTTGTGTTAGCGGGAAATGGAGAAGGTTTGACACAACGTAACATGAAACTGCCTGAAGAAACCATTCACGGATTCAACCAAACAAACAACGGAATCAGCCTTGGCATAATGAAGTATGAGTAAAAGATGGAAGTTGTGAGGCATGGTGGGAGATGTGGACGAGTTTGAGTTAAAAATGGAAGACGGGTGGCGGAAGACGTGTTATCTCAAACAACCAAAGCGTGCCGTGTATGAATTGTTCTCTGTTCATTTAATAAAAATCTTCTTTTTTCCTCATATTCAGTGACACCGTGGATGACTTGGCTGCCAAGAAAAATGAATCCGAGCAGATTTCTCAAGGAAAACGAAATATGGTCACAATTGTTATAAAAAAAACACTGATTTTTTTCACACGCGGCAGACAAAAATGGGCTCCAAAGAACCGAAGATTTCTCCCAGACCGCCACAAATTTCTTCAAACGGTTTCTGGGTTATCTAATCAACCCACCTGGCAAAAACATCCATGTTTTATTTTCTTGAAATTTGTCTCTGTTTGGGAAAATTGAACGTTTGAAGTTAGACGTTTTTTTCTGTGTTTACGTTTTTCCTGAGTTAACTGTTCTCACTGTTCTGCCTTTTATGAATTTGCATTCGGCCTTAAGATAAATCTCAGAGGGGGGAAATTGTTTTCAGATGCAGTCAATAACAAATGAATCAGTCAGGGAAGGAGATGCTAAAAAAAAAATTCTTCACAAGCCTTCCAATCGCAGAATTTGTACGGTATACACCTGACTGCAACAATCTACTTCTTTTTATGGTGTTACCAAAATGCCTTTTAAATCTTAAGGACAACGATCACTTCAAAAGTTTCTTCTTTGGTTAGACAATTGTAGGTTGATTCAAATGTCTTTACTCTTAATTTAAATGAGTTTTCTTGAAATGCAACTTGAATCTTGCTGCTGCCTCAGTAGTAATGCGAACAGCAGCAAGAGAATCTCTCATACAGAGTTCATCTTCTCTTAGATTCTCAAAAATTTCAAACTCATTAAAATTAATCATTTTTCTTGGCTCATTGTTATTATATTCTACAAGATATCCAGTTAATCCTTCATATCCTTTCTTTGAAAGCCATATCAGCAAGAGTCCAACCAAATCCCAAAAACACAGAGTTTTTATTTTAACACAGCAGTCCATGCAATTTGACCTATTTTTTTTCTTAAATGTTCTTGCAGGTTTGTTTCAGGCCAAAGCTTGAACAAGGAGGCAGATTTTCTTGTTAAGCCCATAGTGGAAGCTAGGATTGTTTTTCTCTTTTCTTCTTCTCTGAAATTGTAAAATTTTATAAAAAGGATTAATGATTTTCAATTTCAGGCAGCAAATACTTTAAGAAAAACATGTTAAAAATAGGACTTTGACTGAGGTCTTAGGCTGGTTTTTCATCGATCTGAGCTGGGTGACTAGGATAGGATCCATGTCGGGACAATTCTGAAGATGCCCATGTGGTCGATTTTTTCATTGAATGCTTGTAACCTGCTAAACCATGAAACAGCTGCGGAATTCTCAGCTAGCTGCGGAATCAGGGCAGTTTCCGCAGCTAAGTTGCAAAACCTTATTAAAACAGGATACAGTGTTTTGAAGACCACTACAAAGCATAACCAGACAATTTTGGACAATTTGAACCTATCAAAGCAGTTGAGTTTCATTTTTTCATCAATTTTTTTTTATTGAATCAATTGAAATGTTGAAGTTTATTTTGTCTCCTCTTTTTTTTTTTACATAATAATTCTTTTTCTAATCCTCCAGTTCACACAAAGTGCAAGAGGAGAGCATACTCAAGAATTTTTTTTTTTTTTTTTTTTTACATAACAATCATTTTTCTGATCCTCCAGATCACACAAAGTGCAGGAGGAGAGCATACTCAAGAATTGTTAATTTTTTTTTCAGATGTAAGAAATAAGGTCTCCTAATTACACTTCCCCGGCAACGGCGCCAAAATGTCTAGTCAATTTAATGTCTTAAATTGCTCTACATAAATTATCAATCCGGGTATCGTAAACTGATGAAGTGTGGTGCACCATATGTGCTTAGTTAACCTTTCTCTTACTTCGTTGTTTTATAGTTTATGTTGTTTTTGGGGTTTTGTTCTTGTTGGTTTTCTAAAGTGTTTAATGCAAATGGAAATCCTATTCTAAGGTCTTAAGAATACTTTTAAAGGACAAGTATGGATAAATATTTCAAGATAAGGCCTATGTCCCTAGTGGTAACTTCCAAAACTTAGCACTTCAAAAGAACTTAAAACACGTTATTGATGAAATTAGTATTTAAACAAAAGTGTAAATATACAGCTAATTCAATAAAAAAAAAATGCAATAACCAAACAATGAGCTAGTGACTATGAGACCCAGTATCCTTGCTGCTTTAGCAGAAGGACAAGATGATTCTATCATGTCATTAGTCATTAAAAGGCTATGTGCATCACTAATCTACAATCAAAATAAAATGCAATAACCAAACAATGAGCTAGTGACTATGAGACCCAGTATCCTTGCTGCTTCAGCAAAAGGACAAGATGATTCTATCATGTCATTAGTCATTAAAAGGTTATGTGCATCACTATTCTACAATCAAAATAGAATGCAATTTATGTACAACTAATATACAGAAGCATAAAAAAATTAAATGCAGAATTAAATGACAACTATACAAGGATTTAGTGTGCAAGGGTGTTGTGGGGAAAAGTATCCGACTCGGAATGACCCTATCCCTACTCTAAGGGTGATAGTTCCTTAGCAACAACTGAAAGTAAATCTTTGATATTTTTCCTTTATGAAAGTACAGAGAAGGAAGAAAAGATTGACCAACCGATATCCTTCGCTTTTGTCGATCTTGTCTTCTCTCTTCGTCCCTTGCTCCCAGATCCTTGTTCTCTTGCCGGCCCAGCTACACAAAGATCCTGCACAAACAAGAGAGGGAAACTACAAGAAACATGTACTCATAACTGATGCATGGATTAGAGTGAATCAGATATACCAGTAAATACAATACATCAATGCAATACAAGTATATAGGAGAACATTCAAAGCTTTATTGATAGAAGTAAAAAGGTTCTGAGAAGGTTACAACCATCAATGGCTCCAATCCAGCAGCACCTCCCCAACAGCAAGAAATCTCCTCTTCCCCTCTATAACAGCAATCACCCAATAGCTCTAACTGTAAACCAACAACACTTCCTTGCTTTGCACAAAATTCCAGCCTCCTTAGACCTCATGAGAGAGCTCTATATATAGGAGATTTGGAGAAAGGATGAGTCAGCTTGAGGCTGGCATAAAGATGACTAGTGTCCTCTCCCACTTTAGTTAATCTTCAGTTCTTGAGTCCACTTGGAGAATCTTGCTTCCACTTGGAGATCAAGACCCTCTTACTCATCATAGGGCGAATTCCATGAACCAAGTGTCAGTTTGGAAGCTTCTTGGGCAGTTGACACCTTGCAGAATGACTGTGCCACTTGGCCAATCTCGCCCAGCGCAGGTAGCCTTAATTGGAGTTGACTTTCAGCGCAGGTACAAAGAGGAGCAGTTGACATTCAGCGCAGATGCTCAGTGGAGCAGCTGACATGATCCAAAAATAGCCTGTTTTTGAGTGTTTTCAGGTGGACAACTGAAGGGAAGTGCTGTGGTTTGCTGACCTTGTTCTTCTAGGGGTAAGAACAACATGTTTAGGGACTGAGGATCCCTGTAATTATTGACATTTCATGCTCCATGCTGCGAGGCACAAAAATGTCTATAACAATTGCCCCCTAAAGTATGAGGCCGTTTATCGGGTGAAATGCTTTATCCAGAGGGTCCAAAGTTCATTCAAGTGCTGAGAGGTGCCCTGTAATACAATACAATACAATATATTATCTTTCATTCTGTTTTCATGATCTAGCTGAGGCGGGCATTCCCATGCTCAGCTTTATAAATACATTTTGGTACATAGAACAGACGATCGTCTGATGGTAGACCGATAATTTTCTGCTGAAATTATCATCCTTTGAATAGGATGATCATCTGCTGCAATGATGTACATGACAAATGCTTTTATATTTCCTGAATATGTATCGCAGCCCGGATGGATGAAACTAGATCCGGGGTCTTCAAACTCGTTCGATCTTCACTCTAAGTACAAGTCGATCCATGTGAGAATTGCGCTGAAGTCGAACATGGAAAGACATCGCTTGATCACCGGTCAATGATGAAAACCGTTAACAAGCGCGAGACGAATCACCGATAATGATAATGACCCTCAAGGTACTGCAGTACAATTCACGTGGCGTGAATAAAGGACTTGGCATCGAACGCCACGCAAAATCTTCTGGTCGAAGGTCATTGATGTATACCTGTCGCCGGAAGTGAGAAACTTGCCATTGAGGCATGCAAGCTTCAAAGTACTGATGGGGTTGTTCCTAGATCAACTTCTTGGATAATGAGCTGAAGTCGACAAGAAGCGATCCGTCAAAGGAGGGCCTTAATGAATCCCACATCAATGACACGGAACGGAGCTAATGATTTTAGTGGAGGTGAAAACAAACTGTGACATATGATTCAGGGTGGCGATCATGAATGGATGAAGGATAATGTATGGCAGTGGATGGGACACGGTTGACACTTTCAGAATGACCTCTCTTGAACATATAACGACACTGATGCGATGGATCAGTAGAATTACCCCAAAATGTGGATGGTTTGGCGAAGACCATGGTGATGAGACCGGCGAATGAAACAACCCAACCCGATGTGGTACGGAGGAAAAGTGTCATGTTCAAGAGCGACTTGCTACCATTAAGCTTTGATGTTCTCCCAATTTTTCCCCAGTCATTTCTGACCAGTACCTCTTTATTTTTGTCAAGCTTGAGGAGGATAGCATATGCTTGTTCTATAACCTGCCCTTCGGGCAAGCCCATCGCTATGATTTAACGAGCTTAGCGATAGGGAAACTCGTTCTCGTCTAAAGACAAGTTTGTCGCTATTTAATCATTTTAACGAGTCTAACGACAAGGAAAACTCGGTCCTTTTCATTTTTAGAGAGTCTGAAAAGGTACAGAAAGTTAACTCCATAATTCCTTTTTCATCATCTAATCCCTTAAGTCCGAAAAAGTATAAAACAATACAGAAGGGATGAATTTTCGATTGTTTTAACGAGCCGAACAAAACAAGCGCTCGATCTTTTTGTGTAATAATCCCTCAGGTCCAAAAAGATTAAAGTCTAAAAGAGGGATAGCTCTTCCAGTCGCTTTAACGAGCTGGAAGGCCAAAACTCGGCAAACTTTTCATATTTTACGAGTCAGTGAAAAGAGCTCAAAGAAGACTCGTCTTTTGAGGAACGAGTGATGAACAGGGATAGCAGCAGATTCCAGGTACAGGTTGGAATTTTCCAATCACGGCAGTGTCACAAGGATGGCTAGGTGAAATCACTCTTCGCAGCTGTTCCTCAAAATAGGTAAACACACAAATGGAAGTGAATGATCGGCCAAATGAAAAGTGGAGGTGACGGTGCACAAACACGACCAAGGCTTTTATGGCTGATGAATTTACGATCTCAAAAGGTTATTTACCGGTTCATTTTTTCTGAATGAGCTTGAACTCTAAAGGAAAGCCTGCTCATAAACTTATGTTTATTTTTTAACGAGCATGAACTATGCGCTAAAACTGCTCGGATCTTGCGTTTATTTTTTAACGAGCATGAACTATGTGCTAAAACTGCTCGGTGATAAGTTTGCATGCCCCCGGCATAATAATGCAAATCGAGGTGCATGCCCCCCAAGCTTCATTGCATTCAACTCGGTGGTTGGAATGAAGGTTTACCTTTGAGATTTGGGCAGGGGATTTGTTTCATTTTTTAACGAGGTTGACACGAGATAAGAACCTTCCTCGGAGCCCACTGTATTTACAGTATTTCCATTAGGGCGATGATCCATGCTGAAAAAATGTTTAGGAATCTTCCGAATCCATTAGATATAGAAGATTTCATATTGTAGGTTTCCACTGTGGCCACTTCCGCCAGATTTCTTGCAGGCGGTAGGGCAAAAGTACCCATTAAGGCAGGGTCTTTTAGGAGACCTACTCCAATATTTTGAAGCGAATGATCGCTTCCATGGATCATTGGAATGCTTCCCGTAACTTGTGAACTGTCGGGGAGGAAAGTTTGTTGGTCGACGACTGTAATCCCTCCTTGAAAGGGAAATGCAATCTTTATGAAGTAGGTCGACACGACTGCGGCCATGGCATATATCCAGGGCCTTCCTAGTAGGATGTTGTAATCGAGGTTTCCATCAATTACTTCAACATCGACTTCCACTATTTTGCCCCCCAGTTCAACTTGCAAGTTACTTAAAATCCCGTAGGGAGTGTATGATCGTCCATCATATGCTTTTAAGGTCGTTGACGATTTCGACAAGGGTGGTGAGCCTAAATTTTTCCAGCAACTCATCGACATAAGACATGTAGATGCCCCCTCATCAATAATTGTTCGATGAACAGTTTTGTTGAGGGCTTTCACTTGAATAAGGAAAGCTAGTTGAGCTGGTAACTTAGGGTCATATCCTTTATGATCAAAGGCCACAAGATTGGAATCCATTGGGCCAATCCCACCTATTGCTGATAATAAAGTTTTCTCTTGGGAGGGGCAATTTTGCGGTACCTCAAGTGTCGACATAGCAAACGACGATTGGGCCAGGTCCTCTATTATATTATAATTCTGTGCTATTTTGGCACGAGGATTAAATGTCGATTTGTGTACTACTCCCTTTGGCAACTTTATCATTGGTTCAGGAATGATGGGTGGCACAACTTTGGTCAAAGTTGTCGTCGAACTACTAGGTTGTTCATTAGCCTTGTTATTCGACAGCCATGGATTCCCGTAATCTTTATTCCTTGTCAAAGCATTATTCTGCTGCTTTGAGGTAGACAACATAAGCACTTGGGATCGGGAAGCATTTTGATTAGCAACCAGATTTTGACCAGGATTAGGAAACGGATCAGTCAACACAGCTGAGGTTTTCGGACTCTTAAAGAATCTTTTAAGCTCAGCTTTGTATGGACAATCTGCTGTCCAATGATCCTCATCGCATATATGACACCCTGAAGGGGGTTTCCCTTTTCTCCCTTTCTTTTTCTTCTTGCCCCCTGGTTGCTTCAGTTGTTTTCCCTTGTCGTCCGACACGGCACTTACTTCCAAGGCAAGAAGTTCTTCATTTGCATTTTGATTCGAAGTCTTACGGGCTTTCTTAGACGAATCCCGTGTTGACTTTGCGTTTGCAGTGCCAATCACACCATCGCCGACATGAGAGTCACTATTTGATCCAGGAGGGGGAGGAATTGAAAATTCCGGTCTAGGGGCGTCAGGTATCTTGTCATAGAGTGTGCCAGACTGAGTATATACTAAGTCTAAATACTGGGCACGAGCAATAACTTGCTCCTCTGTTACGACGCCTCCCTTGGCCACATCTTCTGTTATAGCAGGAAGAAGCGACTTTATAAACCACTCAGCTAAAAGTTGATCTGGAACATAAGTCTTTACCATTCTTCGACGACGATGCCACTCATGTATATGATCTGATATATGTGTGGCCGTTGTCTGCTTGAAATTGGTTCAGATCTCGGTTCCAGTTTCGTACCTTATAGGTAACTGAAAGTGTGTTAAGAAAGTCGTGGCTAGGGAACTAAAATTGTCGAAAGAGGCTCTAGGTAATTCAATATACCATTTAGCCACCGGACCAGTCAATGTCCTCTAGAAAAGGCGAAGCCTTATCGAATCATCATTCAAGGTATTCGACGAACACCACAGATGGAAAGTCATCACATGATTCGACGGGTCTTCGCCAGGATTTCCATTGAATTTAGGAATGTCCGAAGGAAGTTTGTGAGGAATCGCTGGCCACCAATGGGCATAGGCGATTGGATCATTCGTCAATCGATGTAAATCTGGTAATTCTAGAGTCGCCACGAATGGCAACTGCTGATTCAGGTTTGGCGAGGCGTACCCAGGATACGATGGAATCGCCTGAGCAGTAGGCCTTTGCATACCAGCATAATGCAACTGATGTTGATAGGACTGATATGGCTGGTGGGCTTGGCCACTGTAAAGTGGTTGATTTAACCCGTTCTGAATATAGGGTTGCCCACTATTTGCAAATATCTGTTGCTCAGATCCCTGGTACACCTGTTGAAACTGAGGTTGTTGGTATTGCACCATCCATGGCTGCGAAGCCATGTTTTGCTGTGCGATACTAACCGACGGACCAAGATGCGGGGTTATGGTTCCCATTTGTATCTGTGTCGTCCCGGCAGTTGGTGATTGTGGTTGTGTTGCAGGGTCAAGGGGCTGTTGCATTACAACTTGGGGTTGACATACAACAGGCATCGATTGAACTTGCGACACGGTTACAATTGCTGGCGTCGTCGGGATGCTAGACATAGGTACACATTGTTGCATGCAATATACAACTCTTGGTTGTTGGGGCAACATAGGCACCCAATCACTCGTCGTAACTTCAGTCAAACCTAAATGCGGTTGAAAACTGCCGTATGGGTATCCTCCCGGAGGGGGAAGTGAAAAAGCATATTTCCCCCCATACGGTAACAATCCGGAGCTCAAGGGTATAGATTGCCTTTGAGGACTGGATGGTCCAAACTGATTTCCAAAGGGATCAATTTGTCTAGTTTCAACATAAGAATTACCGGGTATTATACCGGAAGAACAAACTGGAACAGACCAAGTTGTCATAATAGTCCCTGGGTGGACTCCTTCTAGCTGTTGAGAGCTAGTCGGGACAGCTAGTATACCGACAAACATCGTTGGAGTGATAGCAGGAGTTTCTGCTGTCGCTGTGTCATTTGGCACAGTCCTAGATGTCGACGGTTGCTCAGACATTTTAAGTCTATCCAATAAACTGCCTAACGATTCTACAGGAACTTCCAGTGGCGATGGAAAAACTTCTGATGCAGAAGGAAAAAGAGTGGCGCCTACTCCAAAATGAGTTGGAGTATTTGCTTGCTGGTCCTCTACGATTTCCTCTATTGCAATCAGACCAGGAGGAAGAGGAAGACCGTCAGGTCCGTAAAAGATTTCTGGTTCCGAAGAAAGGGTTGCTTCGACAACGACAGTTGTTTGAGCAACAAGACTCTGTGGACCGATTTCAGATGGAACTGGTTCAATTATGCAAGTACTTGTTCTCAGACTAGGATCAGTACAACTGTCCCTCTGTCGCTGTTGAATTTCTTCAATAGAGGCAGGGATTCCGAAAATATTAGGAGTGACCAGAATCTCAGATGTAGTTGGAACTGTTGTTCTAACTTTAATGGGAGATTTTGACCCGGTCAAGAGAGTTTGCTTCGTCCGTACTACTCTCGATTCCGGAGACAAAGACGGTTGACTCGCGAGTCTCCTCGAACGACGGAGTTATAATTGATTTTCCTCCACGGTTGCGGATTACTCGATCAACTAAAATACAAAAAGGGGAATTAGGTTTCCGTATTGAATGAATTTTATTAGACGATTTTAGACACAACTTTGCTTTTTCATGTTTTAAAAGTCGAGAAAAAGCTAAAGATGACTCTAGTGGCCTTCGATGTATTAACGAGCCCGAAGTGACAAATGCTCGGTTGGACTTTTTCAGTTATAGAGTTTGAAAAAGGCCAAAAGAAACTGCTCTGGAGATCTAGGCAGAGGGTGTGCCAAACCTTTCGCGAAACCACAGAATACATTTTACGGTACGGGTGGTCGATCTTCGTGAATGCTGTGTTCAATGCATCGCGATCAGTAGGGCGGCCGACACGGCTTCCTAAGGATAAAGGATAAATTCCTATAGGGGTCTCCCAATATACGCGACGGTACGCGGGAGCACAAGTCCATATTAGTGCTATCGTCCCTAAGGAGGAATCACCCACCTTCATAGAGATCGACAGTCACTACGTTTAACGACGCCGGAACACGTCTCTACCTAGACCTCTATTGTGAGCGTTATGTTACAAAGCATTTTTAGATTCATTCAATATATTTTTAAGTTGATCTTGTTTAGCAGTTTGTCTTTCGGGATCACCACGAGATGTATTGGTACAAATTCCTAAATGCAGCTAAAATGATAAGAAAGCATCACAATCTTTTTAGCTTTGAAAATCCTAACTACTGAGGGGAGAGAAAAACATTATCTTTCCACACAGAGCACAAAGCACAAACTAATGCACTTTCCCCTAGATCAATCATGCAAACTTATCAAAAAATGCAAATGCAAGGTGCATGTATTTCTTTTCTTTATCCTTAATGTTGATGTAAGACAAAAAGGAAACTGTTGTATAACTTTGAATCTAATTTCAAGCGAAAGTAAACAAGCTTGTCCAAAATCAAAAGACACCTTAAGATCGACTTGTTTAGACACTGGAAATGTATAGATTCAAACCACAAGATGAAAGCAAACAAACTCAAACACCCATGAACAGTAACAAAACTAGCTCTTAAGATCACTAAGACACTTTTGCAGTTCTGGATCTAAGAGGTCACAGCTATACTGGTTCGCTTTTCACAATGGGAAACTGTAAATGAAACAAGAAATACCAAAAGAACAATCACATTTTCATCACACAACTGAGGCGGAATAATGTCAAGGAAAGTTGGTTTACAACAAGTACAAATGACAAGCAATCAACAACAAAATAACAGTGAAAACAGGGCCAAGACTCAGTGGGAACCTCAGCAAGACACTGGCTAACTGGTTCAGCGCAGGCTCTGGTCTGTCAAACTGACTTTCAGCGCAGTTCCCGAAGGGAGTACCTGCGCTGAAATGCAGACTGCCTTTGGGCAGCCTGCACTGAGACACGAGAGTTGCGTTTACAAGGGTTTCTGGGTCATAAAAAGCTCAAAAATTCATTGTTTTTGCTGAAATAAAAAGCTATAGGTCAAGTACAAGCTAAGGATTGATCAAGAGGATGAAAAGCTATCACAAAGAGCACAAGAGTCCTTATGGATCAGCTCTTCAAATCATAAACTTGCTCAGAAACTGAGCCAGAGCAGCTGCCCTCTACTTTACAATTGAAGGACTCAATTGCAGTTCCATTTGGTGCTCTCCTTGTTTATGAGATGAATAGCAAGAAACACAATAAACCAACAAGATACTAGATTACCCAGTGGAGTCGCCAGTTTGTTGTGGGGAAAAGTATCCGACTCGGAATGACCCTATCCCTACTCTAAGGGTGATAGTTCCTTAGCAACAACTGAAAGTAAAGCTTTGATATTTTTCCTTTATGAAAGTACAGAGAAGGAAGAAACGATTGACCAACCGATATCCTTCGCTTTTGTCGATCTTGTCTTCTCTCTTCATCCCTTGCTCCCAGCTCCTTG
This sequence comes from Pinus tabuliformis, assembly GCA_031772625.1. Taxonomy (NCBI): domain Eukaryota; kingdom Viridiplantae; phylum Streptophyta; class Pinopsida; order Pinales; family Pinaceae; genus Pinus; species Pinus tabuliformis. The sequence goes on along the minus strand of CM062808.1, from coordinate 145,154,030 downwards.
TTCTCTTGCCGGCCCAGCTACACAAAGATCCTGCACAAACAAGAGAGGGAAACTACAAGAAACATGTACTCATAACTGATGCATGGATTAGAGTGAATCAGATATACCAGTAAATACAATACATAAATGCAATACAAGTATATAGGAGAACATTCAAAGCTTTATTGATAGAAGTAAAAAGGTTCTGAGAAGGTTACAACCATCAATGGCTCCAATCCAGCAGCACCTCCCCAGCAGCAAGAAATCTCCTCTTCCCCTCTATAACAGCAATCACCCAATAGCTCTAACTGTAAACCAACAGTACTTCCTTTCTTTGCACAAAATTCCAGCCTCCTTAGACCTCATGAGAGAGCTCTATATATAGGAGATTTGGAGAAAGGATGAGTCAGCTTGAGGCTGGCATAAAGCTGACTAGTGTCCTCTCCCACTTTAGTTAATCTTCAGTTCTTTAGTCCACTTGGAGAATCTTGCTTCCACTTGGAGATCAAGAACCTCTTACTCATCATAGGGCGAATTCCATGAACCAAGTGTCAGTTTGGAAGCTTCCTGGGCAGTTGACACCTTGCAGAATGACTGTGCCACTTGGCCAATCTCGCCCAGCGCAGGTAGCCTTCATTGGAGTTGACTTTCAGCGCAGGTACAAAGAGGAGCAGTTGACATTCAGCGCAGATGCTCAGTGGAGTAGCTGACATGATCCAAAAATAGCCTGTTTTTGAGTGTTTTCAGGTGGAGAACTGAAGGGAAGTGCTGTGGTTTGCTGACCTTGTTCTTCTAGGGGTAAGAACAACATGTTTATGGACTGAGGATCCCTGTAATTATTGACATTTCATGCTCCATGCTGCGAGGCACAAAAATGTATATAACAAGGGGCCCTCTGCCACTTGCATGAATTAAAATTGCATGAATGAAAAATCTAATCTATCAAACTTGAAAGCAATTAAATAACATAATGAAATCAAAGCAATATTTACAAAATGAAATCTACTCTACCTTACATTCTACAAAGCAATATTTACAAAATGAAATCTACTCTACCTTACATTCTAATATGCTCCATGACATCTACTTCACATCTCCTTCCATGTTGAGAACATCAAAGCTTTATTCAAATTCTTCAAAAGTACAAAGTACAACAAAATTCTCCAAAGCTTTCAAAAGCCATCAAGGAAGAACTACAAACTTAAGAACTAGGGACTAAAGACTAACAAATGAAGGAGAGAGATCTCCTATTTATACAAAAAGATGAGAGCCATCTCATTAATGATAGTCCATGAATCTCTCCCTCTACCTCTAGAGTCCTAATCAAAATAGGAACTGATAAGACACATGTCTTTTTAGAGTTACAATACAATTAGGAGATGTGACACATATCCTCATGATCCCATGATTCTTTCCAACCAAATTCGAATTTGGCCTTAGAGTGCCACATAAGGGTCTTCTAGAAGTCTCCTTTCAACCTACAAATGTCAACAATCTCAACCCATTTGTTAGGTATAAGCATATGCACATTATTTTCTAATTTTTAACCACAAATTCACTTAAAAAGCTTAGAATTAATAAAGATTGGAAAAACATAAAGGTGGCCCAATGATAATGAAAGTGGGATGAATGTGGTGACATAGTAGTGAAATGGAGGTGATATAATGGAAATAATAGTGAAAGTGTAATGGAAATGAATGACATTTTCAAGACTCAACAATGACCTGACTGACTGCAAAAAAATTTCGCTGCTTCTCAACTACTGCTCTGGTCTTCAGATCAGATGCTCTGAGAGATTGCATCCTCCTCGCTACTCGTCTGTGACTAGAACTCTTTGATTAAACAATCAAACCAAAACCCAACCCCTTTCTACATGCATCCTTATCCTTCTGTATTCCTTCTGCTGCTTGCACTGTCAGTTTCTACTCGACTGTTTCTTTCCTTGGCTACCTCTCGTCCACCTTGTCCGCTCGGTTACCCCTGATTTCTGCTAGCACCTTGTCATGTCTGTCCTGCAACTATCTGTTCTTATTTTCCTCCCTATTTGTCTTCTGTGAAACTTGACCATTGCTTCCGCCATCTATTTCCTCTTCCTCATATCTCCAAAGTCTTTCAAAATATTTCAAAATTGAAACGAATGCCCCAACAAACACTTGTGCACTCAATATAGTATATAACTCTTGTCACATTACCTTGTCATCTACAGTTCAACTAAGCAAGTCAAATTCCTTCCATGCGCTAGCTTTTTTGGGTTGATTGATCATTTAACTAACAAATCTTAGAGTTAGAATGTTGTGCCACTACACCATTGACCTTCAATTAACTCCAGCAATAATTATAGGTCAGTTCACTACACACAACTACATATAACTGAAATATATTGTTGAAAATTAGAAATAACACATTCATAAATTAAATCCAAGACCTCTAACTTGAATTTTCTGAGTTAACTGAGTGACAAGGTCCATGTCACACTAGTTAACTACCTGACATGGAAATTTGATTTAGTCAATTTGACTAAGGCTAAGGTTAAATTAAGCCTTTCTTGCTACATTTTTTCAAAACTCCCTCTTAGTAAGAAATGGATTTTTCACCACTCCTATCCAATACCTTTCGAATTTACTATAGCACTACCTTTCGTTATTTTTGTTTCTATTGCAATAATTACAATTTAAAAGCATAAACAAAAACCACTGAATCAACTTTGTATGCAATTGTCTACTGCGAAAACTATGTTGTTGCTAACTCTGCTATTTAACCTCATTCTCTATTGTCAACATTTTTCTACACTCCTATCTAAATGAAATTGATCCTCCTGCTATTGAATACTGTGGTCCCCTATAGAAACTTAATGATCCATTAGGAGAACACCTCAATGGACCCTACCCAAATTTTTACAATTTTTGGACTAGGGCTCTACATCACCCCACCTCACTCCTGGAGGTGTGGCTGCATGTGATAGCTCTTCCCACTTGGTCTGAAATATCCTTTTATGGATTTCTCTTATTGGTCCTCATCATCTTCATCCTGCTGGTCATCCCAACTGCCAATTGGTTGAGGCTCCATCTTGAGATGTCTAACCTGATCCCTCTCAACCACCAAATCTCTAATCTCTTCCTTGCTCCTAAAGGTTTCACATGCATCCTACTATAATGTGTAGAGGATCTCAACATTGACACCAATCTGCTTGATTTGACTTGAAGCAACATGCTTGAGGTAGGCCTTCCAATTTCTGAAGACTATGTCATACCCTTTGTCTTCAATCCTTATTTTTTTCATCAAATCAAGTTTTTTGGCATCATTCTCTCCAACCCCTCCAAGCTTATCTCAAACTCGGGTGAATTTTGTTAGGTATTGGACCATAAATTGATTCTCTTGCATCCTGATATTTTGAAGTTTGTCTTTGAGGGACAATTTTTTATGGACACTGCTATTTCCGAATAGCTCATTAAGTGTCTTCCACATTGCGAAGGGTGTTTCTTTCCCATGGTGATTTGAGACCACATGGTCTCTCACTCGCTCAAAGATGTTGAAATATGTAACTAGGTTCAATCTTCATAATAACATGTGTACTCATGACTTTATGTATTTAATGAAAATAGAAAAATAAGTTTATTATGGTTATTATTGAGGCATGGGTTTCATGCCCAAGGGAAATTTATTTTTAGGTCAAGCACCGATTGAGTGCTTCGAGTTTGTCATAAAGTCAATTGATTCATTGTCATGTATTGAAGATCCATTTGGGCATGTTACATATTGTAAAGAAAATTTATTTGAGTTAAAATAGATTCAAAAGAATCTCCAAGACCTCTTCATGGTTCAAAGATAAAGTTGTCCTACATGAAGGGACAAGTCGGCCTAAAGAGAGCAATTCGTACTCCTTACAAGGCTATAAATAATAAGGAGCTTGACCTCATTTTGTGACTTACTCAACCAAGTTCGATATGCTCAAGGTAAAATCTAGAAAAATATGAAGAAGGAGAAGAAGAAAAAGCTTGAAGTTTTGGGCCTCTCTCTCTTTCTCTCTCTATCTCTCTCTCATTAGGGTTTCTACAGTTACTACGCAAGATGAAATTCTGAAGTTGCATCGAAGTTGTGAAGCTTCATCAATGATACAATGTCGAAGTTGTTGAGCTACAAGGTCAAATTTGTGAAGCTGCAAGGTCAAAGTTCTAAAGATTCTTCTAGGTCAAAGATGTGAAGTTTCTAGGTCGAACCTATTGAATTTGCATCAAGGTTGAAGTGGCAGAATGTATTGCTAGGGTCAAAGATGTGAAGTTTCTAGGTCGAACCTATTGAATCTGCATCAAGGTTGAAGTGGCAGAATGTATTGCTAGGGCCAAAGCTGTTGGAAGGTTGAAGTTTGTTGCTGGAAGCTGTTCAAGAAGGAAAATTTTGACTTGGTCTTGGAGGGTCTTGGTCAAGGGCCATAGGTCTGAATTCTTCAATTGAAGTTATATAAGAAGAGAAGGATTTTGATGGGTTTTGCTCTTAGCTAGAGAGGTTTTGGCCCTGGATGATTGCCTACATATTATGTCCTATTGTCTCGTTTTTATTTATTATTTGGTAGTTTTTTGATGATAGAGAAAACTAGTAATGATAAATGAAATAATAAGTTAATCAATTAAAGTAAAAATACATCACAAGTAGCTATCAAAGCAAGATAAATAACCTAATCTAGTTGCCCTAGATTTCTGAACATGGTACCAAATCTAAGGTGACTACATCAAGGAAGGGAAACACAAAGAAGGATACTCAAGGGATGAAGTATGAAGAGATAATATTGGAAACATCAAGAGCATCAATCATCAAGAAGAGAAAACAAAGAAGACCTCAAAACCCCAGCTCATCCAAGAAAGGGTTCCACACTTGAAACCTTCTTGGGAAACTGACACATTCTACAATCATTGTCACAAGGAAGGAAGAACAAAGTACTTTTGGGTCTATTTTCCAGGATATATTATCCACACGTGTGAACTATTAGCACATCCTTCTACAACAATACGTATCAAATTTCAGCCACCATCAAGGGTAAAGTCTTGTGCCAAGAAAGTTCTCCTTTGCAAGCCAAAATAACAAGAAAAGGAAGTCAAGTCAAGAGAAGTAGAAAGGATGAAAATTTTTTAATATTCTAGCCACACATATGAACTAGGGTTACTGTAGAAAAATATAAAATCACGGACCTCGAACAACAAGAAAAAATTGTGAAGAAGGGTTGAAAATTTGAGGTTGTGAAACAAGTTTTACTAGTATTGAATTGAAGGAAGAAAAGCAGGAAAAAACATTGTCATCCTCAAGGAATCAATGTGATCTCCCTATGAGCCAATGGTAGCTTTTAAAGGAGGTTACCTTCACAAAGAAGACATATTCTATTATTTACATTATCATCAAAATCAAGAAGGCATCAAGCTGAAGATTTCATCATCTAGGAGTATCTTCACTTGACAAGTAAGTATCTTTATATCTATATTTGAATCTATCAAGATGACTTCATTTTGCAAGGAAATCGACAAATTGGTTGGGTCATTAAATTTTCTTGCATGAAAGAAAAGGATAGATTTGACTCTCATAGAAAACGAAGTCGTTGATCATGTTAAGGGTTTAATTGTCTAACCACCAAAAGAAGGATCTCATGCTCTCGAAAAATACATGAAAAGGAAAATATATAGACAATATGAACATACCAAAGAAATAAGGAATAGCCTCATACTTCATGAGGGTGATATAAATATGAGACCAACTGCAAGAGTTAGGGGAAGTCATGTATGATAAATAAATGACCACCATGTTACTCATTGCACTACCTGATGAATGGGGCAACTTCGTATCAAGAGTTCTTTTAAATAAGGTAGCCACCTCATTCTGTGAACTCTGGTCAATGTGTAAAGAAATTTGGTTAAAAGAAACGAGCAATGTGGGACCAAGAGAACAAATTCAAGCATTTGATGCCATAAGAAGAGGAAGGTTCCAATGTTGTGACTATCAGGAATATGGGCATCACAAGAGGGATTGTTTGAAATTCAAGAAGGACAACAACAGGAAATAAATAAATGATGATCATATCACTGAAAATGTAGAAGAACCTGATGAGAATAAATCCAAAGAGATAGATCTTCATTATTAGTGTTCCTCCAATGCATAGCAAGGAGAAGTAGGAGGTGAAAATACCTCCACCATAGCAGTCAAGATGAGAATCATTATGATTAGATGTATATTAACAGAAGGTGGCATCATATTAGAAGCATATCGTTAAAACAAGATCTCATTAGAAAAGATTGAAAGGATAGTTGATGTAGAAGTCTACATGATTGTAGTAGTCATCATAGAAAGGAAGTAGCTCTTGGTAACCTCATTGAAAGCATAAGTAGTACTTATGGGAAAAGGAAAGTCATGTAGCATAGAAAGAGCTCATCATGTATCATCATCATTAGGAAGGAGAATTTGCAATATGAGGATAATAAAGATCCTCTGTTGGAATCTTTATTAGAAGGTTCACCTCCCTTGGAAGAAGAAATTGTCTTGCCGAGAATTCCATCTTATATGGGGGTCATGGGATGATGGTATGATGACAAAGAAATGCAGCAGGTCAAGATGGTTGAAACACTTTCAATAAAGGAAGATGTTGATGTCTAGATGACCAAAAAAAGAAATGAGGCATGTATGCATGTATTTGATTGAGTCATGTCATCATATAGTTTTAGATAACATGGATGAATTCTATACCTCATGATCATAATCGAAAAAAAAGGATTTCTTTTGTTGGAAAAACGCATGAAATCATGGTTCACATATTGATAAGATTAAATAAACATAACATATACTCATATGGAATATGAGGTGGTTTAAAAAGACAAAGGAACTGTGAATGGATGTTCCTGATGTGCAATGTGTAAAAAAAGAAACAAGAGATCATGAAAGATACAATTATGGTCACAAAGAAAGAACATCCGATGAATCTGATATGAAATATCCATGGGAAATGCATGAAGACCTTGATAAAATCTAAAAAGAAAAATACCCTTGACATTGAAAGTCTTGGATATGTGTTATGAATATGAAAGATGTTGTTGTCTCTAGAAAGTAGATGTCTTGATGAAAGGCCATCAGAAAAGGTAATTTTTATCTGATGCTCATTTATTATTTTTGAAAAACATCTAGATGGGTTAATGCAGGGCTACTGCAAAAGAGTTGTATATGTCACCAACAACTAACACTCATGTGGTGGGATGGAATATCCTAAAGGAAACATGACGTGGAAGAGAGATTTGTATGAATGAAAGCCATATGTGGACAAAAATATCACTTTCCGATAAAGAGAAGGATTACATGACTGACTTATTTGTAAACAAAAGTGATGGATGGCCAATGCCCTACAAGATATAGGCTCCATAATAATGAATATGAAATTAATGACATCAAAACGAGGAGCTGAACAAGCATCTATAAGTCCCATGATATCCACTAAAGAAGAAATTTGTTGGTGGAAACAAGTCCGTAGTTAAGAGGGAGATTAGAAGCAAGCCCCTATTTAAGAGGAAGCTTGGACAAGTCCCTGGATAAGAGGGAGCTTGGGTACATTCCTTTTATAGGAATGAGTACATTCATTTATATGAATGGGTATATCCTCCCTAGATCAGAGGGAGAGATAGACACATCATTCTTGTCTTCACTCTGGGAAGAAAAAATGGAGGATTGGGTAAGCATCTAACATCCGATAATCTTTGAGGATGTGGTAGGGCATCCAAGATAAGAGTAGTCGTAGAGGACGGATATTATTTGAGGATTGGGAATCCAAGATAAGAATAGTCCTAAAAGGACATACCCTGTGAACACCTTGGTGGAGTATGTTCCTTCAGAGACAATGTTGATGGTGTCTATAAATCATTGTTTTCATCAACAATATGCTTTGATCTTGTGGAGAGATAGAGATGTTAGTCAAGGCCTTTCTATGTGACAATGTTGGATGACATGATGCTAAACAAATGGGTTACCAATCTGAATCTTCTTATGAGAAATCTTCAGATTGAGAATGTTCAAGCACCTTGTATAGATTATGAATACCTCCCAAGTTAAGGAGTGTTGAAATATGTAACTAGGTTCATGGTCTTCATAATGACACATGTAATCATGATTTTATGTATTTAATGAAAAGATAAAAATAAATGTATTATTGTTATTCTTGAGGCATGGGTTTCATGCTCAAGGGAGCTTTAATTTTAGGTAAAGAGCCCATTAAGTGATTCTAGGTTTGTCATAAAGTTAATTGAGTCATTGTCATGTATTGAATACCTAGTTGGGCATGTTACATATTGTAAAGAAAAATTACTTGAGTCAAAATAGAGTCAAAAGACCCTCCAAGACCTCATCATGGTGCAAATATTAAGTCAGCCGAAAGATATAAATTCGTACTCCTCACAAGCCTATAAATAAGAAGGGACTTGACCTCATTTGGAGACTCACTCAATGAAGTTTAATCTCCTTAAGATAAAAGTTGGAGAAATATGAAGAAGGAGAAGAAGAAGAAGTTCGAAGGTTTGGGCCTTTATCTCTGTCTTTTGTTAGGATTTCTACAGTTTGTGTGGTTTTGTCTTCCAGATTAATCGCATTCATGATTTTATTGTATCGACATTTCGAACCAACCTCTGTGGTTCATCATCAGGATCAGAAGGATCAGATGTGTGAAAAAGTCAGATTATAATGGGGTAATAAATATAGGAGAGGGATGGGATGGTGATGAATGGAGCTGACATGTTTGATAATGTTCAGAAATAAATTTGGTTTAATTGATTAAATGTTATTATTAAATCTCTCTCTCTCTCTCTCTCTCTCTCTCTCTCTCTCTCTCTCTCTATATATATATATATATATATATATATATATATATATATATAGATATAGATATATATATATATCTTTTTTTTTTTAATTAATGATTATTGGTTTATTTGATATTTGTATGTTTTATATCTATGTTGATTATTAGTTTATTATTTAATGCTAAATTTTTTATTTATTTATTTATTTTTATTGTTGAATTATTAGTGTTAAATTTATTTTGTTTTAACATTAATGTTTTCAAATTAAAACAACTAATTTTATAATATAACCTAATTAGGTATTCTATATATTACTTAATTGAATGTTTATTATATTTCTTTTTATTAATTAATATTTTGATATTAATTAATATTATTATGATGATCTACAATGTTATAATGTTTTACATGCTATAATGTTATAAATTTATTAACCAATAGTTTTAGTATTGATTAGTTCTTTGAATTATTAATGTTAAATTTATTTTGTCTTAACATTAATGTTTTCAAATTAAAACAACTAATTTTATAATATAACCTAATTAGATATTCTATCTATTACTTAACTGAATGTTTATTATATTTCTTTTTATTAATTAATATTTTGATATTAATTAATATTATTATGATGATCTATAATGTTATAATGTTTTACATGCTATAATGTTATAAATTTATTAACCAATAGTTTTAGTATTGATTAGTTCGTTGAATTATTAATGTTAAATTTATTTTGTATTAACATTAATGTTTTCATTGTTGCAGTTAAAACTTCTAATTTTATAATCTAACCAATTAAGTTTTATATTTATTACTAATTGAAAGGTTTCCGATTTCTTTTTAGTTCTTGATTAGGTCAATTTGGGTTAAAAAGAACTTTTTGACATATTAATTTAATGATTTTAGGGATAGTTCTACCATTAAGAGATGAAGGGGTCTAGAGTACCTAGGAGACAGTAGCATCCCCAGTTAGTGTAGGAATCCAATTATCACTTATTTTCCAACCATCGTCAGAGTTGAGGTTATTGGGGAGTTTTCCTAATCTCAATCCATTGAAGGCCATTCTCCTGAATCTGAAGAAAAATTGTTACACTAAAGCTATAAATTTGAAATTGTTGAGGAAAAATCTCGAAATTCTTGTTATAATTTGAATCCAACTCTGATATCGTGAAGAAATTAACCTGAAAACAAGAGACACGATTCTACTCTCCTAATCCGCGGAATGAAAAACACAATCTAGAACAATATGCATAGGCATGCAATAAGAAAAAACATAAATACATAGTGATTTCTAGGGGAACCCAACTGGGAAAAACCCCTCAAGCTTGTTTCATTAATCAGATTAATAGAGAACCTATTACAATTTCTAGCTCACACTCTGAGCTTAACCTGCAAGAGAATAATTGTTCTCTCTACTGTTAAAGGACCCTGGCCAACACTTAACCTCTTTATGCCTCCATTAGCCTTTTATTTCCTTGTGTGGTTCCTAAATAAATTAACCCCTATTATTTAGGAATTTTCTCCAAATTGATTGTGCAATTCCAAATTGATTATGCAATTCCAAAGGATTGGTCATTGACTGCATGTAACACCTATACACTCAATCTAGTATAAAACTCTTGTTACACTACCTTGTCATCTCCACTTCATCTAAGAAAATTTAATTCCTTGTATGCACTAGCTATTTTGGGTTGATTGATTACTTATCTAACAAATCTTTGAGTTATATTGTCCTCCCACTACACCACTCACCTTCAAATAAATCCAACAATAGTTAGAGGTCAGTTAACTGAACACAATTGAATATAACTGAAATGGATTTCTAGAATTTAGGAATCACACGTGCATAACTAAACTCCAAGCCCTCTAACTCAAATTACTGAGTTAATTGAGTGACAAGATCCATGTCACATTACTTAACTCCCTCCAAGTTTTTCTGTTGATGTGGAAATTCTATTTACTCAATTTGTCTAAGGCTAAAGTCAAATTGATCTTTCTTGCTACACTTTTTCAACAATATACCTCTTAGACTTATTGTGTCTACTAAAAACTACGTTTCAAGGATTTAGGGGAAATGCATTGACTTAATACACTTCATCAATAGAATTTATACTAATAGAACTATCTAAGTTTGCATTGATGAGTAACATTGAGTTGTACATTCTTACACACTCCAAAGGGTATGAATGTATACTTGATGACTCGTTTATAAACCAATCTTACTTATTGGGTCCTTTTGAATGGGGTTGGCCAATGAATGAAATCAAACATAGTATCCACATTATCCTTCTTGATATGAATATTGATATGGAAAAATCGTATCATCTTTAAGTGTCCTCTCATGATGGAGACCACTCAAGTTCATCATCTTCTACATTATTATGCAAGCAATTTTATCTTCCACATTTGAGCTTATGTCTACCTCTCTATCTACATCCACTTCTAAAAAATTATTCTTCTTAGATTACTTTTACCATTATTGATGTTCAACATGAGATGAAAGATCACACATTTTTTTTTAGTGCAATAATCAATGCTACAGTAGTTATATTGGTTGTTAGGCTACTTGCATACATGTGTAGTGGTAACATTTTTCTTGTTTTCCACTTCCATTTCTTATTGTTTTACCTCTATTTTAATCTCCATGTTAATCTATTTAACTATAACCAGTTATTTTTTTCCTTTTTGTCATTAGATTCAATGTATAGGCTTTGCAAGTAGCCCTCATTATCGTCTCGATCTTTGAAAAAAAACTTTCCTTCTTATGTGACTATCATTGAAACTAACTAGTTAATTTATGATCATATATAGGCTCTTGGAATGTATTCCCAACTAAATGGATTGCTTCTATAACTCTATAGTGTAATCTTGTACACTCTATCCTCGCCTTTGTTACTATTCGTATCATGGAATCCACTTGTTTTCTTCATACCCGTCAAGGTAAAATAGGAACTTGGCGAGGTCTATGAATACCTTCAACTTAGCTAGTGGTAGTTTCCCCCATAGGATGAGGGATTCAATATAAATTTCCTACCAAGTTTGGGCATGACCTTTTATCATGAATTTGGAAAAATCTATTTTCGACTTCTGTCATAATTTGTGCACAATAAAATACACTTGTAACAATTGTAACCTATGATTCAATCTTACCCATAACTTCATAGGGCTTGGTTTAGAGATTCTATTCTACTTGAATAGATGTTGAAAAGATTGATTATTAGAGTTCCCCTTTTCAAATTTTGATTCTTTATTGTCTTCCCTTGGCTTCTCACAACATTCTTGTTCTTATGATGGTCTAGTTCCTCCCAAAAGGAGTCAATTTGTTTTGAATACTTGTTAAGAATAAGGCAGTATCCTTGGAGATAATGCCTATCTAAGATTCTAACCTTACAAATATTATCTCCCCTTATCCAATGGGTCTTTCACGATACTCATTGTTCATATCTAAGGGTTTCTATTGCTTCTTAACCATTCCTATGTTGATCTCTAGATCCACAAGGTGCATATTTATCTTGGACATATAATTTTTTATTTGGGTAAGCATATAATCCACCAAAACAAATAAATTTCCAAATAAAATTGTTCTAATACTAATATCTATCAACCATCTTTGATATTTCATTAATGGTCACCTCCCCAATAATATACCTTAAACTATTGCTATAACAATGAGCCTATTCTTGTTTGTGGAGTTATTCCTTTTCATATTTGCACTAATCTAACAAAATGATAATAACATGAAATATAGATTCTTTAACTATTATGACATAACTATATATCAACAATAATAAGACACATACTAAAACATAACATTCATCCTGGGAAATCCAATTTAGGAAATCCCAACAAAAAATGTCTAATGACGCACCATGTATTTCTTTTCAATTTTTATAGAATATGTAGAAAAATAAAGAGTGCATCCAACTTGATGTGGGTTTAGGAAACACTATGTTCTACTACAATGTTGTACAAAGTTCCTTTTATCCATTATCTCTCTACTCCTCTTGGATACTACTTTTTTATAGAACATCAAGTTGTTACAATAGTAGTTGAACCTGTTTCACCTTTTTTATTAGAGTTTTAACACCCTTTCTTAACCATTAAGGTTAGGAATTTTTTATTAATGTTTCGATTCTTGTAGAAATATTTAATGGATTCTCATAGGATACTAACCAGACTTGGTGGATCATGGTGAACTAGAGTTATTTCAATAGGGATGGTTTGTTGAATATAATTAGAATCTTACCTTATTAGGGAATAATGTTCAAATATCAGCTTAATTTGACAAAAACACGTCACTACTAGAAAGTTATCAACCCGTGGAATGTAGTGATAATGTCCAGGAAAATGTTCCTTCATGTCAAAGACCCAAAAATCCATTCCTTTGACCTTAAACGAAATGATTTTCACTTATAGTCTACTAGAGTGATTTATAGGATTTGACCTAAAGTTCTCCTCCTTGGTCTGAAAATTTATTTCATCTATTCTAGAGCATTAATAAATCCATATAAAAAGTATGTAGATCTATTTTAGACAGAGTGTTCTAAAATTTTACACATCAACATGTACTCATTTAACATAATGATTTAACCCTAAGTTTTATTTTTGTGTTGACGGTGCTGGACCCACCAACATGTCAAGGGGATCTCCTCGGTAAGAAGTCCCAATTAGACCTCAAACCATTTGGTGTAGGAATCTTAGCAGTGAGTTGTAAGATAATTCCTTCACTGTGATGTCACATAGAGGCAAGTAAGATAACTCTGTTAGTAGCAAGCGTGTGACTGATGCAGTGAGTCAAGGAAAGTGTATGAGAGGTTCTAACACTTCAAAGGGAGAAGAAGGTGAAGATGAGGTCCAGGTTGAAAGGGATTAGTCCCAACTTGGTTAGGAACACACAACACAAAATGAAATGCACAGCTTCCGGTGGAGAAGTCCACTCAGATGCGGAAGTCACATCATACAAGGTAAGATAACATGTACAACACTCACGGATCAGTACGAGACGAGTGCAACAATTGTTGAAAAAAGGTTCATTTGAAAGGTTTTTCTGATATCTGGTAGAGCAGTCAACATGGACAATGAAAACATTAACAACATATACAACACATGAACCACAAGGTTCATATAATTTCATACAAATCAATTCATACATAGGCATGTAAGTTAAACAACATATATCATTAAGGCAATCGGAGCAGTCCAACTACAATAAAAACATATGCATGAAAATGTGTTGCCTCTTATTATATAAAGAAATTTAAGTCACAATCATACAATACATCCATATAAATCTACTAGCCCCAATAGTGGAACATTACAACCACATCTGACTGCTCCTCCAAAGAGATGAACTAGCTTCATGTAGTGGATAAGCCAAGGTGCGTTACAATACAGTCCAAGATCTTTCCAAGATAGTCTTATCAGAAGCTTGGCTAACCAAAAGCCTCTACAATGAGTTATGAGGGACTATTTAAATAAAAGGGTGGGGTGACCCTAGACATTCCCCTTTGTGACTGTTCAACTACCCTCATGACTCTTCACCTACTCTATGACTGTTACATCCACTCTTGACACTTGACTTACACTTGACATGAATCAACATTACAATTCACATGTACCCATGTAAACAATGGCTTGAACAAGAAAAACTAGACATCATTCTAGAAGTCCAACTGCTCGAAATCCTCATGCTAATCAACAATAACATATTGATGCCAAGATTGGTAGTCTTTCATAGAGTCTGTGTGTTCCACTATGACATCCATCTGAAACCTGAACCTTTCCTCCATAGCATTTGGGTACACTGCTCAAGCTCCTCTGTCCAACTCATCTGAAAGCATGCACATCATTGTCTTCAATGTGGCCGAACTAACAACATACTTGTGCATGATGTCTACACTGATAGGCAAGTCTAGGCTGGTGGCAATGCACATTAACTCGTCGAAGTATGAGTCAAGCTCTTGTCGGACCTGCTTCTCGGTCTTCGCCTAGGTGAGAGTACTAAGTGATGGGATCACATGTGTGTGCACCACAACCTCCATGCTCTTGAATACTCATGCATGGGAAGCCTGTATGCTAGTGATGAGTTGTGGTAGGTCCTCATAGTTCCAGATCTGACTTTGGATGCATGCTTGTAGCTCAACTGCATTGGCCCTCATCATATTTAGAAAGTGAAGTGTGGCTCCTGTTATCACTCAGGTTGTTCCCTTTGACTCCCAAGGGAATACTGCCGAGGTAACCACTAACCAATCTTTGGGTCACAGGGTCTAGCCTACCTATGACCAGAGAGGGCTCTCTCTTTATGTTTTAACTTTGTTTGTATAATATTTTAGGCTAGTTTTGATGCTCAAGGTTTTGTTTTGAATTTTGCTGGATGATGACTTCAGTCAAGATAGATATATGTTTATCAGGGTGCTCTAGGCCATTGGGCATGGAGTCAGTGATGCTTAATTTGCTTGATATGTCTGTGTTGATATAATAGTGATGCTACAGAGCCAGATAAGTGTCTAAGAAACAATTCTTTAAATCTGTGATTGGGTGTGATGTAATCAGGGCATGAAAGGCAATTAAGGATCTTTCAGTAATCTGATATGGAGGACAGTGGGTATATTATCTAGGAGCACTGAAGAATTCCTATGTAACATTCATATTTATAGAATTGATGTAAACATGAGCAACTAAGAATTCATGTTCATTATTAATTCTGAAGAAAACATTTTCAGCAACAGAGATTGGGCACAAGGTGTAATTAAACATTTCCTGTACTATTCCTTTTCTCTATTGTTAGATTAGTGAAGCATGTGTATGATTCAAACAAACATAAGAAGACAAAACATAGAATGAGAAAACTTATTGTTCCATTAGACAGCACAGGAGTTCTGCAACAGTAGGCAGAGCATCATCAAGACATCAAACATCCAAGAAGTCATTGAGCTTTTCCAGCCTCTTGCATTAAATTATCTGAAAGTATACAATACATTTGCCTTAGAGTGAAAATCACCAACCCCTAATACGTTTCCAGGGGAGGTATATATAAAAAATTTACATGAGAAAATATCTAGCTAATGAGTTAATGGCTCATTAATATCGTGCCAACTCCTGGAGCGTTGTAGCTGAGGAAGTAAATGTTGTAGTAACTCCCAAATGTATTAGCTGTCCAAAATGGTCAGAGAATGTTGACTTTGTGACCGTTGGAGTCGGCTGAAGATGCGCTGCCCAATATTTGCGCATTTCCTGTATTTTGGCTTACTGTCGTTGTCTTTATGCTGAGTCACCTTTTCGGCTGCCTTGTATGCTACCCAGATTCTGATTTTTTCTTTTTGCTGAGTGGATGCTGACTATGATTGATCAACTGAGATCACTGAGGCAAAATTTGCAGCATTTCCTGCCACCAATCCTCTTTGGGCGGCTGGTGCCTTCGAATTTTCACCAAAGTTTCATCTGCCTCTGTATATCTATAAAATTTGGAGGAACCTCAAAAAGGTGATTGATTTCATGTTCTATGAAAAATAAATTTTCAAGTTTACCATATAGGCTCTGCCCTGTTGGTGGCCATGTTTCCTCAGAAGTGCTGGAAGATGCAGTAATTTGATTTTCAACAAAATTTGTCAACCTGGTAGCATATTGCTCACGAGGGAGCAGTCTTCCTGTGCTAGTTAGTAGGCTGGGTAATCCCTTTCCTTGTAGTGTTCCTATTTTGAGCTTGTACTCATCTACCTCAGCTTGTATTTCATGGAATTTTCTCTCTACAGTCTGTACAAAATTCCTGAGAGTTAGCACCTTTTTAGCTGTAAGGACAGCCTCTGTTCTGTTAACAATGTTGATGGCTGCTAGTTCCTCCTTAGTCTGATTGTTCAGAAAATTTATCATTCTATTGGCCTGCTCAGGCCTGTTCCCCAGTACTGTTCTGGCCTTCTGAATCTCAATTTGTGCTTGGCCAATCAAATCCATTTGTTCATGCACAATCTTGATTGACTTCCATTGTGTAGTAATGGATTGGTCAATCCGGGCCCACAAAATTCTCTTTATTTCTGCTCGAGCATTTTCCAATTTGAGCTCCTTTTCTAAGGCCTTGATTTTGTCTTTGAGGGCCTTAATTTCTCTAGACTGCTCTACTACAGTCATCTTTGACTTGTCATATTTGGCCTCTAGTTCTGCTAATTTTTCTTTGGCGTGCTTGATCTCAGTAGCTTGGAGCTGCATCTCTTTGATAGCCTTTGTCAAATCTTCCATGTTCAAGCTGGACTCAGGAGCTGTTGTTGTTATTGCTGCTTCTTTTGTTGTTGTTGTTGTAGTTGCAGGGGCTACTGCTGTTGGGGCTACCGCTGCCTCTGTAGTGGTGGCAGTGGTTGAGGTAGTTGGAGGAGGTTGCGCTGTGGATTCTCCCTGTTTATTCTGTAGTGCCCCTTCTAGCTCCTTCTCCAGATCAATGACCTTTTGATTGAGCTGCATGATTAGATCAAGTTGCTCATCGGCTTCCTTTTCCTTCTGCAAGTCTGTTGTTTGGGGGTGCTCAGTGGGAAGCAGTTTCAGCCTTTTCTTCAATGCAGTAAGATCATCATCCTTCTTTTTCATGAGGGCCCTCACGCCCTTTGGGTCCTTAGGATCATGTCCTAGGTCTATGATGATGTCCTCTAGTGATTTAATCCTGTTGTCCTTGGCCATGGAGGACATTCTCTCAAAATCCAACTGAATGTTGGTATTCTTCAGTGATTCTTTCAGTTCATGGGCCATTGTGGCCCTCTCTACCAAGGTAGCATAGACCATTTCCCCCGTTTGTTTGTGCAGCTCTATTTGGTCCATGGGGTGAATGTCCTTTGCCATGACCTCCACCCTTGTTCTTACAAAATCTGCAGCTAATTTAGGCTGTGGTACCTTGGGTTTGAAGTGACTGAGGATCATCTTCTCCTCTTGTATGTCATACACTGACATCAACCTTTCTTGCTTGGCTTGTGTTGCTTTGATGAATTGCTTATACACCTCTATTCTTAACAACTCATTTTGTGCTTTTATTTCTTTGAAGGAAGCCCTGGTGCTTGAAGGTTTCTTTCTCTGTTGAGATGAGGAGGACACCTCCATGCCAAGCTGCAATCCTTGCTCTTGTTGGAAAGAGCTTGTATCTGTTTGCTGACTGCCTTCCCCTTCTTTCTTTGGGCTCTCAAGGACTTCTTCACTTATTTCTTCTATGATCGGGGAGTCAACATTTTGCCTCTTGGCCTCAAGCTGCTGGGAGGATCCACTAGCAGGAGTGGAATCTTCTCTGTCTCTCTTCTTGCCCCTTTCCTCATGCGCAAGAGTCTGCAATATAGGTGTTGTTGGTGGTTCTGTTTGCAGTGGAGGGGTCTGCTCTTGTTGCTGCCCAATTGAGGAGGCAGGCTGTGCTTTTACAGTTTCTTCTTCAGCACCCATTATTCCTTTACCCTTATTTGTACCTGATGCTGCTGTAGATGGCACTTGGGTGGCTGGTGCAGTAGTTGTAGCTGAAGTCCCTTCTCCCACTGGATGTGGTTGCTTGAAGATTACCTGCTGCACAGAATCCAAGTCAAGAGTTTTTTCCAAATCCTTGACATTCTTCTGCATTATTTATTCTTCAGTTAGTTTCTCAATTAATGTATCTTGCAACCATTCTTGCTGATTGGCATACTGCTCAATATGTGGATATTTACAATGCTCATAGCCTAGCAGCCTGTACTTGACCCTCCTAGCACAGATGAAGCCTTCAGGGTCATAAGGGACCCACTGGAAGCTTTTTGATAGCTTGTACTTGTCTTTGAGGATTTGCTCAGCATCTTGCCATCCGTCTTTTTTGTTCATGATGAAGGGGCCAAGGTGGTGCTTAAACTTGAGATGGGCTTTGTTTTTAGCACTATGAAAGTGGGTGAGGTCAGAGTGAATGAGCTGCCTATAGTACTCCAAGGCAAACAGTCTCATTGGTACATATTTTGGGAGCCTGTATGGACAGAGCTCACAGCCATAAATTCTAATGACTGTATGATCTTGATATAGGTACCAATCACCTATTTTATAATTTTTGGACAGCTGCAGAGTTTTCTGGATTTCAAATGAGACTCTGGGAGGAGGGGACCTCATTAATAAGCAAGATACTGGGTAGACAAACTCATCGATAAATTCACAGTATGAGTATGGTGAATCTTGGACTTGGTGATAAACTGATGTCCAGAAGATGACAAACCTTCTTTCCCCCTTAGAATCCAGCTTTTTGATGGGGCATTGAAAGGCCTTAGACTAGTAATACATGAACAAGTGGTAGATGTATGATGAGTATTTGAATATGCCCTCCCTGTTTACTTTGAACAGCTGGTCATGTATCTTGTTGGCTATGAATTTAGCAAAATTATATTTGTAGGCAGGGGGTTGGCCTGGGCTATAAGCAGCTAAAAACACGAGCACAGTCTCATCAACATACTCACTGGTTTTATAGCCCAACACATATGCAATCATGTCAAGCAGAAGTTTGCGTACATATGTAAAATGGACATACAAGAAAGGAGGAGACCCTATGGACTGGCAGTCAGCTCTCATAAATATCTTGGTGATCTTCTGAATGTCATTAGTGGAAAACTTGGCACCTGTATCCAGCAGATAGTTCATGGAGAAAGGATGCAGTAGCTGAGTTTGCTTGAAGTTGAGCATCTGGTTGATGGACTCAGCATTAATGTGGAAGAGGATGCTCCCAAATGGAGACTTGACAGCTCTATGATTTGGATCATAATTCTCAGCACAAAGGCGAATAATCTCTGGAAAAATGTTGACAGATGGGAGGAAGTAATAGGGCAGATTAGATTCCCATATCCCATATGTATCTTTATTGTTCAAATAGTTATCCCTTAACTCTCGGAAGGTCTGCAAATGGTTACTGTCACCCACAAAGTCTTGGATGAGGTAATCTCTGTCAGCAAGAGGCAAGGACTCAAACTCTTTATTAGGTGGATTCATGGGGGCAACACTGAGAGCTGTGGGTGCTGGAGCAGCCACTGTGTAGCCTTTGGGTGTTGTCTTTAAAATGCAGTCTCTGAATGCAATCAAGGTGAGTGAAATAGCTTGCAAACGTTTCTAGAAGTCAAGTGGCAGACTAAATGCAGATAATGCCAAATATGTTCTTCAAAGAGGAGTAGGCGGGCTAGGCAGGCTTGCCTCTGCTCTGCTTAGGTAAATTCACAGGGATTGTGACTAATGAAGATGAATTGCAGAGGAGGGGGTATAATTATAATTTGGTAAAATTTGGTCCTTCAAGTATGTACCTGGCAAAAGGGAACAATGCCGGGCGATTGGGAGGTCAATTTGCAAATTTAAGGCCGCGAATTATTGTTGTAACATCGAATTTTGGAGCAGGGGGCAATGCAGGTTGTTTTAGTCCAGAATTGACTAAGAGACAATCTTTAATTTGGGAATTACCAGGTGTTTAATGGACAATATTGCAGAGAAATGGCATAAACACGGGTAAAACAGGTGAATTCTGGCAAATACCTGGATAAACGATGCCGAGAGCCTCCGGGTTGAACAGTGGATGAACAATGCAGCTAAATTGGTGGGTTGTGGCATCTGTAGCTTCCAATTTCACGGCTTATAGGAAAATTTCGCAGTGAACAAATAAAACGGTGACTCTGTCTTTTTCGAGTGAAAATGACATAAAACAGCTCTTATGAACGTTTTTAACGATAATTTTGGAAAATGTGGGTTATTGGCGCTTTTCCGCCGATGACGTCAGCATGACGTCATGGCGGGCCCGGGTACAGAAGGTGACGTGGGTGCTGAGCTGGAGGCCAGCATGGCAGGACACGGTGGCGGATGTGTGGGGTGGCAAGATGATGTGGAGGGCCACGAGGCGCGGTGGCGGGGGCCGGTGATATGACGTCACGATGATGTGGGGGTGACGTGACAGAGGAGGCGGTAAGAGGGAAGGCGGTAAGCGGTCTCCCCGCACCGCTTTTGGGAGAAGGCGGTATCGGGGAGGGGGGATCCGAACATCTCCGCCTGTTGCCACACATCCAGCGTACGGGAGCAAAACCACCCGCTCCCCGGACGCTAAACCGCGGCAGGTTTAAAACTCAAATTGCCCGCCCAGCGTTGGATTGAGGGCGGCGGGAGATCGAGGGCTGGCGGGCGCCCCGACCCATCGTGCAAGTTTGGGTGGGGACCCGCCAGCGAATAAAATATTCGTTAAAATATTTCGGGTTTAAAACTTTAGGTTAGGGGGTTTTTCGTGGGTTTGGCGTATGCAGGTTAATCTGTTGGGTTTAGAAAAACCTTTGAATGCTAGGTTTGAGAGGGGGGAAGGGGTTTTCTATGAAATTTTTCGGAAAAAGGGTAAATGAGGGTTTAGTATAGGTTATTACTCTAACCATAGGTTAGGGTAATCCCAAAGCAAGGGTTGACTATAGCCCCTGGTGGGTTAATGTATCCCTTAGAAGTGTTATTTAGCTATAATGCTAAAGGGGGGATATTTATACATTGATTGGGGTTTTATACACCATGGTGTTATAGTAATAGGGAAAGGGAAACATAGGGGATTTAGTGTAGATAGAGTTAGTAGTTAGTATTGGAGGGGAATGTGAAGGGGAATTAATAGATACTAAGCATTTTAGGAAACAAACTTAGTTAGGGAGTAGATCAAAATGAAAAGAATTTTTACACAGGAAATGTGGCTGCTTTTCAAAAAGAGAAGTCACTTCTGACATGAAGTTTTTACAAATGAAGAGTGTAAGGAGGACTGATCAGGCAGATCCTGCAGTGCTCATGGGGAGGTTAGTAAGAAACTTTTGAAGGGGATGAGGGAAGTTAGTGATGGTTTAGTAGTTTGCCAAATAGGCCATTGCTCTTGCCTTTCTCCTGCTGGTGACATCATTGTGATTTTTCCCAAGTGACATGCTTAGATCTTGCTTTCTGCAACCTTCAACTACCTACCCTGCCTAATATGCCTAACATTTTTTCTTCCTTTGGATGGGTGCACTTAGCCTTGCAAACCCTGATAATTCTCTTTTCTTTTTGTTTCCCTCCTATCTAAGTATACCCTTATGACTTCCAAGGGCCTAGATTAAGCAGTTGGGCTCCTTTCTTTCTCTATCCACCTAGCCATCTGTCAAGCTTGAACTGTTTGAACAGGTACTTCCTCTCTAGTCTACAACATGCAATTTAAAACATGGTGAGGCCCAGCTTGAGCTGTTGGACCACCCATCAAAGTAGTAGTGGCAATTTGGACTAGCCACTTTCATGGTCTTTATTTGGGGTTCATTTCTTTTATTTTTTCTTTGACCAATTCATTTTCTTGCCCTTTGATTTTTCTTTTAAGGCATACCCTCTTTACATTTTTTAACTGTCTGCTTCTTTCACAAAAATGGAACCTTAGTAGCATGGAAGGTGAACATTTTTGGCACTTCCACTGTCAATCATGAGAAATGAAAACCTATTGGTATAGGAGGCTAACAGTGGCTCCACTTGGGGATGGCTTTTCCAGGTGAAAAGCCAAGAACAGTAGGTCAGATTGCCTGAGTTCTGCTTTCTTGCTGCAGGCTGAATTTCTCTATTGTTGGAGACCATTGGTTAGGATCCTAGATAGTTGCTGGCAGCACCCAGTGAGCTGATTTGCTGTGAATTTGCTGGCAGATCTGTTTTTACCTGTTTCTCAGAATTTCTCCTCATCACTTGACAGTTACCCTGTGTTTTTCTTTGCTTTCTAATGCCAGGATCAAATATATTCAAAAAAGGGGAAAAATGCAGCACCTTGGTCTTCTCAAAATATGTTCCACTTGGCGCTTTATTTATCTGTTGTAACTAAAAATACTGGAAATACAAATATTTATGTACAATATATGCCTGTTCAGTGTTTGATTAAAGGGAGTGAAAATAATGCTTGAGCATTCTCCCATTAACTGGGCCTTCCTCCGTGTTTGAGCCATCCAAACTTCTTAGAAAATAGGTGTTGTTTCCTTGTATAGCATAGATGACATAGGGTCCCTTCCATAAAAAATCAAACTTACCATGTTTGTCTTTGTCCTCCCTCCTGGAATCCCATCTTAACACTTCGTTTCCTATGAAGAAATCTTCAGCTTTAGCTCTTTTGTCAAATATTATTTTGAGCTTTTCTTGTAGAACTTGGGTTCTTTGATAGATTTCTTCTCTTGTTTGCTGTAAATGAATTGTCTGATTAATCCTTCTTTGAATGTCATTTGGCTCAGCTTGTATTTCTTGCAGCAACTTGATCACAGGAATTCCTAGAGATGTAGGAAACTTTGTTTCTAGCCCATAGACCAGTTCATATGGACTCATGCCAATTGATCTCTTGGTGGTCAGTCTATCTGCCCACAGTGCATTTACCAACTTCTTATGCCAATTCTTTTTGTTTTCTTCCAAAACTTTCTTAATGATATTAATGAGACTTTTATTGGAAGACTCAGCTAGGCCATTACCTTGAGGATAATAGGCAGTGGAATGACCTAGGGTCATGTGATATTTGTGACAAAAGTTGATCATTTTCTTGGATTTGAAAGCAGCAACATTGTCTGTAATTATTTTGTCTGGACAGCCAAACCTGGACAAGATGTTGGTTTCTAGAAATTGTATAATAATGGAGTCATTGGCCTGCCTACAAGGGATGGCTTCTATCCATTTGGTAAAATAGTCTGTGGCAGTGAGAATCCACCTATGCTGGCCAGAGGATGGAGGGTGAATTTCACCAATGAAGTCTAAACCCCATTGCTGGAATGGTCTCTCAGTTGAAACTGGTTTGAGTGGTAAAGGTAGCAGTTTCCTCTTGCCCTCAAAAATTTGGCATTTGTGACAAGACATCACAAATTTCTTTACATCAGCAAACAAGGAGGGCCAATAAAATCCAGCCCTTAGGATTTTATCAGCTGTGGACTTCCAGTATAAGTGTCCTCCACAGTCACCTGCATGAAATTCCTTGAGGACATTGTCAGTTTCTTCTAATGTTAAGCAATTGAGTAAGATCCCTTCATGATTTCTCCAAAATAAAATATTGTCAATAATACAAAACTTTGATGCTTTCATTTTCAAGAATCTTTTGTTGGTTCTGGACAACCCTGGAGGAGCTTGCAGGTTTAATAATACAAAACATATATCAGCATACCACGGGGATTGCATAAAGGCTTGGTTTATCTGTGGAGTCGCCATCTCCTGTTCGTCGTCCAGTTCATTAATGTCAAGGGCTTGCAAATTGGTTTCAGTCATTAGTTTGGCTAGGCCTTGTCCTTTTATCAGTTTGGTAGGTTTAATCTCAATGTCATATTCTAAGATATTTGCAATCCACTTGCCCCTCTTGCCTTCAATTCCTTCTTGGGTTAGAATATCTTTGACCACTGCACTAGGAACATAGGCAATTATATGAGAGTACAGGATATAGATTCTGAATTCCTTGATGGCCTTTACCAATGCATAAGCATGTTTTTCCATGATCTAATACTTTAAGGGAGCATCCTTAAGGGCTCTGCTAAAAAATGCAATGGGTTTTTCACAGCCTTGGTCATCCTTTTGTAGCAGAACAACAACAATTGTATGCTCAGAAGAAAAAGAAAAAATCATGAAATCTTGATCAAATCTGGGGCTCGTTAGGACTGGTGTGTTTGTCAATGCTCTTTTTATATCCTCAAAGGCTTGCCTAGCTTCCATGGTCCATTTGACCTTGGAATCCTTTTTCAGCATATTATTTAACAGTCTTATGAGTTCAGCGAGATTGGGAATGAACCTCCTCAAGAAGTTGATCTTTCCTAGAAAGCTTTGTAGTTCTTTGATGTTTCTTGGATGTGGTACTTGTAGGATATCTTGAATTCTGTTTGGGTCAATCCTAATAACATCCTTTGAGATTATATGCCCCAGGAGTTTACCTTCTTCTAGCCCAAACAGTGACTTCTTTGGGTTCAAAGATATGCTGTACTTTCTACAAATTGTGAAAACCTGCCTCAAGTGTTCTAAGTGTTCTTGATCTGATTTTGAAAAGGCAGTTAGATCATCAAGATAGACAACTAGGAAGTCATGAATTTCCTTGGAAAAGGCAATATCCATTGCTCTTTGGAATGTGGCCCCTGCATTTTTAAGTCCAAAAGGCATTTTGACATATTTGAATGTTCCCCAAGGTGTTGTGAAGGCTGTTTTGTCTTGATCATCCGGGTGTACTAGAATTTGATTGAATCCTGAGAAACCATCTAGTAAAGAGATCCTAGCAGCTCCCACTACTCTTTGCAAGATGTGGTCCATTTTAGGTAAGGGATAATGGTCTTTTAGAGATACTTTGTTCAGATTCCTAAGGTCAACACACAGTCGGATTTCCCCTGTCTTTTTCCTAGTAGGCACTAGGTTTGAAATCCACTCTGAGAATCTAATTGGGGCGATGATCCCAGCTTCATACATACGTTTAACCTCTTTTTCAATAAGGGGGAGGAGGACTGGATTGACTCTCCTAAGCTTCTGTTTGAAAGGCTTTTGATTTTCTTTTAGAGGGATAGTGTGTTGGATAACTGATGTATCATAAGATTTAAGGTCCTCATAGCTCCAGGCAAAGACGTCTTGAAACTCTTTAAATAACTCAATGTATTTCAGTTTCTGCTCAGGTGGTAATGCTTTGGATAATTTGACCATTTTGGGATTTTCAGGGGTCCCAATATTACAATCTTCTATTTCAGCATTCAATGGTTGCATTTTTGGTTTTCTTGAGATATCATTTGAATCAAACAGATCCTCCAAAGGGGTTAGACCTATGGGCAGAAAATTATCCTTTAGCTCAATTACCTCATCTTCTGTTTCAACCATTTCCTCTTCATCTGATTGTTTCAACTCCCGTATAGTTTCCTTGTCAAAGGTGGTAGGATGCAGAACTAGATCAACAGTTTCAGCCGATATTTTCTGTGTAATTGTGCATATCTGTGGTTGATCATCTCTAGTGCTAGTGTCAATGTTCATGCCAGAAAATTCTTCCTTTAAAGTGAGAAAGTTATTTATCTGTGTATTATTCTCGAAGACTTGCCAATTCTTGATTTTATCTGGAACTGAAGGTCTGTGTTTGATTTCAATAGTAAACGTATGATTGGTTTTGAAAGGAAACTTGCAAGTGCTGGAAAAAGTTGCCAAGCTGTGAGCATGTAGATTGAGTTCTCTGGAAATTTTAGTCAACTGTGATTGTGAGAAGCTCTCAAGTACTTGAATAGCTGCCCCCTTGTATGCTTTCAACCTTAGATCATTTGTGGTGAAATTTCCCTTCATCTGTTGTATGACCAGATCTGAATCTCCCAAGATTGAGATTTTGGTTGCACCTAGATTTTTTATGAGTTTCAGACCTAACAGGAGGGCTTCATATTCAGCCATGTTGGTTGTGCATCGAAAGTTTAGTCTATATGCATGGCCCTCAGCTTGGTCATTGTGCATATTGTGGATCCAGACTCCTGCCCCAGCTCCTAGCTTGTTTACAGAGCCATCAAATTCTAGATACCATAAGGTTTCATGATCAAGATCTGGATTGAAATTTTTAGTGAGTTGGATCATGGGCAGATTTGTTTCTTGCAAGTTACTTGGTGCATCTTGTTCCTTTGTCTTCTTATCAGCTATACCCGCAGTCCCTTGGTCCTTGAAAGCACATTGCTCATCTGACTCCTCGGTCTCTACTGTCATTAATAGTTCAGAATAAGCTTTGTGACAGATGTCAGCATTGTAGAGAATAAATGAATCCATGTCTGAGTGTATTGAATAGATTGGAAAGTTTTGGGGCTTCTATTGACTGCTTACCACATATTTCATCAAATTTTCCCGGTACAATCTCTTTGGCTGCCCAGAGACTGAGATAGTTGCATAGGACATATCTAATCGGAGAGATCCTTGAAGTTTGGCCCCCCAGGATCTGGACAAGAGCATGCCATACTTAGGGGGTATGTCAGCTACCACTACATCCATCAAGATAGTTTTGGTTGGGTATTGAACCAGAGAAACACATAAATCTTTGATCAGGCCCAAGCACCTGACTTGGCTTGAATCAAATGAGAACAGATCTTTGTAAGGTCTTGTGATGTCCAAGTCAAGTTTTTCCATTACAGATTTGGGCATTAAGTTGTGTGAGGCCCCAGAATCAAACATTGCATTATGTAGGACCTTATCATGAATGTTTAGACTGACATAAAAGGGTGGTACCCCTCCATTTTCTGTTTTTCCATTAACCTCAGGTCCGAACAACAACTCTGGTTGGTCATCTAGGACATTAACCGCATCTTTGTTGTCTGATACTTGGAGTGACTTATTGATCTGCTGTCTGTATATGTCATGTTTGGCCAATTCCGAAAGAGGAACTGATATTTTTAGCTTACTTATTTCTGTTTCCAAGTTAAAAGGTTTTTCCACTTGAACTTTGGCATTTAGTGCTACAGATTTTTCCTTTTCAGCTGAGTTATCAAGTGTCTTTTGCTCATAGTTGGGTCCATTTTGGGTAAAATTGGTGCCATGTTTGTTTCCTGGGGGATTATCTGCCTTTGTCTTTAATGGATGGGGTGGACCTGGCTGATTTTGAGAGGACTGTTGCTCTGAAATGTCCTCCACAGTCACTTCTGTGGCAGGTGGGTTTGAGCTGCCAGCTGATTGGGGAAGGGTAGTATTTTCATTGATCTTTTTTGGCTGCTTATTGTCCTTTGGTTTGAGGGGTGTAGGTACATCTATTGTTCTACTCCTTAGTTTGTACTGTTTGTGCACCTCATACACAGCTGCATCATACCCTTCTTTAAAATCGAATGATTCTCTTGACTTAGTGTGGAATTGATTGTCATTGCAAACCTCTTGGTCTTCTTGTGTCAAAAAGACTTGATTTTCGCTGTCCAAACCCATTAGATTGATGTGAGGGTCCTCACTAGGTTCACTAGATGTTGAAGCCTCAGCATAATTCTCTTGGAAAGGGGGTCTGACATGCTGGTCAGGATCAGTCCTTCCAACATTAGGATTTTGGTTCTTTTTGAAGTTTGGGTTTCTAATATTGCTGGTTTGACCTTCCCATGATGATTTTCTTTCTATGGTTTCCACTCTGTCTCCAAGTCTGTCCATGCCTTTGATGATTGCATCTAGCTTTTTCTCAAATGATGAGGGTTCTTCTTTAAAAGTAGTTCTCCTTTCAGTTCTCGCCCGGTTTCTCTTGGCAATTAGATTTGCCTCTACACTGACAGCTATGTTTTGCATGTCTGCTAGAGTTGCAGGGGCTCTTTCTCTTAGTTGATATGCCATATCAGCATCAAATCCATCAGGGAATTTAATCAATGCTAAATCAGGTGGAGGCCTAAGATTTTGAGGAATGGCATTATAAATAGTGTTGAATCTAGTGCAATAGTCCAAGACAGCTTCTTGTGGGCCTCTTTTTACGGTATCATATTTAGATAAAATGTGCAGAGGGTCCTTTTTCTTTTCCCATCTGTTGAGGAAGGACTAATAAAGGGCACCCGAATCAGCTATAGAATGTGAAGCCAGTGCCATGAACCAGGTTCTTACTTCACCTGTTAAACTTTGGACAAAGATTTTCATCCTTACATCATCATCATCTATCTTATAGTTCTCAAAGTAGTCTTGCATTTTCTTAGTATGCTGTAAGGCAGTGTATGTATTGGTTCCATCAAAATAAGTAATCTTGCTTTGGTAGTCCTGAGGCATGGCCCCCGGATTGCCAGGTAACTGAAGGGGTGCATAACGATTAGCCATAATTGGGGGGATTAGTGGGACAACTGGTAGAAAGGGAACAACTGGGACAGCAACCGCAGTTTGTGTGTTGGTTGTAGACAATATGTTTTGTGAAGTGGATGATGAAGAGGGGGAAGAATGAGTTGTATGAAGGTGAACTGATGGCTTAGAAGGGGTTGGAATAAAACTTTGCTG
Organism: Pinus tabuliformis; assembly: GCA_031772625.1. NCBI lineage: Eukaryota > Viridiplantae > Streptophyta > Pinopsida > Pinales > Pinaceae > Pinus > Pinus tabuliformis. The sequence goes on along the minus strand of CM062808.1, from coordinate 145,125,369 downwards.
AACTGCCTCAAGGCTAGTTTCAGGAGATTGTTCGGGTTCCTAAGAGTTTTATGGATCAAATTTGGATTTTCAAAAACAGGTGGGGGATTTGGGTCAGGGTTTGACCTGGTGTGCCTAGTTCTCTTTTTCAGAGCCAGCTTCTGAACTTGTTTTTGGTATTTTTAAGGATATTTTTAGAACTATTTTAAGGGACTGCTCAGGCTTTTGGAACCACTGTCTAAAAACAGACAGCAGCTGAAAAATACGCTCTATCCCCAGTGGAGTCGCCAATTATGTTATCACTCAGGTTGTTCCCTTTGACTCCCAACGGAATACGGCCAAGGTAACCACTAACCAATCTTTGGGTCACAGGGTCTAGCCTACCTATGACCAGAGAGGGCTCTCTCTTTATGTTTTAACTTTGTTTGTATAATATTTTAGGCTAGTTGTGATGCTTAAGGTTTTGTTTTGAATTTTGCTGGATGATGACTTCAGTCAAGATAGATATATGTTTATCAGCGTGCTCTAGGCCATTGGGCATGGAGTCAGTGATGCTTAATTTGCTTGATATGTCTGTGTTGATATAATAGTGATGCTACAGAGCCAGATAAGTGTCTAAGAAACAATTCTTTAAATCTGTGATTGGGTGTGATGTAATCAGGGCATGAAAGGCAATTAAGGATCTTTCAGTAATCTGATATGGAGGATAGTGGGAATATTATCTAGGAGCACTGAAGAATTCCTATGTAACATTCATATTTATAGAATTGATGTAAACATGAGCAACTAAGAATTCATGTTCATTATTAATTCTGAAGAAAACATTTTCAACAACAGAGATTGGGCAAAAGGTGTAATTAAACATTTCCTGTTCTATTCCTTTTCTCTATTGTTAGATTAGTGAAGCATGTGTATGATTCAAACAAACATAAGAAGACAAAACATAGAATGAGAAAACTTATTGTTCCATTAGACAACACAGGAGTTCTGCAACAGCAGGCAGAGCATCATCAAGACATCAAACATCCAAAAAGTCACTGAGCTTTTCCAGCCTCTTGCATTAAATTATCTGAAAGTATACAATACATTTGCCTTAGAGTGAAAATCACCAACCCCTAATACGTTGCCAGGGGAGGTATATATACAAAATTTACATGAGAAAATATCTAGCTAATGAGTTAATGGCTCATTAATATCGTGCCAACTCCTGGAGCGTTGTAGCTGAGGAAGTAAATGCTATAGTAACTCCCAAATGTATTAGCTGTCCAAAATGGTCAGAGAATGTTGACTTTGTGACCGTTGGAGTCGGCTAAAGATGCGCTGCCCAAAATTTGTGCATTTCCTGTATTTTGGCTTGCTGGCGCTATCTTTATGCTGAGTCACCTTTTCGGCTACCTTGTATGCTGCCTAGATTCTGCTTTTTGCTTTTTGCTGAGTGGAGGCTGACTAGGATTGATCAACTGAGATCACTGAGGCAAAATTTGCAGCATTTCCTGCCACCAATCCTCTTTGGCCAGCTGGTGCCTTCGAATTTTCACCAAAGTTTCATCTGCCTCTGTATATCTATAAAAATTTGGAGGAACCTCAAAAAGGTGATTGATTTCATGTTCTATGAAAAATAAATTTTCAAGTTTATCATATAGGCTCTGCCTTGTTGGTGGCCCTATTTCCTCAGAAGTGCTGGCAGATGTAGTAATTTGATTTTCAACAAAATTTGTCAACCTAGTAGCATATTGCTCACGAGGGAGCAGTCTTCCTGTGCTAGTTAGTAGGATGGGTAATCCCTTTCCTTGTAGTGTTCATATTTTGAGCTTGTACTCATCTACCTCAGCCTGTATTTCATGGTATTTTCTCTCTACAGTCTGTACAAAATTCCTGAGAGTTAGCACCTTTTTAGCTGTAAGGACAACCTCTGTTCTCTTAACAATGTTGATGGCTGCTAGTTCCTCCTTAGTCTGATTGTTCAGAAAATTTATCATTCTATTGGCCTGCTCAGGCCTATTCCCCAGTACTGTTCTGGCCTTCTGAATCTCAATTTTTGCTTGGCCAATCAAATCCATTTGTTCATGCACAGTCTTGATTGACTTCCATTGTCTAGTAATGGATTGGTCAATCCGGGCCCACAAAATTCTCTTTATTTCTGCTAGAGCATTTTCCAGTTTGAGCTCCTTTTCTAAGGCCTTGATTTTGTCTTTGAGGGCCTTAATTTCTCTAAACTGCTCTGCTATAGTCATCTTTGACTTGTCATATTTGGCCTCTAGTTCTGCTATTTTTTCCTTGGCCTGCTTGATCTCAGTAGCTTGGAGCTCCATCTCTTTGATAGCCTTTGTCAAATCTTCCATGTTCAAGCTGGACTCAGGAGATGTTGTTGTTACTGCTGCTACTTCTGTTGTTGTTGTTGTAGTTGCAGGGGCTACTGCTGTTGGGGCTACCGCTGCCTCTGTAGTGGTGGCAGTGGTTGAGGTAGTTGGAGGAGGTTGGGCTGTGGATTCTCCCTATTTATTTTGTAGTGCCCCTTCTAGCTCCTTCTCCAGATCAATGACCTTTTGATTGAGCTGCATGATTAGATCAAGTTTCTCATCGGCTTCCTTTTCCTTCTGAAAGTCTGTTGTTTGGGGGTGCTCAGTGGGAAGCAGTTTCAGCCTTTTCTTCAATGCAGTAAGATCATCATCTTTCTTTTTCATGAGGGCCCTCACACCCTTTGGGTCCTCAGGATCATGTCCTAGGTCTATGATGGTGTCCTCTAGTGACTTAATCCTGTTGTCCTTGGCCATGGAGGACATTCTCTCAAAATCCAACTGAATGTTGGTATTCTTCAGTGATTCTTTCAGTTCATGGGCCATTGTGGCCCTCTCTACCAAGGTAGCATAGACCATTTCCCCCATTTGTTTGTGCAGCTCTATTTGGTCCATGGGGTGAATGTCCTTTGCCATGACCTCCACCCTTGTTCTTACAAAATCTGCAGCTGATTTAGGCTACGGTACCTTGGGTTTGAAGTGACTGAGGATCATCTTCTCCTCTTGTATGTCATACACTGACATCAACCTTTCTTGCTTGGCTGGTGTTGCTTTGAGGAATTGCTTATACACCTCTATTCTTAACAGCTCATTTTGTGCTTTTATTTCTTTGAAGGAAGCCTTGGTGCTTGAAGGCTTCTTGCTCTGTTGAGATGAGGAGGACACCTCCATGCCAAGCTGCAATCCTTACTCTTGTTGGAAAGAGCTTGTGCCCGTTTGCTCACTGTCTTCCCCTTCTTTCCTTGGGCTCTCAAGGACTTCTTCACTTATTTCTTCTATGATCGGGGAGTCAACCTTTTGCCTCTTGGCCTCAAGCTGCTGGGAGGATCCACTAGCAGGAGTGGACTCTTCTCTGTCTCTCTTCTTGCCCCTTTCCTCATGCACAGGAGTTTGCAATATAGGTGCTGTTGGTGGTTCTGTTTACGGTGGAGGGGTCTGATCTTGTTTCTGCCCAATTGAGGAGGTAGGTTGTGCTTTTACTGTTTCTTCTCCAGCACCCATTATTCCTTTACCCTTATTTGTACCTGATGCTGCTGTAGATGGCGCTTGGGTGGCTGGTGCAGTAGTTGTAGCTAATGTCCCTTCTCCCACTGGATGTGGTTGCTTGAAGATTACCTGCTGCACAGAATCCAAGTCAAGAGTTTTTTCCAAATCCTTGACATTCTTTTGCATTATTTCTTCTTCAGTAAGTTTCTCAATTAATGTATCTTGCTACCATTCTTGCTGATTGGAATACTGCTCAATATGTGGATATTTACAATGCTCATAGCCTAGCAGCCTGTACTTGACCCTCCTAGCACAGATGAAGCCTTCAGGGTCATAAGGGACCCACCGGAAACTTTTTGATAGCTTGTACTTGTCTTTGAGGATTTTCTCAGCATCTTGCCATCCCTCTTTTTTGTTCATGATGAAGGGGCCCAGGTGGTGCTTAAACTTGAGATGGGCTTTCTTTTTAGCACTATGAAAGTGGGTGAGGTCAGAGTGAATGAGCTGCCTATAGTACTCCAAGGCAAATAGTCTCATTGGTACATATTTTGGGAGCCTGTATGGACAGAGCTCACAGCCATAAATTCTGATGACTGTATGATCTTGATATAGGTACCAATCACCTATTTTATAATTTTTGGACAGCTGCAGAGTTTTTTGGATTTCAAATGAGACTCTGGGAGGAGGGGACCTCATTAATAAGCAAGAGACTGGGTAGACAAACTCATCGATAAATTCATAGTATGAGTATGGTGAATCTTGGACTTGGTGATAAACTGATGTCTAGAAGATGACAAACCTTCTTTCCCCCTTAGAATCCAGCTTTTTGATGGGGCATTGAAAGGCCTCGGACTGGTAATACATGAAAAAGTGGTAGATGTATGATGAGTATTTGAATATGCCCTCCCTATATACTTTGAACAGCTGGTCATGTATCTTGTTGGCTATGAATTTAGCAAAATTATATTTGTAGGCAGGGGGTTGACGTGGGCTATAAGCAGCTAAAAACACCAACACAGTCTCATCAACATACTCACTGGTTTTATAGCCCAACACATATGCAATCATGTCAAGCAGAAGTTTTCCTACATCTGTAAAATGGACATACAAGAAAGGAGGAGGCCCTATGGGCTGGCAGTCAGCTCTCATAAATATCTTGGTGATCTTCTGAATGTCATTAGTGGAAAACTTGGCACCTGTATCCAGCAGATAGTTCATGGAGAAAGGATGCAGCAGCTGAGTTTGCTTGAAGTTGAGTATCTGGTTGATGGACTCAGCATTAATGTGGAAGAGGATGCTCCCAGATGGAGACTTGACAGCTCTATGATTTGGATCATAATTCTCAGCACAAAGGCAGATAATCTCTGGAAAAATGTTGACAGATGGGAGGAAGTAATAGGGCAGATTAGATTCCCATATCCCATATGTGTCTTTATTGTTCAAATAGTTATCCCTTAACTCCCGGAAGGTCTGTAAATGGTTCCTGTCACCCACAAAGTCTTGGATGAGGTAATCTATGTCAGCAAGAGGAAAGGACTCAAGCTCTTTATTAGGTGGATTCATGGGGACAACACTGAGAGCTATGGGTGCTGGAGCAGCCATTGTGTAGCCTTTGGGTGCTGTCTTTAAAATGCAATCTCTGAATGCAATCAAGGTGAATGAAATAGCTTGCAAACTTTTCTAGAAGTCAAGTGGCAGACTGAATGCAGATAATGACAAATATGTTCTTCAAAGAGGAGTAGGCAGGCTTGCCTCTGCTCTGCTTAGGTAAATTCACAGGGATTGTGACTAATGAAGATGAATTGCGGAGGAGGGGGTATAATTATAATTTGGTAAAGTTTGGTCCTTCAAGTATGTACCTGGCAAAAGGGAACAATGACGGGCGATTGGGAGGTTAATTTGCAAATTTAAGGCCGCGAATTATTGTTGTAACATCGAATTTTGGAGCAGGGGGTAATGCAGGTTGTTTTAGTCCAGAATTGACTAAGAGACAATCTTTAATTTGGGAATTACCAGGTGTTTAATGGACAATATTGCAGAGAAATGACATAAATACTGGTAAAACAGGTGAATTCTGGCAAATACCTAGATAAACGATGCCGAGAGCCTCCGGGTTGAGCAGTGGATGAACAATGCAGCTAAATTGGTGGGTTGCGGCGTCTGTAGCTTTCAATTTCGTAGCTTGGAGGCAAATTTCGCAGTGAACAAATAAAACGGCGACTCTGTCTTTTTCGAGTGAAAATGACATAAAATGGCTCTTATGCGCGTTTTTAACGATGATTTTGGAAAATGTGGGTTATTGGCGCTTTTCCGTCGATGACGTTAGCATGACGTCATGGCGGGCCTGGGTACGGAAGGTGACGTGGGTGCTGAGCTGGAGGCCAACATGGCAGGACACGGTGGCGGATGTGTGGGGTGGCAAGATGATGTGGAGGGCCACGAGGCACGGTGGCGGGGCCGGTGATATGACGTCACGATGATGTGGGGGTGACGTGACAGAGTAGGCGGTAAGAGGGAAGGCGGTAAGCGGTCTCCCCGCACCACTTTTGGGAGAAGGCGGTATCGGGGAGGGGGGCTCCGAACACCTCCGCCCGCTACCACGCGTCCAGCGTACGGGAGAAAAACTACCCACTCCCCGGACGCTAAACCGTGACAGGTTTAAAACTCAAATTTCCTGCCCAGCGTTGGATTGAAGGCGACGGGAGATCGAGGGCTGGCGGGCGCCCCGACCCATCGTGCAAGTTTGGGTGGGGACCCGCTAGCGAATAAAATATTCGTTAAAATATTTCAGGTTTAAAACTTTAGGTTAGGGGGTTTTTCGTGGGTTTGGCGTATGCGGGTTAATCTGTTGGGTTTAGAAAATCCTTTGAATGCTATGTTTGACAGGGGGGGAAGGGGTTTTTTATGAAATTTTTCGGAAAAAAGGTAAATGAGGGTTTAGTATAGGTTATTACTCTAACCAGAGGTTAGGGTAATCCCAAAGCAAGGGTTGACTATAGCCCCTAGTGGGCTAATGTCTCCCTTAGAAGTGTTATTTAGCTATAATGCTAAAGGGGGGATATTTATACATTGATTGGGGTTTTATACACCATGGTGTTATAGTAATAGGGAAAGGGGAACATAGGGGATTTAGTGTAGATAGAGTTAGTAGTTAGTAGTCGGTACTCTATGAGAGTGCACAACTTTGTGGTGAGATTCATCAAAGGATATGTTGTGCACCTCTGCTTCTGGCTGACCACCAAAGATCTCAGTGCCTCCTTGGTCATTCAAGACTCACTTATCATACGAATGCATCGAAATGGGTGAGTCGACCTCTCTGTGGTGAGGCATGAGGTCGATGTCTTGTTCCAACTCCTGTTGGTCCATGTATGCATCCAACTGTTCTAGATCCTATTTTATCTCATAAGAAAAGTCTTGCCCCTACGAGGGTTCAACCTGTTCACCTGATGCCAGCTATTAAAAGAATCAACTACTTGTCTGGGTGCTACTTCATTTGTCTGCACATGGTACGCCCCCTGTTGCATCTACTACTCTTGCGCTTCCTTCTCCTATTAGCGCAAATTTTGTTCTCTTCAGAGTTTCTCCCTCAACTCATGCAACTCCTTCTCTGCTTATTCCATTCTCTTCTTATCCCTCTACCTTTGAGCGATGCACTTGTCATACTGCTGCCTATTTTCCTAAATATCCATAGTTGCTTGTTCTACAAGTGGATCTGCTCAAAGCTTGTAGCTTTTCTCCTCCTCCATGTGGTCGACAATCTTCCTCTTCCTTTTTTCACGCACAGGTATGCTTGGCTCTGCTGCCTCTGTTTTTGTTGTTACTGCTGCTACTGCTGGTGCTCTCTGTGATGATGCTTCATGTTGATTTTCTAACCACTCTATGGTGAAGACGACCTGTTCATTAGGTATGGACGAATTGTAGTAGTACCTCCATGAGTTCTTCTTGGCCCAATGACATGCTGCATGGATCTAGTTGAATTGAAATCTCGCGTAGTGATCCTTCACAATGCAATGTGGGTCATACGGGTTGAAGCTTTGGAGGTTGAAAGGGCACTTCCTCATCTGTCTTGCTTCAACATTCACTTGCTTGATACTACGGATCTCATATAACCCAATCCACAACGGAAGAGCGGGACAAGGTGCCTTCTTCTTTTGCTGCAGTCTAGTTGTCAATCCTGGCGAGATGTGGTACGCTACTTCCTGCATGAAGAGCACGTCCAAGGTCAACTTTGGCAGAACATGCGGAGCCTTCTCCGCACTAAACACTTGAATGAATGTGCCGGATGGTGAAGCATACCAATCTGCAATGCCTAACAATTCCTTCATTTCTTCCTCTAACATGTAGGGTGGATCCTATTCGAATATCAACCTATACACTCGGGTAACAAAATGGTCGGATAGCCATATGATTACTCCTTTGAAGCTACATTTGGAAAATAGCTTGAAATACATGTTCACAAAAATCTTCGCTACTGACCATGCCCTCTCCAAGCTCAAGAACTCATGTCGGGCACAGACTTCATCTAGAATGTAGGTAGACATGTAAATCTCTACATGCATGCCCTCAGGTGACTGTCGAGCCTTCGTGACTTGTTCCTTCAGCTGATGAGCCAGTACGTCGAACCAATTGCATGGCCTTCCTTCTCTAGCGAGTTGGTCCACCGCGATCACCCAACTCTGAGGAAATGTTTCAGTGCTTTCTTGGCCACTCAGTCGACATGTGATTATGACCAAGTATTGGTATGCCTTCCTCAATATCTTCATCTTATAGACCTGGTTGGGTGTCATCCTGAAGCGAGTTGGCTCCTTTACCCAATCCTTTAGAATATCTCTGGAGTGAGCTTTGTTGTTAGCCAAGCTAAATGGAGGGGTCATGACAGTCATGGGCTCGGACATCTGATACATCTCATCATAATCTCATGCCCAGAAGGTTGCAAGCTTCATCACACAGACACTGCTCAAGGTCATTGTCTCAGCATTAGTGTGAGAGACGATCTAGTGAATCATGTCCGCGCATGGGAACACAGGGTATTTGCATACAATCTGGTACAATACGAACTTATGAATGTTCATGTACACTTGACAGTCTTTTAGGTCTTCCCCAAAAGTGCATGCAAATGTTTCATTAACCTCTTGCCACTTTAGTTTGATGTCCTTGTCTATATACAACTTTGTATCTTCATAGATCGGCAAACCAGGGGTCACCTGCTCAGCTGCTGCTCCAACTGAAATAACATCAGTGTCCTGAAAGATCAGGAAACAAGCAAAATGCATGGCAACAAATATGTCAGTGAGAACAAAGAAAATTTAGGGAAGGACACAAAACATACCTCGGGAACCGGTGAGCAAGATTGCACAAATTTTACTAGGAGGTTGGGTGAATGGCTTCTAGAACTGCACAAAAGGTAGTATGGCATACCTGGGAGGTAGATCTAGTTGCTATATTTGCAAAATGCGCAATCCAGTCAGGTATCTAGCTATTGGGATTGCATATTGCGTAGTTCCAGCTGGGAAGGCCTGCTTGCCCAGGGACAGATTTGTGCAATTTCTTAGGCCAAGCAGCCACTTTCCTATAGAAATGCATAAAACAGTCTTTGACTCCAATGATGGGAAAGGATGCATAAATCTGGAGAGGAAGGTGAGCCTTTCTTCCCCAGATTATGCAATGCAGCCTTGGTGAAGGTAGAGCCCGGGCCAAGCTTGGCCTGACTCACTGACGGGCAACTGAAAGCAAGCAAGATAGTGAATGCATGGTGACACTAAGTGGTAGCAGAAGTGATTAACAGTGCATGCAAATCATGAATGAAAGATTCAACAAACAAATCAACATGCATGCGGGTGAGGTAGTTTGTTGGTTGGGCAAACATCCGTGCAAAATAGTTTCATGCATGTGACAACAGTGAGATAGCAAGGAAAACTGAAACAGAACTAGGAAAATCTAGAATACATGTAAACGACAACAGGCATTCAAAGAAATCAAGCAAACAACACTCACACAAGTGAACACACAAAAAGCGACAGAAATGCTAAAAATACAACTTGAGGCCACTTACCCATGAATAGCTAAGCCGAATGTGTCAAAGAGTCCTAGATGTGCTGTGGGATGTCAGTGCTCCAAGATCAATGTGAATGAATGAGCTCTGATGCATCGAATAAATAAGTTTGGTCTGATGACGTTCATGCCACAAATCTAGGAAAAAGCGACACTTGGAGGGAAACTTCTAAAACAACTTTGTAGGTAACCCAGGCTGCTAAAAATAGCTCCCTGAATCATGGGATGCCTTTTTCATGTTGTCTCTTACTATTCCGGGAAGAGAAAGTCATCCATGCATGCAATTCAAGTTTCCTCGATCCGGGTGGAACTGGTCAAACATACTGCTCCTGCATGCAATTTCTCAACTGCTTGGGAAAAATGTGCATTCCTGGCTATGACTTGGGCTGACTGCCCAGGAGGTTTGCGCAATTTCTGGGCAGAGTATCTAATTTCCACCCAGAATTGCGTAAATCCTGGTCTTAACAGCCTCTGCAGGGAAAATTTGCGCAAATCCTACTGGTAGGGTTGGCTAGTAGGATTGCACAATCCTGGAGCCCAACAGGCTGTTAGAGAGGATTGTGCAATTTTTGGAGGGAAGGTTGGTTTCCCTCTAGAAATGTGCATTTTTCAAGGGGAAGTTTCTCATCCTATAGCTAGACCAAGTCAGGGTGAGTAGCCTGTGAGGGGAGTGGATCAACTATGATCGACAGGTTGCCTTTGTGTGAGGAAAAATCGTGAAGCTTGAGTACTTGATGAAGCAAGACAAATTTTTGTGTAAGGTTGGTAGGGAGACTCCAAAACAGGCTAAGGAAAAATTTTGTAGGGTGGTTGTAGCTGCTTCAACATGTTGTTAGATGAATATATATTGATGATCTATTTTTGTAGTGACTATCTTAACCAAAATAGAACAAATTTAGGAATTTTCATGTATGAGACCTCTTGTATTGAAATAATATATTATCTCCCACATCCTTCGTTTCACCTACTTTTCCATAAAATATAAGCATAAAAAGATTGCACAAACAAAGTTTTATATACTTGCAACATGCAATGCTATCCACCTAAGGGTGTTTTTAATGCATATACACTTATGCATACACCATTATGTTCCTTGTGTCATCAATAATAATGAACATTGTTGTATTCATTATTAGTGTAGCTTTTGAAAGTCATAACTAGAATATGAGGACCAAACAAGTACGAAATAATGGTTGAGGCTTGAGCCTAACTACTTCGAACTTGTCAAAATAAAAAATGTTTTTTCTAATACACATCCTTTCATATTGGTTGTCAACACTAATATTTCTAGGGGTACTTTACACTACATCAATGAGGATCATTGTCAAACTCAAAATCCTACATCTACTTCATGCAGAGATTAGATGTTTCACACAGGGAACATACATATTATTATTTTACGTGTTCATAGGTCATATATGGAAAAGAAGACTCCTAGGGGTACTTTACACCACATCAATGAGGATCACTCTCCAACTCAAAATCCTACATTTGGTTCATGCAAAGATTTGGTGTTACATAGGGCACATGCATATTATTATTTTATGTGTTTCTGAGTCATATATGGAAAAGATAATTTGTCACGAATATGAAAACAATAAAAAGGACCAACCAAAACTAATATGAGAATGCACAAATTTCTATGCACATTTAGATTTCATAAACATAAGTTGTAGGTAAATATTGTCACTCACCTTTGGAAAATATGTGACATTCCTTTAGTTTTCTTTTTGATATTGAAAATATTCCAAACTTATTGTTCCATACCATATGATAAAGTCATCATGGTGTCATGTACTCATCCTTGACCAACCATCCTATCTTGTGTGACATTGTTGTTTGCCTAAGAATTACATAGTGGCAATGTGACAATTATTTTTATAAACTTAAACCCATTACCTTTCCCAACAATACTTCTAACATTATTGTATCAAATGCCTACACTAAAGTCTTTTTGACCAATGAATTTCCACAAAACATTGTGTCATAGTCCATTATTAAGAATGGCCTTTTTCTAGTTCTTGTTTTTCCTTCTCCCTTGCACTAGGTACTATTTTGGATGGGATGGACATAAGAGTAATGAGCATTTTTATGTAGGTTGTGAGTAGGAATGACTAGGTTGTGACCTCTTAATTTTTCATAATATTTAGTTTTAATAATAGATTCCTTATCTACCTTCCATGTGGTAGAGACATTGCTCCTATAATTATGTTATCTAGTAATGAGTGGCTCACTTAAATCACTTTCATCAGGTATGATTGCCAACAACAACAAATGAACAACATGAAGATCATTGTATGCAACATTGTTGACATTAGCTCTATAACCATACCTTGCTTGTATTTTGCAACATCCTTTGTTACTTTTGCAAAAACAGTTGATATGAAGATCACATGTATCGTCTTGATAAAACTTTCAATGCTAACTTGATCTCAAAATTTACTCTTAAAGAAAACTTGAACTAGGAGTGCCCACCATTAATTGTATTTTACACAATGATACAACAACATACCAAATATGTTAGGCCTTGCATTCATCACCATATGTTTACATGGAGGTATGAATCGAATAACAACCCTTAACATTGAAATTTAATCGATATAAGATAACCCTTTTATAATTGCATTTTACAAACTTATTAAACTTTTCCTTTATATTTATGCTTGCAAGTACATTTCATTAATTTTATCTTCATCTTTAAAATTAATACACGCCCCCTTTACTCATTTCATACATATGCTAATACTTTGTATACAAAAGAAAAATCATTTAATGCAGAAAATTAAAAAGATAAATAAACTAAGTCATTTAAATAAGTTTTTCCAAGTTTAATAAAATTTATAAATGCAAGGAATTTTTTTAATAAAAATCTTGTAATTTATGAAAAAAAAAACTTTTATGTACATATAAATTTTTGGTATATTTGAATTATACACATTTGGAGAGTGATAATTACTTACCACATAAAATTACTAATTCATCGTCATAATAGTAAAAAATTCATATTGATTATTGGTAAACTGGATACATGAAAGCAATAACTAAATGCAAGTCATCGAGACATTTCATCATTCGTTGATTGTCATTTGAGTATTGTTCATAATCTTTCCAACTCATGCCCACTTCGCACATGCAGTTGAGTTTTCATAAACACGTTATTGCAAAATCATCTTAACATTACGTTTCCTGCTATAATTTTTCAAAGACAAAACTCTGGTTTTACCATCATTCATTTCCGTGTGTTCTAGAGGAGAAATGTCAACCAAACGCTATTGTTGCATCTATTTCTGCTCTTTTTTTTTGTCTTAATAAGATGAAATGGGAGAATATCTTACTGGGGAAATTTTAAGGATGGAAATTTATCGTAAATTTTAGAAAATTTTGCGAATCATAGTAGTCCCTAATATGCAAACTGTAAAATATTTGGAGATATATTTGTAAAAGTATTCAAATTTCTATTGATTTTACTTATAGTGTCTATTAAATTTAAGGGATATTTAATGTCAAATAATTTTATACTATAAAATTTGGGAGAATCATTTTTATAAAAAGTGGAATTCGGCGATTTTTTTATTGTTGGAAAAATCATGGAAACTTAGCCCACTCTCGAATATTAACCCCCAAAATTTTTCCATGGTCCCACTTCAATAGGTGCTCGGAGCTTGCCTTTTGCAACTAATAATACAATAGGTACAATGTTTTGATAGTGCAATGCGTAGAATTGTTTTTATTTATGTTTCTAAATATTATTAATTATAATGTTGTCATTTCACAGAAACCCCTTCCACTATTACATTTGACGGCCATTAGCGCATGGTTCCACAAATGAAAATATTGATGCTGATGGTGATTGTGATAGTGCAAAAACGCTTCCAGGAGCTCCCAAGCACACTAAAGCTCCAATCCTTGGATCTACTAATGTTGTTTCAAAGAAATATGGGATAGAACTTGTGCGACCCAATGTCAATGTATCAGGTACCCATCAGTGCGATAAATATTCAATCACCCAATCTCTAAATAATCTACTGAAATCTGAGGGAAAAGGTGTGAATTCCAATATCAATGTTTCAGGAGCCCACAAGTGTGATTGATCCAGGTGGATATTGGTGGCCACCTGCCAAGTCCACCTGGACCCCCACCATTGTCCTTCTCAGCATTTTCAGTTTCCTTAATTGTAGCACAACTTACTATTTTTAGCAGTTTTTCGGGTCCTGAACTTCCGGAGCCATTTTGAGGCCCTAAACGACGTTTTTTGGGGAATCCGAGGGCAACATGGGTCCATTGGATGGACCGATGTTGCCCGTTCCAACAATGGTAGTGCTCGGATAGATCTTTCTAACGAGCTATTGTATGCGTCAAACGGAGATCATATGCCAAAGTTACGACCCCGGGAAGTTGATGTACCAATTTACCCCAAACGGGGCCCACAGTTTGACGTTTCATCTCCTAGGGTTAGGTTTTGGAATGTTAAGGGTTTTTCATTGTTTCTCAACAATAAATAGGCCTTCGAGCCTCATTGTAACACAGTTGAGAGGCATGTAGCCATCACATCTCTTCTCAGAGATAAGCTACCATCGCCCTAGCTGGTTTATTTCCATTTTCTGGTTGTAAGCATATTTCAGTATTTTCCATTAATGAAATGAAGTATTATTTCCGCTGCATCTTTGTGTATATGGTTATCTCTGTAATTTGTTGCGTTCCTGTTTAAATCCGGATCAGTGGTATCAGAGCGGTCTGCTTTTTCTCTGTTTTTCTTTGCATGTCCCCAACAAGGTCGGGATATAAGGAGTTAGGGCTTGAACTGGTTGAACCTTTGCAAGACCAGCCTCGCAAATCCTGACGGCCTCCCATGGTGGACGAGAAGAAAGACGAGGGGGCAGGAGATCCCATCAAAATCTTGCTCGAAGAAGCCCTCGAGCGACAATGGAATGCGATGATGGACAACTTTGCCCAGATCCTTCAGCGGCTACCCAGAAGCGACGCATCGGCTTCCAGCAGCTACTCTGGAAACGCCACACCCTTTAAGGTACAAGTTAATTTTGAAATCCCCATATTCGAGGGTCAGATAGACGTAGATGTCGTAGATAAATGGTTAAATCTGCTAGAGGGTTATTTTTTTGTTCATGATTTTTCGAGTCGGGAAAAGATTGTTTTTGCTCTTCTCAAAGCAGCCCCCCACGTCAAGGACTGGTGGGAAACCTACTACGAGCAGAAGGATGAAAGTACTGGCTCACTATTTTCAGCCGCACCCACCTGGGATTCGTTCCGGGATGCCGTGAAGGAGCAGTACTACCCTGTTGGAAGCTATGAGGATGAATACATAAAGTGGACCACGCTGCGGTAGGGAAGGGACCAAGACGTGCCAGAGTTCACCAATCTTTTCCATACCCTTCGCACAAAGTTGGGTATCAAGGATTCGGAGCAACATTTGATACTCAAATACCGTGGCTGCCTGCACAAGTACATCCAGGAAGAAATACAATTCCTAAACATCCCCTCGCTCGGCGCAGCATACCGATATGCCGTCAAGGTCGAGCAGAAGTTGAAACAAAATAAGCGAGATTTTGGATCTGCGAATCCAAAGCAGGGGAAAGGTGCCCTGAAACCACAGAACAAAGGACAAAGCCAAGGCGGGATAGCCCAAGACAACCAGCCGAAGCTACAAGCAAAGAACAACGCTGCGAAGCCCAGAAAGGACACTGGAAAATGGTGCGAGTTCCATAAGAGCTCCACTCACAACACAAGTGAGTGTCGGGCCAAGCAGTCACTGGTGGCTGAGCTAAAGGTTTCATAATCAGATGCATGTTCCGACTCTGAGTCAGAACCCGATAAGGGGTATGAAAAAGGGAAGCAGATCATTGATGCGGATCCCAGCGCCATTGTTTCTACCGCAAAGATCCAGAAAAATGAACCCGAAGATCCAGAGGAGGAGGAGCGTCTCTTCCACTCTCAGATGTGGGTAAAGGGCTCCCCAATACAGTTCATTGTTGATAGCGGGAGTCAAAAGAACCTCATTTCAGTAGAGGTCGTGAAGCGGTTGGGCTTACCGACCACAACACATCCACAACCATACACCATTGGATGGCTACACCAAGGACGAGATCTTCGCGTGAGCCAGCAGTGTCGCCTTCCATACAACATCAAGCCCTTCACGAATGAGGTATTGTGTGACATTGCTCCCCTTGAAGTTTGTGATGTATTACTAGGACAACCATACTTGTGGAAGCGACATGCTGTGTATGAATCAAGACCCCGTGCTGTTATTATTACATTGGGAAATAAGTTGTTCAGGATAGCAGAGGTAGCACCACCTGCCGCCATCTCTTTGATTACTACAAAACAATGCAATAAGATCATTTCCAAAACCAGGAAATTTGTTTTCCTGATGATAAGCCCTCAAGGAAAGAAGAAGACAGTGGTCGCGGCCTCCAGACGGGGTCCCTCTGCACGACAACTACAAATGGACAAGATTGTGGAGGAGTACGAGGACATCTTCACCTCTCCGGCATGAGTTCCTCTGCACTGTCAAGTCAAGCACTCCATCGATCTGACCCCAGGTGCGCCGCTACCCAATGGACCAATTTATCGGCGCTCCGTTCTGGAGAACAATGAAATCAAGAGGTAGATTCAGGAGCTCCTGCAGAAAGGTCACATCCGTCCGAGTTCATCACCCTGTGGGAGCCCGATCGTGTTGGTACAGAAGAAGGATGGGACGTGGATACTCTGTATTGACTATCGGGCGCTGAACAAGATCACTGTCCGTAATAGGTACCCGATCCCGCGGATTGATGACCTCCTAGACAAACTAAAGGGGGCGAAATATTTCAGCAAGATCGATCTGAAGTCAGGATATCACCAGGTACCAATCGAACCCTCTGATGTGTGGAAGACTGCCTTCAAATCCAAGGAGGGCCTCTTCGAATGGTTGGTCATGCCTTTCGGATTGACGAATGCTCCTGCAACCTTTATGAGTCTAATGGATGACATCTTGCGGCCATTCACCAACTCCTTTGTAGTAGTATACTTGGATGACATTCTGATCTTCAGCCAGAGTTGGGAAGAGCACCTCCACCACATCCGACAGGTTCTCCAAACACTGCGGCAACACAAGCTATGTGCCAATTTGGAGAAATGCACTTTTGGCATGACCCAGGTTCAGTATCTGGGATACATCATTGATGAACAGGGGGTGCATGTCGATCCAGCCAAGGTCCAAGTCATTCTGGATTGGCCCTCTCCAACCACTCTAACAGAGCTCCGCAACTTTCTAGGTCTTGCCAACTTCTACCGCAGGTTTGTGTTGGGGTTTTCTCATATTTCTTGGCCCTTGAGTCAGGTCACCAAGGGAGGGGCGAAAGCAAGGTTCTTTTGGTCTGAATCTCAACAGAAGGCATTCATGCAATTGAAGGATCGCCCCTGCACGGCACCAGTGCTCGCGTTACCAGATTTACAACAACCATTTGAGGTCGAGACAGATGCCTCTGACTATGCTATTGGGGCAGTCCTTACTAAACATGGACATCCAGTGGCATATCACAGTGAAACACTTTCAGACACAGTTCGGAAGCACCCCACTTATGATAAAGAGATGTACTCCATTGTACAGGCCTGCCGACAATGGAAGCATTACATTTTGGGGAAGGAAACGATCATCCACATAGACCACCGACCCCTGCAGTTCATACAGACCCAAGGGAAATTGCAGAATGATCGCCATCAGAAGTGGTCTACATACCTGCAACAGTTCCACTTGAATATCAAGTATAAGAAGGGAAGCACCGATAATGTCGCAGATTGCCTCAGTCGACCACCGATCATGGCGTTAACCACCATGCTCAACTCTTGTGGGCACGAGACTTCTAATTGGCCACTTCTCTACAAGAGCGTCCTAGAATTCGGCCACACATACCAGACACTCTTGGAGGGTCAGCGTGTTGCAGATTTTCACCTCCAGGATGCCCTATTATGCCACCTCGGTCACCTTTGTGATCCTTCAAGCGAGCGTGCCAAGATGATTTGGGAAGCACACTACAGTCGGGTTGCTGGGCATTTCGGGGTCGAGAAAACAGTGGCAGTACTGCAAAATTATTTCTATTGGCCGAATCTTCGATAGGATGTTGGGAAGTACATCAGATCATGTACTGCCTGTGCCATTGCCAAACTGACCATTAAGAAGCACGGCCTCTATACCCCATTGCCTACCCCTAGTCGACCTTGGGAATCCATCTCCATGGATTACATGTCAGGCCTTCCTTCCACCAAGCATGGAAATGACTGTGTTTTTGTGGTCGTCGATAGGTTCTCGAAGATGGCCATTATGATGGCCTGCAAGAAGAATATCACAGCAGAAGCCACTGCTAAACTCTTCTTTGAACGAGTGTGGGTGCACTTTGGGATCCCACAGTCTATCATCTCAGATCGGGACAGTCAGTTTCTCAGCACATTTTGGTCCAGTCTCTGGTCAATGCTGGACACCAAACTCACGAAGTCCACAGCCTTCCATCCTCAAACTGATGGCCAGACAGAGGTTGTCAATAGGATGATTGTGCACATTCTGCGCATGTATAACTCAAAGCATCCACGCACATGGGATGAGAGCCTCCCCTATGTTCAGCACAGCTACAACCGAGCTCTTCACAGCTCCACTGGCCATAGCCCTTTTCAGGTGGGTTTGGGATTCCAACCACTATGCCCCATTGATATGGCCATGCCACTTGCAGCTACTTACATGAATTCAGCTCATGTCCAGTCCGAAACAGATAAGGCCACCAGCTTCATTCAGCGCATCCAACATATTCGCCAGCAGGTCCATGACATTCTTGAGAAATCAAATGCCAAGTACAAGCAACGACATGATCAACATCGGGTGCCACACAAGTTTCAGGTGGGCGACAAAGTCTGGTTGCATTTGCAAAAGGAACGCCTTACTGGAGCCTATCGGAAATTGAGACCACTCCGATATGGTCCTTACACCATTACTAAGGCTATGGCAGACAATGCATTTGAGCTCAGCATTCCCCCATTCCTTGGCCTGCACCCAGTGTTCAATGTGGACTGCCTTCGGCCATACTTTCCACCATTGCTAGACACATCCGACATTGCAGAACAGCTCAAACCCACAGAATTAAATCCAGATGGCATGGAACAAACTGCAACTGATCGGATCATGGACACACAGATCAAGAACACTCGCCAACAGAATATCCAACTGTATCGAGTTTTCAAAGCAGGCCAACTCCTTTAGTAGGGCAAGTGGCTCACCAGGGAACAAGTTCAGCAAAATTTTCCTCATCTCATGGAGGAGCTCAACGCAATGGGGACCATTGCTTCCTAAGGGGGGAGGAATGATCCAGGTGGATATTGGTGGCCACCTGCCAAGTCCACCTGGATCCCCACCATTGTCCTTCTCAGCATTTTCCGTTTCCTTAATTGTAGCACAACTTACTATTTTTAGCATTTTTTCGGGTCCTGAACTTCCGGAGCCGTTTTGAGGCCCTAAACGACGTTTTTTGGGGAATCTGAAGATCTTTCTAATGAGCTATTGTATGCGTCAAACGAAGATCATATGCCAAAGTTACGACCCCAGGAAGTTGATGTACCAATTTACCCGAAACGGGGCCCACAGTTTGGCGTTTCATCTCCTAGGGTTAGGTTTTGGAATGTTAAGGGTTTTTCATTGTTTCTCAACAATAAATAGGCCTTCGAGCCTCATTGTAACACAGTTCAGAGGCATGTATCCATCACATCTCTTCTCAGATATAAGCTACCATCGCCCTAGCTGGTTTATTTCCATTTCTGGTTGTAAGCATATTTCAGTATTTTCCATTAATGAAATGAAGTATTATTTCCGTTGCATCTTTGTGTATATGGTTATCTCTGTTATTTGTTGCATTCCTGTTTAAATCCGGATCAGTGATGAAGCTTCATCCTTTGGATTTCTAATGTTCTAGAAAAATATAATAGAGAAGACGTGGATGTCAATCTTAATGTTTTAGGGGCCCATGTTGTGATGAAGCTCCATCCTTTTCCTCTTCCATAGGTGCAACTAAATCAGATTTCATTAACAACATATTACATAAACACATTGCCCAAGTTGAGGAGAAAAAAGTGGATGTAAATCTTGATGAATTTATGGAGCACTCTTGGAAAATTAATCCCAACAACGACTTTTACTAAACTGAACCATATTTGCCAATTAGATATTTTGGAGGTTGCAGATTTTGTTTGCAGGCTGAAGGACACAAGTTCTAAGTAGGAGTACAAGTTCCCCATTTTGCAACTAAAGGCAAATGAGAATTTAATATAGTGTATGGTCAAACATTTATGCAATATGCACTCCTCAACATAGAAAAACTAAATTCCCATCCTGTGCCTTAATGTTTTTCTTTGTCATGTATTGATGAGTCAAAATTGTATGTTTTGATATATATGTATGTAAAAGTCTTTCGTATAGTAGAGTTTGTGCAAGTCAAAGAGGTGAAGAGGAGAAAATTGTGGAGCAAATTTTGGTGGCTGCGTGAAAATAGTTTGTTACGGGGTTTTACAAGAGTTACTCCACAACCTCTGGTGAAGCATTTGTTATGGGGTTTTACAAGAGTTACTCTGCAGCCCCTGATGAAGCGCAACCACTTTGTTTTTACTTTGTTCTACTGTGAGTCATTTTTATGTTTTAAGCTCCTATCTAGTTGTGATTTGTTATTCACAACTAAATAGTAGAGGGAAAGACTCCTCTCCTCTGCCTCCTATAAATATTTTATGTGAAATATTTATCACTAAATCTCTATTAAGCTACAAAGGCTTACTAGAGATTTAGTTATAACATTGTATATTTCCCCCAAGTATAGGACTCATAGGGGTTATGGAAAACATTTTGAAGTGCTACAAGATAAACTTGTTTCCATAAAAGATTTTAAGTGTCTTTTACTTCATATATTCTTTGGACCCAATCTCTATGGAAATATTCATACTATGACATTCTTTTGAGTTTAACATTCATTAACACTAGAGAATGTCAGAAATTTCTATTTTTGTCTTGCACTAGTGTTCAAAAATGAAGGATGTTAATGCTCCAATCATGTTGCTTCATAGACTTCCGTCTGCATTATGTATGATATCCTCGGTTTTATCTTTCACTGTCTCTTCTACCATTTTATCTACAAGTGTTAGGGAAGATTCTACTCCCCACTATCTTTGAAGGGTACCAGTAAAACCCTGAATTAATGTCTTACATGCTTCCGCTTCACTTTTTCCTCTCATGCACATTACCTTATATTCATTAAACATATGATCTACCATTTTCCTTATTTGTCTTGAACTCAAGTTATCAATATTCCATTCCTTATGAGCATTAGTAAACAACGTTTGAGTTTCGGACATATTTTATTTACCACTTAGATTAGGTGTGGGATAACGAGAGTATTGATGGGTAAGTGATTCATAAATGGGTAGGAGATGGGACTTAGATGAATATTCTAATTTTTCTTTGGGAAACAAGTTGGGAAATTTAAGTTAAGATTTTTGAATGAATTACTTGTATAGTGTTGGCTTGTGGGGACATGACCCAAGTTCAGTGTTAGTTAGCCAAAAAAATCTCTACACTACTATCCCTCTCAGAATCAGCCCACGGAGAGCGAACTGAAGTCTCACCTGAAGTAGTATGGGGGGATGCTAGAACCAAGTTTCTGCACCCTTCAGATGGATGTGATGTCGTTTTATTGTAGCTATACCTGCCTTCATGCAGGTTTCTTAACCCTTTGTTCCACTGTTGTCTTGATGGGGCCTGACTCAGGTTCAAAGTTAATAAGCCAAACAAATCCCTATACTATTGGCCCTTTCAGCAAAAGCCCGCGGAGCGTGGACTAAGGTCTCACCTGAAGCAGTATGGGGGGACGCTGGAACTAAGTTTCTGCACCCTTGAGATGTCTTAGGTGTAACTTTAGTCCAACTATGAACTAACTTCACAGGTTACTTCGCGCACTTTCCTGACCTACGATACCTTCGTGCTTTGCTATAGTTACCTTCACACAGCCGTAACCAGGAACTGCAGGTCTTTCGCACTGCTAAGGCAACGTTCTGCGCTAAGTCACTTAGTTGTACTGAGGATCTTACTTATATTTCTTATAAATGTTAGTGAACTTCACGTACACAGATACTTATCATAGGTTTACTTATTCAACACATTCATATAAGTTTGCGCAACATATAAATAGTAAATTTGTAAACCCAATATACTTCATTCACAAAATAGGAAACAATACACAGAATAATAAGAACTTCTCTTTTATTACTTCTTCAATAGGTTACATACTCGACTTGCCCTGTGCACTCAACTTCAGGGGTCTGCACACTCAGCTGTAGACTACTAGACCTCTGTGCACTCAGTTGTAGATCCTTCTCCTACTGTACGACCCGAAAGACTCGACTCTACACCTAGACCTGACTCAATTCATTAAATTCGATTTTGTCTTTCTTAGATTAGAGGTCTTTTTCAACCTAAAGCCTCGCTCTATTTATACAATCCCATGGTCCGTGGATCATGAGTAGGTATACTTAAGCCGAAATTACATAACAAAATTGAGGGTGGACAACCCTATAACCCAATTACAACTTCGTGCTCTTTGCCCATAAATCATGGAGTCTTTACATCGGACTTAGTCAAAACTTGGGCTTTAAGCTCCAAAACCTGCCTTGGGGGATCCCGCGCCTAGTAGGTCCCCAACACAAACATCATGACTCATCCTCGAGTCACTCACTTGGTGCGGAGATGTTCACGTGGAGACCTCCCAACTCTGTTTGGAATACTGTGAACTTGACAACACACTAAGTTGTTGCCCGTTGTATCTCCTATATGCATTGTTTTGAGACCGCGGTGTCGGAACTGCTCCTTATATTTGTTCCTGTGTCCCTTGCATCTATGCAAGCTTGCCTTTAATTGTTGCTGTGATTGCGAAGGCTTCATCGATCCAAGGCTAAACACACACCTTCAAAACTGCTTCTTTGTGTCACGCTGCGTCTACTTGCTCCTTAAGCGCTTTGGCTTATTGCATTCGCGCAATCCTCTGTGTGAGGGCCACCGCCTGTGCAGTCCCTTTTATGTCATCATACTATTGTTGCAGCTCGCGCACCTCTATCTCCAAGTGCTATATGTTCGGGTCTTCTTGCAGAGAAGTGAGGACCTTTAATGATTCTTCCAACATTCTAGTGCAGTCCATCACTGCACTGCTGATCTCCTCCATCCCTGTTGTAATGGAACTCGTGCGTTGTTCCCTTACCTCTGGAGGAGTTGAAGGTTGCACCTTCGATCGTAGCTTTTCCATTTAAAGGTTCAGATATATTTGAACCTTGGCCATCTCATCTTGTGCCTCACACACCCCTACTACTAATCTCTGGACGCGCGCCTCTACGGGTGCCTCTGTTGGGATGGCCAACTCAGGGACCATCTGGCAAGATTCTTCGATTATCTACATCATCTGCCTAGTCTAGGATACAACCTCGTCGTGTTGCAAGCTCAATTGCTCCATGTTGATCCTTTTCTCACTCAACACTGCAATGTGCGGCTCTCCCTAGCCTCTAGTTCCACAGTAATCCCATCGTACAGGATGTAGAGTGTCTCCCAAGGGAGTGCAGCCATGTTTATCCCGATGCCTTTCAACACACTAACCATAAGCTTGTTAGCCTCATTTGTTGTAACCAGTGCCCCCTCTGGTAGCACTACTGTATTGGTTGTGTGAGTGTGTAGTATTTCATCGGCTGTAGCCGTACCTACTATGAGGCTAGTCAAGAGCATACCAGCCTAAGGAATGTGAACCTACAATTCCTGAATGTGCGACCGAAGGGCCCCCAACACAAGTCGTTTCTCCTCCAAAAACTACTGGAGGGCCTTCATGGTGATGTCACGCACCGCCTCGCCTATATCATGCATATCCTCCTCAGTAAGGGTGATCGGGTCAATAGACAACTTAGAGGATTTCACCTTCTTGTGCAGCCCCCTCTGCTCTCTTGGGCACTTACGCTTCAATAGTGTCAACGTTGTCTAAGGGTCCACGCCGCCCTCCTCTACCTCTATTTCTAGCTCTTGCTCCTGCTTAGGTGAAGGCGACTTCCGTCCCTTGCGCTCTATTGCTACTACCTTCTGTGCTTCCACTGTGACCTTATCATGTTTACCTATTGTCTGCACAGCGTCCCGTGCCTCATACGCCTTTGCAGCTGCTACCTCTTTTCTTTGTTTCTCTGCTAGCTACACCACTCACAGTTTAGCCTCTTCCTTATTTTTCTATGCAAAATACTTCTCTGATCCCAACTCGGAGACATCTGGAGCAGCCATTCTGGTGGCCACACATCAAGTATCTTGAAGATCATGTTTTCGTTGGCCATATATAGTAGTTCATGCCACTTATTTGCAGGGTCCTTGCGCGCCCTAAGGTAAATGTGATGGAAGTCCGCTTTAAACTTTGTGAAACTTCATAGGCTATTGTAGAAAGTGGATGATAACCATGGTCTGTGGTTAATCCCCATCCTGATGTTCATCTCCATGAACACCCAAAATATTTTACTATCGCGGTCTCGGTGTGCGGGTTTAGTAGCCCACAACGAAGCGTACTTCGTGGCCTCTGAGAGATCTCTGTCAATCGCAAGGAATTGGCTGACCTCAGGAAATTCTCCAACCACTAGCACTATGGACAATAGAAGCCATGAATAGTGGAATGTTTTCCCTTGTTCCTGTGCCTCACGGCAGTTCTCCAGGAATTCGTTGCACAAAAATTCGGACCAGTTAAACTAGACCCCCTTTGCGCACTGCTCGACAAGTGCGATCGCCAGCGCAGGTACCTCATTCGCGTGGCACTTCCGCATAACCTTACCCGTCGGTATTTGAGTCGCAACCTTGACTTCTTTGTTGTTGATACTGGATATCACGTAACCCCTTTTCTTCTTTACCAGCTTATATTTCTTTTTCATGGCCCCTGCGATGGCCAAGTCACTGCTTTTACCATCTGAAATGTCTGCAAGGCCTTATCCTTTACATGGGAGTCAGGTAATTCGATGGATTAGGTGGTCTGTGATGGGGATGGGCTCCTCCAGGCATAAAAACCCCATGAACTAGGCAGAGCAGTTGCCTAATGATGAAGATAGTCACTGGGGCACGATGGTAATGTGTCACCCAGAGTAGGTTCAACAACCTTGCCTTTTCGACTCCGCGTAACCACTTGTGGGGATCCAACTCTATGACTCCTACTACAGTGTTCTGCTTTGGCTTCATGACCTGCGTAGTATTCAAGTGAGGGAATTTCTTATGGTTGGCAAGATCCCAATCTTTGAATTTCATACTCGGCACCCGTCCCAGGTGCGTGCCTTCGAAAACGATATCATCTGGGAGAAGAAAAGTCTGCAGAAAAATCTTGCTCTCATCGCGGTCCTTCGGCACCTTTTCCTTCCCCTTCTGTTGGGCATGGAATTCCCCCCAAAGCATGTTTTGGGGCTTAAAGCCCAAGTTTTGACCAAGTCTTTTGTTAAAGCTACACGAATTGCGGGCGCAGAGCACGAAGTAATAATAGAGTCATAGGGTTTTCCACCCTAAGTTTTTGTAATGTAATGTCGGCTTAATAGACCCACCCATGGTCCACAGACCATGGGATTGTATAAATAGAGCAAGGTTCTAGGTTGTAAAAGGAAAAAGTTGATGAAGAATGGAAGTTGGAGGATGAGTCTAAGTGCTTCAATAAAAGTGTAAAGGATATTTGGGTGGTACAGTAGGAGAAGGCTCTATAGCTGAGTGCACAAAGGCCTAGTAGTATGCAACTAAGTGTGTAGGGCAGGTCGAGTCTATAATTGTTGGAAGAATAAATAAAGAGAAGTTTACTATATTACTGTGTATCTTTTCTTGTTTTAATATATGATCTGGTTTAAATTGTGAGTTTACTATTTATTTACATGTGCGCACTTATATGATTTGTTGAATAAGTACAAACCATAAAACATCCATCTACGCAGGAATAATTAACCAATATAATAAGATAAGTCAGGGAATATTGCAGGGCATTGTCCAAATAGCACAGAAGCTCTGGGCCCCTTGGTTACAGTTACGCGAAGGTAGTATAACAAGGCATGAAGGCTTGAGAAGTACACAAAGCATCCTGTGTGAAGGCCCTAACATTTGGATCTAGCCATCCACTCAGACATCTCAAGGGTGCAGAAACCTGGTTCCAGCACCCTCCCATGCTACGTCGGGTGAGACCTCAGTTCGCGCTCCACGGACTGTTGCCGAAAGGGCCAGTAGTACAGGGATTTGTTTGGCTATTTAATTTTGAACCTGGGTCAGGCCCCAACAAGCCAACAAATGGTTCTATTTCTGGGACCGAGATCTTCATAATAGATTTCTGATGTCGCATCGTTGGAATCCAACTAAGAAGGAAATCGAAGGCTGGATTGACAAAAAAATTCACAAGTTCGTGACACAAGAAAATAGGAATCCACAGCTGACCAAAGAGGAGTGGTTAGACTGCTACTTGTATACAGAGATCCACGAAATTTTCTTCATGTCGTTCCTCGCTGAGATATATGAGTGGATCGCGAAGCTAGCAGATAGCCAAGGAAGGAGAAAGCTTGATAATCCTATTGTGTGGACCCCAGAGTTGGTAAGAAGGTTGGAAAAATCAAAGGATAAGATCGCGTGGGTTGTTAATCATTAGCTCGATCAAATTATAGGAGGATTCATTACTGAGTTCCTGGTAGACACTTCAGTCAGCTACAGCGAGGCAGAGCGATGTTTTCTCAAAGGATCGTGAGGTAAGTACGTTATGTATTTGAACACCTGGATTAAAATGCTATTGTGTGAAAAAACGATTATGCGGTTACATTGACGTTTGGGGCTATGCGAAGTGGAAGAATTTAAAAAAACGAAGGAAGTGCGGAGCTAGAAAATGGCCCCATGATCTCACCTCCACGAAAGGACAAAGAAGAGCTCATGTAGGTCTCCCCACACAGTGCGATCAACTTGATAAGATAGAGGATTCCGCGCATACCACCTCCACCCACACCGCCGCCAATCTCGCCACCATCACCTCCATCCTCGCCCACCGCACCTCCTCCACCACCACGCTGTAATATGACGAGCTCAATGAAGTTGTTGTTGTTCAAAAGAGTCGGAAATGAAGATCCAAACCAGTTTTTGTTCATGGTAAAAGTTGTATGGGAAGCATAAGGAGTGACAGATGATGCTATCAAGAAAGCTACATTGGTTATCACCTTGCAGGATCATGCATTAACTTGGTACATTAAGCACTCGAGTGATCATCCGAATGCTGAAATCACGGAGGTTAAAACTGTGCTAACGAAGGAGTTTAGCACACCAAAATCAGAAACGTAGTCTATAATTAGATTCAAATAAATCACGATGATACCAGGTGAGACTCCTCAGGAGTTGGATCAAAGGCTAAAATGTATGATCTGTGAAGCCAACATGGCTCTAACAGATGGACAACACCTCACATGATTTGTAGCATCACTAGCACTGCATCTGAGGAATGCGCTATCACATCAAATAATAACAACTCAAGTCGAAGCATTAGAGACCATGATGAGGCTGCATGAAACCCCAATATAGGATCCTAACCTAGGAGTTCAATAGATTCACATGCAGTAAATAACTAGGTTCAGAGTTAAAAATCCAAACAAATCCCTGTACTATTGGCCCTTTCAGCAATAGTATGCGGAGCGCGAACTGAGGTCTCACACGAAGTAGTATGGGAGGGTGCTCGAACCAGGTTTCCGCACCCTTGAGATGTTTGAGGGGATGGCTAGATCCAATTGTTAAGACCTTTACGTAGGATGCTTCATGCACATCTCAGCGTTCGTACCCTGTTATACTGCCATCACGAAGCCCTAACCGAGGGGTGTGGAGCTTCCGCGCTGTTTGGACAGTGCCTTGCACTATTCCCTAACTTATCTTCTTATATTAGATAATTATTCCTGCATAGATGGATGTTTTACGATTTGTAATTATTCAACACATTCATATAAGTGCGTGCATGTAAATAAATAGTAAACTCGCAATTTACACCAGATCATACATTAAAACAGGAAAAGATACACAGTAATATAGTAAACCTCTCTTTATTTATTCTTCCAACAGTTACAGACTCGGCCTGCCCTACGCACTTAGCTGCAGGGGTCCACAAACTCAACTGCAAACTACTAGGCATCTGCACACTCAGCTGCAGAGCCTTCTCCTACTCTACGACCCAAAGACGCTTTACACTTTTACTCAAGCACTTAGACTCATCCTCCAACTTCATTTTTTCTACAACTTAGAGCCTTGTTCTATTTATACAATCCCATGGTTTGTGGAACATGGGTAGATCTATCAAGCTGACATTACATTACAAAAGCTTAGGGTGGACAACCCTATGACTCTATTATAACTTCGCACTCCGCGCCCACAATTCGCGGAGCTTTTACAAAAGACTTGGTCAAAACTTGGGCCTTAAGCCCCAAAACATGCCTCGGGGGGGATTCCATGCCCAATAGGCCCCCAACACAAACATCATGACTCAACCTCAAGTCACTCTGTCAGCACAGAGATCTTTGGGCAGATTCCCTCTAACTTCGCTCATCCTGTTGCAAGGTGGGCAGCGCACTGAGCTGCTGCTTGTTGGATCTGCTGCACCTGCTGCTCCGTGACCTCAATGTCAGAAGTGCCTCTCTGGAACTGTGTCTAGAGCCCCTGTATTTGTTTAGAGTCCTGCGCCTTCTTCTAGCTACTTGGAGTGCGAAGACTATGCCTCTGTCAGTTAGTCAGATAGTCGGGCCACCCGTGTATGGCTTTAATCGATTGCCATTCAATTTGCCCGGGAAAGGGTCTCCATTTAGCAGCGTGAAGAAGTATGGTGCATAAAACGCAAGGGTCAGGGACATGACAAGGACCATTTCCCGATGTTCGCGAATTACCTCACGGGAGGGGGACTAATGCCATTGAGACCAAAGGTACAAGCAAGACCTATCATGACACTTGCATTATGGTGCACGATTTGTCAAATATGAGGAAAGCATGCCACATAAAACTACCACTTATTGCAGAAGTATATGCAGAATTCATAGCAGTTGTTCTATAACTTCTGTAGGTCAGTAGGACATGATGAGTGCACCTGTAGAAGTTATGAGCTAATTATGAATAGGACTCCTGCCAAACGGGTCTAGGCCGAAATGCAGCTCCTTGACCAAAACACGGGGATGGGACGAACTAGATTTCAGGGGCATGGATGAGGCCAAGGTGGAGGAGGACCTGGAAGAGGTCGGGGATAGCTCATATGTTACAATTGCAGAGGGTCAGGAAGTTATTCCTGTGATTGTACAAATCCAATGCGTCCCTCATGCTTGTATTGTACATTGTTTGATCATGATATGGAGGACTGTCCCACACTAATTGTGAGGTTACTCAATAAGGGAGCACTCCAACCTCCCCTGACTCAGAACCTATAGATGATGAGGTACGAGCCACGTGAGGAAGACCCCAACATAAATATGGTGCTCCAGAGTGGAATTACGACCGGGGATGATAAGGGCCAACAACCTGAAGAGAGTACCTGGGTTCGCAAGGCTCCCATGAAAGAACCAGAGTTTGATTTAGAACGTGCTAAGGAAACCTTCATGGAAGCTAGGGACAGCTTCGTTGATGCCTCCACTTTAGGAAGAAAAGACAGACCAGAGTCGAAAATGGACCCATCAATGCTCACAACATTCCTGGAGACATGCATGAATTTTCTACGCGATAGTAAGGCTGTAAAAAGACTACAGGAAATCGATGTGTTGGGACTGCACCAGGTGAACCATGCGTAGTCAAGAAGGTTGGAAAAGATGTGACGAGGACAGGAAGAGAAATGTGATTGACCACGCAGATTGGATAATATGAGATGGATCAAGTGATTCTAGACTTGAGATCAGATGCGAACGTTCTGCCAAAGAAAACATGGGAGCGCATGGGGAAGCCTACACTACAATGGTCCCCTATCCAGCTGCGAATGGAAAACCAGCAGAAAATCCTACTGATGGAAGATTACAGGGAGTCACTATAGATATCGAGGGAGCAAGCACGCTCATAGACTTTGAAGTAATAGAGATTGTTGATGATAGTAATATCTACCCTGCGCTATTAGGGATAGATTGGGCCACTGACATGAATGGGGTAATAAATCTAAAGAAGCACAAGATCATTTTTTAGAACAAGTCTCTGTGCGTAGTTGTACCGTTGGACCCTACAGAAGGATCACATTACATGGAGCTAGTGCGTGACTATGAGAGCGATGACGATCTCGATTTCATCTACAAGATAATTGCGTGAGAATAAGGCTGGGTGAACCCAACCGTGGATGGAAGAATCTCCTGGGAATGCAAAAGCTCTTGTACATTGGATTTTGATGAGGAGATCGAATGTTGGAAGAAATGGTTACATGAGGTAACCACGCTGAAATGTAACATGATGATGAGATCGTTGCACTGCGTATCATCGGAAGTAAGGGATCACCTATGTATGATGGGTTAAGCGAGGTATATGTCTTCCTGAATAGGTTTTAAAGGGACGTGCTGGAACAATAGTGCTTCGAAGCATTAAAATGTTTACTGCGTGCTACTCCTGCAAGGTGGTGGGGTACACACTAGGGTAGCTTTGGGGACTGGCGCGCATGTAGGAGAATGATGCGTGCACAGTTTGGGAAACCGCAAATGTGATTAAAAGAAAATTATTATGGACAGGAGGGTCCGCATGCGCATCTATCCAGACGGGTACGAGCATATGGAGAAACACCTGCGTGGATGCACATGAACTGCATGTTGATTGATATGGTCAATAAGTCTGTGTTGGGGGGCAGAAATTTAAAAAGCTCCTCAATTGGTAACAACAGAGTAAATATAAGGTAAGCGCACAAATGGTTAACCATATAGAAGCATTTAGCGAAGTGTGCGAAGCTTTGAACAAGGTATGTAGCATACAACAAAGTGATTGGGACCTACGCGTACCAATAGTCCTATGGGCGTATAGAGCGACATGCAAGAAACTGACAAGGCTAGGTTGTGGAGTAACCACTGTACTCCTAGAAGAACACCGCAGGCCTAGTCCGCACATAGTAGCGTTGTGGGATAGGAAGGGTCGACGTGCCCCTAAAAGGAGGGACCGCGCAGTTAGAAGAAATGAAATAAGAACGTGTGGGATCGTATGAAGATATTCAAAAAAATAATCTTAGGCTCCAGGAACTTATGAAAGAAAGGATGTGATTACAGAAGAAGAGCGTTATGGCGGAAGCGGAAGTCAAAATGCTGGAGAATGGAAGTTGGAGGATGAGTCTAAGTGCTTGAGTAAAATTGTAAAGTTTCTTTGGGTCGTAGAGTAGGAGGAGGCTCTATAGCTAAGTGTGTAGAGGCCTAGTAGTCTGCAGCTAAGTGCACAAACCCCTGCAGCTGAGTGCGTAGGGCAGGTCGAGTTTGTAACCGTTGGAAGAATAAATAAAGATAAGTTTACTATATTACTGTGTATCTTTTCTTGTTTTAACGTATGATCTGGTGTAAATTGCGAGTTTACTATTTATTTACATGCGCGCACTTATATGAATGTGTTGAATAAGTACAAACCGTAAAACATCCATCTACATGGGAATAATTAACTAATATAAGAAGATAAGTCAGGGAATAGCGTAGGGCGTTGTCCAAAAAGTGCGGAAGCTCCGCGGACCCTTGGTTAGGGCTACACAAAGGCAGTATAACAGGGCACGAAGGCCTGAGAAGTGCATGAAGCATCCTTCATGAAGACCCTAACAGTTGGATCCAGCCATCCCCTCAGACATCTCAAGGGTGCAGAAACCTAGTTCCAGCACTCTCCCATACTACTTCGGGTGAGACCTCAGTTCGTGCTTCGCGGATTGTTTCCGAATGGGCCAGTAGTACAGGGATTTGTTTCACTATTTAACTCTGAACTTAGGTCATGCCCCAACAAGCCAACACCTTCCGCGGATGAACGTATGCGGGAAACTTGGTTAGAGGAGCCATGCCCTTGGTTTCTTCCTCCATGCCCTCATCCTCACCTTCTTCTATTATGATATCCCTTGAGTCTTCTTCCTCCTCATCAGTGTCCAGAGTAACCGCTTTCCCTTTTCCTCCATGGTCAATTTGGTGCGCAACGACTTTCACAAGGACACATGTACCAGAATCAGGGATTGTTTATCTTTCTTCGGTTTCGGTGTGCGCAAGGATTTAGGGATTTCCCCAAAAAGCTCGGCACTCTGAGGGGCATCTCCGATGGTCATGGCCTGTGTGGCTTCTTCGACAGTCATTTTTGTGATTTCTCTGGCTTCTCTAGACATTGCCATATTGCTGGTCTAGAAAACTCTCAACTGCGTAATTAGTTGCTCAAACAACACTCTCAGCAGGTTAAACAGGTCTCAGCTCAGTATACTCAGCAATGCAATTCTCAATAGACCAATTTTTTACT
The DNA here is from genome assembly GCA_031772625.1 of Pinus tabuliformis. Classification (NCBI taxonomy): domain Eukaryota; kingdom Viridiplantae; phylum Streptophyta; class Pinopsida; order Pinales; family Pinaceae; genus Pinus; species Pinus tabuliformis. Next base: position 145,093,365 of record CM062808.1, on the reverse strand, counting down.
ATTGGAAAACCCTTTTTAATTTATAGCTTCTTTTGAATTCGAATTGGACCGTTCCCCCCAAATCCGATTCATTAATGCTCTCTTGACGACAAATTTTCCCAAATTTTGTCCATAAATTCTGCTTTAACTATCTGCTGCTCGCTCCATTTGGTCTCAACCGAAGCATCACATCATGAATAGTGACTGTAACAGTCACTTTCCAGCCAACCCGCACAGCAGCGCAGGTACCCTTGCGCTGTTGCGGACCTTGTGACACTTCATTCCTGTGTGCAGCCCCTTCATCATGTACCTCTCGGAAATAGTAGTTTATAGTCTCGCGCCTCCTTCCAACTGCCTGAAGCACTAAGATTGTTCCTCCTACAGTTATTCAGGTGGCTGCACCACTTGTATATGGCTCGATTCGGTCATCTTCTACTTTTTTTGGGGAATGTTCAACTTTTGATTTCAATACCTATATCGCGCATTTTACCCTTTGCATCATGCCATCATTTATGAGCCCCTTAGTAATATGTGGTTCAATCCAAGGCATTAAATTGACCAACCCTCGGTGGTAGTCTCCCAATTTATCACGCGCACCCTTTTTTACCAACATAATCCTTTTATCAAAAAAATCTCTTTTGACTCCTTCCTCCAGCTTCTTGATTTCCTCTTTCGCCATGGCGCTTTCATTCCTCAACCAAATTTTTTCCTTCATGAGTTCTTGGAGCTGAAGATCACTCTGCTGAATTTTTTCATCAGGTCCCATGCATTCTTCTACAATATCTTCTAACTGTGAAATCCCTTCTTTCAAGGTTGCGCAGTCCTTTACGTCCATAAGCGTAGCTATGCACGAACTAGGCCTTTGATACTCCATCGAAATCACAACATTCACCCCACAAACTAGCCTGGAAGGCATCTGTTTGATTAGTCTCTTTAACGTTGTCCTAGAAGCCCATAGGATTGCTGGTATGCACAAGTCCCAATCACTTTGCTGTGCACTACAAACTTTGTTCAATGCTTCACATACTTCATTATAGGCTTTTTCTTGGGTATCCTTCTGCGCGATCATTCTTTTCATACTATTTCGTTCCAACTTGATAAGCCTTTTGCATGTTCCCCCCCCCAACACATGCTTTTCGACCATATCTCCCATCACGAAGCTCATGTGCATCCACACAGGTTGTTTTTCATATGCCCACACCCATCTAGACAAATGCGCGCATGAACTATTTCACCCAGTGTGGTTATCTGTTAATCACACCCTAAGCTTCCCAAACCATGTGCGCATCACCTGCCTACAGGTGCACCAATATTCAAAGTTTTCTCTTTGCCTACCCCACCACCTTGTGGGCATAGCACGTAGTACCCAATTCAAAGCTTTGAACCATTGTTTTTCTGGCACCTCTTTTTCAAACATGTACAAGAAGGTATCTATCACACCTAATCCATCATAAGAGGGCAGGTCCTGCACTTCTATTGAGATGCAGCATAGTGATCTTATCATCATATTATAATTAAGTGTGGTTACTTCATGTAAGCAATTTTTCCATCGCTCTATCTCCTCATCTGAGTCTGAAGTACAGGAGCTCTTGCGCTCCCATGGAATTCATCCGTCCACGGTGGGATTTACTCTATCTTGTTCTCGTGCAGTTATCTTGTAGATTCAGTGTAAGTCGTCCTCACTTTCATAGTCGCGTACAGGCTCAGTGTAGCATGATCCCTCAACAGGGTCCAAAGTTATCACTATGCGTAGTGACCTCTTCTCAAAAATCATCTTGTGCTTCTTTAGGTTGAGAACCCCATCATGTCAGTGGCCCAATCAATTTCTAGGAGTGTGGGGTAGGGATTCCTATCATCAACAATCTCTATTACCTCAAAATCAGCTAGTGCACTCGCTCCTTCAATGTCCATTGTAATTCCCTGCAAACGCCCCAGGGTTATAATCTTTTGTTGGTTCTCCATGTGCAGCTAAATAGGAGACCACTGCAGCAGAGGTCTCCCCATGCGTTCCCATGTCTACTTCAACAGAACATTCGCATCCTATCCTAAGTCCAAAATTACTTGGTCCATTTCATACTCTCCAATCTACACAGTTAACCTCATTTCTCTTATTATTCTTGTCTTATGTTTTCCAATCTTCCAGACCACGTGTTGTTCTCCTTGCGTGGTCCCAATGCATCTGTTAATGAGCTCCTACAATCCCTTTACAACCTTACTGTTGCACAATATATTCATGCATGTTTCTAGAAATATTTTGAGCATTTATGGGTCCTAGCTCTGGTCTGTCTTTGCTTCCAGAAGTGGAGGCACCAGCGAAGCTCTTCTTAGCTTCCATAAAGTTTTTTGAGTGCACTCCAAATCAAACTCCGCTTCCTTCGCCAGAGCTTTGCGAACCCAAGTTTCATCCACTAGCTATTTGCCTTTGTAATCTCCTGTCATAATTCCACTTTGGAGCATAATATTCACATTAGGTTCCTCCTCGTGCAGCTGAGACCTCATCATTTTCAAGTTCTGAGTTAGGGGAGGTTGTAATCCTCCTTTGTCGTGTATCCTAACTATCAACGTAGGACAATCCTCCATCTCATGACCAAACAAGGTGAAATACAAGCATGATGGATGCATCGGATTCGTAAAATCAAGGGCATAATGCCCTAGCCCTCTGCAATTGTATCATATCAGCTATTAGCGACCTCTTCCAAGTCCTCCTCCACCTCGGCCTCATCCGTGCCCCTGGAATCCGGTGCGCGCCATTCTCGCATCCTGGTCTAGGGACCGCGTTTCAGCTTGAACTCTGTAGGTAGGAGTTCTATCCATCATTAGCTCATAACTTCTACATCTGTGCTCATAGTGGCCCACCGATCTACCAAAATTATAGAAAAACTATTGCAAATTCTGCGTGTACTTATGCAACAAATGACAGTTTTATGTATCATGCTTTCATCCTATTTGACAAATTGTCCACCACAGAGCAGGTGCCGTGCTCGATCCTGCTTACGCTTCTGGTCTTACTAGCATGAACCCTCCTCCTGTGAGGTAATTTGAAAATACTGAGCAGTGGTCCTTGTCATGACCTTGCTCCTTACATTTCATGCACCACACCTCTTCGCACGCTTCTGGTCAAGATATCATGTCCTATTTCAGGCTCTACATTTCTAGGCACAAGTTTTTCAACTGTGTGTGGATTTGCTGAACTCCTAAGTTAGGATCTTGCATTGGGGTCTCATGCAACCTCATCACAGTCTCTAAAGCTTCTACCTAAGTCGCCAATCTCTGCTATGTCAGAACGTTCCTCAAATGCGGCAATAATGATGCTACAAACCATTCGCAGTGTTGTCCATCCATCAGAGTCATCTTAGCTTCAGGAATTGTGCACTTAAAACTTTGATCCAACTCCCAAGGAGTCTCACCTGGTAGCATCGTAATCTCCTTGAACCCAATGATCTACTGCGCCTCTAACTTCAGCCTAATAAACTCCCTAGTTAGCAGAGCTTGGATCACTGTGATTCCTACATTCAGATGGTAATTTGAGTGCTTAATATACCAGGTTAGCGCATGATCCTGTAGAGCGCTAACTGACATTGCTCTCTTGATATTATCGTATGTCAGATGTCTGAGGTGTTTCTTTAGTTCAACTATAAACTAACTTTGCGCAGGTTACTTCGCAAACTTTCCTGACCTACAATACCTTCGTGCTTTGCTATAGTTACCTTCGCGCAGCCCTAACCAGGAACTGCGGGTCTTTCGCACTGCTAAGGTAGCGATCTGTGCTAAGTCCCTTATCTGTACCGAGGAACTTACTTATCTTTCTTATAAATGTTAGTCAACTTCTAATATACAGATACTTATCATAGATTTACTTATTCAACGCATTCATACAAGTTCGCACAACATATAAACAATAAATTTAACCTAATATAATTCATGCACAAAATAGGAAACGATACACAGAATGATAAGAAATTCTCTTTTATTACTTCTTCAATAGGTTACAGACTCAACTTGCCCTGCGCACTCAACTGCAGGGGCCCACGCACTCAGCTGCAGACTACTAGGCCTCTGCACAATCAGTTGTAGAGCCTTGTCCTACTCTACGACCTGAAATACTAGACTCAACTCTTAGACCTGACTCAATTCATTACATTTGATTCTGTCTTTCTTAGACTAGATGTCTTTTTCAATCTAGAGCCTCGCTCTAGTTATACAATCCCATGGTCCACGGATCATGGGTAAGTCTTCTTAAGCTAACATTACATAAAAATGTTGAGGGCGGACAACCCTATGACTCAATTACAACTTCACACTCCGCGCCATAAATCATGGAGTCTTTACAATGGATTTTGTCAAAACTTGGCTTTAAGCCCCAAAACCTGCCTTGGGGGATCTCGCGCCCAACATCCATCCTTCAGTACCTTTGAAAAAGGGTACAATCGTCTTCTGCGCAGCCCTACCGAGGGGCTGAAGTCCTTTCGCACTGCTAGGGCAATGAACTGCGATATATTCTTAACTAGGCTAAGTGTTTTTATTATCATATCTTAGTTAGCTTCGTGTAAACAGATGTTCCTACCTGTGATCACTTATCCAACACAGTTACATACATTCAAGCATCATATAAGAATTATAAGTGAAATTTATACCCAATATAATAGATTCATAAACATGAAATAAATATGCAAAAAGTAGAATACTTCTCTATATTGATAATTCTGAACAATTACAAACTCGGCCCGCCTTGCACACTCAGTTGTAGGGGTCTGCTCACTTAGCTGCAAACTTCTAGGCCTCTGCACACTCAGCTGCAAAGCCTCTACCTATGCTACTACCCAAAACTTAGACATCTACTCAGAGCTATCTCTCATACATCATACCTTGCTTGATTCCATTATTCAATTAATCTGCCCTAACTACTTAGAGCTTAGCTCTATTTATACAATCCCATGGTCTGCAGACCATGGATAGATCTTCTACATCCAACATTACATTTTCAAAATAAGGGTGGAAAACCTTATGACTCTTTAACATCTACACATTCCACGACCACAGCATGTAGAGCCTTTACATTTGGATTACAAAATTGGACCAAAATCTAAGCTTTTAGCCCAAAAACTGCCCTTGGGGGATCCCGCGCCCAACAGGCCCCCAACACAAACATCGTGACTCACCCTCGAGTCACTCTGTAGGTGTGGAGATCTTAGCGCGAAGACCTCCCAGCTCCGTTTGGATCACCACAATGTCAGCAATGCACTGAGCGGCCGCCTACTGGACTTCTTCCATTCGTTGTTCGGTGACTGCTGCTGAATTGTTGCTCTGAATCTTCTGCTGAGCTGCCTATAGTTTCACGAACTTCCCTTCAATGGAGGCTATGATCACATAAGCCTCGTCTATCCATGGCTGTAGGCGCACTTTTAAGACTGCTTCTTTATGCTGAGCGACATCCACCTATTCCTTGAGCGCCTTTGCCTCCTGCATCCATGCAAGCCTCTGTGTAAGGGAAACCATTTGCACGGTCCCTTTTACCTCATCATATTTTTGCTGTAGCTCAGTCACCTCTGTCTCCAAGCACTCTACATCTAGGTCCTCCTGTAAAGTGGTTAGGACCTCGAATGATTATTCCAACAGCTGCATGCAGTCTACGAATGTACTATCAACCGCAACTATTGCTATTGTAACAATAGTGGTACACTCTTCCCTGACTTCTATCAGAGTTGAAGGCTGGGCCTTCAACTTCAATTCAACAATCTACAGGTCTAGCTCTAGCTGAACCCTGTCCATCTCTGCTTGAGTGTCGCGCATCCCTATCGCTAACTTACAGACGTGCGCCTCCACCGGTTCTTCTGCCTGAATGTCCAACTCTGGGACCATCCAGCAGGCTTCCTCTACTACCTGGATAATCTGCTTATTCTACTCCACTACCTCATTGCGCCGCAGAACTAACTGCTCAATGTTGATGTACTACTAACTCATCACCTATAGAGCGCGACTCTCCCGGGCCCTAGGTTCTATGGTGACTCCATCTTGTAAGAGGTAGAGCGTCTCCCAAGGGAGCACGACCATGTTCAATCCAACCCATTTCAAACTGCTAACCGTGGGCATGTTGGTCTCCTTCTCTATAGTAAGTGCCCCATCTAGTAGCACTATCATGTTGGTCATCCTTGTGTGCAACATCTCCTAGGTAGCTGAAGAGCCAATCGCAATGCTGGTGGACACTATGCTAGCCTGTGGAATGCAAACCTACGACACCTACAACTCTATCCAGAGAGCCCCCAATACCAACTATTGTTGTTCTTCAAACTGTTGGAGGGCCTCCATGGTGACATCCCTCACCATTTCTCCAATATCATGCAAATCCTCCCTCAGTTAGGGTGCTTGGGTTGAAATATGTCTTTAATGCCTTTGTTTTCTTTCACGAAACTGCCTACTCTCATGGTCTCGGATGCTTCCATTGGGTTGACGTCGTTTGCATGTCCGCGCTGCCTTGTTCTATCTTTGTTTCTTCCTCAGTTCCAGGCGAAGCTGACTTCTTTCCTTTGCGCTCTTCTCCTCCTTGTTATAGACATTTTTGGGCACTGCAACCCCAATCATAAATGTACATAAACCAAGGGCTCCTAAACCCCTAAAGGTGTTGTTCCAACCCCTAAAATAACAAGGTCAACTGGTTACAACATCTCCCAGAAGTTTTCCATTAAAAACTAGTCAGAACTGGTCAAAACTAGACCATTTCACTTGGTCCATGGTCAAAGAGCAATGCATCCCACCTAATGCACACGGGAAGTGCAATGCATGTTGAAAATCCCTTATATGGGGTGCGATGGACGAGAAACGACAAGTGTCAGAGACAGTTTACGAGGTGGATGATCATGGAATCTTCCAGAAACTTCTCCTGTGACACTTGCCTCTCAGAATTGCCCAAGGATGAGTAAGAGATCAATGAGATCTCCAAGTGGAATCAAGAACTATCAGAGAGAAGACACTAATCAAAACCTAGAGCTGACTCACACCTCTGCAAATATCGATATATAGATATCTCATCCCAGAGATCCAGAGGTGGGAGGCTGGAATTTTGTATCTTGTAAGGAAGTGTTGTTGGTTTCTTGGTGCAATATCATAGTGTTGGGTGATCTAAGCTTTTCATGAGGTGACAAAGGGCTTTCTTGCTGAGAGGATGATGCTGGGTTAGAACAATTGGTTGTAATCCTCTTTTCTCTTTCTTGATTATCAATAAAGCTATTCAAGTTTTCCTCCACATTCTTGTATGATTGATGATTTATGCATTTGTGTGGTCAATATACATCTGGTCCTATATTGTTTATGATAATAGATCTATGTTCTTGGATAGTATTATGCTTCTTTGATTCTACAGGTACTCTTTGAAGCTGGGTAGAGAAGGAAGTGAGTGGAAAATACTTATCAAAGGAGAGAGGAATCGAGCAAGGAACCAAGCACAAGATAGAGTTTGGTCTCCTTATTCTTCTCTCATCTATTTCTCATAAAGGAAAACGAAAGTAGTTTTTAGTTTGTTTGTTTCTAAGGTAGCTACCAGCCTTAGTGGGACTAGAATCTCTGCATAGACACTAGTTTTCCCGATAACAAAATGGTGACTCCGCTGGGGAGCGAATAGATTGTTTGTTTATCTACATTTGTTTACTTTATAAACTTACAGATGGATCCTGAAGTCAAGCCAGCTAGCCTTCTAACTGCATTTTCTATGCAAGTGCAAAGTAGATCAATGCTGCTTCAGTCTATCTCTGGGTTTTGTTTATGAATTAAACGATTGATTTACAAGCTCCCTAATTTCCCTCGTGGTGGCTCTAGTAACCTCTTTAGATCTACCCCTATGATTGATTTACTGATTCACTTGCTCAGCCTAAATCCCTGAACTGAACTACAAACTGTGACCCGGAACCCAGTCAAAGTCTCGTCCCTGGTCTAGTGCACTGTCTATTCTATGAACTCCAAATGCATCGCACTTCCCGAGTGTAGGTGCGTTGCATTTCAGTTTCACTGTGTTACAGGTGTGCTGATCAGACAAGGCCTTGTTCCTAAATTTTGGTTTCTGTGTTCATGCTTTTCAGCTCTATTCAGGAGTTTTGCTGCCTGTAGTCAGTACACCTCTATTTGAAACCCCTTTCCTTGCTGTTATTCCACCTCCATTGTGCAAAGAAATGTAAATGTTTTTATGTATTTTTGAGTCATTTTCAGTTCTCCTTTACAAAGAAGTAGCGTAATTGTACTGTCGTTTCTTGATTTGAAAGTGTCGCAAGTGTCGTTTTCAGTCATAGAAGAGAATCTGATTGTTCTTGATAGTTGATTACACTGTTACTCTTGTATTTGATTTGAATTAGTAGTTTTTCAAGTGTCGAAAGCAAGTTTTAAATTCCAATAACAAAGTGTCGTCACTGTCCTCATTTTGTTTTGAAAAGAAACTTGTTAGTAATTGTCTCTTTGAAAAATAATTCAGATTTGCACTTAGCTTTCTTTTTATCATTCACACATTAAGAAAGCTGAAAAAAAATACATGCATGTGTGTTTTCATTTAGACTATTTGTTGGTTTGATTTAGGACAGTGCATATGGTGTGTGCTCTCTGATATTTGTTGAAAGAAAATCATCTCTCTTTCCTTAGTAGCTAGGATTTTCATTGCAAAAAGAAGATTAAACGATTGTTTATCATCTTAGATTGCATTTTAGGAAATGTACATCTACATCATGCGGTGAACCTGAAAGGAGAATTTCTTAAGCAAGATCAACTATAAAATAAATTTAATGAATCTAAAAACGCTTTAGAACCTAACGCACAACATCTAGAAGTCTATGCTAGAGACGTATTCTGGTGTCGTAAAGCCTGGTAACTATTGTTTTCACTGTTGGTTGGGTGATTCCTCCACTTTGAGATGAAAAGTACCAATATGGACTTGTGCTCCCATGTACTGTTGAGTATATTTTGGGAGACCACAATAGGCTTTATCCTTTATCCATAGGAAGTCGTGTCTGCCACCCTATCGATCGCAATGCACTAAACACAGCATTTGGGAAGATTGACTGCCGTACCGTAAAAAGTGTTCTGCAGTTTTTCGATTGGTTTGGTAGTCCCTCTGTCTAGATTTCTAGAGCAGTCCCTTTCGTTCCTTTTTAGACTCCTTAAAGGAAAAGGTCCATCTGAGCACTTGTCACTTCAATCTCATTAAAAATCGAAGGCGACTAGAGTCATCTTTTGTTTTTTCTCGACTCTTAAAAATTGAAAAAACAAGTTGTGTCAAAGCGTCTAACATTTATTTTAATTGGAATAACGTCACTATTCCCTCATTGGTCTTAGAAGTTAGTTTCCCTTCATCGCAAGTTCTTGTAGAATCGCTAGGAAATCTTTTGGATAGACTAGATATGTCTGAACAACCGTTGACATCCAGGACTGTGTCATCTGACGTAGCAGTAGCAGAACCTCCTGCTGCTATTCCAACAATGTTCGCTGGTGTACCATCTGTCCCGGCAAGTTATCAACAACAAGCCGGAGTCCAATTAGGGACTGTTTCGATGACATGGTCAGTTCCTATTTCTTCATCCGGATTATCATCTGGTATTTCTTATGTTGAAACTCAACAAATTGATCCAATGTGTCTTCAAAGGCCAATCTACCCTTTAAGTACTGGATTGCCACCATATGGAGGGCAGTATGCCTTTTCATTGTTCCCTCCCAGAGAACAACCATATGGGAGTTTACAACAAAGTTCAGGTCAAACTAGAATTACATCCAGTGGTTGTATATTCAATGCAACCAGTCCACCCTGTGTCGAATATTCCCGCTATACCTGCTATGGTGACTGCATCGCAAGTAAAAGCGCTACTTGTTGTATGTCAACCCCAAGTTTCTCAGGTTTCAATACAACAGCCTCTTGTCTCAACAACTCAATCACAACCTCAGGTTAGTGCCTCCTTATCTGGAGTGACTCAGGCTCAAACAAGTACTATGACTCCTCATCTTGGTCAATCATCTAGTATTGGGCAACAACAAATGGTCCAACAACCATGGCTGGTTCAATCTCAACAACCGCCATTCCAGCAATCATATCAAGGACCTGAGCAACAAGTCTTTGTAAGTAATGGGCAACCGCACTTCCAAAGCGGTTATCAACAACTATATTATAATGGTTATGCCCATCAACCTTGTCAAAGTTACCAGCATCAAATACATTATGCTGGTATGCAAAGACCCAATGCTCAAGTGATTCCATCTTATCCTCGGTATTCTTCGCCTAACCTGAATCAACAGTTGCCCTTTGTAGCAACTCTAGAATTACCAGATCTAAACCGGCTGACAAATGATCCAATTGCTTATGCCCCTTGGTGGCCGGTGATTTCGCATAAAATTCTGTCAGATATTCCTAAATTTATTGGAAATACGGGTGAAGACCTGTCGAATCATGTGATGACCTTTCATCTGTGGTGTTCATCTAACACTCTAAATGATGATTCAATTAGGCTTCGCCTTTTTTAGCGAACATTAACTGGTTCGGGAGAAAAATGGTATATTGAATTGCCTAGAGCTTCATTCGATAACTTCAGCACCCTAGCCACAACCTTTTTAACCCATTTTTAGTTACCAATAAGGTACAAAATAGGAACAGAGCTTCTTACCAATTTCAAACAGACAACGGCCACTCACATATCTGATCATATTCATGAATGGCGACGTCATCGCAGAATGGTAAAAACATATGTTCCTGATCAGCTACTAGCTGAATGGTTTATTAAGTCATTATTACCTTTTATCACAGAAGATGTGGCAAATGGAGGAGTCATCACTGAAGAGCAAGTTATTGCTTGAGCACAATATCTAGACTTGATCTATACTCAGTCTGGCACACTCTATGATAAAATACCTAATGCTCCTAGACCAGAATTTTCCGTTCCTCCCCCTCCTAAATCAAACAAAGACTCTCATGCGTGTGATGGTGTGATAGGTACAACAAGCACAAAATTGACAAAGGCTACATCTAGGAAAGCCCGTAATATTTTTGATCAAAATGCAAATGAAGAACTTCTCACCTCAGAGGTAAATTCCGTGTCGACTGCCAAGGGCAAACAACTAAAGCAACCAGGGGGCAAGAAGAAAAAGAAAGGGAAGAAAAAGAAGCAGGATGAGTCATCTCCTAAAAAACCTTCTGCAAACCCTTCTAGGCAAAGGAAACCCCCTGCGGGGTGTCAGATATGCGATGAGGATCATCGGACGAGAGATTGTCCACATAAAGCTGAAGTTAAGAAACTCTCTAAGAGTTCAAAAACCTCAGCAGTATTGACTGATCCGTTTCCAAACCTGGAAACCAAATTGGTTGCTAAACAAAATGCTTCCTGATCCCAAGTGCTTATGGTGTCTATCTCAAAGCAGAAAAATGATGCTTTGACAAGGAATAAATATTATCGAAATCCACAACTGTCGAATAACAAGGCTAATGAACAACCTAGTAGTTTGCCAACAACTTTGACCAAATTTGTGCCACCCATCATTCCTGAACCAATGATAAAGCCGCCAAACGGAGTAGTACACAAATCGACATTTAATCCTCGTGCCAAAGTAGCACAGAATTATAATATAGTAGAGGACCTGGCCCAATCACCATCCGCTATGTCGACGCTTGAGGTACCGCAAAATTGCTTCTCCCAAAAGCAAACTCTATTATCAGTAATAGGTGGGGTTGAGCCAACGGAGTCCAATCTTGTATCCTTTAATCACAAAGGATATGACCCTCAGTTACCAGCTCAACTAGCTTTCCTTATTCAAGTGAAAGCCCTCAACAAAACTATTCATCGAACAATTATTGATGAGGGGGCATCTACATGTATTATGTCGATGAGTTGCTAGAAAAATTTAGGCTCACCACCCTTGTCGCGATCGTCAACGATGTTAAAAGCATTTGATGGAAGATCATACACTCCATATGGGATTTTAAGTAACTTGCAACTTGAATTGGGGGGGAAAACAGTAGAAATTGATGTTGAAGTAATCGACGGAAACCTCGATTACAACATCCTACTGGGAAGTCCCTGGATATATGCCATGGCCGCAGTTGTGTTGACCTACTTTAGGAATATTGCATTTCCCTTCCAAGGATGAATTACAATTGTCGACCAAAAAACATTTCTCCCCAACGGTTCACAAGTTACGGGAAGCATTCCAATGATCCACGGAAGAAATCATTCGCTTCAAAATATTGGAGTAGGTCTCCTAAAAGACCGTACCTTAATGGGTACTTTTTCCCTACCACCTTCGAGTAATCTGGCGGAAGTGGCCATAGTGGAAACCTGCAATATGAAATCTTCTATATCTAATGGATTCAGAAGATTCCTAAAAAAAATTTCAGCATGGATCATCGCCATTTTAGAATATTGTAGCAATCAATTTTCTTGGCCTGGGGGGCAAACCCTAATCAATTCTCATCAAGTGTTTCAATAGATAGGTCTAAGGAATATGGTACCTCTTCAGATCCTTGGTCGCATGTACATTCTACAGACAAAGGAATCATTCAGTCAATGATGTTAGGATAGGCACCATGGGAAGATTACCACCATCGTTCCCATCTCCCGGATTACCACAAAGATTATTCCAGCAACCTTAATCATCCATCAGTTTTTGATTTTCTATCAAATACTGTAAATACGGTGGATTTCGAGGATGGTTCTTATCACGTGTTGACCTCATTAAAAAATGAAACAAGGAGTCATGACGATAGTTCTTTTACTGTGTCAACCTCATTAAAAAATGAAACAAATCCCTTCCCAAATCTCAAAAGTAAACCTTCATTCCAACCACTGAGTTGAATGCAATGAAGCTTGGGGGGCATGCACCTTGATTTGCATTATTATGCTAGGGGAATGCAAACTTATCATGAGCAGTGTTACTGCAGGGTTCAAGCTCATTAAAAAATAAACCCGCCTCGAGTAGTTTTAATGCGGAATTCAAGCTCGTTAAAAAATAAAAATAAGCAATGACCAAGTGTTCCCCCAGCATTTAAGCTCATTAAAAAATGAACCAATTTCCGGTAAATAACCATCGTGAATGTATTATCAATAGCCTTTGAAGCCTTGGTCATGTTCTCATCATCACCTCCACTCTATATTGGCCGATCATTCACCTCCACTTGATTTTTTACCCTTTTGAGGAACGGCTACGAAGAGTGATCCTGTTAGCCATCCTTGTGACACTGCCATGATTGGAAAATTCCAAACCTTACCTGGAATCAGCTGCTACCCAAATCTATCACTCGTTCCTAAAAAACGAGTCTCCTTTAAGCTCTTTTCAACTGACTCGTAAAATATGAAAAGATTACCGAGCCATTGGCCTCTCCAACACGTTAAAGTGACCGGAAGTGCTATCCCTCCTTTAGATTTTAATCTTTTTGGACCTCAAGGATTATTACATAAAAAGATCGAGCGCTTGTTTTCTTCGGCTCGTTAAAAGTACCAAAAATTCATCCCTTTTGTATTGTTTTATACTTTTTCAGACTCAAGGGATTATGTGACGAAAAAGGATTTTTTGCAGTTTCCTTTACGTTCCTTTTCAGACCCTCTAAAATTGAAAAGCATCGAGTTATCTTTGTCGTTAAACTTGTTAAAACCTAATAGCGACGAACTTGTCCATAACAGACAACAACGAGTTTCACTATCGCTAGGCTCGTTAAAACATAGCGATGGGTTTGCTCGAAGGGAAAATTATAGAACAAGCATATGGTATCCTCCTCAAGCTTCACAAAAATAAAGAGGTACTAGTCAGCAATGACTGGGGAAAAATTGGGAAGAAAACTTGAAGAAACTTTGTTGGTAGCAAGTCGCTCTTGAACATGACACTTTCACTCCACATCCAAGTCAGGTTGGGTTGTTCCATTCGCTGGTCACATCACCATGGTTCCATCACACCATCCACATTTGGGGTTAATGCTACCAATCCATCATGTCAGTGTCGCCGATATTTTCAAGAGAAGTCGCTCTGAGAATTCACCTGTATCTCACCCACTGCAATACATTTACGCTCCATTCTTTCATGACCGCCACCCTGAACCTTATATCAACAGGTCGTTTTCACCTCCATTAAAATCATTTTCTCCGCTTCGTGTCATTGATGTGGGATTCACTAAGGCCCTCCTATGACGGATCGCTTCTTGTCGACATCATCTCATTATCCAAGAAGTTGGTCTAGGAACAACCCTTTCAGTACTTTGAAGCTTGCATGCCTCAATGGCAAGTTTCTCACTTCCGACGATAGGTTTACATCAATGGCCTTCGACCGAAAGATTTTGCATGGTGTTCGACGCCAAGTCCCTTATTCACACCACATAAATTGTACTGTAGTACCTTGAGGGTCATAATCATTATCGGTGATTCCTCGCGCGCCTGTTAACGGCTTACATCATTGGCTGGTAATCAGGTAAAGTCTTTCCATGTTCGACTCCAGAACATCTCTCACATGGATTGACTTGTACTTTGAGTGAAGATCGAACGAGATTGAAGACCCCGGATCTAGTTTCATCCATCCGGGTTGCGATATATATTTAGGAAAATAAAAGCATCAAATGTACATCATTTCTACACAGATAATCATACAATCTAAGGGATGATGGCTCTACCAGAATCATCAGTCTACACTCGGACGATTGTCTATCTCATGTACATGAAAATGAGTTTATAAAGCTGAGCATGGGAAATTCCCGCCTCAGCTAGATCATGAAAATATTATGAAGATAATGTATTGTATTGTATCTTATTACAGGTCGCCTTCCAGCTTGAAAAAACTTCGGATCCTCATGATAAAGCATTTCACCCGACATCAAAAGATTAACGACCTCATGCTTTACGGGGCAACTGTTATACACATTTTTGGGCACTGCAACCCCAATCATAAATTTCCATAAAACAAGGGATCCTAAGCCCCTAAAGGTGTTTTTCCAACCCCTAAAAGAACAAGGTCAACTGATTACAGCATCTCCCAGAAGTTCTCCATGAAAAACTACTCAGAACTGGTCAAAACTGGACCATTTCACCTGCTCCATGGTCAAAGTGCGATGCATCCCACCTAATGCACACAGGAAGTGCGATGCATGTTGAAAATCCCTTCTATGGGGTGCGATGAACGAGAAAAGACAAGTGGCAGAGACAGTTTGCCAGGTGGATGATCATGGAATCTTCCAGAAACTTCTCTTGTGACACTTGCCTCTCAGAATCTCCCAAGGATGAGTAAGAGATCAATGAGATCTCCAAGTGGAATCAAGAACTATCAGAGAGAAGAAACTAATCAAAAACCCAGAGCTGACTCACACCTCTGCAAATATCGATATATAGATATCTCATCCCAGAGATCCAGAGGTGGGAGGCTGGAATTTTGTATCTTGTAAGGAAGTGCTGTTGGTTTCTTGGTGCAATATCATAGTGTTGGGTGATCTAAACTTTTCATGAGGTGAAGAAGGGCTTTCTTGCTGAGAGGATGATGCTGGGTTAGAACAATTGGTTGTAATCCTCTTTGCTCTTTCTTGATTATCAATAAAACTATTCAAGTTTTCCTCCACATTCTTGTATGATTGATGATTTATGCATTTGTGTGGTCAATATACATCTGGTCCTATATTGTTTATGATAATAGATCTATGTTCTTGGATAGTATTATGCTGCTTTGATTCTACAGGTACTCTTTGAAGCTGGGTAGACAAGGAAGCGAGTGGCAAAGACCTATCAGAAGAGAGAGGAATCGAGTAAGGAACCAAGCGCAAGATAGAGGTTGGTCTCCTTATTCTTCTCTCATCTATTTCTCATAAAGGAAAACGAAAGTAGATTTTAGTTTGTTTTTTTCTAAGGTAGCTACCAACCTTAGTGGGACTAGCAGCTCTGCATAGACACTAGTTTTCCAAATAACACTCCTGTCTTCTGTTGTTATGCCAATTTCGCAGTGTCACACCCTGCTTGGGCCTTAGATTCTACTTCCTCCTTTCTACGCTTCTCTGCCAGCTACGCCATTTAGAGCTTTGTCTCTTCCTTCATGTGCTTCACGATGGAATTTTCCATTTCCACCGTGGAACCTACTGGAGCGCACCATTCTGGTGGTCAAGACTCAAGGACTGTGAAAATTACATCATCAGTGTCCAGGTATGCTTGGTTATGACATGTCTTCGAGGGGTTCTTTTGCGCCTTGATAAAAACATGGTGTAAATCCACTTTGAACTCTGCAAAGCTCTTCAAACTGGCGTATACTATGGGCGATAATAGCGGCTTACGATTGATTCCCATCCGGATGCTCATCTCCATTAAGACCAAAAATATCTTACTTTCTTTTATCTGCTAGGCATCCTTGGTCACCCACAACGAAGCGTACTTCACTGCCTCTCGAAGTTCTGATGTGACCGAAGGGAATTGGCTATCTTTGGGTAGCTCGCATGCCACCAGTACGATTGACAATAGGAGCCATGCATAGTGAAATGTTTTTCCCTGCTCCTGTGCTTTGCGACAATTTGTAAGGAACTTGCCACATAGATAATTCGCCCAGTCGAATTTGACTCCTTCAGCACATTGGGCCACTAGTGCAATCACAGGGGTGGGCACCTCATCCGCGTGACACTTCCACATCACTTTCACTGCTAGTATTGTGTCGCGATTGTTAGGTTCCTATACCAATAGGAGTCATTATTTTGAACAACTAAGGTTAAGCCTTGTAATATTGTACATAACTTTTCTTTATGCAAATTTTTTCTATATTAGAATTGAAAAATGTAAAGAGGGTATATCCTAAAAGAAAAATAAAAGCACAAAAATCAAGGAGAAAAGGTCAAAAATAATGAAAATATATGAACACCAAAACATAAAAGAGACCATGAAAGTGTGAAAGTCAAAGTGCCACTACTATTTACTTTTATGCATAATAATGATTGTGTGTAGCTTGTTACTCATGCCACAATCCATGATAGTCAAATTGTTTAAACTTGGATATTTCATGCTTTGAATTTTGTGTTTATAGTTAGAGAATTAAATTTCACCAAATTGTTTAATCTTGGCAGATTATTAGATAGATAGAGAAAATAAAAGGAGCTCATCAGTTTAATCTATAAGCCCTTGAATGATATAAGGTTAGAATTAGATAGTGTACTTTGTAAAAGAAAAATGATTGATAAGGGTTTTCTAGCCTAAATGCACCCAAATAAAATGAAGAAAAATGGTAGGGTAAGTAAATGGGTAAGTAGAAGAAAGGTTGCACAACTACAAAGTTGATTTGATAAAAGTGCATTCTTTATGCTTGATTATATGTCTTAAATGTACATGAGCACTTGGCAAGGCAAAATAAATGGTTTACATGTTTAAGTAATTAACTCCCCATTGGTTATTTCACTTCTCTACTTACTAATTTCCCATGAATAAGTTCTAAGTACTTAAAACCTTCAAGTCAAAGAGGTTCAAAGAATTTCTAAAAATCTTGGTGGGATTGGACTGTTGGCTTAGTGGGGCTTGACCCAGGTTCAGAAGTGATTTAGCCAAGCAAATACCGGTACTACTGGCCCTTTCAGCAACATTCCACAGAACACGGACTGAGGTCTCACCCGAAGTAGTATGGGAGGGTGCTAGAATGAGGTTTCTGCACCCTGGAGATGTCCGATGGTTTCAATTGGTTCGTGGTTTGACCCAGCGCACACGTCGCTATGCACACTTACTCTTACATCATAGTCTGAGATGCTACCTTTGCACAACCCTATTCAGGGCCCGAACAATGTTATTACCCAAGTCCCTACTCATTGTCTGATATTAGTTGATTTACTTAACTTATGTGTCCACTTTTAGTTATACTTAACAATATTCACAATTCATATAAGTGTGCATAGTAAACAAATAGTATAATTGCCAATGATATAAAACATGAAATAACTTAAGAATAGACATGCAATTTAGATAAAACTTCTCTTTATTATTTTCTTCCTTCGGTTACAAACTCAACTCTACCCTACGCACTCAACTGCAGGGGTCCGCCAACTCAGTTGTGGACTCTACTAGGCCTCTGCACACTCAACTGTAGAATACTATGACCCAAGACACTTAGACTTTTCCTTTATACTTTGTTAACCATCAGATTCCATCCAATCAACCTATTCCATGTCACCACTCCCTTTACAACATAGAGCCTCGCTCTATTTATACAATCCCATGGTCCGTGGACCATGAGTAGGCCGACACTACATTCAAAACTTAGGGCGCACAGCCCTATCACTCTATCATACAATTCGTGCTCCGCGCTCGCACTTCGCGGATATTTACAATAATATTATTCAAAACTTGGTCTTTGAGCCCCAAAACAAGCTGTGGGGGGATTCCATGCCCAAAAAGCCCCCAACACAAACATCGTGACTCGTCCTTGAGTCACTCTATCAGCATGGTGATCTTGGTATGGAGTCCCTCCAACTGGTTCTGAACTGTCATGATGCTCGTAGTGCACTAAGCCGCTAGTTGTTGAACCTGCTTAATTCACTCTTCTGAAACCTTTGTAACTGAACTATTCCCATACAGCTGTACCCATATGTGTTTATAGTCCCGCGACCTTGTTTGGCTCCCTCG
This sequence comes from Pinus tabuliformis, assembly GCA_031772625.1. Lineage (NCBI taxonomy): Eukaryota > Viridiplantae > Streptophyta > Pinopsida > Pinales > Pinaceae > Pinus > Pinus tabuliformis. The sequence continues at coordinate 145,074,820 of CM062808.1, read as the reverse complement.
AGCGTGAATACTATACTACGTTTGACTAGTCATATAGCTGGCCCTCCTATGTAAGGCTTCAGGAGGCTGCCATTCCCTTTGCCTGGGAAGCATTCTCCATTTAATTTGATGAGTGGGACTGCACCTCCATCTGTGAATTCCTTAACCACGTATGGCCCTAGCCAATGCATTTTGAATTTTCATGGAAAATTTTCAAAATTACTGTCATATAGCAGTACTAAGTCATTGAATTTGAATGTGCGCAACTTAATATGGCAATCATGCCAAGCTTTTTCACGTTGTTTTTGAACTTGCTGATGAAAACCTGCTAAGAATCGTTCTTCCTCCAATTCTTCCAATTGCACAAGTCTCTCCTCCAGAGCTTCGCGGTCCGTCATTCCTATGAGTGCTTATATTCACAGGATAGGTACAATATATTCCATTGGCATTATAGCCTCCACACCATAGACTAACTGGAAGGGTGTTTGTCCTATTAGTTTTTTGCACGTCGTTCTATAAGCCCATAGCACTGCTGCTATGCGTAGGTCCCAATCGCCTCGCTGCATGTTGCACACTTTGGTCACCACTGCTTCAAGTATCTTGTTGAATGCTTCTACTGCCCCATCCGCTTGTGGATGATACGGTGTACTCTTCTAATGATATACCTAGAATTCTTCCGTGAGCGCACTGATGGTTTCATTCACAAAATGTCTTCCACGGTCACTCATTAAAATATTTGGACAGCCAAATAGAGTCAACACGTTGTCAAACAAGAATGTTGCAGCCATAGTAGCCTTACAATCTTTGACTAGTTGCGCCTCCACCCATCATGTCAAGTATTCCATTTCTATGATGATGTAGTGCACACCCGTCTTTCCCTGAGGTTTGATGGGTCCCACAAAGTTGATTTCCCATTTCTCGAACGACTGTAGTGTCATTTGTGGATTTAATGGCATCTCATCCCTCTGTGATGGTTTCCCCATCCTTTGACATATGTTGCAGGCCTTACAGTATGCTTTTGAATCCTGGTGCAAAGTTGGCCACCACAATCCTGCGAGGAGAATATTTTGTGTAGTCACGCATCCTACATACTGTCCTCCTGCCACGCCCCCATGTGCTTCCGCAAGGATCTGACTTCGTTCAAATTCAAATACGTATCTTTGCAATATCTCATCATTGCCCATTTTATATAGGTTCCCCGTGATGACAGAAAAATCTGATGTGCGCACCCCCAATTCCTTCTTCTATTGGATAGAGTATTCCTTCGGTGTGGTTCCTATAGTCAAAAAATGTATTATATACTTGAAGTGTCAATCCGCAACGTGCATAGAAAAAGCTGAGCATCAGGTGGTTCCTCCTCCAAATTAGTGGGTTCCTTGCCTATTTCAATGCACGACAAGTGATCTAGTCCTGCATTTAGGTGTCCCAGCTTTACCACTACCTCAAAGTTATATTCCTGAAACAATAAGATCCATCTGTAGATGCGCCCCCCAAACACAAGCTTATTGACTACATATTTTAGTGTAGAATGGTTAGTATACATCTTGAAATGTCCTCCCAGTAAATAGTGTCGGTATTTTTGGAGTGAGTACACCATTTCCAACCCCTTGCGCTCGGTGGTGGAATAGTTTTCCTTGGCTTTAGACAATCTTTGACTTGCAAACACGATGGGGTGATCTACGCCCTCTGTGCCCTCCTGCGTGATAACTTCTCCTAATGCAATAAAATACGCATCAACATGTATGTGAAACTCCACATCCCATTTTAGGAAGACCAGGATTAGAGAAAAGGCCAATTTTCCCTTCAGGACATCCAAACTCTTCATGCAATCATCATTCTAGAAAAATGTAACATCCTTTTTTAATAGATTTTCCATTGGCGCTATTATTTGGGCATAGCTTTTGATGAACTTTCTATAGTACCCTGTATGTCCCGAGGTAGAGCACAATTTTTTAATGCTTCACCGTGCTTCCAAATTTAGAATAACAACAATCTTCACAGGGTCCACCATTACCCCTTGTTTTCAGACCACATGTCCCAATAGGTTCCCAAAGGGAACCAAAAATGTGCACTTCTTAAGGTTCAGCGCACTCTATTGTCGTTAGCAGGTATCCAGCATCAAGCGTAAGCTTTCTATGTGGTGCTTAACCAATCCAAAGACCGTCCAGTCATCCAGATAAAACTCTAGGAACTTGTGGATGTATTCTTTGAATGTGGCAACAACGATGTGTGAAAAAATGGTTGGCGCATTCTTCAATCCAAACAGCATGATGGTGTAGTGAAAGCATCCCCATTCTATTGCGAAGGTTGTTTTTTTCCTATCTTCTGGTGTGATCTTGATCTGGTGATATCCCGAAAACCCATCCGTGAATGAGTATGCTTATTTTCCGCCAACATTTTCTAGTACCTCATCTATGAATGGTGTCGAGAATGGATCGTGCACATAGGAATCATTCAACTTCCTGAGGTCCACACATATTCTTATTTCACCCTTCTATTTTTTCTCCTGTACTACCATAGGACTTACCCAGTCAGATTCTTCCATTGGTTCAATAATTCCAGCTGCAAACATTTTGTCTAGTTCTATGCAGACCTTTTCCTTGTACTTCGGATTCAGGCGGTAAGGCCTCTGCTTGACCAACTTCACGTCGAGTTTTAGGGTGATATTCGTCATTCCTAAGTCGCCAAAGATCCCTTTTAAATCCGTAATTTTGGTTGGGAATAAGTCTTGGTATTTGCAAAGTAGTTCTGCAACCTTATCCACCATGGCATCATCCCAATAATCCCCAAGTGTAGCATAATTCGGCTCCACCTCCGTCCCAATGTTTACTTGCTTTGTTTTTAGCGGCACGGTGATGTCAGGATCTTCAATCAAGGGTCCTCAAACATCGCGACATCCTTATCTTTCTAGAATGTTAATATTCTGTGGATCCTCATCCTCCTCTTCCATGTTTATATTGTAAAATTCCAGCGCATAGCTCAGTTGTGGCGCCCATTTCGGCTTAAGTACTTCCGTTGACTCCTAAGGTACTTTAAAAATAACTGCTTTTACTACTTGTAGCACATCATCAACAATATCCCACAACTGATCTTCAAACATGAAGGTTAATAGAAATCCCTCACACAGGATATCCCATTCATTCATACCATGGCGGAGCTCTGTTTTAGTATACCAGTTCATGGATATGATGTCCAGGGTATGATAGAAAAAATGCACCCATTCAGGTTGTGGCTCTTCCCCGTAGGCCTTGGCCCATTCCACGAGGTGTGCACGTGGATCATCATGTCTGTCATATTTGTGCATCATCCTTTTGCAATTGCACCGATCCCTGAAACTCTATTGGTGCGTACCCCACCACCTTATGGGTGTAGCGCATAGTGCCCATTTCAGAGCATCAAACCGCTATTGTTCTGGTATTTTGCATTCAAATTTGTTCAGGAATTCCTCCACCGATGTCAATCCATCATATATGTGCAGATCCCTCACTTACGTTTCTACGTATCGTAATGATCTTATCATCATATTTCAATTTAGCGTGGTTACCTCGTGTAACCAGTTCTGCCATCGTTCTACTTCCTCGCCCAAATCTGAAGTGCAGGAACTATCGCGCTCCCACAAAATCCCACTATCTTCTGTTGGATTCACCCAATCCTGCTCTCGCACATTTATCTTCTAGACACAATCGAGATCGTCATCATTACCATCGTCATGCATCGGTTCTGTAGATCGCGCTCCTTCGGCAGGATCTTGTGGTACTACTACACGTAGTGACTTTTTCTCCAAAATCATTTTGTGCTTCTTCAGGTTTATGACTCTGTTCATATCGGTGGCCCAGTCTATGCCCAATAGTGCAAGATAGTGCAAGATAGGGATTGCTATCGTCGACAATCTCTATCATTTCGAAATCTGCCAGTGCCCTCGCACCTTCAATATCCATCGTTACCCCTTGCAATCTTCCAATGGGTAAGATCTTTTGTTGGTTTGCCATTTGTAATTGAATAAGAGACCACTACAATGTGGGCCTGCTCATGCATTACCATGTCTACTTTAGTAGTACATTCGCGTTTGATCCTAGATCTAGAATTTCTTGATCCATTTCATACTCACTGATTTGCGCAGTCAATCTCATTTCCCTTCCTATTTGCGATGTATGTTTCCCAAGCTTTCGTACGACATGCGGCTCTCCTGACCCAATGCACCTAGTGATAAGTTCCTGCAGTCCTTTAAAAACGCTACTATTGCATAACAGCTTCATACATGTCTCCAAAAAGGTAGTGAGCATTGAAGGATCCATCCCCAATTCTAGTTGATCCTTACTATCTGAAGTGGAGGCCTCCATGAAGCTCTTCTTAACTTCCATGAATGTCTCCTCTATGCGCTCCAAATCAAATTCAGGTTCCTTTGTAGGAGCCTTATGTAGCCATGAAATTTCTTCAGGCTACTTACCTTTGTCATCCCCTATTGTGATACCACTTTGAAGTACAATGTTCACATTCAGATCCTCTTCGCGCAACTCAGCCCTCATCATTTGTAGATTCTGAGTTGGGGGAGCCTGGATTATTCCCTTATCGTGCAACCTCGCTATCAGGGTAGGGAAATCCTTTGTCTCATGGTCGAACTGAGTACAATATAAACATTATGCTCTTGTCGTATTTGTACAATCGCATGTATAGTGTCTCGACCCTCTGCAATTGTTACAAATCAGCTGTCCGCGACCACTTCCTGAGCCCATTCCACCTCGACCTCAGCCACACCCCTAAAATCCAGTGTGCGCTAGTCCTGTATTTTGATCGAGGGCTCATGTTTCAGTCTGCACCCTGTAGGTAGGGGTTCGATCCATCATTAGCTCATAACTTTTTCATGTGCACTCATCATGACCTACTGACCGGCAAAAATTACAGAAAAATTGTTGGGATGTCTACGTATACTTCTACAATAGATGACAATTGTTCGTAGCATGTTTTCCTCCTATCTAGTAGATCACACACCATAATGTAGTCACCGCACTCATCCCTGCTTGTGCCTCTGGTCTCAATGGCACTGGTCCTCCTGTCACCAAATAGTTTGCGAATACAGGACATTGATCCTTGTCATGTCCCTATCCCTTGCATTTGATGCACCATACCTCCTCGCGCACCTCTGGGCGAGTCATTCTGTCTTGTTTTAAACTCTGCATTTCTAGGCATAAATTTTTCAGTTTTGCGTGGATTTGTTGAACTCCCAGGCTAGGGTTTCATGCAGTCTCATTGCAATCTCCAATGCTTCGGCCTGGGTGGATAACTTCTACTGTGACAACACCATCCTTAGATGCAGCATTAGGGATGCTACAAACCATGCGCGGTGTTGTGCATCCATCAAGGTCATGTTGGCTTCACGAATCATTCCCTTCACCTTTGATCCAGTTCCCAGGGAGTCTCGCCTGGAAGCATCGTGATCTCCTTAAACCCAATAATAGACTACGACTCAAATTTTGGCCTGCTAAACTCCCTGTTCAGCGTGGCTTGGATTTCTGCGATCCCTATGTTTGGATTATTATTAGAGTGTTTAATGTACCGCATTAGTGCGCAGTCCTACAATGCACTCACCAGTGTTGACTTCTTTATGTTGTCATCTGCGACTCTGTGCGCTTCCCATACTACCTTTACCATGAACCAAAATTGGTCTGGATCTTCTTTTCCTACTCCTTTGAATACCGGTAATTTTATTGCGCTCACCATACTAAGCTGAGCGGGTGGTGGAGGTGGTGTGGGCGGAGATGGAGGTGATGATGGCGAAACCAGTGGTGGTGTAGGTGGGGGTGGAATGTGTGGAATTCACTGCCTTATCAGACTAATCGTGCTTCTCCGAGAAAATTTCATGAGCTCCTCCTCGCTCTCTCACGAGGGTGAAATCAAGGGACTAGTCTCTAATTCTTTGTTACTTCTATTCTATAGATCTTCCCACTTCGCGTAGTCCCAAACATTATTTATTCGCATAACTTGCTTTTATCACAATAACATTTTAATCTAGGTATTCAAAGGTTTAATGTACTTACCTCGCAGTCCTTTGAGTAAACACCATTCCACCTCGCAGTCCTTTGAGTAAACACCATTCCACCTCGCCGTAGCTGACAGATGTATCGAGCCAATGGTCCACAACGTGCGTGATCTTATCTTCCGAGGCTTCTAGTCTGCGCACCAATTTCAGAGTCCACACAATTGGTTTGTCGAGCCTACACCTCCCTTGACAGTTTGCTAGCTTCACGATCCACTCATACAACTTTGAGGGGAAGGATGTAAATAAAATCTCGTGGATTTCCGTATACACGCAGCACTCTAACCACTATTCCTTTAATACTCGTGGATTCATGTTTTCCTCCACTGTGAACTCGTGAATTTTTCTGTCCAGCCACTTTTCAATTTCCTTCTTTGTTGGATTCCAGTGACACGGCATCAGACATCCCTTATGTAGATCCCGGTCCCGGCAACAGAACCATTTGGTTGCTTAGTGGGGCCTGACCTAGGTTCAGAAGTGATTTAGCCAAACAAATCTTGGTACTACTGTCCCTTTCGGCAACAGTGCGTGGAGCCCGGGCTGAGGTCTCACCCAAAGTAGTATGGAAGGGTGCTAAAACTAGGTTTCTGCACCCTAGAGATGTCTGATGGTTTCAAGTGGTCTGCGGTTTGACCCAGTGCACACATCACTACGCGCACTTACTCTTACCTCACAACCTGAGATGATGCCTTCACACATCCCTATTCAGGGCCTGAACAATGTTATTACCCAAGTCCCTACTCACAGTCTGATATTAGTTGATTTACTTAACTTATGTGTATGCTTTCAGTTATACTTAACAATATTCACAATTCATATAAGTGCGCATAGTAAACAAACAATATAATTTCTAATGATATCAAACATGAAATAACTTAAGAACAGATACATGCAATTCAGATAAAACTTCTCTTTATTATTTTCTTCCTTCGGTTATAGACTCGTCTCTAACTTGCACACTCAGATGCAGGGGTCCACGTACTTAGGTGCAGACTCTACTAGACCTCTGCGCACTCAGTTGCAGAGCCTCTTCCTACTACTACGACCCAAGACACTTAGACTTTTCCTTTGTACTTCGCTAACCATCAGATTCCGTCCATCCAACCTATTCCATGTCACCCCTCCATTTACAACATAGAACCTCACTCTATTGACCATGGGTAGGCCGACACTACATTCAAAGCTTAGGGCGGACAACCCTATGACTCTAACATGCAATTCACGATGCACGCCTACACTTCGCGGATCTTTACAATAATATTATTCAAAACTTGGGCTTTGAGCCCAAAAAGATGTTGTGGGGGGATTCCATGCCCAACATGGACCCTCGGCTTAATGACTTAGGGACACCAAGTGTTAGAATTCCCCTCATAAATTCATTTCCCTTCATTTCCCCTAATTAGCCTAACAAAACCCCTTTTCCTAAGGTTAAACTTCATTTACCTAGGAAAAGCAAAACCCCCCCACGTTAAAACATATTTCATTCAAAAACCCACAAAAGAGTTTTATCCTAGGTATTAAGTGTATGTAAAGTGTGAAAAGGTTACATGTTATGTTATGCTTAAGAGATATTACCCACTCCGCTCATTCGCTTCATATTAATATTTAGAATTGCATTATATAATCCCCAAAATTCCATTATCCTGTATTAATTAATTCCTTTATATAAATAACCCAACACGGACCCTCAGCTTAATGACTTAGGGACACCAAGTGTTAGAATTCCCCTCATAAATTCATTTCCCTTCATTTCCCCTAATTAGCCTAACAAAACCCCTTTTCCTAAGGTTAAACTTCATTTACCTAGGAAAAGCAAAACCCCCCCACGTTAAAACATATTTCATTCAAAAACCCACAAAAGAGTTTTATCCTAGGTATTAAGTGTATGTAAAGTGTGAAAAGGTTACATGTTATGTTATGCTTAAGAGATATTACCCACTCCGCTCATTCGCTTCATATTAATATTTAGAATTGCATTATATAATCCCCAAAATTCCATTATCCTGTATTAATTAATTCCTTATATAAATAGCCCAACCCCTAGTTTAGCTATAAACTATACACTTTACCCCCATATCTTGATAAATTTATTAATCCTAGCATTTAACCCAACCCGATCGCCTATTCCTGTCATTAAGAAACTCTCGATCTACTAATCCAGTGATTAAATCTAAACTAATCCCATACCACCGAATATTAAATCTATGGCCCCCCCTGAAAGCCTTTGTTTTATCCCCCCCTGCAATTCCCTCACCTGACTCCCATTGGATCATCATCCCTTTCATCCGATGGCCTACAGCCATATCAGCCGAACCCAACTGCCGACCTATACCCGCCCGATGAAGCGGTTTTCTCCAACCCCCCTACTGCTACGTGTCAAACACTGGAGTGCATTGGGTGACCCCTCCCAAATACCGTCCATGCCGCAAAAGCGGTGCGACAACCCTCCAATACTGCTTCCCCACTTAACTGAAAAAACCACCAACTGTTCATTTGTAAATGAACCCACCAAAAGTAATTGTTTTTCTATAAAAGGCCGCAAAGCCCTCTTTTCGCCCTTTTCACTCATTTTCTTTGTAAAACTGTGAAAACCTCTGTGACTTCTGCAAACTCTGAACTTACCAATAGACCTCCAAATTCGCTCTAGAAGACACTATAGACAACCCAGCTGACCTCTCAGTCCGTGCCACAACCGTACAAACCTCTGTAGCTGCCGTGAACCATCAACTTGAAGCCAATTTTCCCAATTCCAGGTATTTCACCATAGAATACCACTCCCTATTCAAATTTGGAAACACTCAGCCTATTAAGTATTTTCATTAAGTCAAATTAATTGAAAAATACCTTAAGTTTAAAACACCTGTGGCCAAAACCCTCTAAAAGTTTCCAATTTCCATTCAAAACCTCTAAACAAACCCCTAGCTCCTAATTCAAATCCACAAGAGCTGAATAATGGTTTCCCCTATCTCCATGGATTTCAGACATGTGAAAACTCCACATTTAGACCTGGACCACCTTCCGCTCGCTGACAGGGACTTCCAAATTAAGGATACTAGTGCATTAGAGCTCCTACTCAAAATTCATTGCTTGAGCAGAGACATCTACCTGAACCATTCAAATGACATTGGCCTTTGGGTGTCCAATTTACCCAGGTATCAGTTCCCCCAAGTACATATCTTTCCAAAAGTTGTCCATATGTGCCATGCATGCTACATCCCTAGCCATAGAGCCATCATGTCCCATGACCAAAATGTTTTGTTTACCATCATAGCTGAATCCATAAATGAAATGCTACATTTCCAACTAGGACCAAATCTAACCCCACTCTCAATTGGAGATTTGATAGACCAGTACGCTAATTTAAGTCCATCCAGATTGGCCCAGTTACTCCAAACTTTCATTATAGAAGAAAAACATATTCCTAGAGATCCCCCTCCATATATGTCAACTATTTTCTTTACAAGGGGCAGGCATATTGTAATCATGATATCATGTATTTTGGGCTACACTACAAGTGAATACATTGATGAGCTTATACTTACCTTCATGTCCATTTACACCCCAAGACAACCTCTTGCAACCATGTATGATTATGCCCAATTCATAGCTGGTAGAATGCATGAGTAGTTTATTAGAATGAGAAATGAAAGAGTATTCAAATACTCATCTGTATTGTACCACCTATTTTTATATTATCATCCAGATAGGTTTCCTTTCACTCTCCAGAAGCTTGATACCAAGGCCAGCCCGTGAATGTCATTTTTTGGACCCCACTGTTCCACAAATTTGGATCACTGTACACCTATTCAAATTTTATAGATTTTTTTTCATCTAGTCATGACTATGCTGACAGGAAATCCTCCACCTAAGATAAGTCTAGAGATAAAAAGAGTCCTCCAGCTATCCAAGCAAACCAAAGTGGGAGATTGGTACCTTTACCAAAACCACATAGAGATAAGGATCTATGGGTGCCAGCTTGCACCATATAAACTACCCAAATACCTCCCCATGAGCTTATTTTCTTTGGAGTATTATAGGAAAATAATGAACTCAGATGAAGTAAATTTTGTTTTGGCCAAGAAGAAAACCCAATTTAGAGTCAAAAATCAATTGGGCCCTTTCATTTGTAATTCAAGTGAAGAAGGGGAGGAGGAAGACCACATTTTGCAAGAAATGAAATTCCAAAAGAGTTTCATGTGGAGATATGACCCTCAAGGATTCATGACCAGGCTTAGGCAAAAGGTCAAATTGGGGCCTTACATTCATCACCCCATACCTGAAATAGAAGCATATGCTAATCAATATGAGTGGTTGGAGAACACTCTTATAGATAGAGATAGTATAAAGGTAGACATTGAAAATGCCTTGATTGATTCAGACAGGCAGATTGATGAGAGCTCATTTCTACAGGTACGTGGATGGCAAGAAGCCACCATGGGTACCCCTCTTATCATGTAGACTACCCAAAATGAAGAAAGAAATCCCAAGAGAAATAAAGAGGGAGTTTCTACTTCAGGCATGGATACATCTAATGTTTAGTGTGAAACCAGTCACAGCAAGAGGCAAAGGCTCAATCTTATTTATGAATAGGAAGATACAAAAGGATCAGCCTAGGTGACCAACACAGAAGGAGACAGAAGTAGGGCAACAACTCCATCTAGAGACATACAAGAGCCATCCACATCATAGAATCAGATGTTGGAAAGGCAGCTAAGTGTGGAAGTGTCTTCATTCAGTAGACCTGCTGACAAGGACCAAGACATAAAGGACATGTATAAAGACATTAAAATGAGGAATGAGAAGCTAAAAGCTCAAACATATGCTCAATATCTAAAACTCACTCCCACAAATCAAACAAGGCTGATGTCAGCTTTTGACATCAAGGAGGGAAAACTTCTGATGTCGTTTATCAAACCTACAACATAGCAACCCAAGACATCATCAGACTTCAAGAGACTTGACTTTGAAATATTGGTAAGGGATATTCATCCCATAGACCAAATAGAACTACATAAACAGGCTAGAGAGATGATATACTCCACCCTTACAGGTAAAGCCATAGTTGCCCATCAGCTACAAAACTCATTGAATAATATCTCGACACAGTTTCAGCTGGAGAAGGTCTCCTCACAGGCCAAGGATAGAAGAATTAAGTCTTTGGAAGACTTAGTTATTGAGTTGGGACATGATCCCAATGATATAAAAGCTACCCAGAAGCTGATAAAGAAGAAGAATGATGATATTTCTACACTTAAGAAGCAATTAAAAATACCCCAGTTGCAACATGCTCAAACACTTGAAGTTTTGGAGACCCGGCACAAGCATGAGGCATTGATGGACCTGGTCCTATGACTCAACAATCAACTAAGTGAGACAGAGAAAGAATTGGATAACTTGATCCAATTAAAACAAACTGACATTGCCACAACTTTTACAAATGTCATCCCTACAGTATCTACAGCTGATCTGAAAATCAACTGTGAGTGATCTCAATTAATTAATTAATGAAGGTATTACAGACTCATGTGCTTGTGTGTGTGTCTATGTTATCTTAGGCAATGGATCGATAAGATTGCAAAATACACAGAAAGTGGAAAATAGTAAGAGAAACACAACAAGAAAATGCAAAAACACAAAAACTTAATAAGGAGTTCACCCAACCCTCCTGGGCTACATCTCCTAGTCTAGCTTTCAGTGATGGCCTTCTTTCTATTGTGTCTTTAGGCAGAGTTTTTACAATGAAGAGCTCAATGTGAGTTTCTTGAAACAGATGATGCTTAGTAGGGTGGTTCTCGGATTCCCCAAGCCACTAGAGTGCACCCACTCCCCCTTACCAAGTCTCGACCTCAACTGGTCTTAATGGGATGAGTCCATCTTGGTGCTCAGTTCCTGACAGATATCCTCACAGGGATTTGTCCATCCAATGTTGCCTTAGCTCTACAGGTCAACTTGACTTCTCTGTTCTCTGCTTCTTGCTTCACTCTCTGATCTGTCTCCCCTGTCTCACCATCTCCTTTTGTCTCTGTTATCTGTTTGTTCATGGCTTAAAGCCAATATGCCCTTTGACTGTTCGCTTCCTCTTTTGTCCCTTTAGATCACCTTCCTCTGTCTGCTTGGAATTCCCTGCCTCCATGTCATCGCCACTGTGTAACGTTTCACAGGGAGATGGCCACTTGTCCTCTCACGAACTGAGTGCCAACGCTTCCTCGAATGGTTCATTATTTCGGTTACTCTGTGAAATGATTCATCCACCAACTCAGCAGTCAAATCGGACTTCAAACCTTTATATGCATCAGCTTATTCTTCCGCCAAATCTGGTCTCCCATCGGGTGCAATCTCCGCCATTAGATATGGGCCCTCCAGATCCCATGGTCATCGCTCTTATCGCACGGGTGACTTGCTCAAACGTTAGCCCGCGATTAAAGTAGTTTTCTCTCTCATTTCCCAAACATGCGTCATTCAATGTATGGAATCGATGGGTCATCGGCCAAACCCGCTTACTGCCCAAAATGCCTCTGATATTCTGCTAGTTTTGGAGTGCGGGACCTGCCTGGTAGTTTTAGTGCTTTTCCCACAGTTTTCTAATTTTCCCTTGTGACCGAGCGCTCATGACTTTTTCTTCTCAAGGGGTTTTGCCCAGCAATGCGTGATTAGAAACAACCTCTGTTTTCTGATCTAGACTTCCTAACTGCCATTTTTGCGCCATGCACAGTCCCCATGGGCCAACGGTCAGTGCACTTTGACTGAAGGTCCTCGTTGCTCTATGCTAGCTACAAATTACCATTATCCAGAGGTTATTTATGATAGCTCATTCTTTACATGATTTTGAAGTCTGTCATGATTTGAAAAAGTCATATAACTCTAATAATTTTCACGGATCCAATTCGGATCACGGCCTTCCCACTGAAAAATATTTTGGACCACCAAAAGTTAGTTTTCAAGCCTCGACTAAGTGAGGGTAGAATTGTCTCACTTGTCCAATCTCTATCCATCTTGAACTGCTTGGCTTTGAACCCCTAAGCCCAATTCTAAAGTATTCAACATCTCCACGGTGTGTCGTTCTCATCTTCCTATCCAGAACTGTGTCTTCCTGCAATTCATTAGGATATTCAAGTAGCAAGTCATCAATAGAAGGCAATTGACTCTCTTCTTCGGGATCTTCAATTAACAAAGGTTCAAATAGTCTCAAGCTATCTGCATTTATGACTGAGTAGATGTGCATGTAAGCTAGTAGATCAAGGAGAAAAGCATTCTCACCAATTTTCTCAAGTATCTTGAAAGGTCCATACCTGATAGGCTTTAGCTTTTTACCTTCACCTTGCATCCTGTCCTTGCTGATATATAGCCAGACTTGATCACCGACTTGGAAATTGTGCTCCATCCAATGCTTGTCATGCCTTGCCTTGTATTTGGCTTGGCTATTTTCCAGCTGTTCCTCTACTGCCTGGTGGATCTCTTGGATTTGTTCAATGAATCTAATTGCCTTGTCCACATCGTTGTGTCCCTCAATTATTGTGTCCTTACCAAAGACAAAATCGAAAGGAGACCTTGGTGCGAAACCAAAATAGGTCTCAAAAGGAGATCTCTGTATAGAAGAATGTTTGGCTCGGTTGTAAGCATGCTGCACATAACATAAATGTTCATCCCAAAGCTTAGAATGCTTGCTGCAATATCCCCTAAGCAACTCGATCACTGTCTTGTTGACTACTTCTATCTGGCCATCGGTTTGTGGATGGAAAGCTGTGATTTTCTTAAGTTTTGTGTCCATTAGTTCCCATAGACTTGACCAAAACTTTCCCACAAATCAGGTGTCTCGATCAGATATAATGGAAGTGGGTAATCCAAAATGAACCCATATATGTTGAAAGAATAGTTTTGTAGTTTGTTCAGCTGTAATTTGTTTATTACAAGGTATCAAAATACACATTTTGTTGAACCTATCCACAACAACATACAAATAATCATGACCTTTCCTAGATTTAGGTAGTCCTCCAACAAAATCCATGGAAACACTTTCCCAAGGATGAGAAGGAACTGGTAATGGAGTGTACAAGCCTAGTTTTTTGTTGCTGGGCTTGCTTCTAGCACACATAGTACACCCTTTTACATATCTAGAAACTGTCTCATTCATTTTTGGCCAATAACAAAATATTTGCAGCTATGCAACTGTTTTACTTACCCCAAAGTGACCTGATATTAGAGAAGTGTGTGCTTCTCGAATTATCTTTACTCTTTCAGTTTGTGGAATGCATAGCTTCCCACAATGATATAGGAGTCAGTCCTTTACATGATAATCCAATTATTCTATTCATTTGCCTTGACTTAAAGTTGCATATACATTTTTAAAGTCTATATCTTGAGCATATTGTTCAATGTAGCTCTCATGTAACACAGAATTATGCTTAAGTATAGTAGAAGCATTTATAATGCGTCTAGATAACATATCTGCAACTTTATTGTATATGCCCTTTTTATATCTGATGACTAAATGAAACTATTGTATAAAACCCATCCATCTATAGTGTCTTGATTGTTGCAACTTAGTTTGGGAGTGTAGATATTGAAGTGGTTGATGATCAATTTGTATTACTATTTCTTTGCCCATTAAGTAATGTTTCCACTTTTTCACACTCTGTACTAATGCATACAATTCTTTATCATATGTAGGATAGTTAAATACTGCAGAATTAAATGTCTCAGAATGATAACATATGCGTTTATTGTGCTATGTCAACACTGCTCCCATGGCATAGTCACTGGCATCTGTTTGGATCTTAAATGGTCTTTGAAGATCAGGCAGTGCTAGTACTGGTGTTGTACAAATCTTTTCGTTCAAGGTGTCGAAGGCTTTCTGCTATTTGCCTCCCCACTGAAACACCTTCTTCAATCTTGTTAAAGCATGTAAGGGAGCTGCAATTAAGGAAAAGTTAGAAATGAACTTTCTCCAATATTGTGCTGCTCCTAAGAAGCTCCTAACTTTTGTAGAAGATTTGGGTTTAGGCCAATTTACAATGACTGCCACCTTAGAGGGATTTATCTTCAATTCACCACCACCTACTATATGTCCCAAATAATTCAAAGATGATTTGTTAAATTCACATTTTGAGAGTTTAACATAAAGTTTTTCTCTTTTCAAAACATCTAGTGTATTCTTAACATGCTTTAAATGTTTTTCCCATGTTTTGCTAAATATCAGAGTGTCATATAGATACGCAATAACAAAATCATCAAGAAAAGGTCTGAGTACATCATTCATTAATATCATGAAAGTAGCAGGAGCATTAGTTAAGCCAAAAGGCATAACTATTCACTCATACAATCCCTGCTTTGTTTTGAAAGCAGTCTTCCATGCATCTTGTTCTACAACTTTGACCTAATGATATCCACTATGCAAGTCTAACTTGGAAAAATAAACAGCTTCTTTCAATTGATCCAATAGATCATCTATGCGAGGAAGGGGATAATGATTTTGTATTGTTATCTTATTCAATGCTCGTTAATCAATGCACATTCTCCACGATCCATATTTATTTCTCACCAAAATGATTAGAGATCCACATGGTGATGTGCTAGGTCTGATGAACCCCTTCTCGAGCAACTCCTGCACCTTCTTCTTGATTTCTAAATTCTCTAAAGCGGATAACCTACACATCCCAATGTTAGGTAATGGAGCATCTTGATACAAATTAATTTCATGCACTATTTCCTTTTTGGGTGGCAGACCTTTAGGTTCTTGAAACAAGATATCATACTCTGAAACAACTTTTTCTAAATCAGCTTGCTATTGAGCATCACAACCCTCAAATACATTGGTTTTATCAGGTTTCTTTTCCTTTACAACCATCAATAAAAATTGTTTGCATGAATTTATCATTTGTTTTATCTGCCATGATTTTACGAGAGTACAATTATTCTTGAGCTTATGAGCTCTTACATAGTATTCAATTCCATCTTTAACGAGTAGATACTTGTTCTCAGCTCTATAGAAAATAGTTTTTTTTTCATACAAGTAAGGACTTCCTAAAACAATTCCACATATATCTAAAGGAATTTTGTCTAACTCAACCTCACCTACAAATGTTGACCCAAAAGAAAACTTGAGTTTGCATTGTCTAGTCACTTGTAGTTGTGCTTTATCACATAACCGTCCTAATGGGTATGGTTTCTTGTGAGGTGTAGTCAGTAATCCCAACTTCTTTAAAATTGCTTCAGAAATTAAATTTACTTGTGAGACACTATCAAACAAAGTATCAATCTTTTGATCTTTGGAAATAACTCGAATATGGAAAAGCTCATGTCCTTTTCTCTCATTTTCTTCATCAATAGTAGATTGTGCAGAATTACTAGTAGATGCTTCATAATTCTTACCTTTTATACTTGTAGCTGCAATGGTTGTTTCATCTCCTAAGTCCAACCCCAAATATTTCTAAATAGTTGCAACAGTCTTCTTCTTCTTGCCCTCAAACTTTTCAGGTCTCAGCTCCGGATGCAGAATCCAACAGTGCTCATCATCATGCCCATCTTTCTTACAGTTAGTGCATGAAGCCTTACTTTTTTGTGCAGTGTTGGCCTTCCTTTCTTTCCATTTCTGTTTTCTTTTCTCCTTATTCTTGCTTGTAGTGGGTGGGATGATCCCCCAATTTCTCGGTTTCCATTCTTTCCTCTAGCTTCTAGATGCGTAGCTTTAACAGATACCTCATCTATACTAGTGGGATTAAACATGAGGATAGTGTGCCTCATGTAGCTGTGTAAACCACTGATGTACTTCAACAGAGTCTTAGGTGAGTCTAATGAGATTCCTAGAATCAATGCTCTCTTCCTAAATTCTTGGGTGTAATGTTGTACACTTTTCCCTTTCAATTTTTGAAGAGTTTTCCAGCTCATCATGGCTTGTTGCATGTAGGCCAGTCGATCGAACTGCTTTTTGATTGCAGAAACAAATTCACTCCAGATAGAAATAGTCTTACCATGTCTCTTGATGTCATCTTGGCTCTTGCCTTCCCACCAAACTAAGGCAGTGCCTCCAAGGTGTAGGCTGGCCAGCTAAATCTTGCTCTTGTCTGAATCAATACTTTATACTCTGCAATAAACATCAATTTGTCTGATTCAATTGTCCAGCTTTTCTGCATTCAACTCTCCATCATATATTGGTAAATAAAATTTAACATCTAGTTTAATCAAAGATGTCTTCTTTTTATGTTCAGGGCTATTAGGAGGTGTGAGAAAGCTTTCTTCTTTCCCTTTGCATTTTGAGTGGTCATGGAGGAGAGATTCTTCTTCTCCTTTATTTTGTTTGGAGCCTGATGAATCTTCATCTTTATGTTTTCTAAAGTCCTTATACATTTCCTCTACCATGGACCTTATGGCTAGGAAACTATCTATGAATTGAGGGTCTAGCCCCACAGAACCTTCCTCCGACATTGTCTTTTGAGGATAGACTCTCCCAATTTCAGGATTAGTTTCAACCAACTCTCCTTCTCCTAATTTGAGCTTTGATCTAGTTAGCATTCAACAGCTAAATCTAGCACAAGCTTGTCTAACCTTAACAACCTAGAGCTCTAATACCACTTGATCTGAAAATCACTTGTGAGTGATCTCAGTTAATTAATTAATGAAGGTATTACAGACTCATGTGTTGGTGTGTGTGTCTATGTTATCTTAGGCAATGGATCGATAAGATTGCAAAATACATAGACACTAGAAAACAGTAAGAGAAACATAGCAAGAAAATGAAAAAACAAAATAATTTAATAAGGAGTTCAGCCAACCCTCCTGGGCTACGTCTCCTGGTCCAGCTTTCAATGGTGGCCTTTTTTATATTGCGTCTTTAGGCAGAGTTTTTACAATGAGGAGATCAATGTGAGTCTCCTAAAACAGATGATGCTTAGTAGGGTGGTTCTTGGATTCCCCAAGCCACTAGAGTGCATCGACTCCCCCTTACCAAGTCTCGACCTCAACTGGTATTAATGGGATGAGTCCAACTTGGTACTCAGTTCCCTATAGATATCCTCATAGGGATTTGTCCGTTTGATGCTGCCTTAGCTTCGCAAGTCAGCTCGACTTCTCTGTTCTCTGCTTCTTGCTTCACTCTCTATTCTGTCTCCCCTGTCTCACTGTCTCCTTCTATCTATGTTCTCTGTCTGTTCGTGGCTTAAAGCCAATACGTCCTTTTACTATTCACTTCCTTTTCTGTCCCTTCAGATCGCCTGCCTCTGTCCACTTTGATTTCCCTGCCTTTGTGTCATCACCACTTTGTAACATTTCATAGGGAGGTGGCCACTTGTCCTCTCATGAACTGAGTGCCAGCTCTTCCTTGAACGATTCGTTATTTCAGTTACTCCGTGAAATGATTCATCCGCCAAATCAGTGGTCAAGTCAGACTTCAAACCTTTATATGCCTCAGCTTATTCTTCTGCCAAATCTAGTCTCCCATCGGGTGCAATCTCCGCCATTAGACCTGGGGCCTCCAGATCCCACTGTCATCGCTCTTATCACACAGGTGACTTGCTCTAATATTAGCCCGCGATGAGAGTGGTTTTATCTCTCATCCGCTGGACATGCGTCATTCAATGTATGGAATCACTGGGTCGTCAGCCAAACCCGCTTACGCCAATTTTGGAGCGCGGGGCCTGCCTGTCAGTATTAGCACTTTTCCCATGGTTTCCCAGATTTCCCTTGTGACCGAGCGCTCAGGGCTTTTCCTTCTCAAGGGGTTTTGCCCAGTGGTAATCACGCATTAGAAACAGCCTCCGTTTTCTGATCTGGACTTCCCAACTGCCATTTTTGCACCATGCATAGTCCCCATGGGCCAACGGTTAGCACACTTTGACCAAAGGTCCTCCTTGCTCTGTGCTGGTTGCAAATTTTACCATTATCCAGAGGTTCTTTCTGATAGTTCGTTGTTTACAATATTTTGAAGTTTGTCATGATTTGAAACAATCATAGAACTCTGATAATTTTCATGGATCCAATTCGGATCAACAACAGTCCCTTCCACATTGGCAGCTTCACTAGCACCTACAGCTCCACCTACCACATCATTTCCAATCACAGCAGAGTCTACAATAGTAGGTACATCAGGAGAAGAGGCAGACAAATTAATCAGAGCCATCAATGAAATATCAATGCAGGCTACATAAATGAACAAACTAAAAGAAAAGGTGGAAAGTTTAGAAACTGACTACAAATTTGCCCAAATTATGCAAAAGGAAGAGGCACAAAAGGCCAATAGAATGAGTGAAAGATTCAAAGCTATGGAGAAAGACCTAACATTGGAGAAACCCCTTGGACAAGCCAAGGAACTATTGTGGGCCAATATCATTGACTATGTCAATGATATTTGGCCATCTTTTCAAGTTATTTTTTAGCAGAGATAATTGATAAAGATAGTTATAATAGCTATCAAAAAACTCAAGGAGGAATTGGGAGACATGCCTGAGGATGCCAATAGACTCATCCACTTCCTCAACAGCAAAAATAGATATGAACTTCATGAGCTAGATATAGAAGACAAAACTGAAACCATTTTGGAAATAGGGAAGGTCCTTTCCAAGAGAAACCTAATGCTAAACTTGGAGGAAAAGTGCCAGAACATCCAGGTAGCCATTGATAGATTCATGGACAAATTCCAAATTTTAAGGGAGAAAGGATTGCCCAGTCCATTGGTCATTGATGACAAACTTATGACACAACAAGACTATGATAGGAGACTCAGGCAATTAGCTAAAGAACAAGCTAGCACTTCATCAATAAAATCATTGCCAACAGGCAAAGTTTTGTTCAATACATTCGAGAACTTGTTTTTCCTCTAGCATGAGGTAAAACACTTGTTCATCACCAAGCCCAATTTTGCTAAGTATACCAAGGTTGATGAAATATATAGGAAAATGATTAATGTCAAGTTACCTAATGCTGAATGGTGGGAAAAGATGATTGATTTACTGTAAACAATTTACAGTAAAAAGGTTACTATACAGTAAAAGTAGAACAACGAGGTAAACAGATGAAAACATGTCAACATGGTTAAAGAGTATCAGTGCCAAAGAGTATCAGGTGAAAGTCAAAAGTTAAAGAAGATTCCAGTGTGAAATACCACAACGACAAGCTAGCGTAAAGGGCTACAAACCAAACCATAAAAGCGACCAGTACCACAATAAAAGGGACATCATGAAAGAGTTCAATAGTTGTCTCTATCTTCTTGCAATAAGATATTTTGTATTTCCTAGATTAAATCTCAAGTTAGTTTGAGATATTTTGTAATAATTTTTGTATAAATACTTCATAATTCGATGTATGTAGTGTGGATTCTTAGACATTTCTATAGACTTCTTGATCACAATATTGTAAGCTATTGTATCACTGACTGGACTAGCAAGCTGGATTCATGAATAAATACAAGATATTTCACAGGATTCATGTGTTGAGCGAAGTGAAAATAAGTATTCTCTCATGTTGATTGTTTTCTTTCTTAAATGTTTTTCCACAATGTACATCTGAATCTGAATGCTATAACATGGAATGATATCTCAGAATTTGCTTAATTGCACTCTGTTTTGACTGTTATGCATTTAAATGTTTTCAACTGAAACTTAAGTTAAGGAATTCTTTATTGCTCCTTAGTTTAGGTTTTTTCTTTATAATAGATAGCAAAGGATTCTTAATTCCCCTTTGTTTCTGATTACCCTCTATTCCTCGTTTAAGTACCAGTTTGAGAATTCTTGATTGCTCTCTCACCATGATTCAAACCATCACACCCCTCTGGACCAAAGACCTGCACTTTACTCTGCTAGATTGCCCTTTGAACATTCTCTTTAATGAGTTAATTCCAGTTATGTTTCCCTTCTATTGACTCAATAGCCCAATGGTCTGAATACATCATTCTACCCATCTGTTTCAAGGATTCCACCATCCAATCTTCAATACAAATCAAAAACCCCTTGAACATTTAGAACTAGCCTAAAATCCCAACAAAAAAAGCTAAATCATATAGAGAGAGCCCTCTCTGAGCCATAGGTTGGCTAGAGCCTATGCTCAAAAGTTGGTTTGTGGTTACCTCGGTCATTTTCTTTATTCTAATAACTTCTAGACAAAATTCAAAGTGATAACATAGTGGAGACTCCACTAGGGACCTCGAATCCTTAGTCCTAATAAAGCTTTAAGAAAATTCTAAATCTACATTCTAAGCCTCTTAAAGTCATTTTTTAGAAGTTATCTTCAAAAATTTCACAAAAACAATTAAAAAATTTGAAATTTTGGCTTCTAGGAAGACTCATTTTACTAGGGCTAACCCAGATCCAAACCCTTCCCTAGTATTTGATAATCCTAACCTAATTCCAAGAAAATCCAAAAAAAAAGAAAGTTCAATTAGCCAGATACCATTAGTTAAAGCTAATTCATGTCCTGATGAGTGGTTATTTTTATAATAACTTCCCTTTGATGTGTCATTTGATATTTCATTATTTAGAACAAAATTTGAAAGTGCACTTAGTGAAACTGTTCTAGATCTTGAATTCATTGCAGACCTTGAAGTTCAACAAGAAAACAAGTCAATTGATGAATGCATTTTGAAATCTCCACAATCATCCATTAATACTACCACAACCCCTGAGCTTTTTGAACAAGTTTTCACTACTTTGAGTTCACCATTATTTCCTTCAACTTTTGAAGTCCATTCTTCACCACCATTTATACCTACACTCCCTAACCAACCCATCATCACCCATTTGTCACCTACCAGTCCTGGTTCTTCATCCACTACTGCATCATCTCCAAGTACCTCGACCTACATCTTAGCCCCTCCCAGCTTACAACCATGGCAAATAGATATGCTCGTCTTGTTTTACCTGCCCAACTTGGTGCTATGCCAGCATATTGCCAAAGTAAAATTGTTCAATTTGATGGCACAGGACATTACACTTCACAACAACATGTCAACAAGATAACAAATTATTTTGAGTTGCATGAGATAGACACATATAATGTTCAGATGAGACTCTTTGCCCAGACTTTAGCTGGTGATGTTAAGAAATGGTTTAGAGCATTGATTGTTAATAGTATTGATAATTTAGAAGCATTTCAGTAGCAATTTTTTAACAGATTGGAAAAGAAAAATAATCCCTTACAAATCCTTTCAAAATATGAGAATATTAGAAGAGGACCTAATGAAACTATCCAAGATTACAACACCAGATTCAATAATATATATAACGCCATCCCAGTTAACCTTAGACCCCCACCTAACTTAGCATTAATAAAGATACCTGATGGTTTTGACATAGATATGGCATACCAGCTTAGGGAAAGAAACCCGCCAACATTAGTAGAAATGAAAAGTGTAGCTGTTAGTGTTGAAGCTAATTTGTTAGCCAAGAGAGCTAGAGTTAGAAATGGAAGAAGAGGAATTGCAAAGGATGAAGCTTCACCCTCAGACATTAAAATAGATGGTTTAGCCAAAAGTATGGAAAAACTAATGGATAGAATAGATAATATGGAGAGGAAACCTCAATGGGATAACCAACAAGCACCTCCAATTAGAAACCCAAATTTTAGAAAAAACCAAAACATTGGGAAAAATGGACCAAATCAAAACAATAAGCCTCCTTTTCAAGAAAATTATGCAAAAGCGTCCCAGCCAAAAGTGTTGGCATTATGATGCATATGTTGTACTTGATGGCAACACTCTCATAAAAGACCATCTCACTTATATACATTCAGAAGAGATATCAGATGTAACATAATACATAGATGCAGGATAGCTCAAAGGAATCAAATGGCAAGCTCTTTGTAAGCAGAGGTTCGAATATTGTTGAAATTATGAAGGATGCAGGTACACCTTACAGAAAGTGCGTCCCCGCAGGTATGCCGTGCAGAACCCGCGTCCAGAGACGCAGGCCAGCCGTTTAGGGGGTGCGTCCACCCAGTGCACACATATCAAGGCAGAGGAAAGCACGTGGGGGTTTCTTGTGTGGTATCTAGCCGACGGTGTTATGTTTCTATGGTGTCGGCTCGTGGTATTGTTTCATGTTTTAAGGAGGAGCTTGCCTATATAAATCAAAGGAGATCATTTGGATTTGGCAAGTCTTGGGTTGAACATCTTATGAGGGCAAGATCTGGTCTAGATCTAAACAAGGCGAATCTGATGGACCGAGATCTCTTCGGCTCTTGCTCGGATCTATAGATCTGATTGTCTGGGTTACTTCTAAAGTCTTGAAATCATCTTTGCCCAGAGGGACGCAGGTGCAGTAAGGGTTCAGGTGCGTCCGGGACGTAGGAGCGAATTATTTCAGGTGCACCGGACGCAGGTGCAGGAAGGGTTCAGGTGCGCCGGGACGCAGGCAGTTCAGTAGACTCAGTGCGAGGGACGCAGGCTAGCAGTTGAGTAGGATGCGTCCGGGACGCAGGCTAGCAGTTGAGCAGGGTGCGTCCAGGGACTCAGGTCAGCAGTTGAGAAGGGTGAGTCCAGGGACTCAGGCTAGCAGTTGAACAGGGTGAGTCCGGACTCAGGCTGGCAGTTGAGCAGGGTGCTTCTTTCTCTTAAAATCTTTGTTTATCATTGTTGTGTTCTGGGTTTGGTCCTATTATTGTTGATCTGGTTACTTCAGTTGATTGGGTGTTTCAGAAGGTTGTTTGAGCTTCAATGTTGTTGTTGGGTCCAGTATGAAAATTGGATGAAATGTGGCCTTTCAGTTTATGGGTTGTGCTTCAGTGTATCCAGTATGAAAATTGATGAAACGTGGTACTTGAAGGAGAGAAGATTGTAGGCCGACGCCTACGTACTAGTATCTAAGCTAGTACAAGAGCTAAAGGAAATCTTTGGAGCATTGTAGTAGGTAGTAGCCTGCGTACTAGTAAATGGATCGGCTAGTACAAGAGCAAAGGGGGTTGTAGCTCCCGTACTGGTATAAGGCTGCACCAGTACAAATATTGTAAAAGAATTTTCTTATTAAGAAGAAGATTGCGATGACTTGCAGCAGGTGGTTTTTCTCCCGCATTGGGTTTCCACCTTACATCATTGTGTTCATGTGTGTGCCTTATGTGTGATGATCTACTTTATGTTACTGCATCTGTTAACTGATAATATGGTTGATAATGTTCTAATGCACTCATTGAAGATCGATTAACTTAATCATAAGAAGTTGTGGAAGTAGCATATATGAATCTGATTATGGAAATGAAAAGGTTTTATTAATGTGATAATACTGATTCACCCCCCCCTCTCAGTATTATTTCCAACAATTGGTATCAGAGCAGGTCCTTTGATAGAAGCTTGATCGCTTGAAAGAGATCCGTGGAACAATGGGAAAAAAGCTTAAGAAGAAAGCTAATAAGAAAAAGAAGTCATCTCAGAAGAACTATGACAGTGGAAGAATCGATTGGGGATTAGGCATAAGAAGCTCTTCAGATTCAGAATCAGATTCAGAGTCATTATCAGTTATGAATGTGTTATCCTCTGATGTTCCAACTATATTTCCTTGTGAAAGAGATGAAAGTGATAGCGAAACTACTGAATTTGCTCTTATGGGTGAACAAGAAAGATATCAAATATAGGCAGAATTTAAAAGGCTGACAGACAAAATTAGAGATCAACAAGATCTATTAAACAAAAAGGAATGTGATTTCAAAGAAGAAGCTACCAAACTAAGGGCACAACTAGAAGAAGGAAACAAGGTAAGAAAGCTATTCAAGGACAAGGAAGACCAATGTCAAAAATTGCAGCATGAAGTGACATCATTAAGAAAAGAAGTCAACGAAAGAAGCACAACCATCAAGAAACTCAAAGATAGATCCAGCTACTATGAAAATCTTGAAGCTACAATCCTCTCACTAAAAGGAGATCTTGAAGAATCAAAGAAGCAGAATACAGATCTACTCCAAGCTATTGCAAAACAAGAAAACGAAGTCACCAGCTTAAAATCTCAACTGGAATGTGCCTTCCGAGTTCGTCAAATGCAGCAGGATTTGTATGAAGAACAAGAAAAAGAAATTCTCAAACTAAGGGAACAAATGGAAGAAGGAAGGAAAGCTGAAGAAGTTTTGAAAAAGAAATCTCTTGAAAAGGAAGAACAGCTTCAGGTTGAGGTAAATATCTTGAAAGGTAAACTAGAAGAAAAGGATAAGCTTTTACGATTTCAAGATAGCTCTAAAGTATTAGATGATATTCTTAGTAGTCAAAGGTCCCCTGCTATAAAGACTGGTCTTGGTTTCCATGAATCTGTTGAAGGTGAATCTAGTTCACAAGGTGAGGCAAGAAACTCTAAAAGGAAATCTAAAGTGATCAACGAAGAAGTGAAAGATCAATCTCATCATCAACCAAGGAAAGAGATTCCTCAAAGAAAATCCTTTACTCCTCCTATGAATAATGTTGAATGTTATGTATGTCATAATCTTGGACATGTTGCAGCTAGATGTAGAAGAAGAAGAGTTCAAGACCATTATGCAGAAAGGTCATCTCAATCAAGGTACTTTTATGGATATTGCTTTGCTTGCAATATGTTTGGTCACAAAGCTACTGATTGTTACAGGAGGAATATGAAACATGTAAGATGTTATGCATGTAACAAGCTTGGACATATAGCCAAGGAATGCAGGAACAAAGTTTGGGCACCATATCAAAAGGAGAAAATGTCATCATCACGCTTGAAGATATGGAGGAAAAAGGAAGTACAGTCAGAAAAGGATGGCACAGTACAATGTACAGACATACCAGAATCAGAGGAAGCTGAAAGTACAGGACGCAGTACAGTAACAGGAGACCTGCGTGCGGACGCAGGCGAGACCAAGTCCAGGTGCGTCCAGGACGCAGTTCAGTAACTGAAGATTTGCGTGGGGACGCAGAGTGACTGAGGATCAGGTGCGTCCCTGAAGCAAAAGGACGCGGCGCGATAGTAATTTTGGGTGCGTCCTTGAGTAAAAGTACGCGGCGCGATAGTGTTTTTGGGTGCGTCCCTGCAGCAACAGGACGCAGTGCAGCAAAAGATGAAGTGTGTACCTGTCTCAAAGCATTTATTGGCTGATTCTTATTGATATGCATGATCAAATTTAACAGATGGCACTGGTTCAGGGGGAGCATATGTCCTAAATTCATTGTTGGCATTATGGTCCTTGATGATAATGCTTATGATTCATCTTGCTATTATGAGTTGGTCACATGATCAGATGTATGGTTGATTCTCTAATGATGCTTGCATGAAGTCTTTATTATCCTTGGCACATATATGGATGAGGTTGGCTGATTTCGTGGATGATTATTCAAAGTCGCATTGTTGGAGACATGATGATGATGAGTTACTCATATGCATTTCATGATGATGTTGACATGAGCAAGATGCATGATTTCTTTCTTGGCACAAATGGATGAGGATTGTTGGCTAGATACAGGGATGATTATTCATACATATGTTGATTGATGTTGATACTCTCATTTGATGACTCTTGATTCATGTAGATCTGGATGGTTGTGAGTTGATGTTGACAGATACTATGGAGCAGATTATACAGTGTTGTTGATGATGTTTGTCATTTGAAAGGTCATAGCAAAACTCATGTTGTAATGGTCTATTGTAGTCATCTCTTCGGGTCATGTAACGGCCTTTGTCCCCCCCACTATGCATGGGATGAAGATGTAATGTATTTGGCTTTCATATTTCTGATGTATTCCCACTTGGTTTGATGGATGATCCTTATTGTGATGGGTGATGGATGTATGTATTGAGTCTTTTGGTGATAGGAAGGTCATTTATGATATATAGAGTCATGTTCTTCTTGTAGAACATCTTTTTGCAGACCTTGCTTATAGTCAGGGGGAGTTTGAGCATGAACAAGCACTATACAGCAGAGCAGACATCTCAGCTTGTTCTCAGAAAGACCATTATCATATTGGAGCACCATGACATATACAAAGTGGGAGCTCATTCAGAAACTTCAGCAGATCTGGCTCATAGTCAAAGGGAGCATGTTCTTAGGGGGAGCATACCCCTTTGCCCTTGATGTCAAAGGGGGAGAGTGATTCGGTGTTGTTGCCATCAAGTCCAAAGGGGGAGATTGTTGGCATTATGATGCATATGTTGTACTTGATGGCAACACTCTCATAAAAGACCATCTCACTTATATACATTCAGAAGAGATATCAGATGTAACATAATACATAGATGCAGGATAGCTCAAAGGAATCAAATGGCAAGCTCTTTGTAAGCAGAGGTTCGAATATTGTTGAAATTATGAAGGACGCAGGTACACCTTACAGAAAGTGCGTCCCCGTAGGTATGCCGTGCAGAACCCGCGTCCAGAGACGCAGGCCAGCCGTTTAGGGGGTGCGTCCACCCAGTGCACACATATCAAGGCAGAGGAAAGCACGTGGGGGTTTCTTGTGTGGTATCTAGCCGACGGTTTTATGTTTCTATGGTGTCGGCTCGTGGTATTGTTCCATGTTTTAAGGAGGAGCTTGCCTATATAAAGCAAAGGAGATCATTTGGATTTGGCAAGTCTTGGGTTGAACATCTTATGAGGGCAAGATCTGGTCTAGATCTAAACAAGGCGAATCTGATGGACCGAGATCTCTTCGGCTCTTGCTCGGATCTATAGATCTGATTGTCTGGGTTACTTCTAAAGTCTTGAAATCATCTTTGCCCAGAGGGACGCAGGTGCAGTAAGGGTTCAGGTGCGTCCGGGACGCAGGAGCGAATTATTTCAGGTGCGCCGGACGCAGGTGCAGGAAGGGTTCAGGTGCGCCGGGACGCAGGCAGTTCAGTAGACTCAGTGCGAGGGACGCAGGCTAGCAGTTGAGTAGGATGCGTCCGGGACGCAGGCTAGCAGTTGAGCAGGGTGCGTCCAGGGACTCAGGTCAGCAGTTGAGAAGGGTGAGTCCAGGGACTCAGGCTAGCAGTTGAACAGGGTGAGTCCGGACTCAGGCTGGCAGTTGAGCAGGGTGCTTCTTTCTCTTAAAATCTTTGTTTATCATTGTTGTGTTCTGGGTTTGGTCCTATTATTGTTGATCTGGTTACTTCAGTTGATTGGGTGTTTCAGAAGGTTGTTTGAGCTTCAATGTTGTTGTTGGGTCCAGTATGAAAATTGGATGAAATGTGGCCTTTCAGTTTATGGGTTGTGCTTCAGTGTATCCAGTATGAAAATTGATGAAACGTGGTACTTGAAGGAGAGAAGATTGTAGGCCGGCGCCTACGTACTAGTATCTAAGCTAGTACAAGAGCTAAAGGAAATCTTTGGAGCATTGTAGCAGGTAGTAGCCTGCGTACTAGTAAATGGATCGGCTAGTACAAGAGCAAAGGGGGTTGTAGCTCCCGTACTGGTATAAGGCTGCACCAGTACAAATATTGTAAAAGAATTTTCTTATTAAGAAGAAGATTGAGATGACTTGCAGCAGGTGGTTTTTCTCCCGCATTGGGTTTCCACCTTACATCATTGTGTTCATGTGTGTGCCTTATGTGTGATGATCTACTTTATGTTACTGCATCTGTTAACTGATAATATGGTTGATAATGTTCTAATGCACTCATTGAAGATCGATTAACTTAATCATAAGAAGTTGTGGAAGTAGCATATATGAATCTGATTATGGAAATGAAAAGGTTTTATTAATGTGATAATACTGATTCACCCCCCCCTCTCAGTATTATTTCCAACAAAAAGATCCAAAAAAAGATACACAAATCAACCTAATGGGACTAACTGATGAGGACATTTTTTTTCTAACCCAAGATGAGCAGGAACTGCATATGCTGCAACAATTACAAATCCAGTCTAGAGAGTCATTTGATTACAAACAAGGGTATGATTCTTCCATTTTTTAAGTACATAAACAGTATAATCTAAGAATAAAAAAGAATTTTGATGTCCTTGACCAAACCAAGAGAACAATACAAATTCAACCCAATAAAATAAAGGAAGCCCCTATTTCAAAGATCCTCCAAATTCTCCCTAGGCAGAACCCAAATCCTTCTAGCCCCACCATTGTAGATATAACCTCTGATCAATCATCTACTGATCACCCATCCACCTCAATTCCACCTAAGGAACCAGTGGACCAAGCTCCAAACATCAGATATGAAAATCCATCTAAGGGGGTCCCAAATAAAGGAAAAGAAGACAAGCCCACTCAAGTCCCTGCTGCAAAAATTCAAAACCTTCAAACAGAAAAATCCTCTTTACCATTCAGTATGGGAGTAGAGATAGCAAAGCTAAATATTGCAGTTCCCTTAATAGAACTAAACAAGAATGAAACTTACCAATCGTAGATAAACTAGACCTTAAACATTGTTGAAGATGAGGATTCAGTCAACCTGTTTGATGACCAACCAGAACTCATATTTGGTCCAAATGTTAATGGAAAACCATTAGAAGGAGGAGTTCCACATTTTTACATCAGCCTTAGTATCCATGATAAAATTCTACACAGTGCAATGTTTCTGGAGCCTCTCAACTTAATGCCCAAACCAATGATGGAGAAATCAAACCTAGACATTACAAGGCCTTATAAAGACTTATTCTCATTTGACTCTAGTCAAGTAAAGTGTCTAGGATTAATTAAATACCTGTGTGTTACTTTAGTTCAATATCCTGCCAAAAGCATCCTTATGGATATTGTAGTTACTAAAATCCCACCAAAGTATGGCATGCTGTTATCCAAATCATGGGGAATCAAACTTCAGGGATCCTTACAACTAGATATGTCCTATGCAACAATCTCCATTTTTGGACAACCTAAGAAACTATATCGAGAAACCTTAATGAAATATATGGTAAGTAGCCAGGAATGGCCTCAAAAATTTCCCATCTACTCCATACACTCAGATATCGATTCTTTTATCCTATATAATGTTGATCAAACACAAGAAGAAATTTCAGACAGTATTAATACAGAACCAAAAGAAATTGCAATTTCTACACAAAATGAAACTAACCAAACTTTAGAACTTTTCAATGAACAAGATGGTAAAACTGCTATAAATGATAAAAAGTTTGTTGCACCAGATAGTGAAAACTATAAGCATGAGATATTATGGCATATTGAATTTGATGGGTCAGTCAATAACTTTGGGGTAGGAGCAAGAGTGTGGATATATAATTTGGAAAATAGTCACTCAGAAGGCCATTCATATAGATTGAATTTTAAATGTACTAATAATATGGCCGAGTATGAAGCATTAATCTTAGGTCTTAAGTTAGTTAGGAATCTAGGAGCCTGTTGGGCATGGAATCTCCCCACAGCATGTTTTGGGGCTCCAAGCCAAATTTTTGGTCAAATATGATGTAAGACTCCACGAATTATGGGCGCGGAGTGCGAAATGTAGATTGAGTCATAGGGTTGTCCGCCTTAAGTTTTGTAATGTAATGTAAATTTCAGCCTACCCATGGTCCACAGACCATGGGATTATATAAATAGAGCGAGGTTCTAATATTGTAAAGAGAAGAAGAGATAGATGGATTGATGGATGTAATGATCTAGTAGAGGATAGAGAAGAAGTCTAAGTGTCTTGGATCGTAGTAGTAGGAAGAGGCTCTGCAGCTAAGTGCATAGAGGCCTAGTAGAGTCTGCATCTGAGTGCACGGACCCCTACAGCTGAGTGCACAGGGTGAAGTTGAGTCTGTAACCCAAGAAGAAGAATAATAAATAGAATATTGATTCCAAATACTGTGTATCTATTTTTGTATGATTTTGTATGCATTTATATGTTTTTCTTATCTCGCACACTTATATGGATATTGAACACTGTTAAGCATAATTGGGCTCATACAGATAAGTTAAGTAATCAAATAATCTTAGGTTAATAGTAAGGAACTTGGTAATAACATGGATCGCACCTCGAGCAGGGCTACACGAAGGCAGCTTCACAGGTTGCGAGGTACTGATAGGTGCACGTAGCGACGTGCGCGAAGGGTCAAACCGCAGACCACTGAAAACCATCAAACATCTTTAGGGTGTGAAAGCCTGGTTCTAGCACCCTCCCATACTACTTTGAGTGAGACCACAATCCACGCTCTGCAGACTGTTGCCGAAAGGGCTAGTACTACTGGGATTTGTTTGGCTAAATCATCTCTGAACCTGGGTTAGGGCCCTATAAGCCAACAAATGGTTCCGTTGCTGGGACCGAGATCTTCATAAGGGATGTTTGATGTCGTGTCACTGGAATCCTACAAAGAAAGAAATTGAAGGGTGGTTGGACAAAAAGATTCACAAGTTTGTGGTGCAGGAAAAAAGGAATCCATGAGTATCTAAGGAACATTGCTTGGAGCTCTACTTATATACAAAAATCCACGAAATTTTCTTTGCATCCTTTCCTTCTAAGTTGTATGATTGGATCGCGAAGCTAGTAGACAGTCAGGGAAGGTGTAGGTTCGACAAACCAATACTGTGGACTTCGGAATTAGTGCGCAGACTAGAAGCATTAGGAGATAAGATCACGTGAGTTGTGGACCATTGGCTCGATCGGATTATAGGGGTATTTATCACCGAGTTTGCGGTAGATATGACCATCAGCTACAATGAGGTGGAGCAATGCTTCCTCAAAGGACCATGAGGTAAGTATATTAAATCTTTGAACACTTGGATTAAGATGCTACTGTGTGAAAATCAGATTATGTGAATAAATTAATGTTTGGGACTATGCAAAGTGGGAAGATCTATAGAAGCGAAGGTAGTGAAGAATTTGAAACCAGTCCCTTAATTTCACCCTTGCAGGAAAGCGAGGAAGAGCTCACGAAATTTTCTCTGAGAAGCACGGTCAGTTTGATAAGGCATAGAATTCCATGCTTACCACCTCCACCTACACCGCCACCTATCTCACCCTCCTCACCTCCATTGCCACCCACCCCACCTCCGCCACCACCATAGTTCAATATGGTGAGTGTGATCAAACTACTGGTATTCAGAGGAGTAGGGAATGAAGATTTGGACCAATTCTGGTTCGTGGTAAGGGCGGTATGGGAAGCACAAGGCATCTGGGATGACAATATCAAGAAGGCTACACTGGTGAGCGTGTTTCCAGATCGCACATTAACATGGTACATCAAGCATTCTAATGACCATTTGAACGTAGGAATCGCAAAAATCTAGACCGCGTTGAATAGGAATTTAGCAGGCCAAAGTCAGAGACATAATCAATTATTGGGTTCAAGGAGATTGCGATTCTCTCGGGCAAGACCCGCTGGGATCTGGAAAAAAGACTGAAGAGTATGATTCACGAAGCTAACATGACTTTGAAGGATAAACAGCATCGAGCATGGTTTGTAGCGTCACTAACACTACATTTAAGGATGACGATGTCGCAACAAAAGATTTCCACCTAGGCTGAAGCTTTGGAGATGGAAATGATATTGCAAGAGACCCCTATACAAGACCCTAGTCTGGGAGTCCAATAAATCCACGCGCAACTGCAAAATCTGTGTCTGGAGATTAGATTTTGAAACGGGATAGGGCACTTTGGCCCAAGGCGCAGGAGGAGGTATGGTGCATAAAATGCAAAGGACAGGGCCATGACAAGGACCAGTGTCCAGTGTTCATGAATTACTTGGCAGGAGGAGGGCCAATGTCATTAAGAGCTGAGGCATAAGAAAGACCTAACACAACGTCTACTCTATGGTGTGTGATATGTTAGATAGGAGGAAAACGCACTATGGATAATTTTCATCTATTGCAGAAGTATACACAGATGTCCCAACAACTGTTTTGTAACTTCTGTAGGTCGGTAGGCCATGATGAACGCACCTATAGAAGTTACGAACTAATGATGGATCAGAATCATGCCTATAGGGTGTAGAATAAAATGTGAGCCCTCAACCCAAATGCAAGAATGGCACACGCTAGATTCCAGGGGTGTGGACGAGGTCGAGGTGGAATGGGACTGGGAAGGGGTCGCGGACAACTAATTTGTTACAATTGCGGAGGACCAGGGCACTATGCCCGTGATT
Organism: Pinus tabuliformis; assembly: GCA_031772625.1. NCBI lineage: Eukaryota > Viridiplantae > Streptophyta > Pinopsida > Pinales > Pinaceae > Pinus > Pinus tabuliformis. Next base: position 145,041,888 of record CM062808.1, on the reverse strand, counting down.
GTACCAACCTAACAAGGACATCATGTTTGTACTATACTTAGTTTGATCATGAGGCTGAAGACTGCCCTAATTGATAGCAAGGTTGCACGAAGGAGGGTTAATCCAGCCTCCTCCGACTCAGAATTTGCAAATGATGAGGTATGAGCTGCGTAAAGAAGACCCAAATGTAAACATGATTCTCAGGAGCAGTATGAACATGGTAATGACAAAGGTAAGCAGTCAAAAGAAAGTGTGTGGGTTCACAAGGCTCCTACAAAGGAACCCGAATTTGACCTATAATGCATGAAGGGGAAATTCATGGAAGCTAAGAAGAGCTTCACGGAGGCCTCCACTTCAGGTAGTAAGGATCAAGTAGAACTAGGGATGGATCCTTCAATGCTCACTACCTTTCTGGAGACATGCATGAAACTGCTACATGACAGCAAGGCAGTAAAAGGACTATAAGAACTTATCACTAGGTGCGTGGGGTTAGGAGAACCACGCGTGGTCTGGAAACTTGGAAAGCATGCATTGCGCACAGGAAGGGAAATGAGGTTGACTGTGCAAATTGGCAAGTATGAAATGGATCAGGTAATCCTGGATCTCAGATTAGACATGAATGTACTGCCAAAACAAACATGGGAATGCATGGGCAGATCCGTGCTACAATGGTCTCCTATTCAGTTGCGAATGGCGAACCAACAGAAGATCTTGCCCATGGGAAGATTGCAAGGGGTAACAGTGGATATTGAAGGTGCGAGCGTGCAGGAAAATTTTGAAGTAATAGAGATTGTCAATGACAACAATCCCTATCCTGCACTACTAGGAATAGATTGGGTCACCAATATGAATGGAGTCATAAACTTGAAGAAGCCCGTAATTATTTTTGAGAAAAAGTCACTACGCGTAGTAGTACCGTTAGATCTAGCCAAAGGAGCATGATACACTGAACCCGTGCACGACGATGATAGAGATGACGATCTCGATTGTATCTACAAGATAACTGCGCGAGAACAGGATTGGGTGAATCTGACTGCAGATGGATGGATTTCGTGGGAGCACAAAAGCTCCTACACTTCGGATTCAGATGAAGAAGTAGAGCACTGGTAGAATCAGCTACACAAAGTAATGACACTTAATTGAAACATGATGGTTAGATCACTGCACTGCATGACAACAGAGGTAAGGGAGATGCCTACATATGATGGGTTGATAGCAGTGGATGAAGTCTTGAACAAATTTGAAATTTCAGTACGAAAACAATAGTGATTTGATGCTCTGAAGTGGGCACTGTGTGCGATGCCCGCAATGTGGTGGGGTATGCATCAAGGAAGTTTTGAGGACTGGCACGAATGCAGAAGGATGATGCACCTATGGTTTGGGAAACCGCAGATACGACTAGTATACAAATATGACGAATGGGATGATCCATGTACACACCTCACGAAATGGACCAAGGTCTACGGGGAAGAGCCATAGCCTGAATGGGTACATTTATTCTATCATACCTTGGATGTCATACCCATGAATTGGTATACTGAGATGGAGCTCTGCCATGGTACGAGCGAATGGGATATCTTACGTGAGGTATTTCTGTTAAATTTCACATTTGAAGATTGTTGGTCAGATACTGTTGATGATGCACTACATGTAGTAAAAGCAGCGATTTTCAAAATACCCCAGGAGCCAATGGAAGTACTTCAACTAGAATGGGCGACACAACAGAGCTGCACACTAGAGTGTTACAATGTAAATATTGAGGAGGATGATGAGGACCCACAAAATATCAACATTACAGAAACACAAGGTTTCCACGAGATTCGAGGACCATTACCTGAGGATCTCGACATCATGGTGCTGCTAAAAACAAAATAGGTAAACATTAGAACAAAGGCGAAGCTGAAGTACGTGACACTTGGGGACTATTGGGACAATGCCACGGTGGATAAGGTTGTTGAGTTACTCCGCGAATACCAAGACTTGTTCCTGACCAAAATTACAGACTTAAAAGGGGTGATTTAGGGATGATGAAGATCACCCTGAAACCTTACTCCAAGCCAGTTAAGGAGCGGACTTACCATTTGAATCCAAAATATAAAGAAAAGGTCCACGAAGTATTAGATAAAATGCTCGTAGCCAGAATTATTGAGCCAGTGGAAGAATTTGACTAGGTGAGTCCTATGGTAGTGCAACAAAAAAAGCAGAATGGCGAAATAAGAATATGCGTGGACCTCAAAAATTTGAATGACGCTTGTGTACACGATCCATTCTTAACATCGTTCACAGATGAAGTACTGGAGAATGTTGGTGGTCAGGAAGCATACTCATTCACGGACGGGTTTTCAGGGTACCATCAGATCAAGATCACACCGAAAGACAGGAGCAAAATGTCCTTTGCAACAAAATGGGGCTGCTTTCGATACATCGTTATGCCGTTTGGACTGAAGGACGATGTTATAGGACAAATTGACCTCCTCATCAACTCAGAGGTGAAAGACAAGATTACTGAAGCAAAGACCATAATTGCAGGCCTGGAATCCACACTAACGCTTTTTATACACTGTCAACCTGCTTTATAAAGCTTGTTACCAAGCATAAAGGAGCATTAGTCACCCTGCTAACTCATGTTGTTAGACCAGGGGGAGTGTTAGTGAACTTAAGGTATGTTCAAAAGGTCATGCCAACGAATCTCCTCATAAATATCTAGATATTAAATCCCTAAATTTGTTCAAGAAAAGCAAGGAAACTCCAAAAATCAAGATATTTGGAGAAATTCCATTTTGAGAATGAAGGCAAATGGGAAAAAGATTGTAAACAGGGTAAGTTCATGGCTTTTTCTCTAATGAACTCTAGGTGGAGCTTGGCAGCCCTAATTCGATTGCTACGTAAGCCACGAGAGGGCCATTGCAAAAGGGTCAGAGCATTTGGAAGGATAGCCCATAGAGTTGTTGTGAACTGTCATATTCTTGAAGAAGCTAGCTGAAAGAGGGAGAGAAAGGGAAGAAGGGGTAAGGAAGGCTGATACAACGGATTGTTGTAATCACTCTTCTATTCTGAATATAGAATTGTAGTTGTGTTGCCTACTCCAAAGTGTCTGTGGTATTGTTCATTTATTTGTTCATTCTGATGCTTGTCGATATGAGTAGTTAAGTTATACATTAATACATGTTTATTATGGATTCTTACATTAGTTTTCAAAAGCGTATGCTGTGATTGGTTTACCTTGTCCTTTGTGCAGGAATTGTCTTGGAGCCAGCCTTGAAGGAGTTCTTCTTGCCACATAGAGATCCCCAAGAAAATCTAGAAGGAACCAAAGGTGATCCTCTCTCCATTCCTTTCCAATTTACATTAAAATCAATCAGTTACTCTTTTTGAGCAAACCAACATTAGCTAGATTAGGACCTTGGGATAAGCATGTGAGTGAACTGCCCAAGGTTGAAAATCAAAACTAGTGTCGTTAACGAGTGAAAAATCCTTCTGCACTCATATTACCGGGACCACTCCACTAACAATGGAGAGAAATACAAGACAACATCAGACTATAATTGAAGGTAGCCTGCCTTCTCTTACAACTCCTTTGGGCATTCTGTGTATTGGGGGTCCCTTTGGGGATTTCGGAACTGAGTTGGGGACTTAGGTATCCTACCCACACAGCGTGCTGTCTACAACTATGTCCCCCCTGGTAACGTCTGTGATTTGAGGTATCTCTAGTGGCCAAATCTTCTAGGTACTTACACAAGGTGACTAGGACAGGCTGTCCTGGTACCTAAAACGGACGGATCTACTTTGTCTTCAGTTTTTGGGAGGGTGCTCGTCTTCATGAGAGTACTTGGCCCCTCAATCTGAGGTTCAGGAAAAGCTCAAAAGTAACTGTAACCGTACATTTGGCCATCCTTCTCTATTATTCATTGAGAGACTGGGTTTCATCTCCAGTAATCGGTGCTTATCAGACGAGGTAATTTCCCTCTGTTTGCTTATTGATATATTTAGTGTATTTTTTCTTTTTAGGTACCTGAGTGCTATTATTTTCAAGACTTTAAAGAATATCACATTAAAATCTATTTGATAAAACTTAACAGTCACTGTGGCTACATCCGACCCTCATCGTCAATCCAGATGATTGTTAGGACTTCCTCCACTCATTGTGGAGGATCCGCCAAGTTCCACTGACTCAGATTCCTCATCTTCGAGGAATCAGTCTCCTAAATTACACATGGGATCTATGTGGATGACCGACGATTCCAGTTTGCTGGAGGATTTCTTCATGGAAGGATTTCTTCCTCACTTTAACACTCTGCTTACAAATCTGTCGAATCCTATCGTTGCTCTAATGGTACCTTTACTTCCTTCTTCAGTAGTGGAACTTTCCAATCTATCCAGTCGACACCTCAAGGGTTGTGGAATTATAGAGACATTGTTGGTCCTCTACCACTTCCCCAGTCGATGGTCATCACAACACCGATAATGTGGAATCCAGCTATCTTGTTTGTCCCAGGTATGACAACTCACATAAAATCCTCTATAAGTTGAACCCAAAAGATGCCAGGTTCCACTCCTATGGTGCCACAAAGCATACCTTCGACTAGTGCCACATATAGTGCTCCAAACACTCAATGTGGCACTATGGGCATGGTTCTAGTTTACCAACAACAAGGTCAGTCGCCAATGTATAGTTCCGACCCCCAGATTCTGATATCTGGGGTGGTTCCCAATATGCACACGCCGATGGGGAATGTCACAGTTCCTCCTCCGTTCTCAGGCATGCATGGACAGTCACTGATTGAGATGAGTGTTCCCTCTATCAATCAAAGCCATATGGTTATTTCTATGTCGATTGGGAATCCACAAGGGATTCCCACCCAATCCATGGGAGCACCCTACTCACAGACTCAAATGAGTCAAGGGGGCACCACTTATACTGGGGGAAACTTCATACCCCAGTATCAAAATCCTCATGGAAATCCACTCTAAAACACCATACCGAAAATCAACTGCTACACCATACAACCCATGTACACCATGGGGAACCAAACGATGGGAGGAGCATAGAACTCCTCAAGTCATCCATCATCACCATGGTTTGAGTCGGGGGCACCCAACAATTTTCCTTTTTTGGAAACGTTGGATATTCCCAACTTATAGAAGTTGACAAATGACCCCATCTACCACAACTTACAATGGCTGTCGATCTCGCATAAAATACCGACGGACATTCCGAAGTTCGACGGAAAACAAGGGGAGGATCCGGGCACCCATGTCACCACCTACCATCTCTGGTGTGTTTCTAACTCTATGGTGGATGATAGTGTCTGGTTACATCCTTTCCCCCACACCCTCACTGGCAATGCCGCAAAATGGTATATTGAGTTACCACGCACATCAGTGAATAACTTTGACACTTTAGCGATGGATTTCCTAAAGCACTTTTAGTTACCAATCTGCTATGAGACAGGGACAGAGCTCCTAACTTCATTTCGTCAGGATACCACCACCCACATCTCCGATCATATCCATGAATGGAGACGCAGGCATAGGTTAGTCAAAGCTCCCATCCCTGATTTTCTCTTAACGTACTGGTTCTGTAAGTCCTTGCTCCCACAAATCGCTAGAGATGTCGCTCTAGGTTGTGTGGTCATAGAATACCAATCCATATGTCGTGCCCAACAATTAGATTTGATTTATTCACAGTCTGGCACATTCTACGACATAAACCCCTATGATCTTGGTAACCCCAATCCTCCCACCACTCAGCACCTTGGAGCACATGCTGACGGGATTGTCGGCGCAACCTCTGGGGTCGCTGTAAAACAACTCAGTGGTTCCATTTCCAAGCTAGCAATTGACCCCTTTACCAAAGTGACTGCTCTTCCTACCACCATGATTAACTCTACGGAGTCTACACGGAAATCCAGTGGCAAGAACAAGAAGAATAAGAACGAGACCACTCCTAATGAGGAGCAGTCATCTAAGCAGCCCAACCCGAAACAGAAGGCTGCTGTGCCTACTGATGAGGAAAAGCATAAAGGCACCAAATATTTGTGCAAACTCTGTCTTGAAGAACGCGTAACCTGACGTTCTCCGCGTCTTCAATAATGCACAGATTACCTTGCCAAAAGAGATTTTGGTAAGGCACCTCCTATCCTTATAAATCCTTTTCCTACTCAACAGCAACAAAATCTCATTGCCAACCAACCGTAACCCACATCAGGGGGTAGCGACGGTTCACAAAATCCTTCAACTGGTGAAGGAAGTTCTATTGTTTACACATTTGAAACGATAGAGCTAACCACAAGAGCCAAATATTATGGAGCTCCTGTCACTCCAACAGCAGAACCATCCTAAGGTCAAAACCCATCACTGCCCAATGATTTGCATATCGAAAGGCTGGTTGAGGACTTTGTAATTAGACCCCCCAAGGGGGCACTTCGACGTACAATGCACAATACATCTGCACGTGCCAGCCAACAGTACAACATCGTAGAGGATTTGGCACAAGCACCGTTAGCTATGTGGGTGCTCAAAGTATTACATACATGCCCTAGACAACGGAAAGATTTGCTTTCAGCTATTGGGGGTATCAACCCTATGGATTCCATGCTTGCTATTTTCAACATGGACAAGTGTACACCTCCCCTTTCCCACCAGCTTGCATTTCAGGAACTGTCATCGACGAAGGTGCTTCAACCTGCGTCATGTTGGCTTCATGTTGGCTTTCCCTAGGTTCCCCAACCCTATCCCCACCATCAAACTCCCTTAAAGCTTTCAACAGCCACACCTTTGTTCCAAAAGGATACCTGGCCAGTTTTCCCATCACTTTGGTTGGGAAAACAGTAGCGGTGGACATAGAAGTCGTGGACAAGAAACTCAATTATAATCTATTGCTGGGTCATAGTTGGACATATGCCATGACGGCTATCGTATCCACTGTCTTTCATATCATCCTATTTCCATTGGATGTAAAGGTCATTACAGTGGATTAGTTGTCTTTCTGCACCCTCGACTATTCACCATTACCAAGTGGCTCCGTACCCCTAGTAGGAGGTGTAACTGACAATTTTGTCAGTATAGGTATAAGTCTATTGAAGGCTTCCTCCTTGATGGATTGTTTTCCTCTTCAATCGCCACAAGTTCCACAATTTGTCAACATGCTTTCATAAATTCCTCATGAACTAACCAATCCCTGCATCCTAACAGCGCCTTCGGACCTTGACACATTCGGAGACCAGATGCTGCTATCACCAGCTAAATCAGCCTACCAAGGCATTCAATCCACATCTACATCTTCGGTCATGTTGGCTAACATTTATGGTACCACCCCCCTTCCCATAACCGCTCCTCCTTTAGATCCATGCGATCAACTCCCATCTACAGATGAAGCCGTTTGAGAAATCATGAGCTTTGGATAGCAACATTGGGAGGATTGGCTTCTTTGGGGTCCGACATCTGATTCAGACATGATGCCTCTTCAAATCTTGTCCTCTAACATAAATGAAATCATTTCCCCACCCTATACAAGAATCCAAACATTTGCGGTGGAAGAAAATATGGACGACACTTCCAGGTCATTTCTCATAGATATTTCAGTCACGACAAGCATCGTGGAAGACACACATATATGAGCAGATTGCAGTCCTAAGGAAATTGTAAGCTCCACCTGCCTACATGAGGAATTCCATGATGAATTTTTTTGGTCTCACGAGGAAATGCCCAACTTTAATCCGTCATTTGTCGTGCATGAGATCCAACTTTACGACGAGGCAAAACGAAATGGGTGGCCAATTGCTTCCCTCGAAATAGCCATTGAACCCATGCCTGGCCCTATTGCCGAAGAAGAACACCTACTATACGTCAAACAGCGAGATAAAACCCATCGAGATGCCGATTTTGCACTCGGATCTCACAAGGAGCGGGTACAAACCCAATTTGTGAAAGAGATTAGGTTTTGTTCTTTCCAAGAAGGTGACTTCATATCGCTCTATCATCCAAAAAATAACCTCTTGGAGGCATGCACGCTTCGACCCATTTGGCTAGGTCCCTATTGCATAAGGAAAGTCCTCCCCTCAGGGGCATATGAACTGCAGGACTGGGATGGAATCCCACTCAAGGAGCCCACATATGGGCTCTATCTGAAAATGTATTGTGCCTACTATCGCACTAGGCATGTGCTTTGTAATTTTGTGTATTCTTAGGTTTTTCTTACCTTTTCGATGTGATTGGATTGTTTTGTTATTTAGTGGAGTACTTGTCTCATGCATTCTTCTCGTAATGTAGATGTCGTCGTTGCCCTTAGCATACGTAGGATACGTGGATGGTGCCAGTTGTCACACACGGCACACTGCATCAGCTGCTTGGGTCATCTATACACCTGAGTCAGAACTATTTTGCTCTGGGGGGCTCTTTCTTGGTACCGCCACCAACAATATTACCGAGTACATGTCTGTTGTTTTGCTTCTCATGGAAGCATCATCAAGGGGCATCTCCAATTTGGTGGTTAGGTTAGACTCCCAGCTAGTTGTTATGCAATTGACAAACCATTATCACATTAGTAATCTAGCCTTGTTACATAACTATCTAAGGGTGGGACTCTTGGAATGTCGATTTGAAATAATCACATATGAACATGTTCCTCGAGAATTAAATACAGTCGTTGATTCGTTAGCTAACTATTTATTGGATTGGCATTTGTCTCATTTGTTATAGCAGCATGCATGAGAAGTAAAACATTTACTAAAGTTAAAAATTTGTTACAAAAAACATTTAAAAACACATTTACACCACCAAAATACCAAAAATAACTGTATATAGATATAGATCGAAATCCAATTTTTTACATCAAAATATTCCAAAACTTGGATGATTTAAGTACAAAATGGATCAAAGCCCAGCTACAAACACTCATATGGCTACACTAGAACACCTACTAAAATGAGCCTATTGCTCCAGAAAAGCTAAAACAGCTCTAGCTACCCTCTGAAGAGGAACTAGAAACCGCTCAGGTACACCAACGGTGTGTTGTTGCATATGAGTGGGAATCTTCCTCATAGGAAGGCGAGGGACACCCATAGTCAAACCTTCTAGGTTCCTCAGAACCTCATGGAGATTGTCAGCATCACCACCTCTAGCAAGTAGTTGGCCACCTCATCACACATAGTGAGGTTCGCCCACATGTCGTATTGGCACCACATCTGTGTTAAGCATAAAAGTTTCATGTCAGTTCTTATTTCACCGGTAAAAAACATTACATATACATTCAAAAGCGCAAAAATATTTAAAGTACTATCAAAATTATTCTCACCTTGAGGACCCCAGTTGGTCCCGGGCAATAGCATCAAGTCTGGGTTGCCGGTAAAGTCCATGCCTTCATAGGCATAGTCATCAACAATCAGAATCTAGCTACGAAGCCACTAGAAGAAGTATTCATCAAAGAAGTACTGGAGTGGTCCTCCTCCTGTGCGAGGATTAAGTGATGACCAACGACCTTGCCTTAGCTCCCCATATCAAAGGGACCTAAGCTCACCTGTGGGCACATGACAGGTACCCTCTCAAGAAAAAATGAGACTATGATAGTACCATACCCAAAACTGTGTTGGGTATGGGTCTTGCATGTTGTTAATTCTACCTTCAACTGGCAAAGCACTGCTTCACACTAGTTGAACATCTCGGGTTGGACACAGTCAATGAAAAGAAAAAGTTGGGCCTTTGTCACTACATGGGGACTTTTGACCCCACCAAATGCACAATCAACCATAAAACTACCGTCATAGACCGAGATCGAATCCTCTCTATAGGGACTCTGTTGTTGACTAGTCCACTCTCAGGGATGTAGTAGATCTGTACCAGATCTTAAGTAGATCGTGGATCTGACCTGCCACTGGCAAGGTTTGCTTGTGCAAACCAATCAAAAAGTAAATGTCATCCCGGTCAATCACCAGCTCTTGATCTCCAATCCTGAACACTTTCTCGTGTTCATCCTACCACTGTATGATCCATCTCAGTAAATCCTCCTGTCCTTTCATCAGCTCTAGCCTTGCATACTTCAACAAACTGTAGCGGCGCAATGCATGTATGCAAGCTGGATCATTTCACATCAACAATTCCTCATTTTCATGGGCCCATTCTCTCCATAGGTGAGTCATTTCACCGTGAAACCTACACAAAATAACCCTAAAAATAGTTAGAATGGGGCAAAATCACTTAAGGCATCCATGCATGATGGTTTTAACTGCTCCCTACAACCCTAACACTCCCTCTAGTGCTACAAAGGGAGGATTAATGCCCTCCAGTGGCTCGTACAGAGTGTTTAACGCCCTCTACTAGCCATCTGGAGGGTGTTAGTGCGCAAATATGGCTCTAGGGCACCTCACATCTGCAAACTTCCACCCATAAAATTGTTAAAAAAGGCTTAGTAAGGTATAGAGAAAGGTTTTAGCTCTCACCTAGGACTGACGGCATGTCAAATGGCTACTCGGATCTCCTGCAATGGTCTGCGGAAAATCTGCTCCTCTTTAGTTCCAACAAGCTCTCCCAAACTTCAAAATAGTGAAAATGATGCATGTGAAAGCTCAAAGCAACTCCTTATATAATTTTGAGAGACATGATTTTTTGAAAATCATTAAAGAGGAAGTAGTCCATTCTACATGATTTTTTATCATGCGTCAACCCAGATAATAGGAATTGCTGCTTTTTTATACTTTTTACTGCTTTTGATGAAAGTACTTTCAGGAAGGAAAAGTAGTAAAAGTTGCATGAAATTCTCATTAGAGAACTTTTTGGAGACATTTTATTGCTCTTTAAAAAATATAAACATCTCCGAGTTTTTTGTAGTAGGGCTCGTTAAACATCTATACCACAATCAATAGAGCACTGTTAGGGATATTTTATCGCTCTTTAAAAAATATAAACATCCCCAAGTTTTCATCATTGCACTCGTTAAATATATGCAACAATGGTCAGAGCACTTTTTGTGATATTTTATTGCTCTTTAAAAAATAATAAACATCTCTGAGTTTTTCATCATTTGCACTCGTTAAATATATACAAACGATGCTCTAAGAAACTCTTTTTCCATCTTTTCCCAGCTCATAAACTGAAAAAGACCAAAGGAGCATTCTTTTTAGGCACTTTTTTCTCACTCTTTAAACTGAAAAAATCCTGAGCTATGTCCTGCTACTTGTTAAACTTGCTAAAGATGACCCGAGCATTCTTTTAGGTACTTTTAATTGCTCGTTAAAACTAGAAAATCTCGAGTTTTTGTTACTGAGCTTGTTAAAAAGTCACGACAAAACACGAGTTTATTCCATCACCTCGTACTCGTAACAAAATGAGGTTGACATCTATTGGAAAACGGTTTCTCTTTATCCGGGTTCAATAGATCAAAATACGGAAAAGTAACTGATCGAGGTATACTATTAACCTTTTGTTGCACCCGGTTAACAACTATGACAAAGGGACCACCATGGAGTCTCTCTTTATGATCTTTTCAGACTCTCTAAATATGAAAAGACCACTGATTTTATCTAGTTTGGACTCTCTAAATACACAGACAAGATATAGAGTCGTTCTTTTTATGATACTGTTCAGACTCTTAAAACATGAAAAAATCAACGAGTTTTCCTGTCTAGACTCATTAAACTAATCAGATAGGGCAAAGAGTCATTCTTTTTGCGAACATTTTTAGACTCTTTAAACATGAAAAGATCGATGAGTTTACCTGTCTGGACTCATTAAAAAATCAGACGGGGAAAGTGGACAATACAACTATATTTCGTATTTGAAAGCGTGGTTTGGCAGCAATTGTTCCCTTGAACATGGCACTCCCTCAGATAAAACTTTATTTTGATAGCCTCTCCTTATGAACCCTACCAACCTATGAGTTTTTAGCCTATATAGCCTGATGTAATTACATCTCCGTATCTTAAACACTCTGTAGTGTTCATGAGTCTAGTGTTGTCTGGTTAAAACCGTTGTCGTGCCTTATATTTTTCAAGGGTCCCCATTTGTTTCCTCTATCAACCAATCCTACATATCCTTTCATAATGCCCTCCATTGTTTAGACCCAAATGCTCAAAAAATTCCTCAAAAAACAAAATCATTCTTGTCCAGTTTCGTGTTGACTGATGTAGGACACGTCATTGCCTACCTTTCAACAAGTTTCTTCCTATCAACCTCAACACTCTATCTAGGAAGATAACCCAGAAACACATTCAGTGCCTTGGTACTTGTAGACATTAGTGGCAGGTTACCTTATGCTTGATCACGGGTTTTCATTATTGGCTCCTAGTTAAGCGATTCTACGAGTGTTCGATGATAAAGAAATTTTTCACACTCACTAGTTTGCATTGTGCATCTTGGAGACCATCACCATTATCGGTGGCCTTCCTCGCATCTGTTAATGATATCCATTGTTTACTGGTAATCAGATGATTCCGTGCATGTTCGACGTCAACGCATCTTATCACATGTACCGATCTATGATGTTCGGTGAAGCGGGAATCAAGACCTTGGGTAGAGGCTTGCATCATTCATCCTTCTTTCCTCTCCCAAGCTGCGGATATTTTTCTTTGGAGATAGCTATTTCAGGATGATTTATTATGGCACTGGACCCACCCTGTGCCATATTGGTAGCCAGCATTATTATATCTCAGATGAGAAAATTACTCTAACATATCTACTGAGCATGGAAATTCCCGACTCAAGACATGATTTTAGCAGTTTATATATATGTATCTATGTTGTATCAGGTTTTCCTTGCCACCCGAAACTTCTCTCTCTCTCTACAAAGATTTTGACAGCAAAATACAGTGTTTTTCATAAAGTATTTCAGCCATCGTCTCTACCTCTGATCTCATACTTTAGGGGGCATCTATTATATGACAAATTGACCTCCTCATCAACTCAGAGGTGAACGACAAGATCACTGAAGCAAAGACCACAATTGTAGACCTAGAATCCACAATAACGCTCTCTATACACTGTCAACCTGCTTTATAAAGCTTGTGACCAAGCATAAAGGAGTGTTAGTCACCCTGCTAACTCATGTTGTTAGACCAGGGGGAGCATTAGTGAACTTAAGGGATGTTCAGAAGGTCATGCCAATGAATCTGCTCATAAATATCTAGATACTAAATCCCTAAATTTGCTCAAGAAAAGTAAGGAAACTCCAAAAATCAAGATATTTGGAGAAATTCCATTCTGAGAATGAAGGAAAATGGGAAAAAGCTTGTAAATAGGGTAGGTTCATGGCTTTCGCCATAGTGAACTCTAGGTCGAGCTTGGCAGCCCTAATTCAATTACTACATAAGCAGTGAGAGGGCCATTGCAAAAGGGTTAGAGCATTTGGAAGGATAGCCCATAGAGAAGTTGTGAACTGTCATATTCTTGAAGAAGCTAGCTAAAAGAGGGAGAGAGAGAGAGAGGAAGAAGGGGTAAGGAAGGCTGATACAATGGATTGTTGTAATCACTCCTCCATTCTAAATATAGAACTGCAGTTGTGTTTCCTACTCCAAAGTGTCGGTGGTATTGTTCATTTATTTGTTCATTCTGATGCTTGTTGAGATGAGTAGTTAAGTTATACATTAATACATGTTTATTATGGATTCTTACACTAGTTTTCAAGAGCGTATGCTGTGATTGGTTTGCCTTGTCCTTTGTGCAAGAATTGTCTTGGAGCCAGCCTTGAAGGAGTTCTTCTTACCACATAGAGATCCCCAAGCAAATCTAGAAGGAACCAAAGGTGATCCTCTTTCCATAACTTGTCAATTTATGTTTGATAGATGAACATGTTTGTAACTAGTAGCTTTTGCAGATAATCTTATAGTCTATCGAAGGTCTCGGGAAGGCCTTTGAGGGTAGTTTCATCATGTGCATTTTACCACATATCAAATGCACCAGCCACCATTTCATGCATCATTGTGGTTGCGTTCAAAGAATACATACACAGGTTCTTGGAGGTCTATCTAGATGATTGGACTGTATTTGGATTAGTTAAGCACCATGTAGCAAGCTTATGCTTGATGTTGGACACTTTCCACTGACATCAAATTGCGCTGAACCTTAAGAAGTTCACATTCCTTGTTCCCTTTGGAAACCTGTTGGGACATGTGGTCTACAAACAAGGACTGATGGTGGACCCTGCAAAGATTTTCGTTATTCTAAATTTGGAAGCACCGCAAAGTTATAAACAACTACGTGCTACTTTGGGACACACCAGATATTATAGGAAGTTCATAAAAGGTTATGGACAAATAATAACGTTGATGGAAAAGCTATTGAAAAAGGATGTTACATATTGCTGGAATGATGATTGCATGAAGAGTTTGGATGTCCTGAAGATGAAACTAGCCTCCACTCCAATCTTGGTCTTCCGAAATGGGATGTGCAATTTCATGTACATGTTGATGCATCGTGTATTGCGCTAGGAATAGTGCTCGCACAGGAGGGCACGGAGGGCGTGGATCATCCGATCGCATTTGCAAATCAGAGATTGTCCGAAGCAAAAAATAACTATTCCACCACTAAGTGCGAGGGGTTAGCGATGGTGTATGTGCTCAAAAAATACCAACACTATTTACTTGGAGGACATGCCAAGATGTATACAAACCATTCTGCATTGAAATACCTGGTGAATAACCCTATGTTGGGGGCGCGCATATGCAGATGGCTCTTACCATTCCAAGAATATGATTTTGAGGTCATAGTCAAGCTGACACACCTAAACGTAGGACCAGATCACTTGTCACTAATTGAGACGAGTGAGGAACCAACTAATTTGGAGGAGGGACTAGCTGATGCACAGCTCTTTTCCGTGTGTGCCGCGGATGAATACGTCGAAGATATAATCCATTTTCTAACAATAGGGACTATGCCGAAGGAATACTCAGTCTAACAGAAAAATGAATTGGTGGTGGGCGCGACAGACTTTTTTGTCATCGCGGGGCACCTATACAAAATGGGCAATGATGAGATATTGCGAAGATACGTACCTAAATTTGAACAAGGCAAGATCCTCGCGGAAGTACATGGGGGTGCTGTAGGAGGACACTATGCAGGACACGCCACTGCACAAAAGATTCTTCGCGTAGGGTTATGGTCACCAACCTTGCACTAGAATTCGAAAATGCACTATAAGGCATGCGGTATATGTCAAAGGACTGGAAAACCCTCACGGAGGGACAAGATGCCATTAAATCAAAAAATGACATTGTAGCCATTTGAAAAATGGGCAATTGACTTTGTGGGACTGATCAAAAACCTCAAGGAAAGACGGACGCATGCTACATCATCACCGCGACAGAGTACCTAACACGATGGGTAGAAGCACAGCCAGTCAAAGACTCACAGTCGCTACAACTACGAATTTTTTGTTCTAAAACATGTTGACATGATTTGGCTATCTGAAAATCTTAATGAGTGATTGCGGAACACATTTTCTGAATGAAACCATCAACACACTCACAAAAGAGTTCTAGATTTATCATCAGAAAAGTACATCATACCACCCACAAGCTAATGGGACAGTGGAGGCATTCAACAAAATGTTGGAGACTGCACTGACCAAAGTGTGCTATGTGCAGTGAAATGACTGGGACCTGTGTGTACCAATCATACTATGGGCTTACAGGACAACATGCAAGAAATTGACAGGGAAAACACCTTTCCGGTTAGTCTATGGTACAAAAGCTGTCATGCTGATGGAATACATCGTACCTAGTCAGTGAATAGCAGTGCTCACAGGAATGACGAACCGCGAAGCTCTGGAAGAAAGTATCGCACAATTAGAAGAACTTGAGGAAGAACAATTTCTGGATGGATTTCATCAGCAGGTACAAAAGCTGCACGAAAATTCCTAGCACGACCGCCATCAAGTTGCGCACCTTCAAGGTCAACAACTTAAAGTTGTTGTATGACAGTAAGTTTGAAAAATTTCCGGGAAAATTCAGAATGCACTGGCTAGGACCATACATGGTTAAGGAGGCCACAGATGGAGTCGCGGTCTAGCTAATCAAACTAAATGGATAACCCTTCCCAGGCAAAGTAAACGACAACCACTTGAAGCCCTACACGGGTGGGTCGACTATCTGACTAACTAGCTGAAGTATTGTCTTCGTGAACCAAGGATCTAGACAAGGACGCAGGAATATAAACATACGTAGTGGATACCGGTACATATGTAATGACACAATTCATACACATAGGAACGAATGTAGTAGGTTCAGCAAGTAGCAACTCAGTGCATGACAGACATCAGCACCATATGGGAACAGCTGGAGGAACTTTACGCCAAGATCATCGCGCCAATAGAATGACTCGAGGGAGAGTCACTATGTTTGTGTTGGGGGCTTGTTGAGCATGGAATCCCCCCACAACATGTTTTGGGGCTCAAAGCCAAATTTTTGGTCAAATATGTTGTAAGACTCCATGAATTGCTTACGTAGAGCGTGAAATGTACATTGAGTCATAGGGTTGTCTGCCCTATGTTTTGTAATGTAATGTAATGTCATGTTGGCCTACCCATGGTCTGACCACCATGGGATTATATAAATAGAGCGAGGTTCTAATATTGTAAAGAGAAGAAGAGATAGATGGATTGATGGATGTAATGATCCAGTAGGGGATAGAGAAGAAGTCTAAGTGTCTTGGGTTGTAGTAGTAGGAAGAGGCTCCACAGCTGAGTGCACGGAGGCCTAGTAGAGTCCGCAGCTAAGTGTGTGGGCTCCTGCAGCTGAGTTTGCAGGGCAAAGTTGAATCTGTAACCCAAGAAGAAGAATAATAAAGAGAAGATTGATTCCAAATACTGTGTATCTGTTTTTGTATGATTTTCTATGCATTTATATAGTTTTTATTATCTCGTGCACTTATATGAATATTGAACACTGTTAAGTATAATTGGGTTTGTACAGGTAAGTTATCAGATAATCTTAGGTTAATAGTAAGGAACTTGGGTAATAACACAAATCGTTCCTCGAGCAGGGCTATACGAAGGTAGCGTCGCAGGCTACGAGGTACTGATAGGTGCGCGTAACGATGTGTCCGAAGGGTCAAACTTTGGACCACCAAAAAACCATCATACATATCTAGGGTGTGGAAACCTAGTTCTAGCACCCTCCCATACTACTTCAAGTGAGACCTCAGTTCATGCTCCATGGACTATTACCGAAAGGGTCAGTAGTACTGGGATTTGTTTGGCTAAATCATCTCTGAACCTGGGTCAGGCCCAGGTTCAGAGTTTATTTAGCCAAACAAATCCCGATACTACTGGCTCTTTTGGCAACAGTTCATGGAGCACAGACTGAGGTCTCACACGAAGTAGTATGTTAGGGTGCTAGAACTAGGTTTCCGCCCCATATAGATGTCTAATGGTTTTTCAATGATTCGTGGTTTGACCCTGCGCGCACGTTGCTATGGGAACATATCAGGACCTCGCATGCTACAATGCTACTTTCACGCAACCCTGCTCGGGGCACATAGCGATGTGCACGAAGGGTCAAATTGTGGACCACCAAAAAACCATCAGACATCTCTAGGGTGCAGAAACCTGGTTCTAGCACCCTCCCATACTACTTCGGGTGAGACTTCAGTCCGCGCTCCGTGGACTATTGCCAAAAGGGCTAGTAGTACTGGGATTTGTTTGGATAAATCATCTTTGAACCTGGGTTAGGCCCCTATAAGCCAACAAATGATTTCGTTGCTAGGACCGAGATCTGCATAAGGGATGTCTGATTTTGTGTCACTGGAATCCATCAAAGAAATAAATTGAAGGGTGGTTGGACAAGATGATTCACGAGTTCGCGGCGTAGGAAAACAAGAATCTGCGAGTATCTATGGAACAGTGGTTGGAGCGCTACTCATATATGGAAATCCATGAAATTTTTTTTGCATCCTTTCCTTCTGAGCTATATGAGTGGATCACGAAGCCAGTAGACAGTCAAGGAAGGTGTAGGCTCGACAAACCAATCGCGTGGGCTCTAGAATTAGTGCGTATATTAGAAGCATCAGGAGATAAGATCACACAAGCTGTGGACCATTGGCTTGATCGAATTATAAGGGGATTTATCACTGAGTTCGCAGTAGATACAACCATCAGCTACAGTGAGGTGGAGCGACGCTTCCTCAAAGGACCGCGAGGCAAGTATATTAAATCTTTGAACACTTGGATTAACATGCTACTGTGTGAAAAGTGGGTTATGCGAATAAATTAATGTTTGGGACTATGCAAAGTGGGAAGATCTACAGAAGTGGAGGTAGTGAAGAATTTGAAACCAGACCCTTAATTTCACCCTTGCGAGAAAGCAAGGAAGATCTCACGAAAGTTTCTCCAAGAAGCACAGTCAGTTTGATAAGGCAACGAATTCTGTGCTTACCAACTCCACCTACACCACCACCTGTCTCACCCTCCTCACCTCCATCTCCACGCACCCCACCTCCACCACCACCACAGTTCAGTATGGTGAGCGCGATCAAACTACCAGTATTTAGAGGAGTAGGAAATGAAGATCCGAACCAATTATGGTTCATGTTAAGAGCAGTATAGGAAGAACAAGGCGTCAGGGATGAAAATATCAAGAAGGCTATGTTGGTGAGCACATTGCAAGATCACGCATTAACATGGTACATCATGAATTCTAATGACGATTCGAATGCAGGAACCGCATAAATCCAGACCGCTGAACATGGAATTTAGCAGGCCAAAGTCAGAGACACAATCAATTATCAGGTTCAAGGAGATCACGATGCTCTCGGGAGAGACCCCCTGGGATCTGGACCAAAGACTAAAGAGTATGATTTGCGAAGCCAACATGACTTTGACGGATGGACATCATCGCGCATGGTTTGTAGTGTCACTAACACCACATTTAAGGACGGCGTTGTCGCAACAAAAGCTTTCCACCCAAGCCGAAGCTTTAGAGATGGCAATGAGATTGCATGAGACCCCTATACAAGACCTTGGTGTGGGAGTCCAACAAATCCATGTGCAACTGTAAAGTTTGTGTCTGGAGATGCGGAGTTTGAAACGGGACAGGGCACCTCGGCCCGAGGCACGTGAGGAACTATGGTGCATAAAATGTAAAGGACAGGGGCATGACAGGGACCATTGTCCAGTGTTCATGAATTACTTGGCAGGAGGAGGGCCGGTGATGTTAAGAACTGAGGTAGAAGCAGGACCTAGCATGGCGCCTGCTGTATGGTGCACGATCTGTCAAATAGGAGGAAAAGACACTACGGATAATTGTCAACTATTGCAGAAGTATACACAAACGTCCCAGTAATTGTTTTGTAATTTCTGCAGGTCAATAGGCCATGATGAGCACACCTGCAGAAATTATGAACTAATGATGGATCAGACTCCTTCCTACAGGGTGTAGACCGAAATGCACCCTCGACCAAAATGCAGGAATGGCGCACACAAGATTCCAGGGGTGCGGATGAGGTCCAGGTGGAATGGGACTGGGAAGGGGTCGCAGACAACTAATTTGTTACAATTACAGAGGGCCAGGGCAGTGTGCCTGTGATTGTACAAACCCGACAAGGAAATCATGTTTGTACTGTACTTAGTTTGATCATGATGTTGAAGACTGCCCTACATTGATAACAAGGCTACATAAAAAAGGGGTACTCCAGCTTCCTTCGACTCAGAATTTGTAGATGATGAGGTCTGAGCTACGTGAAGAAGAGCTGAATGTAAACATGATGCTCAGGAGCGGTATGACCACTGGCGATGACAAAGGTAATTAGTCAGAAGAAAGTGCATGGGTTTGCAAGGCTCCTACAAAGGAACCCAAATTTGATCTAGAACACATGAAGGAGACATTCACGAAAGCTAAGAAGATCTTCACGGAGGCCTCCACTTCATGTAGTAAGGATCAACTAGAACCAGGGATGGATCCTTCAGTGCTCACTACCTTTCTGGAGACATGTATGAAACTGCTACGCGACAACAAGGTAGTAAAAGGACTACAAGAACTTATCACTAGGTGCGTGGGGTCAAGAGAACCTCGCGTGGTCCGGAAACTTAGAAAGCATGCATTGTGCACAGGAAGGGAAATGAGGTTGACTGCACAAATCAGCAAGTATGAAATGGATCAAGTAATCCTGGATCTCGGATTAGACACAAATGTACTACCGAAACAAACATGGGAACGCATGGCTAGACCCGTGCTACATTGGTCTCCTATTTAGTTGTGAATGGCGAACCAATAGAAGATCTTGCCCATGGGAAGATTGCAAGGGGTAACGGTGGATATTGAAGGTGCAAGCACACATACGGATTTTGAAGTAATAGAGATTTGCGATGATAGCAATCCCTATCTCGCACTACTAGGAATAGACTGGGCCACCAACTGCAAAAATAATTCTAAGGTTGAGGAACAAGGTAGGGACCGTAATTTCTGAGGGGCATACAACAATTAATCCACACATAATAACAACCGCAGGTGTGATAGCATGCGAATCCCAGCACAAAGAAATCACACAGCTACGCAAGGTAGAACACATAAGGCTTCATGAATCCATTTAGCGAGGGAACCTTAGACTTTGCGAACTCGAAAAAGACCATGTAGAACTAAGGAAGAAAAGAATTTTTGATGGATGTAGAGGTCAAGAGGCTAGAAAACGAGATCAAGCAATCATGTCTCAATGATTAACCAAGGATGGCAAGGCACGGTGTGAATGATCATACCAATGAGTTAGAAGACTATTGCTAAGAATTGCTTAGTCTGTTGCCATGGCTAGGACCACATATCACCAAACATAGTAACCAGGGGAGCACGCTACATATGATAGAGTGCACGGCACCGACTGTCGCGAGGGCAATTCAGGGTTTTCTGTGGACTATACTGGAAGGCAATATGGAGCCTTGCACAGGTGGTGCAACCACCTAACTACCTATAGGAAGCACTACCTTAGCACTCCAGATATCTGGAAGAGAGTGCGGGACTATAAATGATTCTGCTTGGTAGCTGCGCGGTCTTATAGATGCACATAGGAACAACTGGTCACGAGGTTTGTGCCCGCACATGGCGGGGTGGTATGCCACATGGGTAGGGTGGGGAGCGACCATTGGTGTCATTGTTCATGGTGGGATGTATGGTTTGAGGCCAAATGGAGTGGGCAGCGGACATTTAAGACAACAGTTATGGGTAGTATTTTGGAAAATCTGCTGCCAATAAAGCATTGATGGCCTGGAATTCGGGGGAACGACCGAATTTGAATTCAAAAGGTGCTATAAAACTCCACGAGCTAGCCACGAGACAACACTTCTTCACTTGATACTTGAGTGGTTAAATAGAGCACAGAGTGTTGAGCACCGAGCAATATTCGAGCCCCTAAGTTCATGAAAGACCGCATACAGTACAGACAAGATGACAGATACCAAGGCAGGTTGGGCTTTGAAGAAGGAACCATCGGCAAGGACACGTTGACCCATACGGTACACAATGTTCCCAAAGATACTGGGGTTGTGCTAGAAATCCCGCAATCACCTCAGACACTGAGACCGAAAAAAGATAAGTAGACAATGGGACCAGTTTGCATGTCCCCAAGGAATCCGTAGTTCGGTAAGATATGAATGGAGGAAAAGGGAAAGTCTATCACCATTGAGTCAGATGAAGAAGAGGAGGACTTACAGGCTCTGATTACTGAGGTAGAGGAAGAAGAAGATGTGGAGGCATACATCCAACTGATGCACTCTATAGTAAAATTTCCCGAGTATGTCCCTCTGCGAAAAGGGAAAGCTAAAGTACCAGAGGATCTGGATGCAATGAAGAGTGAACTCAAGACCCTACGCCTCCTCGATGGAATTACTTTTGAGGGTCCACTCCTAGGACATGTGCCTACCCTAAAATTTGAAGATTGGGACCAGACAGCAATAAGTTCCCACACTTAGAGAAGGAGAGCCTAATGAAATAGAATATGGAGGGGTCAGTGATCACATTACAACAACGAAAATTGTTGCACGATGTGGAGAAGTTTGGGTTGCTTCATCTACTGTGGATACGACACTTTCACCGTGCACACATCGCCATTTTCGTCATCAGGCAACTTCTTTGCCTGGTGTATGATGGGTACTTATGGCTGGAGGAGCCTATTCCCATCACGGAAGATCTAATCCATGGCATTTCTCAGCTTTCCTATAAGAGAAAGGACCCCGCGACGATAGCAAGAAAATGCAGTGATTTGGCTCTAGCGAAAGCCATGAAGAAAAAATATAAGCTCCAGAAGAAGAAGAGGGGTTATGCCATCAACAGTATCAAGGATAAAGGGGTGCGCGTAGCCACCCAAATCTTGGCTGGTAAGGTAATGAGAAAATTTCGTAGCAATTAAGTACCAGCGCCGATAGTTGCATTGGCCGAACAATGTGCGGAAGGGGTCCAGTTCAACTGGGCCGAGCTCCTCTGCAAAGAATTTTTTCTCAACTGAAAGGAAGCCCAAGAGCAGAGTAAGAGCTTCCACTATGCGTGGTTGCTCTTGTCCATCTTGCTAGTAGTGGGAGAACTGTCGGAGGATAGTCAGTTCCCGAGCATTCAGTGTGACCTATCAGATGCCACGAAGTACACTTCACTCTAGGCTACCAAGGACGCGAAGCGGATTTTCGATACAAAGATCTTCTAGGTGCTCATGGAGGCAAGCATCCGGATGTGGACTAATAGAAGGTCGTGCCTGTCTCCCATAGTGCACAATAGTTTATGGAGTTTTGCAGACTTCAAGGAAGACATGAACAATATTTGCATTAGGGTGCGAAAGGATCTGGTGCAGTAGTGGACAAATCTCCCATTCATAGCCAGTGACGACGCGATCTTTACAGTGTTAGAGTCATGGCCTCTCGAGTGGCGCACCCCAGATTTTGCGGAGCTGGAGAACAACAACGCATAAAAGGAAGGAGGATGCCAAGTTTCACATCACCCAACTGGCCGAGAAATAGTGCAACAAAAAAGCGGCAGCCGAGGTTAGGGCAGCCGCGGAGTAAACGAAGGCCGCTGAAGCAGCAGTAGCACAAACAGTAGAGGCCGAAACAATGCAGGTAGAGGAGGGACAAGAAGTGCCTATAGGATAGGAGGTAGAGGACACAGACCTTACAGAAGAGGGCATATATCCATAAAACAATTCGACCCAACTCAAACTGCGGCATGTCCTAGAAAGATTGGATCCACAGAAAAAGGTCAAGGCCTCGAAGTTGGCCATCAACCCAATCATATTGACTGAAGGAGACCTCTACGACATTAGTGAGATGGTTTCTGATGTCACCAAGGAAGCATTCCAGGAAGTTATGACGGAGCAGCAGACTGTGTTGGGGGCCCTAAGGGTGCAGCTGCAGGAACTACAGGTGCGACCCCCACAGGAAGGAACCTTGTCTAGCTACGTCACAACAAGTACATCAGCAGCAGAAGAGATGCTACGTGCAAGGATGGCCAATACGATAGTGCTACCGGAAGGAGCGCTAGTAGCAACAAATGAGATCGATAGAGCTGCGATTAGGTAGGATCAAAGGACTTGGCCTCAATTTTTCTTCCCTTTCGCGAGAAACACTGTACCAACTGCAGCATGGAATAATAGCAGAACTCCACACTAGTGAGGGCCACGTGATATAGGTTCTGAGTGAGAAAAACATTAACATTGAACAACTCAGCCTGCAGCATGATGAACTAGTATCACAAACTCAGCGGTTGGAATAGGTGGTAGATGACACTTGCAAATGCATCTCGGAGCTAGCCATCCCAGCAGATCTACCACAAGTTGGCGACCGACGTTTGCAAAGCCAGAGAAAAAAGGACAAAGATTCAGCTGGAGCTAAATCTGCAAATTGTCGAGCTGCGGCTGAAGGCGTAGCCTTCCACTCCCTCGAAAGTCAGAGAATAGTGCGCTAGTGCTATCCAAACAAGGTTGGAAGAAATTGAACGTGCAGTACAAGACTATATTTGTATGTTGGAACAAGCATTTGCAGTCCTCACATCTTTGTAGGAGGACCCAAACATACAATGCCTAGAAACAAAGGCGCGTGAACTTTAGGTGCAGTACGACAATGTTCGAGGAACTGCGCAGAAAATAGTCCTCACTCAACGGCTTGTTAAGATGCAGCAAGCTAAGGCACTGAAGGATCAGGTGGATGCGGCGTAACAAAAAGAGGAAGTTCTCAAAGAGTGCGTCCAGCCATGGATTGACAAGGCCTTCGTGATCACGGTAGCTATCAAAGGCAACCTCGCACATATGGAGGGGATTTACACACTAAGCCAAGGATTTTCTCCTGACAAAGAGGCTTTAGAAGAGCGCATGCAACAGGTCCAACAAATCGCAAAGCAGTGCACTGCGGAACTCCAAGCAGTTCAGGACTAGTTGGTGGGACTCCACGCCAAGATCACCGAGCCAATAGAGTGACTCGACGGTGAGTCACGATGTTTGTGTTGGGGGCCTGTTGGGCATGGAATCCCCCCACAACATGTTTTGGGGCTCAAAGCCAAAGTTTTGGTAAAATATGTTGTAAGACTCCGCGAATTACAGGTGCAGAGCACGAAATATACATTGAGTCATAGGGTTTTCTACCCCAAGTTTGTAATGTAATGTAATGTCATGTCAGCCTACCCATGGTCTGCGGACCATGGAATTGTATAAATAGAGTGAGGCTCTAAGACTGTAAAGAGAAGAAGAGATAGATGGATTGATGGATGTAATGATCTAATAGAGGATAGAGAAGAAGTCTAAGTGTCTTGGGTCGTAGTAGTAGGAAGAGGCTCTATAGCTGAGTGCACAGAGGCCTAGTAGAGTCTGCAGCTGAGTGTGTGGACCCTTGCAGCTAAGTTTGTAGGGCGAAGTTGAGTCTGTAACACAAGAAGAAGAATAATAAAGAGAAGATTGATTCCAAATACTATGTATATGTTTTTGTATGATTTTCTATGCATTTATACTATTTTTCTTATTTCACGCACTTATATGAATAGTGAACACTGTTAAGTATAATTGGGATCATACAGATAAGTTAAGTAATCAGATAATCTCAAGTTAATAGTAAGGAACTTGGGTAATAACACGAATCGCGCCTCGAGCAGGGCTGCACGAAGGCAACATTGCAAGCTGCGAGGTAATGATAGGTGTGCGTAGAAATGTGCATGAAGGATCAAATCGTAGACCACCGAAAAACCATCAGACATCCCTAGGGTGCGGAAACCTGGTTCTAGCACCCTCCCATACTACTTCGGGTGAGACCTCAGTCCGTGCTCTGTGGACTATAGCCGAAAGGGCCAGTGGTACCAGGATTTGTTTGGCTAAATCATCTCTGAACCTAGGTCAGGCCCCTATAAGCCAACAGAGCTAAAAGAGTTTCTGTCATGGGAGACTCTAAACCAATTATAAAATAAATTGATGTTGTATATATGATAAAGGACCCTAGATTTAAGTTGTTATAGAGGAACTATTCTAGAAATACTTAACACTTTCCTAGAAACAAAGCATGCATTAATCCCTAGAAAACACAATATGCAAGCACATTGTTTAGCAATGTTTGCCAGCACCTGCAAATTACCCTTCCAACTTAACCATCAGTACATTGCTGAAGTTAGGCACAGACCTGCAATTCTAGATAATTTGAAGAACTGGTAAATTTTTTTTTATGACAAATAGATAAATAACTTTTTCATTTCAGAAGAAGAGTTTGTAAATAACAACATAGATACTGACACATCAATAGATCCTAACACTAAGAACGAGATAGAAATAAATGAGCTAGAAGGTGAAGAAATAGATAGATTTAACCCTACTAAATTTACCAAGTTAGATGTAGATAACCTAGAGCAAGTTGAGATTGATGAAATAATTAGTGAAGCAACTGAAGTAATTAATCTCAAAGATAATTTCTTACCTAAGGGATTAACCCCTCTGGAAGATTTATTTGATTCAAATGATGTTCCTAGGAAACCTAAAATGGAACCTTTAAAGTCTAATATAGAGGGATGTAATATAGGCATTGATGAAAATCCTAAATTGATCAAACTTTCAAAATCATTACCCCCAATTGAAAAAGTGAAATACATTGAGATGTTGAAAGAGTTTCAAGATGTCTTTCCTTGGAGTTATGAGGATCTCAAATCCTATGACACCAACATCATCCAACACACAATTCCCATTAAAGAAAATCAAAATAATTTCAAACAAAATCTTAGAAGGATTAATCCTGTCTTATTACCTACAATTCAAAAAGAAATTCAGAGGATGTATGTTGCCAAAATAATTGCACCAATCAGATTCTCTGATTGAGTCTCAAACTTGGTGCCAACTAGAAAGAAAACTGGTGAGATCAGACTCTCTGTGGATCTCAAAAATCTCAACAAAGTGTCACTAAAGGACAATTACCCTCTCCCCAAAATGGACCACATTTTACAGAGAGTAGTTGGATCAACCAGAATCTCATTATTGGATGGGTTTTCTAGTTATAATCAAATCTTGGTTCACCCTGATGACCAACCCAAAACTACCTTTACGACTCCTTGGGGCAAATTTATGTATGTGAAAATACCTTTCGGGCTAATGAATGCAGGAGCCACTTTCCAAAGGGCGATGGATATAGCCTTTGCAAAAGAAATTCATGACTTCCTTGTGATATATCTAGATGATATTACTATATTTTCAAAATTTGACAATCAACATTTGGATCATCTAAGACAAGTTTTTATTGAATGCAGGAAATTTGGAATCTCCTTGAACCCCAAGAAGTTTTTGTTTGGGTTAGAAGAAGGAAAGTTGTTAGGTCATATAATTTTAAAATATGGTATAATAATAGACCTTGCCAGTTGAGAAGCCATCTTGCAAATACAACACCCTAGGAACATTAAAGAGTTACAAGCTTTCTTAGGAAAAATTAATTTTCTTAGAAGATTTATA
Source organism: Pinus tabuliformis (assembly GCA_031772625.1). Taxonomy (NCBI): domain Eukaryota; kingdom Viridiplantae; phylum Streptophyta; class Pinopsida; order Pinales; family Pinaceae; genus Pinus; species Pinus tabuliformis. Next base: position 145,015,047 of record CM062808.1, on the reverse strand, counting down.
TATAATCTAGCAGAATTAATTAGATCACTAAACAACATTCTGAAAAAAGATTCCACCATAAAATGGACTGTTGAGGCTAAAAAATCCTTTGAAGACATTAAACTAGCCTTGACTAAAACACCTATGTTAATCATTCCTAAATTTGATAGATATTTCATCTTGTTTTCGTTTGCTTCCAAGCACACAATTGTTGCATTTCTATTGCAGAAAAATGATCAGGGCTATGAAAAACCCATTGTTTTCTTTAGCAAAGCCCTAAGATATGCCCCTTTGAAATATAATATAATGGAAAAAAAAGAATTGGCCTTAGTCCAAGCCATCAAGGACTTTAGGATGTACATCTTATATTCTCATATAGTAGCCTACGTTCCAAATTCAGTAGTCAAATACATCCTAACTGAGGAGGGTTCTGATGGAAAGAGGGGAAAGTGGATTGCTACTATTTTAGAGTATGATATAGAATTCAAACCTACTAAGTTAATCAAGGGCCAACATTTAGCCAAGCTCATGGTTGAATCAAACTATCAAGCCTTGGATATAAACTTTATTGCAGAAATAGATAATGAAGAAGAGATGGCAACTCCACTAAGAAGCCAAGCCTTTATTGAATCACCTTGGTACACTGATATTATTTATGTTTTACTAAACTTACAAACTCCTCCTGAATTATCTAGGACTAAAAGAACGTTTTTGAAGATGAAATCCTTGAAATTTTGTATATTAGACAATGCTCTGTCTTGGAGAGATCATGAGGGCATCCTTCTCAATTGCTTATTGAAAAAAGAATCTGACAAATTTTTGTAGGAATTTCATGCAGTTGACTATGGAGGATATCTTTACTAGAAGACCACTATAGATAAAATCCTTAGAGTTGGTTTCTACTGGCCTACCTTGTTTTCTGATGTCGAAAAATATGCGATCTCTTGTCACAAATGTCAAATTTTTTAGGGGAAGAAAAAGCTCTTACCTTTACCCCTCAAGCCAATCTCTGCTAAAATACCTTTTCAACAATGGGGTTTAGACTTCATTAGCGAAATTCACCCACCCTTCTCTGCCCAACACAAGTGGATCCTCACAGCCACAGACTACTTCAAAAAATGGATAGAGGCCATACCTTCAAGGCAAGCCACAGTCACTGCTATCATAACCTTCCTTGAAAATAATATTCTATCAAGATTTGGATGTCCAACTAAGCTCATTATTGATAATGCAGCAGCCTTTAAATCCAAAAGAATGATAGATTTCTGCAACAAGTATCATATCACCTTGGGCCATTCTACAGCCTATTACCCTCAAGGTAATGGATTGGCAGAATCCTCAAACAAAAACTTGGTAAACATCATCAAGAAGTTACTAGAGGATAATAAGAAAACTTGGAATAAAAAGCTAGTCAATGCCTTATGGGTAGACAGATTGAATACTAAGAAATCAATTGGTACTTCTCCCTATCAACTAGTCTATGGGATGGAAGTTGTCTTTCCATCCTCTTTGGGAACACCAGTGATGAAGATACTTCAAGACTTGCAGGTTGAACTAAATAGTATCCAAAGGAGAATCAACCAATCTATTCATCTACAACAAACTAGAGAAGAGGTCTATATCAAGTCTCAAGTTGTGCAGGAAAGGATTAAAAAGATTTCTGATAAGAGAACTAAGGCTGAAGATTTTTACCTTGGTGACAAAGTGCTCAAGTGGGATTCAAGGAGGGAAGACAAAGGAAAACATGGGAAATTTGATTTCTTATGGAAAGGTCCCTATGATATTTATGATTATAGAGGAAAAAATGCTTTCCTTTTTAGAGAAATTGATGGTATAGAGGCAGAAGGTGGGCCAATGAATGGTCAAATGCTAAGACATTACTTTGAACCAAGTTACTAATTTTTCATTTCCCATTTTGTACATACTCTATTTTACCAAGTCTAGTTTGGATTGGGTGGTGATCTTTGAAGTTGCAGCCCAAAGAGAAGGCCCTAAGCTTTAAAAGATTTACTATCATAAGTATCAATAATTCACATAAGCACACTTTACAAGGTAACATCAGCATCAAAATAGAGGCTACTGATCTAGAAATTTCTTGACATTTCACTAGAAAATGCCATCCCCAAGTGGAGCCACTATTAGGTTCCTATACCAATAAGAGTCATAATTTTTAATGACTAAGGTTAAGCCTTGTAATATTGTACATACCTTTTCTTTCTGCAAATGTTTTCTATATTAGAATTATAAAATGTAAAGAAGGTATGTCCTAAAAGAAAAATCAAAGGACAAAAAAGAAGGAGAAAAGGTAAAAAACAATGAAAATATATGAACCCCCAAAAATAAAAGAGACCATGAAAGTGTGCAATTCAAAGTGTCACTACTATTTACTTTTATGCATAATAATGATTGTGTGTAGCTTATTACTCATGCCACAATCCATGATAGTCAAATTGTTTAAAATTGGCTATTTCATGCTTTGAATTTTGTGTTTATAGTTAGAGAATAAAATCTCACCAAACAGTTTAATCTTGGCAGATTATTAGATAGGTAGAGAAAATAAAAGGATCTCATCAATTTAATCTGAGCCCTTGGATGATATAAGGTTAGAATTAGATAGTGTACTTTATAAAATAAAAAAAATTGATAAGGGTTTGCTAGCCTAAATGCACCCAAATAAAATGAGGAAAAAATGGTAGGGTAAGTAAATGGGTAAGTAGAAGAAAAGTTGCACAACTACAAAGTTGATTTGATAAAAGCACATTCTTTATGCTTGATTATATGTCTTAAATGTACATGAGCCATTGAAAAGGCAAAATAAATGGTTTACATGTTCAAGTAATTAACTCCCCATCAGTTATTTCACCCCTCTACTTACTAATTTCCCATGAATAAGTTCTAAGTACTTAAAACCGTCAAGTCAAAGAGGCTCAGAGCATTTCTCTGACTTTTGGTGGGACCAGACCCTCAGCTTAATGACTTAAGGACACCAAGTGTTATAATTCCCCTCATAAATTCATTTCTCTTCATTTCCCCTCATTAGCCTAACAAAACCCCTTTTCCTAAGGGTAAACTTCATTTACCTAGAAAAAGTAAAACCCCCCCACATTAAAACATATTTCATTCAAAAACCCACAAAAGAGTTTTATCCTAAGTATTAAGTGTATGTAAAGTGCGCAAAGGTTACATGTTACATTATGCTTAAGAGATATTACCCACTCTGCTCATTCATTCCATATTAATTTTTAAATTTTATTAGATAATCCCCAAAATTCCATTATCCTTTATTAATTAATTCCTTTATATAAATAACCCAACCCCTAGTTTAGTTATAAATTATACACTTTACCCCCATATCCCAATAAATTTATTAATCCAAGCATTTAACCCCACCTGATCGCCTAATCAAGTCATTAAGCAACTCTCGATCTGCTAATCCAGTGATTAAATCCTAAACTAATCCCATACTGCTGAATATTAAAGCTATGGCCCCCCCCCGAAATCCTTTGCTTTATCCCTCGTGCAATTACCTCACCCGACTGCCGTTGGATCATCATCCCTTTCATCCGATAGCCTATAGCCATATCAGCCGAACCCAACCGCTGACCTTTACCCACTCGATAAAGCGATTTTCCCCGACCCCCCTAGTGCTACATGTCAAATGCTGGAGTGCATCGGGTGATCCCTCCCAAATACCACCCGCGCCAAAAAAGCGATGCGATGGCCCTCCAATACCACTTCCTCACTTAATCGAAAAACTGCCAACTATTCATTTGTAAATGAACCCACAAAACGTAATTGTTTTTCTATAAAAGGCCTCAAAGCCCTCTTTTCTCCCTTTTCGCTCATTTTCTTTGTAAAACTGTGAAAACCTTTGCGACTTTTGCAAATGCCAAACTTACCAACAGACCCCCAAATTCATTATGACCTCTCAGTCTGTGCCACAACTATACAAACCTCTGTAGCTGCCATGAACCATCAACTTGAAGCCAATTCACCCAATTCCAAGTATTTCACCATAGAATACCACTACCTATCGATATTTGGAAACACTCAGCCTATTAAGTATTTGTATTAAGTCAAATTAATTGAAAAATACCTTCAGTTTAAAACACTTGCAGCCAAAACCCTCTAAAGGTTTCCAATTTCTGTTCAAAACCTCTAAACAAACCCCCAACGCCTAATTCAAATCCACAAGAATTGAATAATGGATTCCCTTGTCTCCATGGACGTCAGACCTGTGACAACTCCACATTTAGACGTGGACCACCTTCCCCTAGCTGACAAGGACTTCCAAATTAAGGATACAAGTGCATCAGAGATCTTGCTCAAAATTCATTGCTTGAGCAGAGACAACTACCTGAACTATTCAAATGACATTGGCCTTTGGGAGTCCAATTTACCCAGGTATTAGTTACCCCAAGTACATATCTTCCCAAAAAATATCCATATGTGCCATGCATGTTGTCCCTAGCCATAGAGCCATCATGTCTCATGACCAAAAGGTTTTGTTTACCATAACAAATGAATCCATAAATGAAATGCTACATTTCCAACCAGGACCAAATCTAACCCCACTCTCAATTGAAGATCTGATAGACCAGTACACCAAGTTAAGTCCATCCAGATTGGCCCAGTTACTCCAAACTTTCATTGTAGAAGAAAAACATATTCCTAAAGATCCCCCTCCATATATGTCATCTATTTTCTCTACAAGGGGAAAGCATATTTTGATCATGATATCATGTATTTTGGGCTACACTAAAAGTGAATACATTGATGAGCTTATACTTGTCTTCATGTCCATTTACACCCAAGGACAACCTCCTGCAACCATGTATAATTATGCCCAATTCATATTCAATAGAATGCATGAGCAGTTTACTAGAATAAGCAATGAAAGAGTATTCAAACACTCATCTGTATTGTACCACCTATTTTTATATTACCAGTCAGATAGGTTTCCTTTCACTCTCCAAAAGCTTGATACCAAAGGCCAGCCCAGGTCTGTCATTTTTTGGACCCCACTATTCCACAAATTTGGATCACCGTACACCTATTTAGATTTATAGATTCTTTTTTTCATCCAAACATGACTATGCTAACAGGAAATCCTGCACCTAGGATAAGTCTAGAGATAAAAATATTCCTCCAACTATCCAACCAAACCAAAGTGGGAGATCGGTATCTTTACAAAAACACACAGAGATGAGGATCTATGGGTGCCATCTTGCACCATATAAACTACCCAAATACCTCCCCATGAGGTTATTTTCTTTGGAGTATTATAGGAAAATAATGAACTCAAATGAAGTAAATTTTGTTTCGGCCAAGAAGAAAACCTACTTTAGAGTCAAAAATCAATTGGGCCCTTTCATTTGTAATTCAAGAGAAGCAGGGGAGGAGTCAAACCACATTTTGCAAGTAATGGAATTCCAAAAGAGTTTCATGTGGAGATATGACCCTCAAGGATTCATGACCAGGCTTAGGCAAAAGGTCAAATGGGGGCCTTACATTCATCACCCCATAACTGAAATAGAAGCATATGCTAATCAATCTGAGTGGTTGGAGAAGACTCTTATAGATAGAGATAGTACAAAGATAGACATTGAAAATACCCTGATTGATTTAGAGAGGCAGCTTGATGAGAGCTCGTTTCTATAGGTACTTAAATGACAAGAAGCCAACATGAGTACCCCTATTATCATGCAGACTCCCCAAAATGAAGAAAGAAATCTCAAGAGAAACAGAGAGGGAGCTTCTACTTCAGGCATGGATACATCTAATGTTCAATATGAAACCAATTACAGCAAGAGGAAAAGGCTCAATCCTATTTCTGAACAAGAAGATACAGAAGGATCAACCCAGGTGACCAACACAAAAGTTGACAGAACCAGGGCAACAACTCCAACTAGAGACATACAAGAGCCATCCACATCACAAACTCAAATGTTGGAAAGGTAGCTAAGTGTGGAAGTGTCTTCATTCAGTAGACCTGCTGACAAGGACCAAGACATAAAGGACATGTATAAAGACATTAAAATGAGGAATGACAAGCTCAAAGCTCAAACATATGCTTAATATCTAAAACTCACTCCCACAAATCAAACAAGGTTAATGTCAACTTTTGACATCAAGGAGGGAAAGCTTCAGATGTCCTTTATCAAACCTACAACACAACAGCCCAAGACATCATCAGACTTTAGGGGACTTGACTTTGAAATATTGGCAATGGATATTCATCCCATAGACCAAATAGAGCTACATAAATAGGCTGGAGAGATGATATACTCCACCCTTACAGGTAAAGCCATAGCTGCCCATCAGCTACAAAGCTCATTGAATAATATCGACATAGTTTCAGTTGGAGAATGCCTCCTCAGAGGCCAAGGATACAAGAATTAAGTCTTTGGAAGACTTAGTTATTGAGTTGGGACATGATCCGAAGGATATAAAAGCTACCAAGAAGCTGACAAAGAAGAAGAACGATGATATTGATGCACTTAATAAGCAATTAAAAATACCCCAACTGCAACATCCTCAAACACTTGAAGTTTTGGAGAACCAACACAAGAATGAGGAGCTTATGGACTTGGTCATACGACTCAACAATCAACTAAGGGAGACAGAGAAAGAATTGGATAACTTGATCCAATTAAAACAAACTGACATTGCCACAAATTCTACAAATTTCATCCCTACAGTATCTACAACAGCCCCTTCCACACTGGCAACTTCACTAGCACCTACAGCTCCACCTGCCACATCATTGCCAGTCACAACAGAGTCTAAAACAACAGGTAAATCAGGAGAAGAGGTAGACAAATTAATCAGAGCCATGAATGAAATGTCAATCCAGGCTACAAAAATGAACAAACTAAAAGAAAAGGTGGCAAGTTTAGAAACTGACTACAAACTTGCCCAAATTATGCAAAAAGAAAAGGCACAAACGGCCAATAGAATGAGTGTTGAAATTTGGTACCAGAGGACAGGTGGTTCCCTTAGGCTTTGATCTTCAGCCTAGGGAAAAGTGTCCAAAAGAATTTAATTTTTCCCCTAAAGTGACTTTATAATTTTATAAATTTAAATCTAATTTAAAAGTGAATTTAAGTGATAAAGTTACTAAATCTAATTTTAAAGTGACTTTTATAAAGTCAATGAAAAATTAGAAAGGAAAAGTGACTTTGGAAATAAATGACTAAGTGGGTCTTTATTAAAGTGGGGTGAATTAAAAAATAAAAAGTGAGATTTAAATGAGCATTTAATCTCAGCCATTGATCTAAATCTATTTCAGCCATTGGATTTAGAGATCACCCAAAAGTCACTTGGAGTTATATTAAGGGAGGAAAAGGAGGAAAAGATCACATTCGATTCAATTCTTTCATGAGCAGATTGAGAGAAGGAGAGCAAGAGAGCAAGGGAGATTTCTGGGCGGTGTAACAACTGCGGAGTATCAGCAGCGGTGTATCAGCAACAACTGCGGTGTATTAGCAGTTGTGTATCAGCAACAGCAGTGGTGTATCAGCAACAGCAGCGGTGTATCAGCAGCTGTGTATCAGCAGCTGTGTATCAGCAGCTGTGTATCAGCAATAGCAGCGGTGTATCAGCAGCGGTGTATCAGCAACAGCAACGGTGTATCAGCAGCTGTGTATCAGCAACAACAGCGGTGTATCAGCAACAGTAGCGGTGTATCAGCAGCTGTGTATTATCAACAGCAGCGGTGTATCAGCAATAGCAGCGGTGTATCAGCATCGGTGTATCAACAGCGGAGTATCAGCAAGGCTGAGTTTCAGCAAGGCTGAGATAAGTTGTAAAAGTTTGTTTGCTGATTTTTTGCTGAACATTTCTCCTACTGTAAAAAGGCATTTTCCAGAAATAAAGAAGAGCTCTCAAACTGGTTTTCCCCAAGAGTTGTAGGGGGTTTTTCCAAGGTCACATTGACCAAAAATCTCAGTGTTTAAATGTGTTTCAATGGATGTTTATTACTGCTGATTTTTATTTCTGCAATTTCCAGCATTCTGTAAAATTTCCAGAATTTGTGTTTTCAGCAAATTTATTTTTTTCAGCTTGTTAAATGTATGGTTATGGGAAAGGGAATTTAACTATATGGGAGAAATAAGGAGAAACTGGAAACCGGGGTGGGAAATGAGAAATTTCTACATGGTATCAGAGCTTGAGTGCTGAAGGGTAGTTTGGGACAGCAAAAGGAAAAATTACAGTTGCTGATTTTTCACTCAGAAAATTCCAGCAAGCTGATTTTTCATAAACAACAATTTTATCTTTACCACAGCAGTGCTATTTTTCAATTTTAGGACAGCAGGATGTCATTGGGATTGAGGGTGGAGGATAGGCTGGATGGACATACAAATTACAATGTTTGGAAGGAGAGAATGCAGAGTATCTTTGAGGAGGCAGAAGTCTGGGATATCATGGTGCATACCACACACAACCCTGTTGTTGTGCCTACTGATGCTACTCAGTTGGCTGCTTATAATAAAAAGAACAACAAGGGTAAGAGGTTGATTCTAGATGGAACCAAAGACCATTGCATTCGTCATGTGAGAGGAAAGAGCAATGCCCATGAGATGTGGACAGCATTGTCCAATCTCTACCAAAGTACCAATGAGAACTGTTAGATGGTCCTGAAGGAGAAGCTGAAGAACATTAAGATGGGTAATGATAGTGCAGCTGGATATCTGACAAAGATTACTAATGTGAGAGATGAGTTGGCAGCGATTGGAGAGGTCATTCCACCCATTGAGTTGGTGCGGATTGTAGTGAATGGCCTCCCCCGTTCATGGTTGAACTTTGCTGATGGGGTTTGTGCACGTGAGACCCTTCCCACATGGGAGAGGTTTTGGGATGATTGAATTCAAACAGAGATCAGGAAAGGTCAGATTGGGGCAGCCAAGCCAGTTGAGCAGGATGAGGATGTAGCAGTGGTGGTAGGAGGCAAGAAAGGCAAAGGGAAGAAGCAGGCTTCCACAAGCAGTGGTGGGGGCAAAGGCAAAGGTAAAGGTAAACAGGGGAACACATAGAAGGACTATTCCAAGGTGAAGCGTTGGAATTGTCAAAAGATGGGACACTATGAAGTGGTGTGTCCGGAGAAGAAGAAGAAGAAGGGGAAGAACCAGGATGTGGCAGCTTCAGCAGAGATTGAGGACTTTGCTGGTCGTTTTGACCGAGAGTTTGCGTTCACTACGTGTGAGTCCTCTAGTGCAAGATCACCTGCCACACAGGTTCAGAGGGAGCATTTTTTTCCCTCGATTAGTGGAGCATCCTCAAGTATCTGGTATGTGGATAGTGGGGCTTCACATCATATGACAGGAGTCTGTGAGTACTTCTCAGAGCTTTCAGAGAGTGGCACTGATATTGAGGTAGTACTCAGTGATGACTGAGTTGTTAGAGCAGTCGGGGTGGGGACAGTGACATTTCAGAGGGAGTCCAAACCTCCCTTGAAGGTGTCAGAGGTTCTTTATGTGCCAGGGATGAGGAAGAACCTCATATCCATCTCAGCTTTGGAGGACAGAGGATATGAGGTACTGTTCAGGGGAGGACAGGTGTTGATGTATCCCAGGGGCACTCCAGCTGATTCAGCTAGACTGATAGGTGTACACCATGCAAAGGTGTACAAGTTTACATTCCATCCCCTTTTGGCATTGAGCAGTAGTACCGACAACAGAGCTAGCAGTTCTAAGCTGTGTGAGATTTGGCACCGCAGGATGGGACATATGTATCATGGAGCCTTGAGGACATTGCGGGAGATCACTACAGGTGTGCCAGATCTCAGTACTGATCACTTTAATACTTGCAGAGGTTGTGCGATGGGCAAGTTTGCCAAATCCCCTTTTCCCAGCAGTGACAGTAGAGTGATGGGGATACTTGATTTGATTCATTCCGATATGAGCGGTCGAATGTCTCATGTTTCCTTGAGTGGATATGAGTACTATGTTTTATTCATTGATGATCACTCCAGGAGGACCTGGATTTATTTTTTGAAGACCAAGAGTGAGGTCTTCAAGCGGTTTCAGGAGTTCAGAGCTCTTGTGGAGACTCAGACAGGTCGAAATATCAAGTCCCTGAGGTCGGACAATGGAGGAGAGTACACCCTTGGAGAGTTTGTTGACTATTGTGCAGAGGCAGGCATTAGGAGGGAGTTCACTGTTCCTTACAACCCTCAGGAGAACGGGGTTGCAGAGAGGAAGAACAGATCCATCATAGGGGCTGCCAAAGCCATGTTACAGGATCAAGGGTTGCCATTGTTCTTGTGGGCAGAGGCCTGCAACACAATTGTTTACTTGCAGAATAGGAGTCCGCATTGTGCCTTGGGGCACATGACTCCGGAGGAGGCTTTCTCTGGGAAGAAGCCTGATATTGGTCATCTTCATATCTTTGGATGCATTACATACTCCTATATACCCAAGGAGAAGAGGACCAAACTAGAGCCCACCGCATAGAAGGGTATCTTTGTGGGCTATAGTGAGACCTCAAAGGCCTTTCAGATTTACATTCCTGCACAGAGGAGAGTTGTTGTCAGACGGGATGTGAAGTTCAAGGAGGACAGGGCCTTTAGGAGGTCACGGGAGTTAGAGTATCTGGATCAGCCAGACCCTCAGCAGCAGTTGAGTCAGTCGCAGGGATCCAGTGGGCAGGGATCAGGAGGATCCGGAAGTACATCTATGAGGATTTCAGGTCCGTCATTGAGCAGTGGCTCGCCGAGCCAAAGGGGTGGTGCTTCGGGCAGCATGCAGAGCAGTTCACAGAGCAGTTCACTAGGGAGTCCATTGATGGACAGTTTACATGATGCCTCAACTTCTACAAGTTTAGGTGCAGACAGGGGGACAGTAGACAGACAGTCAGGAGTTTAGGCTACTGATGGTGATGAGGAGGAGGAGTTTCATTCTCCTATGGGAGAAGCATGCTCAGGGAAGAGAAAGCCCAAGTGGCTTCAGGACACCTTGAGAGATGCCACATCTGTTGCTGAGTCGAAGAGGCCGGTCAGAGAGAGTAGACCACCTCAGAGGTTTTGTAGCTATATGGCGATGGTTACCAGCATCCTTGACTCTGAGCCTTCTAGCTATGAGGAGGTAGCTAGCCAGCAGGTCTGGAGAGAGGCCATGCAGGAGGAGTATTCTTCTATCATGAAGAATGATGTTTGGGAGGTGGTGTCAAGGCCTAAGGGCAAATCCGTGGTTACTTCCAGATGGCTTTACAAGGTAAAGCATGTTGCAGATGGCAGCATTGAGAAATTCAAAGCAAGGTTTGTGGCTAGAGGGTTGTCCCAGCTAGATGGAGTTGATTATGAGGAGACCTTCGCTCCCGTGGCTCTATATACTTCGATCCGCTCCATTATATCGATAGCAGCAGAGATGGATTGGAAGATCCACCAGATGGATGTGAAGACCGCATTTCTCAATGGCTTCATACAGGAGGAGGTATACATTGAGCAGCCACATGGCTTTGAGGTGCATGGGAAGGAGTCCCGTGTGTGCAGACTGAAGAAGGCCCTTTATGGCCTGAAGCAAGCTCCCAAAGCTTGGTACTCCAGGATAGATACATATTTGCATGGGATGGGTTTCACAAAGAGTGAGGCAGATCTGAACCTTTACTTTATTGTGATTGGTGAGGAGCATCTCATTCTGGTGCTGTATGTGGATGACTTGATCATTACACGTGCAGAGAGACTCATAGAGCACTGCAAGAGAGATCTTGCGACGGAGTTTGAGATGAAGGACATCGGCTTGATGCATTACTTTTTGGGTTTGGAGGTGTGGCAGGAGGAGGGGCATTTCTTCCTAGGGCAGGGGAAGTATATTGTGGACATCCTTAGCATATTCCACATGGAGGATTGTAGACCCATGTCGACACCGATGATCACCAACTGGAAGAAGCCTCATGCTTTGGATTCCGAGTTGGTGGATCCAACATTGTACAAGCAGCTGATTGGTTCCTTGATGTATTTGGTCAACACTAGACCAGATTTATGTTTTGTAGTCAACACGATGAGTCAGTTTATGTGTGAGCCTAGGAAGGTTCACTAGGTGGCTGCAAAACACATTTTGCGATACTTGCAGGGGACAATGGATTATGGTCTGGACTATAGGCAAGGAGATGGAGTAAGATTGGCAGGATACACTGATTCTGATTGGGCAGGTTGTGCTTCTGATAGGAAGAGCACTTCAGGGTGCTATTTTGGGTTGGGTTCAGCAATAGTGTCATGGTTCAGCCGGAAGCAGCAGTCAGTAGCACTGAGTTCAGCGGAAGCAGAGTATATGGCAGCCAATCTAGCTAGTTGTGAAGCTATCTGGCTTTGCAAGATGTTGTTTGGCTTATTTGGTCAGCCGTTGAGACCTTTAGTGATTTACTGTGATAATCAGAGTTGCATTAAACTCACGGAGAATCCAGTATTTCATGACAGGTCAAAGCATATCGGGATCAGATATCATTTCATCAGAGACTATGTTCAGAAGGGAGTTGTGAAGCTTGAGTATATTTCCACTGGTGAGAAGGTTGTAGATATCCTTGTTACACTAAAAAATGTCACCATGACTATTTGCAGTTAGTATGACTCCATCCACTATCATACTATCCTCCTTGGCAAGTCTCATGCCTCTGCTCTGCATGTCAAACTCCAGAAAGAAGAGAAAATTCATTTAAAGTCAATTATCTCTGGTACGCAGTTTCTCTTAGCCTTACCTGCGGGTACGCAGCCCAAGTTCACAATGCCTGTGTACATGTACGCTCTGTATGTAAAGGGGTGGGTGCGTACTCTTGTAAAGGTCAAAAGGCGCAAGTTTCATCTTAAAAAAGTTACTTGTGGTCATTTCTAGAGCATTCTAGAAGCTTGTTTGACGTGTATGAAGCGCCTCCAGATGGTTCATGTACCCAAAGAAAGAGGGACTTATCCCATGAAGAGGGGAGCCTATCCCATTGAAAGAGGGGCTTATCCCATCCATGGTGGAGCTAATTAACTTCCTCTAGAACACTATAAATACAGGCATTGGGCCAGAGGGAGGGAGGCTAAAAGCTGAACATTCCTAAGGGAGGACTCTTGAGGACCCTAGGAGGAGCTTGCACAACACCAAGGCTCAGGTTGTAATGGTTCCTTTTGTTACCTTTAATACAAATTAGTCCATTCTTCTCAATAACTTGTTATTTATGAGTTGTTTCATATACTCCTTGGTCTATATGTTGAATATGCTTTGTTTTATGTTATAATCAGGTGCTATTTAATGGTTTTACTGTTGGTGAATGCAGGTTTCGAAGAGAAGGAGGAGCTCATCCAGATCAACGAGGCTGGACTACTACAACAGCGTTTGGTTAGAGGTAAGAGCTAAACACTTGATTTCTCATATTGTAATGCATATTTAGAGAAGGATTGTTCTCTTTTGTCTTGTTTGTCATTAGAAAGTCTTAGACTTCTAGGAAGGTCGGTTGTGTCCGCACTATTGACTGATTCTGTGTGACAAAATGGCGACTCCGCTGGGGACACCATGGATTTGTTTGAGTTCTTTTTGATTTCATCTTTTGATCTGAGAAACATTGTTTGTTTTCTGGTTTTTGGCTGTTGAACTGTGTGTTTGGGTAGGTTAGCTTAGGGTTGATTTAGTTTTTCTTTTTTCTTAGTTTTGGTCGAAGTACGCAGGCTCTGAGTTCAGCACAGCGCGTACTTGTACGCACTGTTACTGTGTGCACAGAGCGTACCCGCACATGTCTTAACAGGTTGCCTGCGTACCCTGTTAAAATTAAGAAAATTTCAAATTTTTGCTTTTCTCTTTAGATTTTGTTTTCAATTGGGTTTTCCTGCCCAGATCCATTGGTTTGTTGTCAAAGACCTTCACCTGAACTTGTTCCATTAGTATCAAGAGTTTTTGGTGGAATTCATAGAGTTTTTGCCTTAGGGTTTGATTTTAACTGGTCCTGTAGTGACGTTGGCGTTAGAGGTTGTCAAACTTTGGATCTCCCTGGTTTTGTTCATCCCTCTTAGGAGTCGGACCTGTCATAGAGATCACCCTTGTGAGAGATCTACCTTTGTATCTTCTCTTTTCAAATCTGGAAAAGTTTGTTGAGTTCAAGCTTTGAATTTCATTTTTTGTAAAAAAGAACAAAAAGATTTCGATTTTGTTTTTCGATTGGTTTATGATTCTGCATAGACTGATCCTTAGTTTCTTTTGACTAAGTAAAACATCCGGGAATCATCCTTGTAGGCTTTTGTCCTCTTTATTTTTTCTTTTAGGTAAATTTCCCTTTAAATTTGCTTTTGAGTGATTTTGATTTGATTGCCTTAGATTTGTTAAAATTGATTTTTGATAAATAGTTTTATATGCTTGTTTAATATAGGAAAAATACAAACTTCTTTTGGAATCAAGTTTTCTTTAGTAGCATTTGTTGTCTTTTGAAGAAAAGGAAATTTCGTGAATAATTAGTGGTCATGAGTGCATGTTTTGAAAAGATAAAAGAGAATTGTTTCTTTGATTGTCTTTGTTAAGAAAGTTGTTTTCTATAAAATTGCATTCTCTCAACTCTCTTAGCTTAGAGATTCATTGAAAAAGGAAAGTAGTGTAAATCATCTTAGGTGCATCTTTGTAGTGGTTGCGAGTCGAGTCTACACACCACCAGTTTCATCTCCACTACCTTTTGTCTTAAGGAAGCCATAAAATTAACTCTTAAAGTAAAATCAACGTAGTAATTTTTATTTACTAGGGCTCTGAAACACCAATATAGATCAGGCTAGTGTCTTGGAGTAGGAGAGTAATAAACTCTCCAAGACAACAAAACCAAACAAGTATCTTATCTTGTGATAGAATAAATCCAGCTGTTTCATTTATACTCTGGGAAAGCTCCTCTTGAAGGAGAAGCACGAGCTCGTGTCCGAACCAGTGAGGGGATCAATCCTCCCTCGTTGGGAACGACGCCAGACACGCACGTATTACAAACGGTAAACCTTGGATTAACCATTGTCGAGGAGCCAGGGGTCACTTGTCGGTAAACCTTGGATTATTGTCAAGGAGCCGGCAAGGGGATTGAGCTTGATACTCTGCCCTTGCGTGCTGTCGGAGTCTAGACTGTTCCCCCAGGTGTACTTGTTGCTGTTGGTAACCTTAGTGACCATAATCTTTAGGATTCTACCGAGGTGACGGTGGAGGGAAGATCCCACTGTACCTGGAGCAGACGTCGGCTAGACTCACTTGGATTTTCCGGGGGGTTCACTTCACTTGAGACGGTTAAAGTGGAGGAACTTGTGCCAGTCTATTCATTAAGCAGGTTTCCGGGGTAACTATTCCACCCGCCACTTCTGCACTGAATCCGGTGATGTTGGACTTCATCACCAACTAGCGCTTTCGGTCCGGAAGGCTACTGTTTGTGCTTGGTTTGACGCCCTAGATTCTTTAGGCGTGTGCTTCAAATTTGTTTGGTTCTTTAGAGACTTTAGGCAGTTTGCTTTGAGATTTTACTTTGTTTTCGTGTGCAGTAGTTAAAAATCTTTAACTGTGGTGGAATTACCGAGACAGTCCCCTGAATCTCGGGGCAAGTCTCCGGAGGCTGTAACCCTAGCCGATTTGTTGAGAAGGTCTCATAGACTTCGAGGCCTACCTCCCGAAGAGGTTCCGAGTTACTACGAAGGTTTGAAAGTCCTTGTAACTCCTCCTAGTGGCAGTAGAGTAGGTTCACCTGAAGAAGGAGAGTCTTCCTTGGTAGTCCATCAAGATTACCAAAGTCTAGAGACAGATTATAACCCTGACGCTGTTGCAGTTTCTGATCTTGCTGGTAGTTTTTCATCTGCTAGTGACATAGGCGAAGAACCTGAAATATCTGAACCTGTTACTCCAACTTCTAGTGTTCCTGATTCACCTAGGGTCGAAAGAGTCATAACCGAAAATCTTCCTTCTGGATTGATAGCTATTGAAGAACTTGCTCCAGAAGAAGAAGTAGGCCCTGTTCTTGAAGATCAACCTACCATTGATCTAAGAGAGCGTGAATCTATCTTTTACAGCCCTCCTAGAAGTACTAATTGGTATCTTTCGTTAACTAATTATCTAGACAACTCAGTTACTAGTTTTTCTCCACCTCGTACTCCTTTTCCACCTAGAGGTATATATAGTCCTGTAAATATGTCTGGTCAGTCGTCCATGTTATCTCAATCACCTGAATAATTTTTGCATGACGGTCCTTCTGTTCCTACTGGGTATCAGTCACTTTCTGGTACTTTTGCAGGAGCATCTCCTCAACCCATTGAACATGGGTTATTAGCTAGAAACAATGGTAATAAGCCATTGGGTGTAGGGGACATCTATATGATGTCAGGTTCAACTCCTAGTTCTCAACCTCAAGGTGGGCAGTTACCTCCTGGGGGACAACCTCAAGTAATGCCTGGGGGGCAACCTCAAGGACAGTATATACCTGTGGTACAATACTTACCTCAAGGTCAACCCCAGCCTCAATATGTACCCCAAGGTCAACCCCAGTATCAGTACTTACCTCAAGGGTATCAACCCCAAGATCAGTACTCGAGTTAAGGTCAACCCCAGTATCAGTATTTACTTCAAGGGTATCAACCCCAGGGTTAGTACTCGAATCAAGGTTATCTACCACCTCAAGGTCAAACTTATGTTCAAAATATAGGAAATGTACCTGTCAATTATCAATCCTACCCTCAACCTGGTTACGGATCTCAGTATCCTCAACCTGTTACGGGTCAATACCCCGGAATGATAGTGTGGGATCCATCACAAGGTCAGCAGGTGATGCAGCCAAGTATACAGTTGTTACCTCAAACTGGACAACCTGTAGTTTCTGGTACACCCCAGTAACCACAACCTGTCCAGTCAACAATTCAAACTCCTGTAACTTCGGTAGTTACTCAGTCGCCAATTGCACCTAGTACTCCATCTCAAACGACTGCTGCAACTACTGCACCATCTGTCCAGTCTACCGCACTTACTTCTGGAGTATCGACAGCTCCAGTTTCTACTATCTCTGCAATCACCCCTCAGACATCTTTACCATTGTCTGGATCTACGATTCAAACCACAGTTCAGATGCCTGTAGGGCAGCCTGGTTTAAGTACTGTTGTAACAAGTCAACCTCAATTTACGTACCAACAGTACCCGGGGCAGTATCAACTTGGTCCTGCTGTCCAACAACCAGTTTACCAGTATCAACCGTATCTTGGTTATACTTATCAACAACCTCAACAGCCCCAGTACGGTCCGGTTAATCCTGGTTTTCCAGGAGGATATAATATCCTAAATGCGATTCCTATTCCTAGTTATCCTGGATATCCTCCTCCTGGAACTGGTATTGTGACCCAGAGTTTTAGAGATCCTAACCGGCAATTTCTGTTTATTGCAACTTTAGATTTACCCGACTTGACGCGCCTAATGAACGATCCAATCCTTATCTTCTGTTCTGGCCGCCAATGCCAAATAAGTTGCCCAGTGATATACCTAAGTTCGAAGGTAAGTCTGGAGAAGATCCGTCAAATCATGTGATGACTTACCACCTCTGGTGTGCTTCAAATTCTATCTCGGATGATTCGATCCGTTTACGTCTTTTCTAGCATACGCTCATTGGTCTCGCGGCCAAGTGGTACATTGAGTTGCCACGGTCCTCTTTTTATAATTTTAGCCAGTTAGCTACCTCGTTCCTTACTCATTTTCAGCTGTCGGTCAGATACGATAACGGTACTGAGTTATTGACTTCATTAAAACAATCGACGTCCACTTATATTTCCGACCATATTCATGAATGGCGACGTCGAAGACGCTTAGTGAAAGTTTTTATCCCGGACCAAATCTTAGCTGAATGGTTTGTAAAATCATTATTACCAAAGATTACTGAAGACGTAGCTAAGGCCGGAGTAGTTACAGAGGGGCAAGTCATTGCTCAAGCCCAGTACCTTGACTTAGTTTACACTCAGTCGGGTACGTTGCACGAGAAGATCCCAGATCTTCCTAAGTCGAATCAAATCGCTGCTGCTCCTTCGGGGTCTCATGCTGCTGATGGCATGATTGGTACAGTAAATAAAAAAAGTAAGAAGAAATCCTCAAAGAATTCTTCTCCAATTATAACCTTACCAGACTCCCCGACAGGAGAATCTTCTCCTGAAATTACCGCCGACGTTCATGCTGTAGAGTCATCTACGGCTAAATCTAAAAACGGTGGTAAAAACAAAGGTAAGAAGAAAGAGAAAGCAGATAAGGCTCCAAAGGAGAAAAAAGAGAAGTCGGAATCTAATGACGAGAAGCGCAAAACTCGATATCCTTGTTTAATTTGTGAAGAAGATCATTTCACAAGAGATTGCCCTCATCGGGCGGAGGTTGTAAAAATCGTTAAGGGTTCCCCAACTCCTGCTGTTTTGAAAGATCCATTTCCAAAGCAGGAGAGTAAGATGATAGGTTCTTCCTCGAGTGCTAGTGAAGAACCCATATTGATGATGTCTCATGTATGGATTGCGACTCGGTCGCATGATTATGGTAGTAAGAGTCCTGTTGATGGTAAAGAAGCAGAATATTCTCATTCTAATCCATCAACCTTAGCTCCCGGTTCCCATCCACTACAGATCGAGAAACCTAACCCGGACTTAGTAATCAAACCGCCCGCCAAGGGTATACTTCGAATGTCTGCTTTCAATCCACATGCGAGAGCAGCTCAGAATTGTAACATTGTTGAGGATTTAGCTATTTCACCCTCAGCAATGTTGGCTTTAGAAGTGTTGCAATCATGTCTAGCACAGCGCAAATTACTTTTGTCGGCTATAGGAGCTGTTGATATTCAGGACCTGAACCTAATAATCTTCGATCTAGAAAATAGTACACCACGACTCCCTCATCAAATGGCTTTCCAGATCCCAGTGATAGTAAAAAACAGGCCCATTCATCGGACTGTAATTGATGAAGGTGCTTCTACGTGTATTATGTCGATTTAGTGTTGGAGATCGCTTGGCTCTCCTGCATTGAACCAATCCCCGATGATTCTTAAGGCCTTTGATGGCCGTGGGTTCCATCCGTTTGGCATTCTACAGGATTTTCCTGTAGGGGTTGAAGGAAAAACCGTTAGTCTGGATGTGGAAGTGGTTGATGCCCCTCTAGACTACAACCTTCTTTTGGGTCGCAGTTGGTCTTACGCTATGACAGCGGTCGTGTCATCGGTCTTCAGAGTTATAAAATTTCCACACAATGGTAAGATCGTGACCATAGACGAGCTGGCTTACTTTTCATCCGACCCAGCCTCTTCTGAGAGTATCCAGCATGTTGGTAAAACGACTATCCCTTACAAGGATGTTGGTGTAGGATTAGTTAAAGATTCCGGTTTACTAGGAACTTTTCCTTTTCCTCCGCTCAACGCAGACCCTTCATTTGATTTTATTCATATGATTACTTCTGACACTATTATTTACGATGATCCTTGGATTGTCCCATCCGAATCTGAGATAGACTCATTCGGTGATGCTATGCCTTTGAGTCCATATGAAATTGCTTATGAAGCAGTGCAGTCTTTTTCTGACACGAGTTCAACCCAAATTGACCAAATGAATGTGGTCGGTGAAGAATCACTTTTCACATCAACCTCGAAACGGATAGCATTTCCTGAAGTTGTGTCATCTGATGAACAACTTCGTGAAATCCTAAGTGTAGACGATCTACCATGGGAAGATCTCCATCATAGATCTTCGTTTTTACCTGAGGGTGACGACTTTGAAAATGACTTTTCATCCATCTTTTCCGCTGAATATGTCAAGGACGCTCAGAATCCCATGAAACATCCTGATTTAGAGTTGAATTTGGCAAACATTTCTCAAACTATTGCCATTGACATTTCAGTCAAAACCGGAACTATTGAGAACATTCATATAGGTGCCTGGTGTACAGATGACGAAATTCAAAGCTACAAGGCCGACGTGTTTGCCTGGTCCTATGAGGAGATGACAGGAATTGATCCCTCCATTATTGTTCATGAGATTAAGACTTACCCGGACGCTAAACCCGTTCAGCAACGTCTGCGTTAGATAAACCCTAGGAAAGCGGCTGCAATTAAAGCAGAAGTCGAGAAGCTGTTGAAAGCAGGTTTCATTTATCCAATCCCGTTAACGGATTGGGTTTCGAATATTGTTCCAGTTAACAAGAAACAAGGAACAATAATAATATGCATCGACTATAGGGATATAAATCGTGCTTGTCCAAAAGACAACTATCCCACGCCCTATATCGATCAAATAATTGATGATTGTGCCGGTAGTGAAATATTTTCCTTCATGGATGGTTTTTCCGGCTACAACCAAATCAATATTCTACCTGCCGATCAACGAAAAACGGCTTTCATTTGTCCTTGGGGGACGTTTGCTTATTGCAAATTACCTTTTGGACTTAAGAATTCCGGAGCCACTTTCCAACGGGCAATGTCTTACGCGTTTCACGACATCAAGCACATTGTGCAGCCGTATCTTGATGATTTGCCTGCTCACTCTTTACGTCGAGCTGATCACTTTGTTCACTTACGAGCTATTTTCATGAGGTGTCGGCATTATCGAATTCGGTTGAACCCACACAAATGTGTCTTCTACATAGAAGTGGGACGATTGCTAGGTTTTGTCGTTTCCAAAGCCGGTATCCGCGTCGATCCCTCAAAGGTAGAAGCTATCATCAAATTTCCTCCTCCTTCGAGTTTGCGCCAACTTCAAAGTTTACAGGGTAAAGCAAACTTTTTACGTCGATTCATTCCTAACTACGCCGAGGTTACAAAGGGTTTCACCCGGTGGTTAAAACAAAATGCTCAATTCTCTTGGGATGAGATAGCTCAGAAATATTTTGATGCACTTAAGCACGCGTTGACCCATGCATCGTTGCTGCATCCTCCCAACTACAACCAGGATTAATTTTTGTACCTCGCCACCTCCCACTCCACCATTGGAATGGTCTTAGTTTACGAAGATGAATTTGGAACGGAACATGTGATATATTATCTTAGTCGGACCTTAAATCCAACCGAGTTAAAATACTCACATGTGGAAAAGTTGGCACTGGCAGCCGTTCAAGCTGTCCAGCGTTTTCGTCACTACATTATTCTCCGCAAAACTACAGTGATTTCGGATTGCAACCCTATGATTTATATTTTGACTAAACAATTGCTAGGGGGCAAGTACTCCAAATGGATCGTCATCCTACAGGAGTTCAATTTGGAATTCGAGAAGTCCAAGTCTAAGAAATCCTTAGTTTTTGCTGAATTGATGTGTGATTTCCCGCATACTGATACAGAGACTGTGGCAGAGAAGCCCATTGCGGACGAATATTTGTTTCTTATCAGTACTTTAGATCCGTGGTATGGGGATATAATCGTCTATCTCCAGACCCAATCCTTTCGGCCCGAAATCTCAAAGTCGGAACGTCGGAAAATTCGATTCCAGTCCCAACAATACAAGATCATTGGAGATACTCTTTATCGTCGTGGGGCGGACTTGATTTTTCGACATTGTTTAACTCACGAGGAAGCTGAGAGGGTTTTGAATGACTGTCACTCTGGAGCGTGTGGCGGTCATATGTTTGGGTATGCCACCGCCCAAAAGATATTGCGCGCTGGTTATGTTTGGTCGTCCTTATTTAAAGACTGTATTATTGCGGTCCGAAAATGCCACAACTGTCAGGTGTTTGATCGAAAGATGCGCGCACCACCTGCTCCTCTCCACCCTATAATTGCCGTTGGTCCTTTCGCCAAATGGGGTATCGACTTTATTACTTGTAACCCTCACTCGGTCAGGGGGCATGCGTATATCATCCTTGCGGTTGATTATTTTACTAAGTGGGCCGAGGCGATGCCTACATTTGAGGCAGACGGCAAGACAGCAGCAATTTTCGTATTCAATCACATTATAGCTAGGTTTGGTGTCCCACAAGCAATAATCACTGACCATGGGCGCCATTTTCGAAACATTATGATGACAGAACTTACAGGCCAGCTTGGTTTACGTCATGATAGTTCTACTCCTTATTATCCCCAAGCGAACGGTCTGGTTGAGTCTATCAACAAAGTTCTAGTCATCATGATCCGACGGATCATTGGTATTCGTCGGTCGAATTGGCACAACATGTTATTTTTGGCGCTAGCTATGGGCATACCGAACCTCAGTGAAAACATCAACAGGGTTCACTCCTTTCCAACTAGTTTATGGTTTGGAAGCCGTGTTGCCCATTGAATGCGAAATCCCGTCATTGCAAATGGCCATCGAATTACTCCCAGCTACTTCTAAAGAGGAGAAGCGTCTGTTATACTTAGCTAAATTAGATGAGACTCGACGTGAAGCTGCTTTAGCAATCGAGACTCACGCCAAACGAATGAAAGCTCAGTATGACCGGAATGTGACCCCTCGAAGTTTTTCGGAAGGAGACCTAGTGTTGTTGTATGATCAATCCAATGATAAGCTAGGTGCTGGAAAATTCGTTCCTATGTGGCATGGGCCCTACATTGTTAAGCGAAAGCTAGCAAAAGGGGCCTATGAGCTGGTAGACTTTGATGGGGACTCTTTGGGTAAACCCAGAAATGGACTTTACCTAAAGAGGTATTATGCTTAAATGATGGGTATGGAGATCTTAGTTAGTTTAGTTTTCTTTTCTAGCCAGTATGTGTGCTTAGTTTAGACTATGTGCTTAGTTTAGATAGTGTGCTTTAAGGTAGAAGAGTGTGTTTTCATCGTTATTCTGGCTTATCTTGGTTTTGCTCTTGATATTTCAGATGTCGACGCCTCTCCAAACGTACATTGGATTTGCTGATGGTGCTTGTCGTAGTACACGGAATATATCTTCCGCAGCTTGGGTTATCTATTCGCCCTCTGACGAGTTAGTTTCTATGCATGGGGTGAGCCTCGGTCAAACAACAAACAAAATTGCAGAATACAGTGCAGTGATTGAATTATTATCTGAATCTATTTCATTTGGGATTCGAAGTTTGATAGTGAGGTTAGATTCTGAACTCGTTGTATTACAGCTTAATAGAGTCTATGCCATTAGGAATCCAGTGTTGCTGAGATTGTTTTTGAGGGTGCGTCTCTTGGAACGTGAATTTGATTACATTGAATATCAACATATTCCAAGGTCTTTAAACACATTAGTAGATGCAATGGCATCTCGAATGTTAAATAGACATTTGTAAACAATCATAAATGCAAATTTATAAACATTTCATCATACATGTTAAACAAAATAAGCCGGTAATAATGATATATATATAGATAGGAGTGTGTCCAAAAAATATACATCGTCTTCGATCATAGGTTTAAAACACCTTATGATCGGCAAAATGATAAGTACAAAAAGTCAAAATGTCACATGTGACTACAAACGGTGACCATCCAGTCACTGGTGATGCTCTCTGTAAGACACCACTGCATGGGCTACCCTACATAGAAATCTCCTAAACGGTCCCGAGACTGCGACTACATAACGCTGCAGTCTGATAGGAATATCATTTATAGTCGTCTCTGGTATATCCACTGTCAGACGCTCTAGATCCTGCTCCAACTCAGATAGCGTCTCTGCGGCCGCATCCTGTGTGGCCGGTGCCGGTACAGCTGGATGTCTCCTCTCAAAAGCCCGGAGATTGGCTGGACGCCGCGGGCCTACATCTGCATTTTAAACAGTTTTACTGTCAGTTTGAGGCGATATATATAAAAAACAAAAAAAATAGATAATTTAAAAAACTTGTAAAAAATGAAGTACCTCTGTCATCCCATTGTTCTCCCTGTGGAAGAACCATGTCTGGGTCGTTCCGAAAATCCATTCCGGCATAAGGAAAATCCTGAATAGCAAAGACCTGGTTTTCCAACCAGTGAAAGTAACCATCAGGAAATCGAACCACTGTCATGCCATCATCAGGATGCCGGGCCATCACCGCAACCCATCTCGTCAACTTAGGCTCCCGATGGGCCCCAACTGAAACAGTAAGCTGCTGAGGGATCAACATAGGAACTCTCTCTAGGGAAACGCTCACAACCAAAGGCCCATACCCGAAGGTCTTTAGTTTCCCGGTCTTTACCCTAGTCAGTTGGGCCTTCATGTTGGCCAACACAGCTTCGCACCAGTTGAAAATGGTGCCTTGGTAGCAATCTATCGCTATCCGCATTTGGGACCCGGTCGCAATGTGCAAGGCGGCTGCGCTGCAGAGTCTGGTAACTGTAAAGGTAATTACCATAAGTTCAGGCAGGGATATATACTTGATTTCTATCCCTTTCTCATGGTTCTGATTGTTGCACCACTCTAGTCGGAGGCTAGCAAGGGATTGGCCACCCGGCCTGGTCCCGGAGAGAGTCAGTTGCTCGCCCCTGTTGGGCAAACCAGTGAGAAAATATATATCATAGGGCTCTATCTCGAGCTGGTGCTCTCCGATGTAAAAGCATTGTTCCTGGA
Organism: Pinus tabuliformis; assembly: GCA_031772625.1. Taxonomy (NCBI): domain Eukaryota; kingdom Viridiplantae; phylum Streptophyta; class Pinopsida; order Pinales; family Pinaceae; genus Pinus; species Pinus tabuliformis. The sequence goes on along the minus strand of CM062808.1, from coordinate 144,990,676 downwards.
CGTTCCACCTTTCAACCAGCCACTCCAAGAATGGCACCTGTGCCCTCATGCCAGCTATGGCCCAGTATTTGTATAGTCCGCATGCCTTCAAAGCATCAATGGAGGTTTGATGATTTATTATGGCTAAATCAACATCCTCGTGCTCTCTTTCGCGCCAATCAAGCATGGTGTGCTCCCTACACATCATAAAACATCTATTAGAATCCATAAAATTTAAAAAATTTGGTCTATTTTGGAGGTATGAGGGTTTCAATTTGCGTTTTGCGGGGTACGCACCCCGGCCTTTAGGAACAGAGCGTCTGTACGCAGCTGCCCTTAAGGCCGGGTGCGTACACCCCGTATTTTCCCCATTGAGAAAATATCGGGGTACGCAGGTCAGCAGTGCATGACCTGCGTACCCCGAAGAGCGCATCTTGAAACCCCACGACCCCCAAAAAATCAAATAAGAGCTTAAAAATGAATTCTAAACGGATGGAAATTGAGAGAGGGGTGTTGTAGAATACCTGGTGAAACGGCGTTCGATTCTGACGGTCGGATTCTCCGCAATCTCCACAGGAAGTTTCTTGCCAAAATCCATTTTCTCAACCTCAACAGTAAAATGGTAAAAATGACACGGTAAGAAGTCTTTTTATAGGTTTTTTGGATAAATAAATGCTAAATTTGTTTATTTTTCACCGTGAAAGGATATTTTTAATGTATTTTTGCCCATATTAAACAGGTATGAGTAATGTGTTGTTTTTGTGCAGGACAAAGGGACTCTAGGGTAAATTATCATTTTTCGCGTCAGAGTCATCTTTGAAGCCCTTTTCTAACTCCTAAAACATGAAAAGATTGCCAAGCGTTTCTTTTACACTCGTTAAAATGGAATTAAAATACGGTCTTCTTATAGCTCTTTTCCGACCGTAAAAACACGAAAAGATTGTCGGGTTTTTGTCGTTTCAAACTCGATATTGGAAATAAAACAACGTATCTTTGATCACTTTTTACTTTTCAGGTCAACGACACTAAACATGAAAGTACTCCTTGGTCGCAAGATCAAGCGGTTCTCTCAGGTATGATTTTATACTTTTTCGGGCTTGAGAGACACAAACTTACGAAAAAGTTCATCTTGGAGTCTCCTTTAGTTTTTTCAAACTCTCTAAAATTGAAAAACACCGAGTTTCTCCTATACTGGACTCGTTAAAATTTTACAGTAAAGGGCCTGTTCGATTACAAACAGGAACGGACCACTCCTTCTTAGGGTCCGAATCTAAACTAAGTTGGACTCATCTGAAGGATGAGCTTATAATCAAGCATATGTTATCCTCCTCAAGCTTGTAAAAAATAAAGAGGTACTTGCCAGAAATGGTGGGGGAAAAGAGAGAAAAATGAACCTATTTGTTATCCTTTGCTACATAAGAACCTTATCACCGCTCTTGAACACGACACTTTTCATTCACCTGGGTTGGGAAATCCTTTGCCTTAAAAGTTGATTAAACCTCTTTGAAAGTCTTCAACCATTTTGGGTATTAACTTTGGGTCAATCGTCACCAAGCCATCTGTCGTGTCGTTATGTGTTCAATAGATCTCTGCAAATAAACCATTCATACGCAAAACACATGTCATCCATTTGACCATCCCTGAGTCAGTCCTTACAGCAACATTTCTTCAACTTGAACAATGATTTCGTGTTGTGGGCTTGCCTGCAACGGGTCGCTTTCTATCGACATCAGCACATTATCTAGAAATATGACTTAGAAATCGTCAGTACCTTGAAGTCTGCATGCATCAATGGTAGGTTTCTCGCCTTTGACGACAGTTTACATCATTGACTTTCGATCAAGGGATTCCGTGACATGTTCGACATCAACTCATTCATTCACATTTCATGGATTGTACTGGGTACTTTGAGAACCATTGACATCACTGGTGGTCTCTCTCACACTTGTTAACGGTTTACATCATTGACCGGTAATCAAGTGGTTTCTACCATGCTCGACATCAACTCATTTATTCGCATGGATAGAATCTTACCAATTCGAGAAGTAGAGATGAAGACCCTGGATCTAGTTTCTACCATCCAGGCTGTGAGGAGTTTTGTATTCATTATATAGTAGATTTATCATAAACAGATGGCTGCGTCCATACTGTGTCTACAGAAGTCTATGATTGTGATGTACTGCAAAATCATTCTTGTATCAGAACAGTAGTTAGATTGTTAGTTAAAGTTTTCAATCTGAGTATGGGAATGCCTACCTCAGTGATGATATCATTTTATATATGTCTTTTGTGTTGAATAATTGCAGGTTCTGACTAGGCTCTCTGCAAGATACTCCTTGAAATGATAAAGTACTTCACCCTTCCTAGATCATATGAAACCCTAATCTACTACAGGCTTCGCACTTTAGGGGGCAATCTGTTACACTAAAAAATGTCACCATGACTATTTGCAGTTAGTATGACTCCATCCATTGTCATACTATCCTCCTTGGCAAGTCTCATGCCTCTGCTCTGCATGTCAAACTCCAGAAAGAAGAGAAAAGTCATTTAAAGTCAATTATCTCTGGTACGCAGTTTCTCTTAGCCTTACCTGCGGGTACGCAGCCCAAGTTCACAATGCCTACGTACATGTACGCTCTGTATGTAAAGGGGTGGGTGCATACTGCTGTAAAGGTCAAAAGGCGCAAAGTTTCATCTTAAAAAAGTTACTTGTGGTCATTTCTAGAGCATTCTAGAAGCTTGTTTGACGTGTATGAAGTGCCTCCAGATGGTTCATGTACCCAAAGAAAGAGGGACTTATCCCATGAAGAGGGGAGCCTATCCCATTGAAAGAGGGGCTTATCCCATCCATGGTGGAGCTAATTAACTTCCTCTAGAACACTATAAATACAGGCATTGGGCTAGAGGGAGGGAGGCTAAAAGCTGAACATTCCTAAGGGTAGATGCTGCTAGAATTAGGACTTCCTTGTGAGAACTTGTGAGGAGAGATTACCATCTTTACTTGTTTCCATTGGGAGGTGGGTGAGCTGATCAGAGTAAAGGAGGATCCTTGTGGACCCTGGGAGGAGCTTGCACAACACCAAGGCTCAGGTTGTAATGGTTCCTTTTGTTACCTTTAATACAAATTAGTCCATTCTTCACAATAACTTGTTATTTATGAGTTGTTTCATATACTCCTTGGTCTATATGTTGAATATGCTTTGTTTTATGTTATAATCAGGTGCTATTTAATGGTTTGACTGTTGGTGAATGCAGGTTTCGAAGAGAAGGAGGAGCTCATCCGGATCAATGAGGCTGGACTACTACAACAGCGTTTGGTTAGAGGTAAGAGCTAAACACTTGATTTCTCATATTGTAATGCATATTTAGAGAAGGATTGTTCTCTTTTGTCTTGTTTGTCATTAGAAAGTCTTAGACTTCTAGGAAGGTCAGTTGTGTCCGCACTATTGACTGATTCCGTGTGACAATCCTTACCAAAGCCTTACCACGGGGCAAGCATGTCTACTTCAGAGACAAGATGGGTGTGGTGAGGAACACCTTCCTCGGTAAGAGGGAGTGTTGAAATTTGGTACCGGAGGACAGGTGGTTCCCTTAGGCTTTGATCTTTGGCCTAGGGAAAAGTGTCCAAAAGAATTTAATTTTTCTCCTAAAGTGACTTTATAATTTTATAAAGTTAAATCTAATTTAAAAGTGACTTTAAGTGATAAAGTTACTAAGTCTATTTTTAAAGTGACATTTATAAAGTCAATGAAAAATTAGAAAGGAAAAGTGACTTTAGAAATAAATGACTAAGTGGGTCTTTATTAAAGTGGGGTGAATTAAAAAATAAAAAGTGAGATTTAAATGAGTATTTAATCTCAGCCATTGATCTAAATCTATTTCAACCATTGGATTTAGAGATCACCCAAAAGTCACTTGGATTTATATTAAGGGAGGAAAAGGAGGAAAAGATCACATTCGATTCAATTCTTTATGAGCAGATTGAGAGAAGGAGAGTAAGAGAGCAAGGGAGATTTCTGGGCGGTGTAACAGCTGCAGAGTATCAACAGTGGTGTATCAGCAGCGGTGTATCAGCAACAGCTGCGGTGTATCAGCAGCGGTGTATCAGCAACAACAACGGTGTATCAGCAATAACAGCGGTGTATCAGCAGTTGTGTATCAGCAACAGCAGCGGTGTATCAGCAACAACAGCGGTGTATCAACAACAGCAGCGGTGTATCAACAGCTGTGTATCAGCAACAGCAGCGGTGTATCAGCAACAACAGCGGTGTATCAGCAGCTGTGTATCAGCAACAGCAGCGGTGTATCAGCAACAACAGTGGTGTATCAGCAGCGGAGTATCAGCAAGGCTGAGATAAGTTGTAAAAGTTTGTTTGCTGATTTTTTGCTGAACATTTCTCCTACTGTAAAAAGGCATTTTCTAGAAATAAAGAAGAGCTCTCAAACTGGTTTTCCCCAAGAGTTGTAGGGGGTTTTTCCAGGGTCACATTGACCAAAAATCTCAGTGTTTAAATGTGTTTTAATGGCTGTTTATTACTGCTGATTTTTATTTCTGTAATTTCCAGCGTTCTGTAAAATTTCCAGAATTTGTGTTTTCAGCAAATTTATTTTCTTCAGCTTGTTAAATGTATGGTTATGGGAAAGGGCATTTAACTATATGGGAGAAATAAGGAGAAACTGAAAACCAGGGTGGGAAATGAGAAATTTCTACAATGAGCGAAAGAGTCAAAACTATGGAGAAAGACCTAACATTGGAGAAACCCCTTGGACAAGCCAAGGAACTGTTATGGGCCAATATAATTGACTCTGCCAATGATATTTGGCCATCTATTCAAGTTATTTTTTGGCAGACATAATTGATAAAGACAGCTGTAGTAGCTATCCAAAAAGTCAAGGAGGAATTGGGAGACATGCTCGAGGATGCCAATAGACTCATCCACTTCCTCAACAACAAAAACAGATATGAACTTCATGAGTTGGATATAGAAGACAGAACTGAAACCATTTTGGAAATAAGGAAGGTCCTTCCTAAGAGAAACCTAATGCTAAACTTGGAGGAAGAGTGCCAAAACATGCAGGTAGCCATTGATAGGTTCATGGTTAAATTCCAAATTTTGAGCCAGAAAGGATTTCCTAGTGTATTGGTCATAAATGACAAAGTTATGACACAACAGGACTATGATAAGACTCATGCAGTTAGCTAAAGAGCAAGCTAGCACTTCAGCAATAAAATCACTGCCAATAGGCAAAGTTTTGTACAATACATTCAAGAACTTGTTTTTCCTCCAGCATGAGGTAAAACACTTGTTCATCACCAAGCCCAATTTTGCGAAGTATACCAAGGATAATGAGATATATAGGAGAATGATGAATTCCAAGTTACCTGATGCTGAATGGTGGGAAAATATGACTGATTTACTGTAAAACATTTACAGTAAAAAGGTTACTATAGATTAAAAGTAGAACAACCATGTAAACAAATGAAAAGAGGTCAACATGGTTAAAGAGTATCAGTGCCAAAGAGTATAAGGTGAAAGTCAAAAGTTAAATAAGATTCCAGCGTGAAAGACCACAATAGCAAGCCAACATAAAGGGCTATAGACCAAGCCATAAAAGCCACCAGTACCACAATAAAATGGACAGCATGAAAGGATTTCAATAACTGTCTTTATCTTCTTACAAGAAGATATTCTGTATTTCCTAGATTAAATCTCAAGTTAGTTTCAGATATTTTGTAATAATTTTTGTATAAATACTTCACAATTCGAAGTATGTAGTGTGGATTCTTAGACATTTCTATATACTTCTTGATCAAAAGATTGTAAGCTATTTTATCACTGACTGGACCAGCAAGCTGGATTAATGAATAAAGACAAGATATTTCATAGGATTCATGTGTTGAGTGAAGTGCAAATAAGTATTTTCTCACATTGATTTTTTTCTTTTTTAAAACTTTTTCCATAATGTACATTTGAATTTGAATGCTATAACATGGAATGATATCTCAGAATTTTCTTAATTGCACTATGTTTTGGCTGTTATGGATTTAAATGTTTTCAACTGAAACCCAAGTTAAGGAATTATTTATTGCTCCTTAGTTTAGGTTTTCTCTTTATAATCCATACCAAAGGATTCTTAATTTCCCTTTATTTCTGATTACCCTCTGTTCCTCGTTTAAGTCCCGGTCTAAGAATTCTTGATTTCTCTCTCACCCTGATTCAAACCATTTCACCCCTTTGGCCCAAAGACATGCAGTTTACTCTGCTAGCTTACCCTTTGAACATTCCCTTTAATGAGTTAATTCCAATTATTTTTCCCTGATGTTGACTCAATAGCCCAATGGTCTGAAGACATCATTCTATCCATCTGTTTCAATGATTCCACCATCCAATCTTCAATACAAATCAAAAACCCTGTGAACATTGAGGACTAGCCTAAAATCCCAGCAAAAAAATCTAAATCATATAGAGAGAGCCCTCTCTGAGCCATAGGTTGGCTAGAGCATATCCTTAAAAGTTGGTTTGTGGTTACCTCGGTCATTTTCTTTCTTCTAATAACTTCTAGAGAAAATTCTGAGTGATAACAACGACCTTGAACACGGGGTTGTTAATTCTGGAGATGGAATATCCTCACTTCTTCTTCTCCAACTTGAACTTCGTCTTCATTGCTTCCGTGAGGGTGAAATTGCCACCTTTTCCCTCTGATATTGGCTGGATCCTCTCGTGAGTAAGGTAGCTGTGTGATTTGATTAATCAAGTGATTTGTGATGGGAATGGGCTCCTCTAGCCACAAACATCCATCATGCACCAAGCAGAGCAACTGCCTAATGAAGAAGACGGTCACTGGGGCGTGGTGGTAATGCGGCACCCAAAGCATGTTTAGCAACTTGACTTTCTCTACACCCTTGAGCCATTTGTGCAACTCAAATTCAATCATTCCAGCCATCACATCAATCTTTCGGTGCATTAGCTACTCACTCACTAAATGCAGAAATTTCTAATGTTCTGCGAGGTCCCAATATTCAAACATTAGGACAAGAACCCACCCTAAGTGCAGTCCCTCAAAAACAATATCATCTGGGAGCAATGGGGTTTGCAGAAAGCTCTTGCTCTCATCTATGTCCTTCGGTACTTTGGCTTTTCCCTTGTGTGGAGGAACATATTCTGGCAGCCTGGTAATAGGGTCCGCACCCTGGGTTTCAACTTCCATTTCTTCGTCCTCCTCTTCCACCAGGATTTCTTCAGATTCTTCCTCATCGACCTCCAAATTAATGGCCTTCCCATTTTCTTGCAAGGTGAGCTTGGTCCTCTATGGGTTTCTTGGTGAGACACACACCGGTATCATAGCCTGCTTATCCTTCTTAGGTCTTAGTGTTCTAGGTGATTTAGGGACTTCAAATATTATTCTGGTGCTCTCTGGCGCTTCTACTACTGTAATTTCCCGTGTGGCTACCTCATATATCACTATTGTTGTGTCTGTTGGGCATGAAATCCCCCCATAGCATGTTTTAGGGCTCCAATCCTAAGTTTTGAATAACATTATTGTAAACATCTGTGAATTGCGGGTGCGGAGCGCGAATTGTATGAGTCATAGGGTTGTCCGCCCTAAGTTTTGAATGTAGTGTCAGCCTACCGGACCATGGGATTGTATAACTAGAGCAAGGCTCTAAGTTGTAAAGTAGTGAAAGCGTAGGAATGAAATTTGATGGTTAACGAAGCATAGAGAAAGAGTCTAAGTGTCTTGGGTCATAGTAGTAGGAAGAGGCTCTGTAGTTTAGTGCGCAGAGGCCTAGTAGAGTCCGCAGCTGAGTGTGTGGACCCCTGCAGCTGAGTGCGTAGGGTAGAGTCGAGTCTGTAACATAAGGAAGAAAATAATAAAGAGAAGTTTTATCTGAATTGTGTGTATCTATTCTTAAGTTATTTCATGTTTGATATCATTGGAAATTATACTATTTATTTATTATGTTCACTTATATGAATTGTGAATATTGTTAAGTATAACTAAAAGCGTACACATAAGTTAAGTAAATAAACTAATATCGAACTGTGAGTAGGGACTTGGGTAATAACATTGTTCGGGCCCTAAATAGGGTTGCACAAAGGTAGCATCACAGGCTTTGAGGTACAGGTAAGTGCGCGAAGTGACGTGCGCACTAGGTCAAACCGCAAACCACTTGAACCCATCAAACATCTCCAAGGTGCGTAAATATGGTTCTAGCACCCTCCTATACTACTTCAGGTGAGACCTAAGTCTGTGCTCCGCGGACTGTTGCCGAAAGCGCCAATAGTATTGGGATTTTTTTGGCTAAATCACTCCTGAACATGGGTCAGGCCCCACGAAGCCAACAAATGGTTCCATTACTGGGACCGGGATTTGTATAAGGGATGTCTAATGTCATGCTGTTGGAATCTGACAAATAAAGAAATTAAAAATTCGTTGGACAGAAAAATTCACGAGTTCATGGCACAGGAAAATAGGAATCCACAAGTATCAAAGGAACAGTGGTTAGAGCGCTACGTGTATACGGAAATCCATGAGATTTTCTTTTCCTCCTTCCCCTCCGAGTTGTATGAGTGGACCGCGAAGCTAGAAAACAGTCAAGGGAGGTGTAGGCTCGATGAACCAATCGTGTGGACTCCAGAATTGGTGCGCAGACTAGAAGCCTCGGAAGATAAGATCGTGCGCACTATGGACCATTGGCTCGATTGGATTATAGGAGAGTTCATCACCGCGATCATGGTAGATACATCTATCAGATACAATGAGGCAGAATGATGTTTCCTCAAAGGACCGTGAGGTAAGTACATTAAATCTTTGAATACTTGGATTAACATGCTACTGTGCGAAAATCAGGTTATGCAAATAAATTAATGTTTGGGACTACACAAAGTGGGAAGATCTACAGAAATAGAAGTAGCAAAGAATTAGACACTAGTCCCTTGATTTCACCCTCGCAAGATAGTGAGGAGGAACTTGCGAAAGTTTCTCCGAGAAGCGTGATCAATCTAATAAGGCAGTGAATTTCACGCATTCCACCCCCACCTACATTGCCACCAGTTTCACCATCATCACCTCCATCTCCGCCCACACCGCCTCCGCCACCCACTTAGTTCAATATGGCGAGTGCAATAAAATTATCGGTATTCAAAGGAGTAGGAAATGAAGATCTAGACCAATTTTGGTTCATGGTAAAGGCAGTATGGGAAGCAGACAGAGTCGCGAATGACAACATAAAGAAGGCAACACTGGTGAGCGCATTGTAGGACTGCGCACTGACATGGTACATTAAACACTCTAATGAAAATCCAAAAGCAAGGATCATAGAAATCCAAGCCGCGCTAAATAGGGATTTTAGCAGGCCAAAATCAGAGACACAGTCAGTTATTGGGTTTAAGGAGATCGTGATGCTTCCAGGCGAGACTCCCTGGGAACTGGAACAGAGGTTGAAGGGAATGATTCACGAAGCCAACATGACCTTGACGGATGCACAACACCGCGCATGGTTTGTATCATCCCTAACGCCACATCTGAGGATGGCGTTGTCACAGCAGAAGTTATCCACCTAGGTCGAAGAATTAGAGATTGCAATGAGACTGCATGAAACCCCTATATAAGATCCTGGCATGGGAGTTCAACAAATCCATGCACAACTAAAAAAAATATGCCTAGAAATTCAGAGTTTAAAACAGGACAGAATGACTCGTCGAGAGGTGTGCGAGGAGGTATGGTGCATCAAATGCAAGGGACACGGACATGACAAGGATCATTGTCCATTCTTCGCGAACTATTTGGTGACAGGAGGACCAATACCATTGAAACCAAAGGCACAAGCAGGGCCGAGTTTGGCGCCTGCATTATGGTGCGTGATCTATTAGATAGGAGGAAAACATGCTACAGACAATTGTCACCTATTGCAGAAGTATACACAGACGTCCCAACAATTGTCCTGTAATTTCTGCAGGTCAGTAGGTCATGATGAGTGCACATGCATAAGTTATGAGCTGATGATGGATCACATCCCTATCTACACGGTGCAGATAGAAACATGAGCCCTCAATCAAAATACAGGACTAGTGTGCACTGGATTTCAGGGGCGCGGCCTAGGTCGAGGTGGAATGGGCCCAGGTAGAGGTTGTAGACAGCTGATTTGTTACAATTGTGGAGGGCCAAGACACTATGCTTGCAATTGTACGAATCCGACAAGAGAATCATGTCTATATTGTACTCAGTTTTACCACGACATAGAGGATTTCCCTACCTAATAGCGAGGCTATGCAATAAGGGAATAATCCAGCCTCCCCCAACTCATAATCTACAAATGATGAGGGTTGAGTCGTGCGAAGAGGATTCGAATGTGAACATTGTGCTTCGAAGTAGTATCACAACAGGAGATGACAAAGATAAGCAACCTGAAGAAAGTGTGTGGGTATGCAAGGCTCCTATAAAGGAACCTGAATTTGATTTGGAGCACGCGAAGGAGACATTGATGGAAGCTAAGAAGAGCTTCACGGAGGCCTCCACTTCAGGTAGTAAGGATGAACTAGAATCGAAGATGGATCCTTCAATGCTCACTACCTTTTTGGAGACATGTATGAAGCTATTATGCAATTGCAAGGATGTGAAAGGACTGCAAGAACTTATCACTAGGTGTGCTAGGTCAGGAGAGCCACGCGTAGTACGAAAGCTCAGGAAACATACATCGAGAACAAGAAGGAAAATGAGGTTGAATGTGCAAATCAGTGAGTATGAAATGGATTAAGTAATTTTGGATCTAGGATTAGACACGAATGTACTACCAAAGAAGACATGGGAATGCATGGGCAGGCCCACATTGTAGTGGTCTCCTATTCAATTACAAATGGCGAACCAACATAAGAGCTCCCCCATGGGAAGATTGCAAGGAGTAACGGTGGATATTGAAGGTGCGAGCGCACTGGCTGATTTCGAAGTGATAGATATTGTCGAAAATAACACTCCCTATCCCATGCTACTGGGCATAGACTGAGCGACTGATGTGAACGAAGTCATAAACCTGAAGAGGCAAAAAATGATTTTTGAGAAGAAGTCACTAAGTGTAGTAGTACTACTAGATCCTGCTGAAGGAGCGCGATATACAAAACTGGTGCACAATGATGATAGTGATGATGATCTCAATTGTATCTACAAGATAACCGCACAAGAGCAGGATTGGGTGAATCCAATAGCAGATGGTAGGATTTCATGGGAGCCTGACAGCTCCTGCAGTTCGGATTCGGATTCGGAAGTAGAATGATGGTAGAACTAGTTACATGAGGTAACCACGCTAAATTGAAATATGATGATAAGGTCATTACATTGTGTAGCAAAAGAGGCAAGGGATCTGCCCATGTATGATGGGTTGACATCGGTGGAGGAATTCATAAACAAATTTGAAAGAAAAGTACCAGAACAACAGTGGTTTGATGCTCTGAAATGGGCACTGTGCGCGCTATGCCCGCATGGTGGTGGGGCACGTACCAACAGAGTTTCGGGGATAGACGCGGCTGTTGAAAGGTGATGATTACACTATTTAAAAAAATACAGCCACTGATGAGAGCCAGTTTTGGGGGGCAAAACAGCTTGCGCACCCACCTTTCCAGATGGATACAGGCATATGGTATGCAGCTCGCTCGAATGCACACTGCTCTCATGATTGCAAATCAGAACAACCAGCGGAAGCAAGAAAGATGAAGCACACCAGATATTATCAATGGGGAAGCCTGTGACAAGGTGTGCGAAGTGTTGAACGGGGTCCACCATGTGGAACGTATTAACTGGGACCTTTGAATACCAATGGTTCGATGGGATCATAGGGCAATGTGCAAAACCCTGACTACAAAAGCAATCCCAAAGCTACGGGATGAAGCAGGGACTGTAATCTATGAGGAGAATACAAAGCCGAGTCTGCACGTAACAACACCTGTAGATCCGACAATGCGTGAAGCTCGGGAAGAAGAAATCGCATAGCTACGCGAAGCAGAACACATAAGGCTTCAGAAAGCAATTCGACAGGGAAACTTGAGACTTCGTGAGCTTGAAAAGGACTGGGTATGACTGAGGAAGAAAGGCATTTTAATGGACACAGAGGTCAAGAGGAAGGAAAACGAAATAAAGGGGGAATTTCTCGTCAATAGACCAAGGACGGCATGGAAAGGTGCATATGATCACACTAACGAATCGGAGGGCCATTACTGGGAATTAGTTCGTCTGCTGCCATGGCTAGGACTTCATATCACCAAATGCATCAACCAGGAAAGCACAGTGCAAATGGTCGAGTGCACGGTACCAATTGCCACAATGACATATGAGGATTTTCCACGTACCATGTTGGAGGACGGGATGGAGGCCCACACAGGTGGTGCAACCACCTGACTAGCCATAGGAAGGACAGTCTTAGCACTCTAGGTAGTTGAAAGGGAGCTCAGGACTATAAATTATTCTGCCTGGAAGCAGCACACTCTGAGAAGTGCACACAGAAGAAAAATGTCACATGGTTTGCGTCTGCACACGAAGAGCTACGCTGCCGCGCGCGTTGGCTGGAAAGTGACTGTTGGTGTCACTGTTCATGACGGGATGTCTGATTTTAGGCAAAATGAAGTAGGCGATGGGCATCTAAGATGCGATTTATGGGCAAGATTTGGGAAAATTTGCTGCCAAAAGAGCATTGATGGCCCGAAATCGGGGGGAACAGTCAAATTTGAATTCAAAAGATGCTATAAAACTCCAAGGGCTAGCCAACAGACAACACTTGGTCATTTGAGAATTGAGCAGTTGAGCAGAGCACAGAGTGTTGAGAGCCGAGCGAGAATAGAGCCCCTGAGTTCACGGAAGATAGCAAACAGTGTAGAAATGATGACGGCCACTAAGGATGGGTTGGGCATTGAGGAAGGAACCGCCAGTGAAGCCGCGTAGACCCCCATGGTGCAGGATGTTCCTGAGGGCACTGGGGTGGTCACAGAGATCCCCAAATCACCGCGGATGCCACGACCAAAGAAGGATAAGCAGAAAATGGGACTAGTACGCATGTCCCCGAGGAATCCACGGCACAACAAGTTATCAATGGAGGAAAAAGGGAAGGCAGTTACAATTGAGACGGATGAGGAGGAAGAAGACCTGCAGGCCCTAATTACCACCGTAGAAGAAGAAGAAGACATGGAGGAAGACATCCAACCATTGCGCTCTACAACAAAATTTCTTGCATATGTCCCTCCGTGGAAGGGGAAAACCAAAATATCGAAGGATCTGGATGCAACAAAGAGCACACTCCAGACCCTGCTCCTCCTCGATGGAATTGTCTTTGAGGGCTCACACCTAGGCCACGTGCCCACTATGAAATTTGAAGACTAGGACCTCACAGACAGTGAGAAGTTCCCACATCTCAAGACAACAAACCTGATGAAGAAAAATACGGAGGGGCCAGTGATAACATTAGAGCCATGAAAATGGCTACGCAGTGTGGAAAAGGCTAGGTTGTTGCATTTGTTATGGATAATGCAATTCCACCAGGCGCCCATCACCATTTTCTTCATCAGGAAGCTACTCTGCCTAGTGCATGATGGGTATCTATGGCTGGAGGAGCCTATTCCCATCATGACAGACCTCATCCACCAAATTTCACGGCTCCCTTGTAAGGGAAAGGACCCCGCGACTATAGCCAAAAAAGGAATCGATTTGGCTCTCGCGGAAGCCATGTAGGTGAAGTATAAGCTGGAGAAAAAGAATCGGGGCTACGCCATCTCCAACATCAACAATAAGGGGGTATGCATAGCAACTCAACTCCTGGCGAGTAAAGTGATGAGAAAATGTTACATCAATGAGGTACTAGCGTCGGTGGTCGCGTTGGCTGAACAGTGCATGGAGGGGGTCCATTTCATCTGGGCTGAGTTCCTCTGCGAGGAATTTTTGGTAAACTATCGCGAGGCCCAAGAGCAGGGTGAGACCTTCCACTACGAGTGGTTGCTCTTATCCATTTTTCTGATAGCAGGAGAACTGTCGGAGGATAGTCAGTTCCTGAGCATTGAACGAGACTTACCAAAGGCCGCAAAGTATGATTCACTCTGGGCCACCAAGGACGTGAAACGGATTTGCGATACTAAAATTTTCTGGGTGCTCATGGAGGTGAGCATCTGAATGTGGATCAACAAGAGGTTGTGCTTGTAACTGATGTTGTACAATAGTCTACAAAGTTTTGCAGACTTCAAGGTAGATATGCACAATATATACATCCAGGTGTTATCGGAAAACTAGTGTCTATGCAGAGCTGCTAGTCCCACTAAGACTGGTAGCTACCTTAGAAACAAACAAACTAAAAACTACTTTCGTATTCCTTTATGATAAATATATAAGAGAGGAATAAGGAGACCAACCTTTGTCTTGCACTTGGTTCCTTGCTCGATTCCTCTCACTTTTGATAGGTCTTGGCCACTTGCTTCCTCGTCTACCCAGCTTCAAAGAGAACCTGTAGAATCAAAGCAGCATAACACTATCCAAGAACATAGATCTATTATCATAACAATATAGGACCAGATATATATTGACCACACAAATTCATATAACATAAATCATATAATAATGTGGAGGAAAAATTGAATAGCTTTATTGATAATCAAGAAAGAGCAAAGAGGATTACAACCAATTGTTCTGACCCAGCATCATCCTCTCAGCAAGAAAGGCCTTCTTCACCCCATGAAAATCTTATATCACCCAACACTATGATATTGCACCAAGAAACCAATAGCACTTCCTTACAAGATACAAAATTCCAGCCCCCTGGATCTCTAGGATGAGGGATCTATATATAGATGTTTGCAAGAGGAATGAGTCAGCTTTTGATATTTTATTAATGTCCTATCTCTGATAGTTCTTGATTCGACTTGGAGATTGATGATATCTTACTCATCCCTGGTCGAATGCAGAGAGGCAAGTGTCACATGAGAAGTTTTTGGAAGATTCCATGCTCCTCCACCTTGCGGATTGACCCTGCCATTTGTCCACTCTCGCCCATCGCACCCCATAGAAGGGCTTTTCAACATGCATCGCACCTACTGTGTGTATTCAGGTGGGATGCAACACACTTTGACCATGGAGCAGGTGAAATGGTCCAGTTTTGACCACTTCTGAGTAGTTTTTCATGGAGAACTTCTGGGAGATGCTGTAATCAGTTGACCTTGTTCTTATAGGGGTTGGAACAACACCTTTAGGGACTTAGGAGCCCTTGGTTTATGGAAATTTATGATTGGGATTGGAGTGCCCAAAAATGTCTATAATAGTTGCCCCCTAAATCATGAAGTCGTTAATCTTTTGATGTCGGGTGAAATTATTTATCATGAGGATCCGAAGTTTTTTCAAGCTGGAAGGAGACCTATAATAAGATACAATACAATACATTATCTTCATAATATTTTCATGATCTAGCTGAGGCGGGGATTCCCATGCCCAGCTTCATAAATTCATTTTCATGTACATGAGACAGACAATCGTCTGAGTGTAGACTGATGATTCTGGTAGAGCCATCATCCCTTAGGTTGGATGACTATCTGTGCAACAGTGATGTACATTTGATGTCTTTATTTTCCTGAATATATATCGCAGCCTGGATGGATGAAACTAGATCTGGGGTCTTCAATCTCATTCGATCTTCACTCAAAGTACAAGTCGATCCATGTGAGAGATGTTTTGGAGTCGAACATGGAAAGACATCCCCTGATTACCAGCCAATGATGTAAGCTGTTAACAGGCACGAGAGGAATCACCGATAATGATGATGACCCTCAAGGTACTACAGTACAATTCACATGGTGTGAATAAGGGACTTGGTTTTGAACACCACACAAAATCTTTCAGTCGAAGGTCGTTGATGTAAACCTATCGCCGGAAGTGAGAAACTTGCCATTGAGGCATGCAAGCTTCAAAGTACTGAAAGGGTTGTTCCTAGACCATCTTCTTGGATAATGAGCTGATGTCAACAAGAAGTGATCCATCATAGGAGGGCCTTAGTGAATTCCACATCAATGACACGAAATGGAGCAAATGATTTTAATGGAGGTGAAAACGATCTGGTGATATAAGGTTCAGGGTGGCGGTCATGAAAGAATGGAGCGTAAATGTATTGCAGTGGGTGAGACACAGGTGAATTCTTTGAGCGACTTCTCTTGAACATATCAGCGACACTAACATGATGGGTTGGTAGCATTAACCCCAAATATGGATGGTGTGATGGAACCATGGTGATGTGACCAGTGAATGGAACAACCCAACCCGACTCGGATGCGGAATGAAAGTGTCATGTTCAAGAGAGACTTGCTACCAACAAAGTTTCTTCAAGTTATCTTCCCAATTTTTCCCCAGTCATTGCTGACCAGTACCTCTTTATTTTTGTCAATCTTGAGGAGGATAACATATGCTTGTTCTATAATTTTCCCTTCGGGCAAACCCATCGCTATGTTTTAACGAGCCTAGCAATAGTGAAACTCGTTCTTGTCTGTTATGGACAAGTTTGTCGCTATTCGATTTTAACGAGTTTAACGACAAAGATAACTCGGTACTTTTCAATTTTAGAGAGTCTGAAAAGGGACGTAAAGGAAACTCCAAAAATCCCTTTTCGTCATCTAATCCCTTAAGTCTGAAAAAGTATAAAACAATACAAAAGGGATGGATTTTTGGTATTTTTAACGAGCCGAACAAAACAAGCGCTCGATCTTTTTGAGTAATAATCCCTCAGGTCCAAAAAGATTAAAATCTAAAGGAGGGATAGCGCTTCTGGTCACTTTAACGACCTGGAGAGGCCAATAGCTCGACAATCTTTTCATATTTTACGAGTCAGTTGAAAAGAGCTTAAAGGAGACTCGTTTTTTGAGGAATGAGTGATAGATTCGGGTAGCAACTGATTCCAGGTAAGGTTTGGAATTTTCCAATCACGTCAGTGTCACAAGGATGGCTAACAGGATCACTCTTCACAGCTGTTCCTCTAAAGGGGTAAACAATCAAGTTGAGGTGATGATGAGAACACGACCAAGGCTTCATTGGTTGTTGATAATACATTCACAATGGTTATTTACCGGAAAATTGGTTTATTTTTTAATGAGCTTAAACGCTGGGGGAACACTTGCTCATTTCTTATGTTTATTTTTTAACGAGCTTGAATTCCACGTTAAAACTGCTCGATCTAGTTGTATAATAAGGATGTCTCATCTAAGAGGCCATTTTTATGGAGCTTGCACCTTACAAAGCTTTGCTCAGAATCCTTTCTTTATGCAAGTTAGGAAACGACCAATCCTACGAGTTTAAAGGGTTAGAGGACTTATAAATTTAAAAAATAAATGATCGCTCTTCACTTGCATGCCAAAAGGTTTGTATGCCCCCAGGTATAGCGAAAAATTTCCAGGTTACCAAAGATTGTTCCATCTGTGTCACAGACAAAACACTTCCTCGGCGATGTCTACCGAAATAAACAAAGGTGAGTGGCGCAGATGCCTCCACTCACATAACTTTGACGAGGGAATCTTATTCCAACCTAATCCCATTTTCCTAAATGTATGGGTGTGTCAAACTAGTCATATATCCTCCACGGAAACCTACCCTATACCCAAGGTTTTCCTGTCGAAAGAGGCCAGGGTGCATACCCCCTAGGTTTCAGTCATGTCCTCTTAATCACTCGCGCTCATCAGGAGGACAGACTGGGGATTGAAGAGACGTTCCTTGTGTGAAAATACCATTCAGGGTTGGTATATGACTATTTTCTATGTGTGAACCGGGAAATGAAAGCTGGTCTATGAGCTTGACCACTCTTCCTTCATGCAGAAAACACATTAATCTAAAGGGTGAGGAGAGGACGGCTCCCATGCAATAAATATAGTCCCGTCCAAGGAGTAGATTATAATCCAGGGGTCCTTGGACTACCATTACGTTCATGTGAACGGTTTTCCTTCTCAACATTATCGGCACATCAGGAAGGATCCCTAACAGTCGACTGGTTCCTTTGTCAAAGCCTGTTAGATTTCTCATCTCAGGAAAAAGCGATGGCAAATCAAGCGCTTTCCAAGCAGTTGAGGAAAGGATACTCATAGAAGCCCCTTCATCTATGATGGTACCGGCCATGACCATTCTATATATTTGAGCAATGATTCGAAATGGTACACTAGCCGGTAAACAGGGTCTGCCTAGTAGATTCCAGTCAAATGAAACAACCAAGTTCCTTGGAGGTGGGACTGAATAGACGGTCGGATATGACTCTGACGAACTTCCTTCCTGCGGTAAAGGAATTGGTAGACTGCCCCCATGTTCATCGGAGTCTGTGCTTACAAAGAGAATTTGAACAGTGTCGTTCCTGTTCTCCTCGGTGACTGTATCATCTAAAGATTGATCCTATGAAGGCAATACCGGGTCAACTGGTGCCTCAACCTTTTGACTTTCATCTGGTGTGGATTCAGATGGTTTATCTTCAATGGTAGACGCTTCGGCCGACCACAAGGGCATATCAGCCAGATTTTCAACTAGTGACGGGCTCGGCAAGAGTTTCTTATATCTAGGAGGAAGCCGTAACGATGAAACCGGACGGTCGTCAAAAACTCTTTTAGCTTCGTCTAAGAAGGGACAACGGTGGACGACGTGATCGCCTTCACACAATTTACAAGGAAATTTATATTTTCCTTTTTGTCTAGGGGCTTCAATTTCACTAGTTGACGGTGTACTTTCAACATGATCATCAGAGGTTGATGACACCGGATTGTGCAAATGAGGAGACCAGTCCCTTAAGATCCGAGGGATGCAAGGAAAATCTCGATGATAGTGGTCTCCTTTGAAAATGACACATGGCGATTTAGGCCTGGTCGGTGCAGTGTGTGGATTTTCGCTAGACGATGCTTGGTTGCCCCTTTTCGCCTTTGGCTCTTTCTTCTTCTTCTCTTTCTTCCTCTTCTCCTTCTTCTTCTCAGTTACTTGATTTTGGGCTTTACCAGCTTCATCAAGCGAAGAGGAAGGAGGAGAGGAAGAATTGGATGAAGTAGAGGGTTGGGGGGTAACTCTGGTATCGTTTAGTTGTTGACTTGATTGTTCAGGAATCATGGTGTTCTGAACGACAGAAATTGAGAAGAGCCATACGGGCAAGCCTATTTTCAATCCTGGGAGAGACAATGTGGCCATATGGGGTGCACCAACATCTCCCCAAGAGGAGAAGGGACTAGGATTTCCTCCAAGGGGAACTCCTTGGTTGGTGGATTCCATTTTTCTCAACCTAAGACCAACGTAGGAAATATGATGTTTATTCCATTTAAAATAAATTTTAGACGCTTTGACACAACTTCTTTTTTCAATTTAAAAAAAAAAAAAAGATGACTCTAGTCACCTTCGATTTTTAATGAGCCTGAAGTGACAAGTGCTCAGATGGACCTTTTCCATTAAGGATTCTAAAAAGGAACTAAAGGGAATGCTCTGGAAATCTAGACAGAGGGATTACCAAACCAATTGCAAAACTACAGAATACTTTTTACAGTACGACAGTCAATCTTCTCGAATGTTGTGTTCAATGCATTGTGATCGATAGGGCCACAGACACGGCTTCCTATGGATAAAGGATAAAGTCTATTGTGGTCTCCCAAAATATACTCGACGGTACGTGGGAGCACAAGTCCATACTGGCACTTGTCGTCTCAAAGTGGAGGAATCACCCAACCAACAGTGAAAACAATAGTTACCAGGCTTTACGATGTCGGAATACGTCTCTAGCCTAGACTTCTAGATGTTGTGCGTTAGGTTCCAAAGCATTTTTAGATTCATTAAATTTATTTTACAGTTGATCTTGCTTAAGAAATTTTCCTTTCAGGATCACCGCGTGATATAGATGTACAATTCCTAAAATGCAATCTAAGATGATAAACAATCGTTTAATCTTCTTTTTGCAATGAAAATCCTAGCTACTAAGGAAAGAGAGATGTCGTTCTTTCAACAAAGAGAAGAGAGCACACACTATGTGCACTGTCCTAAATCAAACCAACAAACAGTCTAAATGAAAATGCACATGCATGTATTTGTTTTCAGCCTTCTTAATGTGTGAATGATAAAAAGAAAGCTAAGCACAAATCTGAATTATTTTACAAAGCGACAATTACTAACAAGATTTTTTTCAAAACAAAATTAAGACTATGACGACACTTTGTTATTTGGAATTGAAAACTTGCTTTCAACACTTGAAAAACTACTAATTAAAATCAAATACAAGAGTAATAGTGTAATTGACTATCAAGAATAATCAGATTCTCTCCTATGACTGGAAACAACACTTGCAACACTTTCAAATCAAGAAACAACAGTTCAATTACGCTACTTCTTTGTAAAGGATAACTGAAAATGACTCAAAAATACATAAAAACATTTACAGTTCTTTGCACAATGGAGGTGGAATAACGGAAAGGAAGGGGGGTTTCCACATAGATGTACTCACTACAGGCAGCAAAACTTCTGAATAGAGCTGAAAAGAGTGAACACAGAAGCTAAAATCTAAGAACAGAAGAGGTCTAATCAGCACACCTGTAGCACAGGGAAACTGAAATACAACGCACCTACTACACTCGGGAAGTGCGATGCATTCAAGTTTCAAAGAAGACACAGTGTGATGGACCAGGGATGAGACTTTAGCTGGGTTCCGGGTCACAGTTTGCAGCTCAGTTTAGGGATTTAGGCCGAGCAAGTGGCAATCAGTAAATCAATCACAGGGGTAGATCTAAGGAGGTTACTAGAGCCACCACAAGGGCAATTAGAGAGCTTGTAAATCGATTGTTTAATTCATAAACAAAACTCAGAGATAGACTGAAGCAGCATTGATCTACTTTGCATTTGCATAGCAAATTCAGTTCGAAGGCTAGTTGGCTTGACTTCAGGCTCCGTCTGTAAGTTTATAAAGTAAACAAATGTAGATAAACAAACAATCTATTCGCTTCCCAGTAGAGTTGCCATTTTGTTATCAGAAAACTAGTGTCTATGCAGAGCTGCTAGTCCCACTAAGGTCGGTAGCTACCTTAGAAACAAACAAACTAAAAACTACTTTCATTTTCCTTTATGATAAATAGATAATAGAGGAATAAGGAGACCAACCTCTACCTTGCGCTTGGTTCCTTGCTCGATTCCTCTCCCTTCTGATAGGTCTTCGCCACTTGCTTCCTTGTCTACCTAGCTTCAAAGAGCACCTATAGAAGCAAAGCAGCATAACACTATCCAAGAACATAGATCTATTATCATAAACAATATAGGACCAGATATATATTGACCACACAAATGCATACAACATCAATCATACAATAATGTGGAGGAAAACTTGAATAACTTTATTGATAATCAAGAAAGAGAAAAGAGGATTACAACTAATTGTTCTGACCCAGCATCATCCTCTCAGCAAGAAAGCCCTTCTTCACCTCATGAAAAGATTAGATCACCCAACACTATGATATTGCACCAAGAAACCAACAACACTTCCTTACAAGATACAAAATTCCAGCCCCCCGGATCTCTAGGATGAGGGATCCATATATAGATGTTTGCAAGGGGAATGAGTCAGCTTTTGAGATTTGATTAGTGTCCTCTCTCTGATAGTTCTTGATTCCACTTGGAGATTGATGATCTCTTACTCATCCCTGGTCGAATGCAGAGAGGCAAGTGTCACAGGAGAAGTTTTTGGAAGATTCCATGCTCCTCCACCTTGCGGATTGACCCTGCCATTTGTCCACTCTCACCCATTGCACCCCATAGAAGGGATTTTCAACATGCATCGCACCTACTGTGTGTATTCAGGTGGGATGCAACTCACTTTGACCATGGAGCAGGTGAAATGATCCAGTTTTGACCAGATCTGAGTAGTTTTTCATGGAGAACTTCTGGGAGATGCTGTAATCAGTTGACCTTGTCATTTTAGGGGTTGGAACAACACCTTTATGACTTAGGAGCCCTTGGTTATGAACATTTATGATTGGGGTTGCAATGCCCAAAAATTTCTATAACACCAGGCATGATCCGACACATCAGTGGACCAAGCTACCATTTGTAGCCACTGACGACACGATCTTCATAGTATTGGAGACATGGCCTCCTGATTGGTGTGCCCCAGATTTGGCAGAGCTAGAGAAAGCAACAGCAGAGGAGAAACGGAAGCAAGAAGCCAAGTTGAAAGTCACCCAACTGGCCGAAAGAAGGCAGAACGAAAAAGTGGTAGTAGAAGTAAGGGCAGTACGCGACACAGAAAGTTGCGGAGCAAAAGAAGGCTGCAGAAGTAGCAGCAGCAGCACAGAAAATAGTGGTAGAAATAGAGGAGGGCCAAGAAACATCCTCAGTGCAGGCGAAAGAGGACACTGAAATAGCAAAGAGTACCATGGACCCAGGGACCACATCCACACAACTCAAATGGCCGTGCATCATAGAAAGATCAGGTCGAAGGAAAAAGGTTAAGGCTTCGAAGCTAGCCATTGACCCGATCACCTTGACCGAAGGTCATCTCCATGACATCGGTGAAATAGTTCGCGATGTCACTAGCGAAGCACTCCAAGAGTTTATGATGGAGCACCAGAGTGTGTTGGAGGCACTCAGGGCATAGTTGCAGGAGTTACAGGTGCAGCCCCCTTAGGAAGGTACCCTGTCTACCCACATCGCAGCAGGCGCTTCAACAATACAACAGATGCTAGGCACTAGGATGGTCAACACAATAGTGTTGCCAGAGGGAGCATTAGTATCATCATATGCGATGGACCAAATGACGGTTAGAATGATGAAAGGCCTTGGCCTTAATCTAGCTGCCTTTCCACGGGAAATGCTCTATCAGCTTTAAGATGGGATCACAACAGAGCTGCGTGCCCGGGAGTACTGTGCAATCCAAGTTATCAGTGAACAAAAGATCAATATGGAGTAGCTCATCTTGCAACGCGATAAGTTGGTGTTGCGGAACCAAAGGTTGGGAGAAACGGTAGATGACACTTGCCAACGCATCCCAGAGCTGGTTATTGTAGCAGATCTGCTGGTAGAAGTGCAGATCCACAGTCTAGCAAGTGGAGTCCGTGATGCGTGAAAAGAGATAGCAAAGTTTCAGCTGGAGCTGAACCTTCAAATTGTCGAGCTGTGATTGAAGGTGTAGCCATCCACTCCCCCAGAAATAAAAGAATAGTGTGCTAGCGCTATTTCCATAGGGATGGAAGCTATTGCAGGTGTAGTGCGCGACTGCACAAATATGTTGGAACAGGCACTGGAGGTCCTCACAACCTTGCAGGATGATCCCAATATCTAACAGCTAGAGATAGAGGCAACGCAAAATCCAACAGTAGTACGATAGCATCAGAGGGACTGTGTAGACAGTATTCCTCACTCAGCGGCTTGCGGGGATGCAGTAAGCCAAGGAATTAAAGGAGAAGGTGGATGCGGCGTGCCACAAGGAAGCAGTCCTCAAAGCGCACATCCAGCCGTGGATTGATGAAGCCTTCACAATCATGGCCGATATTGAAGGAAAGCCCATGCAAATTCAGTGGATGCATGCATAGATGCAGCGTAGCACGCTGGAAATATAGGTTTCAGAAGCAAGGATGCAGTAGGTTCAACAAGCAGTATCTTAGTGTGTTATCGACATCGAGATAGTTCGGAACCAGTTGGAGGGACTCCATGGCAAGATCACCGTGCTAACAGAGTGACTCAAGGGTGAGTCACAATGTTTGTGTTGGGGGCCTGTTGGGCATGGAATCCCCCCACATCATGTTTTGGGGCTCAAAGCCCAAGTTTTGAATAATATTATTGTAAAGATCCACGAAGTGCAGGCGCGGAGCGTGAATTGTATGAGTCATAGGGATGTCTGCCCTAAGTTTTGAATGTAGTGTCAGCCTACCCATGGTCCGCAGTCCATGGGATTATATAAATAGAGAGAGGCTCTAAGTTGTAAAGTAGCGAAAGCGAACGAATGAAATCTAATGGTTAGTGAAGCATATAGCAAGAGTCTAAGTGTCTTGGGTCATAGTAGTAGGAATAGGCTCTGTAGCTAAGTGCGCAGAGGCCTAGTAGAGTCCGTATCTGAGTGTGAAAGGTAGAGTCAAGCCTATAACAAAAGGAAGAAAATAATAAAGAAAAAGTTTTATCTAAATTGAATGTATCTGTTCTTAAGTTATTTCATGTTTAATATCATTGGAAATTATATTGTTTATTTACTGTGCACACTTATATGAATTGTGAATATTGTTAAGTATAACTGAAAGCATACACATAAGTTAAGTAAATCAACTAATATCAGACTGCGAGTAGCGACTTGGGCAATAACACTGTTTGGGCCCTGAATAGGGTTACGCGAAGGAAGCATCCCAGACTGCAAGGTACAGGTAGGTGCGCGTAGCGACGTGCACGCTAGGTCAAACTGCAGACCACTTGAACCCATCAGACATCTCCAGGGTGTGAAACCTGGTTCTAGCACCCTCCCATACTACTTCGAGTGAGACCTTAGTCCGCGCTTCGCGGACTATTTCCAAAAGGGACAGTAGTACCCGGATTTGATTGGCTAAATCACTTCTGAACCTAGGTCAGGCCCCACTAATCCAACAGTGTCCATGGCTTATGCGAGTGCTGAAATAGCACTATTCCACAATTCTTGCAGTGTCTCTAGTAGTTTATCAAATAATGAATTCACTTTCAGAGTCTCGAAGTGTTTTTCATTGGACAACTGATTTTAATTTATAGGGCCTTTTTTAATTCAAATTCGACCTTCCCCCCACATTCGATCCATTAATGCTAGATTGGCGGAAATTTTTCAAGAATTTAACTCATAGATATTGCCTTAAATGCCTACTGCCCACTCCATTTGGCCTCAAACCAACCATCAAATTGTGAATAGTGACTTTAACAGTCACTTTCCAACGGACCTACACGCTAGTGTAGCTATCTTCGCACTGTTGCAGACCCTGTGACACTCTGCTGCTTCGCGCAGTCCTGAAATCAAACAGTTCTCCAAACTGGGTAGTGTATTTTATAGTCTCATGCCTCCTTGCAATTTCCTATAGCACTAAGACTGTGCTTATGTCGGCTAGTCAGATGTTTGGGTCACTTGTGTATGGCTTCAAACGACTACCATTCACCTTTCATGGGAAGGGATATCCATTTAGTTTAACCAAATGGACCGCATCACCGTTGGTAATCTCCTTAATAACATACGGCCCTAACCAGTGCATCCTGAATTTTCTAGGGAATTTATCGAGCTTACTGTCATACAAAAAAACTAGATCGTTTACCTTGAATGTGCGCATCTTGATGTGTCGATCGTGCCATGCTTTTTCACACTGCTTTTGGACCTGCTAGTGAAATCCAACCAAAAATATCTCTTCTTTCTAGCTCATCCAATTGTGCAAGCCTCTCTTCCAGGGCATAGAATATACACGATGTATTCCATAGGCATCAAAACTTCAACCCCATATACGAGCCTAAAGGATGTCTGTCCCGTTAACTTCTTGCACGTTTTCTGATAATCCCACAATACTGTAGGTATGCGTAGGTCCCAATCACTTCGTTGAGAATTGCATACCTTGGTCAGCATGGTCACCAGTACTTTGTTGAATGCCTCCACTCTCCCATTAGCTTGCGGGTGATAAGGTGTGCTCTTCTGGTGATACATCTGAAATTCCTCCATTAGTGTGCTGATTGTCTCATTCAGGAAGTGTGTACCTCAATTGCTCATCAAGATCTTTGGACACCCAAATCACATCAATACATTCTCAGATAGAAAATTTGTGGCAATCACACTGATGCAATCCTTCACCAGCTGTGCTTCCACCCAATGAGTGATCTGAAATCACCCCTTGGTGACCTCAAGAAATTAATGAAGGTATTACAGACTCATGTGCTGGTGTGTCTCTATGTTATCTTAGGCAATGGATCGATAAGATTGCAAAATAAACAGACACTTGAAACAGTAAGAGATCATAGTAAGCAAAACAGAAACACAACAAAATTTAATAAGGAGTTCACCCAATCCTTCTGGGCTACGTCTCCTGGTCCAGCTTTCAGTGGTGGCCTTTTTATTATGTTTTTAAAGTAGAGTCTTACAAATAGGAGCTCAATCTGAGTCTCACTTAACAGAGGATGATCAGTAGGATGGCACTTGGAATTCAAAAGTCCTTAGTGTTCACGGACTCCCCTTACTGAATTTCGACCTTAATTGGTCTCTTTCTGCTCGATGCTGACCTTACTCTGATGGTCAGCTCATCTTCTCTGTTCTCTGCAATTTTTCTTTTCTTTATGTGTCTCTCGGCCTTTGTATTCTTCATTGCTTCTCTGCCTCACTATCTCCCTATCTTGTCTCTGTCAGCTTGTGGCTTTAAAGCCAGTTCATTTCTTCGACTATTCACTCTATCTTCTCGGCTCTCTGAATCACCTGCCCCTGTCCGTTGGGACTCCTCTGTCCTACATCATCATTGCTGCGTAACGCTTTGCAGAGAGGTGGCCACCTGTCTTCTTGTGAATTGTGTGTCAGTTCTTCCTAAATGGTTGTTTCTTCCATTATTTCCCTGATGCCTATGAAACAGATCTTTCTATTGACTCATCGATCAAATGAAACTTCAAATCTTTATGCATCGTAGATTATTTCTCCTTCGGGTCCAGTCATACATCGCGTTGAACCTCCACCATTTGATCTAGAGCCCCCAAATCCTACGGTCTTCACTTATCTCGCATAGTTGAGTTGCTCGACCGTTAGTCCATGATGTCAGTGGTTTCTCTCTCTCCCTGTCAGACATGCATCACTCGATGTATGGAATCATTGGGTCTTCGGCCAAACCCACTTACCGCCCGAAATTCCTCCGATATTCCACGGGTTTTGAGCACGGGAACTTCCTGTCAGTTTTAGCGCTTTTCACATGGTTTTCTAGTTTCCCTTGTGTTCAAGCACTTGGGGCCTTTCCTTCTCGAGGGGTTTTTCCCAACGATATGTGATTTGCGCTAATCACGTATTAGAAATAGCCTCTGTTTCTGGGTTTGAGCTTCCCAACGACCATTTTTGCACCATGCACAGTCTCCATGGGCCAACGGTCAACGCGCTTTGACCGAAGGTCCTCGTTGCTCCATGATGGCTGCAAATTATCATTATTCAGAGGTTAATCTGATAGCTATAAGATTTCTTGAAGTCTGTCATCCATTCTTAACAATCATGGAATTGTTTGAGGATCCAATTCAGATCATGGCCTTCACACTGAAAAAGCTTTTGGACCACCAAAAGTTGGTTTTCAAGCATCGACTAAGTGAGGGTACAAATTTCTCGCCTATCCAATCTCTATCCATTTTGTACTACTTGGCTTTGAACCCCTAAGCCCAATTCTGAGGTACTCAACATCTCCCCTGTGCGTCGTTCTCACCTTCCTGTCCAGAACTATTTCTTCCTACAATTTATTAAGATATTTAGGTAGCAAGTCATCAATAGAAGGCAATTGACTATGTTCTGTAAGATCTTCAATTAAAGAAGGTTCAAATAGTCTCAAGTTATCTGCATTGATGACTAATTAGATGTGCATATAAGTTGGCAAATCAAGGCAAAAAGCATTCTCACAAATTTTCTCAAGGATCCTGAAAGGTCCATACCTTATTGGTTTCAGCTTTTTACCTTCACCTTGCATCCTATCCTTGCTGATATATAGCCAGACTTGAACACCAACTTGGAAACTATGCTCCATCTAATGCTTTTCATGCCTTACCTTGTATTTGGCCTGGCTCTTTTCTAGCTGTTCCTGTACTTCCTGATGGATCTCTTAGATTTGTTCAATGAACCTAGGTTCCTTGTCCACATCATTGTGTCCCTCAACTGTTGTGTCCTTACCAAAGACAAAATCTAAGGGAGACCTTGGTGTGAAACCAAAACAGGTCTCAAAAGGAGATCTCTGTGTGGAAGAATGTTTGGCTCGTTTGTAAGCATGTTGCACATAACACAAATGTTCATCCCAAAGCTTAGGATGCTTGTTGCAATATCCCCTGAGCAACTTGATCACTGTCCTATTGACTACTTCTATCTGGCCATCGGTTTATGGATGGAAAGCTGTGCTTTTCTTCAGTTTGGTGTCCATTAGTTCCCATAGACTTGACCAAAACTTTCCCACAAATCGTGTATCTCGATCAGATATAATGGAAGTGGGTAATCCAAAATGAACCCATACATGTTGAAAGAACACTTTTGCAGTTTGTTCAGTTGTAATTTGTTTATTACAAGGTATCAAAATACACATTTTGCTAAACCTATCCACAAAAACATACAGATAATCATGACCTTTCCTAGATTTAGGCAGTCCTCCAACAAAGTCCATGGAAACACTTTCCCAAGGATGAGAAGGAACTGGTAATGGAGTGTACAAGCCTAGTTTTCTATTGTTGGGCTTTCTTTTAACACACATAGTACACCCTCTTACATATCAAGAAACTGTCTCATTCATTTTTGGCCAATAACAAAATCTTCGCAGCTGTGCAACTCCTTTACTTACCCCAAAGTGACCTAATATTAGAGAACTGGGTGCTTCTTGAATTATCTTTACTCTTTCAGTTTGTGGAATGCATAGCTTCCCACAATGATATAGGAGTCGGTCCTTAATATGATAATCCAATTCTTCTACTTGTTTGCTTTGACTTAAAGTTGCATATACATCTTTAAAGTCTATATATTGAGAATATTGTTCAATGTAGCTCTCATGCAATACAGAATTATGCTTAAGTATAGTAGATGCATTTATAATGGGTCTAGATAACATATCTGCAACTTTATTATGTATGCCCTTTTTATATTTGATGACTAAATGAAACTATTGTAGAAAACCCATCCATCTATAGTATCTTGATTGCTGCAACTTAGTTTGGGAGTGTATATATTGAAGTGGTTGATGATTAGTATGTATAACTGTTTCTTTGCCCATTAAGTAATGTTTCCACTTTTTCACACTCTGTACTAATGCATATAATTATTTATCATATGTGGGATAGTTAACTACTGCATAATTAAATGTCTCAGAATGATAACATATGTGTTTACTGTGATGTATCAACACTGCTCCCATGGCATAGTCACTCGCATACATTTGGATCTCAAACAATCTTTGAAGATTTGGCAGTGCTAGTACTGGTGCTATACTAATCTTTTCTTTCAAGGTGTCAAAAGCTTTTTGCTGTTTGCCTCCCCACTGAAACACCTTGTTCAATCTTGTTAAAGCATGTAATGGAACTGCAATTAAGGAAAAGTTAGAAATGAACTTTCTCTAATATTGTGTTGCTCCTAAGAAGCTCCTAACTTATGTAGCAAATTTGGGTTTAGGCCAATTTACAATGACCGCCACCTTAGAGGGATCTATCTTCAATTCACCACCCCCTACTATATGTCCCAAATAATTCAAGGATGTTTTGCCAAATTCACATTTTGAGAGTTTAACATAAAGTTTTTCTCTTTTCAAAACATCTAGTGTCCACTTAACATGCTTTAAATGTTCTTCCCATGTTTTTCTAAATATCAGAATGTCATCCAGATATACAATAACAAAATCATCAAGAAAAGGTCTAAGTACATCATTCATTATTCTCATGAAAGTAGCAGGTCCAGCATTAGTTAAGCCAAAAGGCATAACTAGCCACTCACACAATCCCTACTTTGTTTTGAAAGTAGTCTTCCATGCATCTTGTTCTGCAACTCTAACCTGATGATATCCACTATGCAAGTCTAACTTGGAAAAATAAACAACTTCTTTCAATTGATCTAATAGATCATCTATGCGAGTAAGGGGATAATGATTTTTTATTGTTATCTTATTCAGTGCTCGGTAATCAACGCACATTCTCCACGAGCCATCTTTCTTTCTCACCAAAATGATTGGAGATCCACATGGTGATGTGTTAGGTCTGATGAACCCCTTCTCGAGCAACTCCTGCACCTGCTTCTTGATTTCTGCATTCTCTAAAGTGGAAAACCTTTTATACATGTGGCTGCAATGGTTGTTTCATCTCCTGAGTTCGACCCTAAAACTTTCTGAATAGCTATAGCAGTCTTCTTCTTCTTGCCCTTGAACTTCTTGGGTCTTAGCTCCAGATGCATAATCCAACAGTGCTCATCATCATGCCCATCCTTCTTATAGTGAGTGCATGAAGACTTGATTTTCTGTGCAATGTTGGCCTTCCTTGCTTTCCATTTCTGTTTTCTTTTATCCTTATTCTTGCTTGCAGTGGGTTGGGATGATCCCCCAACTTCTGGGTTTCCATTATTTCCTCTAGATTCTAGATGCGTAGCTTGAACAGATACCTCATCTATACTAGTGGGATTAAACATGAGGATAGTGTACCTCATGTAGCTGTGTAAACCACTGATGTACTTCAACAGAGTCTCAGGTGAGTCTAATGAGATTCCTAGAATCAAAGCTCTCTTCCTAAATTCTTGGGTGTAACCTTGTACACTTTTCCCTTTCAATTGTTGAAGAGTTTTTCAGCTCGTCATGGCTTGCTACATGTAGGCCAGTGGATAGAACTGCTTTTTGATTGCAGAAAAAAATTCACTCTAGATAGAAAGAGTCTTACCATGTCTCTTCATGTCAGCTTGGGTCCTGCCTTCCCACCAAACCAAGGCAGTGCCTCAGAGGCATAGGCTGGCCAGTTGAATCTTGCTCTTGTCTGAATCGATACTCTGCACTCTGTAATAAACATCAATTTGTTTGATCCAATTGTCCAACTTTTCTGCATTCAACTATCCATCATATATTGGTAAATAAAATTTAACATCTAGTTTAAATGAAGATGTCTTATTTTTATGTTCAGGGCTATTAGGAGGTGTGAGAAAGTTTTCTTCTTTCCCTTTGCCTTTTGAGTGGTCATGGAGGAGAGCCTCTTCTTCTCCTTTATCTTGTTTGAGCCTGACGAATCTTCATCTTTATGTTTTCTAAAGTCCTTATACATTTCCTCTACCATGGACCTTATGGCTAGGAAATTATCTATAAATTGAGGTTCTGGCCCCACATAACCTTCTTCCGACATTGTCTTCTGAGGATAGACTCTTCCAATTTCAGGATTAGTTTCGACCAACTCTCCTTCTCCTAATTTGAGCTTTGATCTAGTTAGCATTCAATAGCTAAATCCAGCACAAGCTTATCTAACCTTAACAACCTAGATGCTCTGATACCACTTGATCTGAAATCACCCCTAGGTGACCTCAAGAAATTAATGAAGGTATTACAGACTCATGTGCTGGTGTGTGTCTATGTTATCTTAGGCAATGGATCGATAAAATTGCAAAATAAACAGACACTTGAAACAATAAGATATCACAGTAAGCAAAACAAAAACACAACAAAATTTAATAAGGAGTTCACCTAATCCTTCTGGGCTACGTCTCCTGGTCCAACTTTCAGTGATGGCCTTTTTATTATGTTTTTAAAGCAGATTCTTACAATAAGGAGCGCAATCTGAGTCTCACTTGACAGAGGATGATCAGTAGGATGGCACTTGGAATTCCCAAGTCCTTAGAGTTCACAGACTCCCCTTACTGAATTTCGACCTCAATTGGTCTTTGTCTGCTCGATGCTGTCCTTACTCAGATGGTCAGCTTGGCTTCTCTGTTCTCTAAAATTTTTCCTTTCCTTCTGTGTCTCTCGGCCTTCGGCTTCTTCACTACTTCTCTGCCTCACTGTCTCCCTGTCTTGTCTCTATTAGCTAGTGGCTTTAAAGCCAGTTCGTTTCTTTGACTGTTCGCTCTGTCTTCCCAGTTCTTTGAATCACCTACCTCTATCCGTTGGGACTCCTCTACCCTGCATCATCGTTGCTACATAATGATTTGCAGAGAGGCGGACACCTGTCTTCTTGCAAACTGAGTGTCAGTCCTTCTTGAACGGTTGCTTTTTCCGTTATTTCCCCGATGCCTGCGAAATGGATCCTTCTATCAACTCATCAGTAAAGTCAGACTTCAAATATTTATGCGCCGTAGCTTATTTCTCCCTTGGTTCTGGTTATCCATCGGGTTGAACCTTCTTCATTTGATCTAGAGCCCCCAGATCCTACAGTCTTCGCTTATCTCGCATAGTTGAGTTGCTCGACTGTTAGTCCATGATGTAAGTGGTTTCTCTCTCCCCCCACCAGACACGCGTCACTAGGTGTATGGAATCGCTGGGTCTTCGGCCAAACCCACTTACGCCTGAAATGCCTCCGATATTCCACCGGTTTTAAGTGCGGGACCTGCCTGTCAGTTTTAGCACTTTTCCCACAATTTTCTAGTTTCCCTTGTGACTGAGCTCTCGGGGCCTTTCCTTCTCGAGGGGTTTTTCCCAGCGATCGCGTATTAGAAACAACCTCTGTTTCTGGGTTTGATCTTCCCAACTGCCATCTTTGTGCCATGCATAGTCTCCATGGGCCAACAGTCAGGCACTTTGACCGAAGGTCCTCATTGCTCCATGTTGGCTGCAAATTATCATTATTGAGAGGTTATTTCTGATAACTATAATATTTATTGAAGTCTGTCATCCATTCTTAACAATCATGGAATTGTTTGAAGATCCAATTCAGATCAACCAGTCAAGTACTTCGTCATAGTGATAATGTACCTCACGCCTATCTTTCCTTGGGGCTGAATAGGTCCTACAAATCTATTACCCACTTTTTTGCAATGTCATTTGTGGATTCAAAGGTAATTCATCCCTCCACGATGGCCTACCTGTTCTTTGACATACGTCACATGCCTTGCAATATGCTTTTGAATCTTGATGAAGGGTTGGCCACCACAACCTTGCACGTATAGTATTCTGCGCAGTTTCTCTCCCTGCATAATGTCCTCTCGTGACACCCCCATGAGCATCCACAAGAATGCTTCTTCATTCAAAATCAGGTACATACCTTCGCAGTATCTCATCAATCCCCATCTTGTATAGATGCCCAACAATGACAGAGAAATCTGTCGCGTACACCACTAGTTCCTTATTTTGCTTTACAGAGTATCCTTCCAACGCAGTTCTAGTTGTTAGGAATTGTATTATATCCTCAAAATTTCCATCTGTGGCATGCATGGCAAAGAGTTTTACATTAGGTAATCCTTCTTGCAAATTAGTGGGTTCCTCCCCAGTCTCAATGTGTGACAGATGGTCAAGTCTAGTGTTCAACCATCTAGGCTTTACAATAACTTCAAAATCGTATTCTTGGAACAATAAGAGCCATCTGCAAATTCACCCCCCCAACATAATATTATTGACCAAGTACTTCAGCGTGGATTGATCCATATACATCTTAAAATGACCTCCTAGCAAGTAGTGTCGATATTTCTAGAGCGCATACATCATAGCTAGCCCCTTGCATTTAGTGGTGGAATATTTCTTCTCTGCTTTGGATAATATGTGGATTTTGAATGCGATAAGGTGGTCCATGCCTTCTCCACCATCCTGTGTTAGTAATTCCCCAAGTTCTATACATGACACATCAACATGTACATGAAATTCTTTCTTCTAGTCTGGGAAGACTAGAATCGGCGCAGTAACCATCTTTTATTTCAATATATCCATGTTTTTCTTACAGTCATCGTTCTAGTAGAACGAGGCATCCTTTTTCAACAATTTTTCCATCGGCTCAGTGATCTGGGCATAGCCTTTGATAAACTTTCTGTAATATCCCGTATGTCCCAAGGTAGCATGCAGTTGTTTCACACTCTGCGGTTGTTCCAAGTTCAGAATTACCGCGATCTTCACGGGGTCTACCATCAGCCCTTGTCTGTAAACCACATGCCCCAATAGGTTCCAAAAAGGAACGCAAAACATACACTTCTTGAGGTTGAGCGCGATCTGGTGTTTTCGACAGGTATCCAACATCAAGCACAAGCTCGCTACATGGTGCTTAACCAGTCCAAATACAATCCAGTCATCAAAATAGACCTCCAGGAACTTATGAATGAATTCCTTGAATGCCACGACAACCACATGTGAAAATATAGTCGGTGCATTCTTCAACCCAAATGGAATTATAGTGTATTGAAAACAACCCCACTTAGTTGCAAAGCTTTTCTTTCTCCTATCCTCCGACGTGATTTTCATTTGGTGGTACCCAGAGAACCCATCAGTGAAGGAGTATGCTTCTTGGCCACCTACATTGTCCAACACTTCATCCATGAACGAAGATGGGAAAGGATAATTCACACAAGCATCATTCATTTTTCTGAGATCCACGCATATCCTTATTTCATCCTTCTGATTCTTCTCTTGCACCACCATAGGGCTTACCCAATTGGATTCTTCCACAGGCTCAATGATGCCTACTGCTAGCATTTTGTCTAGCTCTAGGCGGATCTTCTCCTTGTATTTGAGATTTAGGTGGTAAGGCCTCTACTTAATTGGTTTCACGTCAAGCTTTAGCATGATCTTCATCACTCTAGGTCTCTGTAGGTTTTAACCCTGTACAGAAATTACCTGCATACGAATTCTAAAACACATAAAATAAACAATGCGAGAGCATAACACATAAAACACATATACACAAAGATTTTTCCTTGGATCCCAAAACCGAGACTACCAGCTTGATTTTTCATTATTTTCCTTTCAATGTTACAATACATATTTATACATGTCAAAGCATCCAATACCATGGACCAAAAACCATCACATCCAAAACCATGGACCGAAAACCATGTGCGAAAATCATGAACAAAACCATAGGTAGGTCTGCCCAACCTAATATAGGGTCCAAAAAAAAAAAATTTCAGGGGCTGCCCCAGACCCCGCAGAGGGGGGCTACCCACACCCATCAAACCCCCTGTGAATCCCCCACTACACAATCAGTGCAATGAAGGGGGGGGGGGCCTCCGCCCCCCCTCTAACCCCCCGGTTAACTACGTGGGCTAGTCATGGAAAGAATATAACACAACCCAACATTCTCCCACTTGTTGTTTTCTTTCCACGGGGGGCCACAAGAGAGCTTAGTCATTTATCCATCCGTACAATGCCCATTGTTTCTCTACACCAAGAGAACTTCTTAGAGCTCATAGATTTTGTCAATGCATTTGTAGTATTCTACAAAGTGTCCACCTTTACCAGCAACACATTTTTGTCTTCTATCATATCCCTCAAAAAGTGATACTGAACATCAATGTGCTTTCTCTTTGAATGATAAGCAAGGTTATTTGCCAAGAAAATTGCACTTTGGCTGTTTCTATGGGGTAAAATGCACGGTGTATGAAGAATGAAAATACCCGCAAAGGCGTTCCCGGGACCTTCGACAGACTGTAAGATTATATGCAATGGTTACAGAGTTACATGCATGTTCATATACAATAATCAACTATCAAAGCATTAGAAGTAGATTACCTCAAGTCTCCGTGTAGGTTTGTTTGGAGATCAAAATGCAGCCAAGTGGAACTCCCTCAAAGTCGGCTCCAAAAGAAATCTTGCACCAATAAGAGACACGTGTAATCACAATATCTAACTCTGATGATCAATACATGAATATATCAAAGAACATCTAATTGCATACTACTAAGCTACTCATATAAATAGGTGTTCAACAAACAACTTAATGGATGATGATACTGACACCGTAGAGTAGACAACACAACTGCAGTTCTGTATTTATAATGGAAGAGTGATTACAACCATTTGTTGTATCAGCCTTCCTCTACCCCTTCATCTTCTATCTCTCTCTCCCTTCTTGCTCACTTCTGATGATATGAGACAATCCTCAACAACTAAGTAGGCTATCTTTTCAAATGCTCTGACTCCTATCACAATGGCCCTCTCTTTTCTTTTATAGAAACTGAGTTAGGGTTGCCATGTTCCTCCTTGAGTTCATTAGGGAAAAATCAATGAACTTGCCCTACTTTTCAGCTCTTTCCCATTTTCCTCCTTCTTTTTGATTGGAAATCCTCTAAATATCTCGATTTTGGATGTTTCCTTGATTTTCTTGCATAAATTTAGGAACAAATATCTAGATATTCATGAGTCAATTTGTTCCTTTGACCCATTGAACTTCATCAAGTTTCACTAATGATGTCCCCTCACTAGCAACATGAGTTAGTGCGGTCACTAACACTCCCTTATGCTTGGTAACAAGCTTTATAAATAAGGTTGTTCGTGTTAAACCAGCGTTAGTGTGGAATCTAGGCCTGTAATTGTTGTCTCTGCTTTAGTCATCATGTCTTTCCCCTCTGAGTTGATGAGGAGGTCAATATGTTGTATAACAGATGCCCCCTAAAGTATGAGATCAGAGGCAATGATGATGGCCAAAATACTTTACTTAAATTGTAATTTTTCCTTTCAAAAAGAGAGAGAGGACCGAAGCTTTTGGCAATACGAGAAACCTGATACAACACATATATATATAAACTGCTAAAATCATGTCCTGAGTCGGGCATTCCCATGCTCAGTAGATTTTTCAGAGTGATTTTTCTCCAAAGAGATATGACAATACTGGCCACCGATAAGTGCAATGCGGATCTGGTGTCATAATAGAATCATCCTGAAATAACAATCTCCAAAAAACAATATCCATAGCTTGGGAGAGGAAACACAGCTGAACGATGCAAGCCTCTACCCAAGGTCTTGATTTCCGCTTCACTGAACAACAAAGATCAATACATGTGAATATATGCGTTGATGTCGAACATGAATGAAATCATATGATTACAAGTCAATAATGGAGACTGTTAACAGACGCAAGGAAGGCCACTGATAATGGTGATGGTCCCCAAGATGCACAGTACAATCTAACAAGTGTGAAAGATTTCTTGTCATCGAACACCCGTAGAATCATTCAACTAGGAGCCAATAATGAGAACCCTTGATCAAACACAAGGCAACCTGCCACTAATGTATACAAGTACCAAGGCACTAAATGTGTTTCTGGGTTTTCTTCCTAGATAGAGTGTTGAAGTCGATAGGAAGATACCTGTCCAGAGGTAGGCAATAATGTGTCCTACTTCAGTCGACATGAAACGGGATAAGAATGATTTTGTTTTTTGAGGAATCTTTTGAAAATTTGGGTCTAAACAACGGAGGGCATGATGAAAGAATATGTTTGATGGGTTGATGCAGGAAGCAAAAGGTTAACCCTTGAACAACAGAAGGCACGACCACAGTTTTAACCATGCAGCACTAGACTCATGAACACTACAGAGTGTTAGGATACAAAGATGCAATTACATCAGGGTATTTAGGCTAAAACTCATAGGATGGTAGGATTCATATTCAGAGGCTGTCACAAGGAAGGTTTATCTGAGGGAGTGCCATGTTCAAGGTAATGACTGCTGCCAAACCACTCTTTCTAATATGGAACATAGTTGTATTGTCAAATTTCCCAGTCTGATTAGTTTAATGAGTCCAGACAAGCAAACTCGTCGATTTTTTCATGTTTTAAAAGTCTGAAAAGTATCGTAAAAAGAGTGACTCTATATCTTGTCAGTGTAATTTAAAGAGTCTATACTAGACAACTCGGAGGTTTTTCCATATTTAGAGAGTCTTAAAATATCACAAAGCGCAACTCCATGGTGGTCCCTTTGTCATAGTTGTTAACCGGGTGTGACAAAAGGTTAATAGTATACCCGGATTAGTTACTTTTTCGTTTGTTAATCTATTGAATCCGGATAAAGAGAAACCTATGTTCAATAGATGTCAATCTCATTTTGTTACAAGTATGAGGAGATGAACTAAACACGTTTTTCATCATGAAATTTTAATGAGTCACGCGGTGACAAACTCAATACCTTCATCAATTTTTTAACGAGTCAAATGAAGGAAACTCAAGGTATCTTTTTTCAATTTAGTGAGCGAGAAAAAAGAGGTAAAAGAACTGCTCATCTCTCCTTTGTAGATTTAACGAGCTTGAAGGGGGATAAAAACTCAGGGATTTTTCGATTTAAGAGTGAGAAATGGTCCCAAAAAAGAAAGTGCTCTTGCTACTACTGTATATGTTTAATGAGCTTGGTAACAAAAACTCGAGGTTTTTTAGTTTAACAAGTGAGAAAAGTACCTAAAATAATGCTCAGGTCATCTCTATAAGTTTTTAACAAGCCTAAAGACAAAACTCAGGATTTTTCAATTTAATGAGCGAGAAAAAGCGCCTAAAAAGAATGCTCAATTGGTCTTTTTCAGTTTAATGAGATGGAAAAAGATCAAAAAAGAGTTGCTCAGATCATCGTCGTATATGTCTAACGATCCCAATGATGAAAGGCTTGAAGATGTTTATATTTTTTAAAGAGCGATAAAATATCAGAAAAAGTGCTCTATCCATTGCAGCATAAGTATAACGAGCCCAACGATGAGAAACTTGAAGATGTTTCTATTTTTTAAAGAGAAATAAAATATCTCAAAAAGTGCTCTATTTAGAATTGCATGCAGCTTTTACTGCTTTTCATTCCTGAAGGTACTTTCATCAAAAGTGATAAAAAGGCAGCAACTCCTAGCATTTGGGTTCATGCATGATAAAAAGCATGGAGAATGGACTACTTCCTCTTTAATGATTTCAAAAAATCATGTCTCCAAAAATAAATATATGGAAATGTTTTGAGATTTCACATTCATCATTTTCACTATTTGAGATTTGTGAGAGCATTTTGGAGCTAAAGAGGAGAAGATTTTCCATAAACCATTGCAGGAGATCCGAGTGACCATTTGACGTGTCATCAGTCCTAGGTGAAGGCTAAAATCTTTCTCTATGCATTACTTAACCTTTATTGATAGTTTTACGGGTGGAATTTTGCATATCTGAGGTGCCCTAAAGCCCTGTTTGCGCACTAACGCCCTCCAAATGGCCTATAGAGAGTGTTAAATGCTCTATATGAGCCACTGGAGGGCGTTAATCCTCCCTGTGCAGCACTGGGGGTAGCGTTAGAGCTGAAGGGCACAGTTAAAATCCTCATGCATGGATTCCTTAAGTTTTTTTGCCCCATTTTGATTGTTTTTAGGGTTATTTTGTGCAGGTTTCAGGCCATAATGACTCATCTATGGAGCGAACGAGCCCATGATAGCCAGAAGTTGCTGATGCGAAACGATCTAGCATGCATACTTGCATTGCGCCGTTGTATTTTATTGAAGTATGCAAAGCTAGAGCTGATGAAAGAACAAGAGGATTTATTGAGATGGATTATCCAGTGCTAGGATGAACACGAGAAAGCGTTCAGGATTGGAGTTCAAGAGCTGGTTATTGACCGTGATGACATATATTTTTTGACTGGTTTGTCATGCCGTGGGTCACAAGAAAACCTCACTGGTGGTAGGCTAGATCCATAATCTACTTCAGAGCTGGTGCAATCCTACTGCATTCTTGAGAGTGGACTAGTTAGCAACAGAGTCCCATAAAGAGGATAAGGTCCAGGTCTATGAGGGAAGTGTCACATAGTAATTTGTCACTACCTTCACCCCAGTCCTTCTACTGTGTCATGTGTCTAGTAAAACATGCTCATACTGAACAAATGCTCTCATATGTTGCTAGTTGACCCACTTTTCCTAAGTTTTCTTCCTCGTCACGAGAATTCACTTAATAAACGTGATGGACCTCTGTCATAAATAGTCTAGTCTCGTCCCCATTGCAGGAGTACATCTGTTTCCTGTGACGGTTAGACTGTAAGAATTTACAGGGTAAGTTCCACAGAAAGAATACCAAAAGGACACCGCTCACAACCAGATCTCAAATCAATACACCAGTATTTTTGACGTGGTTAAAACCCTCAGAGTGCAAGGAGGGAAACAGTCCACGGCCTGTCCCAACGTGGGTACTACAGGCAATTTATTAATCAAAGAATGAAAATTTACATAAGCTTCTCTCATGCACGGATTACCCGAACAATGACCCTCCATGCGCTT
The DNA here is from genome assembly GCA_031772625.1 of Pinus tabuliformis. Classification (NCBI taxonomy): domain Eukaryota; kingdom Viridiplantae; phylum Streptophyta; class Pinopsida; order Pinales; family Pinaceae; genus Pinus; species Pinus tabuliformis. Next base: position 144,950,909 of record CM062808.1, on the reverse strand, counting down.
TAAATAGAACTCATGGACCAATCGTGTGTCAAGCCACGGATCAAGTGTCGGTAATACCGAGGTGAGAGTGAACCGTCGGATCACTACATATCGTGACCGTCGGATTGTAACTTACAAAATGTACAACGGTAAAGAAACACACTTTACCTAACTCTAACCTAACTCTATACTAAACCAAGTTGAACTTAACTATATCCTATGTGTCGGAATATCCTAACATCCCCCCTTAAGAACAACTTGGGATAGGATTGAAGGATTTACAAATATGACACAATAGGAGAAGGAAGGAGGCACTAGAGCCTATCCCCCCTTAGTGACAACTTCCTGAACTCCAAGCATATGTCGAAGTTTAGTGAACTTCGCCTCTATGAGAGCCTTTGTGAAGATGTCTGCAACCTGATCATCTGTTGGACAATATTGCACTTCAAGAACATGGTCATGAATGAGCTTTCTGATGAAGTGCATGTGTAGTTCAATGTGTTTGCTGCGCTGATGCTGGACTGGATCTTTGCATAGCTGAATGGCACTTTGATTATCACACCAAAGTGTGGTTGGATGCTGCTGCTCAAAGCCAAACTCTGATAGGATCTGATGAAGCCACAAGGCTTCCTTACTAGCTTCCACGGCACCATGATACTCTGCTTCTGCTGACGAAAGAGAAATGGCAGCCTGTTTCTTACAAGCCCATGTAATAGGTCCTGAACCAAGAGTGAAGACATAACCGGCAGTAGACTTCCGATCATCAAGGTCACCAGCCCAATCAGAATCAGTGAAACCAACTAACAGAGGAGCTGCTTTGGCACTGTAATGAATCCCAAACTGTATTGTACCTCGAACATAACGAAGTATTCTTTTAGCTGCTTTCCAATGACTTTCACGGGGGTTTTGCATAAAACGAGCAACAAGGCCAACAGCAAAGGAAAGATCAGGACGAGTATGGGTTAAATACAAGAGTTTTCCGACAAGTTGACGGTATAAGGTAGCATCAACTTCAGGAGAAGTACAAGAGACTGAAAGTTTGACTCCAGACTGAAAGGGAGAAGGGGCTGGCTTACAGTCTTCCATGTGAAAATGACGAAGAATATCACAAGCATACTTGGACTGGGAAAGGAAAATACCCTCTTGGGATTGCAAGACTTGAAGACCGAGAAAATAGTGTAAGTGTCCTAAGTCTGTCATTTCAAATTTCTTTTTAAGGCTGGACTTCACATGGTTTATAAGGTTGGGATCACTACCAGTAAGAATAAGATCATCAACATAAAGAACAAGGATGATAAGAGAGTTGCCCACTTTCTTGGTGTAGAAAGTATTGTCAGAATGACACCTAGAGAAGCCAGATTCTAAAAGAAAGCTATCCATTTTGGCATACCAAGCCCGAGGAGCTTGCTTGAGGCCATAAAGGGATTTCTTAAGTCGACAAACGAGGCTGGAGTCTGTTTGTATGAAGCCAATGGGTTGCTCCATATAGATTTCTTCCTGCAAGTCCCCATGCAAGAAGGCAGATTTAACATCCATTTGATGGACTTCCCATTTTAAAGAGGAAGCAAGGGAAAGAACAAGGCGAATAGAGTTCATTTTGGCAACTGGAGAGAAGGTTTCAGTGTAGTCAATGCCTTCAACCTGTGAAAAGCCCTTAGCAACTAGACGAGCTTTATGTTTATCAACTTTCCCATCTGGTCCATACTTGGTTCTGTAAACCCATTTGCATCTAACAAGTTTGCGTCCCTTTGGTAGAGGAACAAGATCCCATGTATCATTTGTCATCAATGAATGATATTCTTCATTCATAGCTGCTTCCCAATGTGGATGGCCTGAAGCTTCTGCAAAAGTGTCAGGATCATGATTTACTGGAGCTTGAGCCAGTAAAGAAGAGGCTCTTTCGAACTGAGAACGTGTACGTCGCTGATCTGTAGGATCACCGGCAAGATCACCTGCTGCATCCCGAGTAGCACGGATCCATCTTGGAAGTTGAGGATCCTGAGAAGGTGGGGGAGGATTATCATCCTCGCTTTCATCATCAGAAGAAGAAATGTTCTCAAAGATAGAAGAGATAGGAAGAGGTGGCACATCCGCCAGACTAGGCTCGCAGGCCGATTTATTTTCATCAAATTTTACATTTCTTCTAATGATAACATTTTTGGACTTAAATGGAATAAGTCTATAACCTTTTACATCTTCAGAATATCCAACAAAAGTACATTTCTCACTCTTAGGTTCTAAAGCTTTATGCTTTTCATCTGGAATATGGGCCCATGCTTCACTTCCAAACACACGAAAGTGACTTACATCTGGTTTAATGGAACTCCAAGCTTCTTCTGGAGTGATATTCTCTAGAACCTTAGTAGGAGTGCGATTGATTATATAATTTGCACAATTAATTGCTTCGGCCCAAAAACTAAGACTGAGTCCTTTAGATTGCAGCATACAATTAGCCATTTCCTTTAAGGTGCGATTTTTCCTTTCAGCTACACCATTTTGTTGTGGAGTGTATGGAACAGTATGTTGCATTTGAATTCCATTTTCGGTGCAAAAGTTGATGAATGCGTTTTTAACATATTCTCCACCATTATCAGTTCTTAGCTTAAGAATTTGATGTCCAGATTGTTTTTCAACAAATGCTTTGAAGGCCAAAAAAGTGCTAAATACTTCGCTCTTGAGTTTTAAGAAGTATACCCAAGTGCGTCTAGAGAAATCATCAATGAAAGTTAAGAAGTACTTGCAGCCAGAGAATGAAGCAACAGGAAGAGGACCACATAAATCACTGTGCACAAGCTGTAAAGGGGCTGAGGCGTGCCAAGAGGCACGTTTGTCAAAACTGTCCCGATGATGTTTTCCGAGTACACATCCGGAACAAACACCATCTTTGCAAGATACCATAGGAAGACCAATCACCATATTTTCTTTACATAGATGCTGAAGGGAGCGATAGTTTAAGTGACCATACCGCTCATGCCAAAGTTTGCTCACTTCATCATTATGAGCAACAAATACTGAGGGAAGATGGGATGACCCAAAGTTGTGAAACTTATACAACCTTTTGGAATCATCAGCAAGACCAGTAGCTAGAATCTGTTTAGGATCTTTTAGATCCTTGATTACAACATCATGAGGTGAAAATTCAACAATTTTACCTTCACCTGAATGAGTTATCTGATAGACAGATAGAAGGTTGCAGGATAAGTTTGGAACACATAATACATCATTGAACTGACCATTGTCTAGATGAACAGTTCCAGTCCCTACAACATTAAGAGATCTATCATCACCAACATATATATTTTTGGTGTTACAATCATTTAAAGAAGAAAACATGGCTTGATTTTTGGCCATGTGACAAGAGGCTCCAGAATCAATGAGCCACTCATGAGAATGAGAAGAAGAAGATACATTTAATGCATAACCAGACTGAGATGATTGACGATGACATGCAGAAAGTGTCGTTCCGGAAGTTGAAGTTGAAGTAGGCTCCAGATGAATGTTATGTTTCTTCATTGCGGCTTCCAAGGCTTCCATCTTCTTAAAGCATTTAGATTCTAAGTGGCCATCTCGATTACAAAAGTTACAGTGTCTATCAGTCTTCTTCCATTTGTTTTTATTGGGCTTATCATTTTGCTGAAATGATCTTTCATTTTGAGGCTGAAATGGTTTAGGACCATTCTTTTGAGGATATGACTTCTTAGGATTCTTTGAATTTGGGTACTGCTGGGCAGCTAACGCTTTTGTGGAAGAGTTTCCAAGATTAAGAAGACCAAGGTGTAAGAGTTTTTCTTGTTCTCTTATTAAGGAATCACAAAAGGAGTCAAAGGAAGGGGCCTTGTATTCTTGTCCTTGACAAATGAAAGCTTCTCTTGTAGAATGGAAAGTGGAAACAAATACAGAGTAGGCTGGTCCTAACTTAGTAAGGATGGAATAAATAAGGTTACCATCATCTTTCTTAACTTTAACACCTTCCAAGAGATATCTAAGGGTCTTGAATTTTGACAAGAAATCTTCAATGCAAGAAAAATTATTAGGATCCAAAGTAAGCAGCTCATTTTCAAGTTGATGGGATCTAATTTCATTTTTAATCCCAAAAACTTTAGCAAGTTTTTCTAATGCTTCATGAGGAGTCTCAAGTCCTGCAATGTGGAATCTAAGATCAGGAGAAATAGACATCCCTATCAAACCACGTGCTTGATCTTGTCTATTTTCCCATTTTGCCGCCTTGTCTTCATCTTTGGGTTTCTTCTCTTGGTTTGTGGCTATTCTGAAGAGACCTTTACTTCTAAGTAAATCTTCCATGTATTCTACCCATTGGAAGTAGTTAGTGCTGTCAAGAATGACTTGGCATGGACTTTCCATTTTTTTAAAAAAAAAAAACTGAAGCTGAGGATGCTGAAAGTAAGTGTACCAATGGATAGATCTCGAAAAAATAGGCGGTTTTAAAAAAAACGGCTCTGAAAAAGGCTTCCGGATGAAGAAGTTATGGCTTTTTGAAAAAAAACTTGTTGACGTTGCCGGCAAAGTGCGCGAATGTGCGGGAATGAAAAAATCCGCCCCCACAAAAGGGAGACTTGAACCCAAGACATCTACTCTCTAAAAATAGCTTTGAACCAATTGATCTATACAAAATATTTGAGAGAGAGAGAGAGAGAGAGAGGGGGGGGGGGCCTCGATTTGCGTGCTTGCCTTGAAAAAGCTCTTTTTCCCTACAAAACACAAAACACAAAACCCAACACGAATATGCAAAGAAAAACGAACCTTGCAGCTCGAAGTTAGCTTTAGCCAAAAAACTAGAAATTTTTAAAAAAAATCTCAAGGTTAGCTTTAGCCGAAAAACTAAATATTTTTCTCAATGTTTCTGATTTTCCGAGATCACACTAAGGTGCAGGGAAAAGAGCATACGCATGAGAAAAATCCTTCCTTTCTGTTTCTGATTTGCCCAGATCGCACAGAGTCGCAGGGCAAAGAGCATACGCAGAAATGAAAGGTATAGATCCGGTAAAAAAAAAGGCTAAATAAACTGAGACCGAAATAAGCAGAGAGAAATTAACAGTAAACTGCAAAAAAAACACTGTATACCTCCCGATCTGAAAAATGACGCAGCTAGGGCTACCGGAAACCTTTTCGCATGAAACGAAAGGGGTTCCTCACTGGAACAGATGCTCCGAACGCAACAGAGCAGTCCTCTCGGCCCGAAAGCAGTCAGAAACAACAGATCTAGGAAATGACAGCCGCATGCAGTTCTACCGGCTTCAGATTTGGATCACCAACGGACGCGGCCCTCAAATAGCTCTGATACCATGTAAGAATTTACAGGGTAAGTTCCACAGAAAGAATACCAAAAGGACACCGCTCACAACCAGATCTCAAATCAATACACCAGTATTTTTGACGTGGTTAAAACCCTCAGAGTGCAAGGAGGGAAACAGTCCACGGCCTGTCCCAACGTGGGTACTACAGGCAATTTATTAATCAAAGAATGAAAATTTACATAAGCTTCTCTCATGCACGGATTACCCGAACAATGACCCTCCATGCGCTTTAAATAGAACTCATGGACCAATCGGGTGTCAAGCCACGGATCAAGTGTCGGTAATACCGAGGTGAGAGTGAACCGTCGGATCACTACATATCGTGACCGTCGGATTGTAAGTTACAAAATGTACAACGGTAAAGAAACACACTTTACCTAACTCTAACCTAACTCTATACTAGACCAAGTTGAACTTAACTATATCCTATGTGTCGGAATATCCTAACATAGACTTCATGCCCCGACACGAGGATATTTGCTATATTTAGTGACGGTTTCACTGAATACATTTCCTACTAGCAATGTCGGTGCTAAAGCTTAGTTACGAACTAGCGACGATCTAGGTTAAGAGAATTTGTTCCAACAATCGGCCTTCTGGATGTCTCTGGACCTGGTTGTTGGGTCAGTTTAGGTCGCCCTCCTCCCTCTGGAATGGTAGTTTCGTATTTTGTGCTACTTGCCCTGAGGATAAGCTCACTCTCCCTCATTTCATGGAGACTCCTTCTCTTATAAAATCACTCACCATTGCTATCATCTGCTAGTTCTTTTGGTTAGACAGTGTTGCTGCTGCTTTTGAGTTTGATAGATAGTTGGTGTGAGTGTGTTAAGTGTGGGATTGCTTTGTAGTTTGCAAGAAGGTGTGGAGTGCCCTTAACCTTGTGTAAAGCTTGTGAATAAGAGAGAGATATATTGCTATTTTGGAGACCCATCATTGAGAGTGAATGCTTGAAGAAACACACTAGTTGGACCCTCTGAGAAGGCTTGCGACGTCAAGACTTGGTTGTAAGCTTTACTCTTGATTTATTATTAATACAATCAATGATGAATTCCTATGTCTCATATGTAATTTACTTGATATCTCATGACTTCTTTACTTTATGAGTAAATATATCATTGTTGTTTCTCGGTTACGTGCTCTGTTGTTTCTTTGTGGTGTTTTAGGTTGATTTCTCATTAAGGAGAAGGAAACGTAAGCTGGAGCAACGCAATGAAACTTCATCAACCACCGTTTGAGGTAGGCCTCCAACGATGACTATTTAAGGGAATTAATTGTTGTTTTGTCCTTGCTCTTACTAGATCCACTCTAGGGCTAGAGGGGTTGCCTCTGTCCGTAGAGGGAACACTTTCCTACATCACAAGTTGGCGACTCCACTGGGGATCGAACCCAGAATCTCTGGTTTCGCAAAGATTCCACTGGGGAGTCCTTTGTAGGTTTCTTCTTTTAGTTTTCTCTTGTTTTGATTTTTATTTCATGTCTTTTGAATTTTGGGGATTAACTATCAGTCTTTTGGGTTACCTGGGTTGATCTGGGAAATCCCTCTATTGTCTGAAGGATTGACTGGTTTTTGTTTGGGAGTTTCTTGTTCGTTTGTCATTGTTTTTAAGATCGTCGCTGAAAATAGTTTAACAGTCGTGCTGACGTCACCTTGACTCTTTTGCAAAGTCTTGTGTGTCGCTGAATCTCATCGTACAATCACGACTACTCCTCAAATCGGCCCATCACGGAAGAGATGTGTACTCTCACGACGACGTCGCTCTATTGCTACAACTAGTGGCTGATCGTCCCTAGTTGCTTGTGTAATGCCTGCGATGATTCCTGTAGAATTGTTTTTTCAATTCTACCTCCTAAATTCACCAGTCCTGTTGATCCCTTGCTTTCTTTCTCTTGCTCAATAGCTTGTTTTTGACTGTTTATAGTTAAGGCACTCTTTCTTTGGCTTTATTGAATGAATCTTGCATTTTTAGCCGTGTGACCTAGTTTGTTCTTTTAGGTTCTTGAATTAATTGGCTTGGTTGCTGGTTTTCCCAAGGTTCATTTGCAACTTTCTTGTCAGTTTGTTTGAGCTTTCTCCATTACTTGTTTCTGGTTGATTTTTAGTGACGATTATTGAACCAATCTTTAGTATTGATTCGATTTCTTTTCACTACCGAACATAGATCACAATTGTTTGGATCGACCATGTTTTTCATGCTTTCTTGTTTGTTTCTTTTAAATTTAAAACAATCAAAATCAAAAGACTACATTCATTTAGTATACGAAAGTGAAAGTGTATTTGCATTTCAAGTTTTCATATTGGAAAGCAAATGATAAAATCCATCATCAGTAGTATTCATGCACTGTAGGGTTGATGTGTTTTTGCATTGTGTCTCTTGGCTTATCTTGGTTTTCTTGGTTTGGGAATGATCTCTCTACCCTCCTGTAGGTAGGTGTTCATTGAAGTAAAAGGATGTTTCACTCATTCTAGCTACATCCTAGGTTTTGTTGTATACATACGGTAAGGCCTGAAAAATGAAACATAATTCAAGATCAACTCTAAAATGAACTCAATGAAATTAACAATGCATTGGAACATAACGCACACTATTTATAGGTCTAGGCTAGAGACGTGCTCTGACATCGTTAAACCTAGTCACTATTGTTTTCACTCAAGGTTGGGTGATTCCTCCTTCTGTGACTCAATAGCGGTCTAGTATGGAATTGTGCTCCCAGTACCATCGAGTATATGTTAGGAGACCCCACTAGTTTATCATCCTATATCCCTAGGAAGCCGTGTCAGCTGCCTTGCAAACTATAACGCACCGAACACAGCATTTGGGAAGATTGACTGCCGTATGAGAAGTCCTTAGTTTTCATATGATCGCTAAGGTGTATATGCAGTTTTACAAGATGTTTGGTAAACCTTTTGCCTAGTTTCTCCAGAGTAGTTACTTTCGTTCCTTTTCGGACTCCTTAAAAGAAAAGGTCCATCTGAGCACTTGTCACTTCAGGCTCATTAAATATTCGAAGGCGACTAGAGTCATCTTTTTGTCCTTTTCTCGACTCTTTAAAGATGAAAAGGTCAATTTCTGTTCCTGTGTCTTAAAATTTATTCAGCCATGTTCACACTTACCCTGTTAGATCTTGTTGCGTTTTGGTTTGCGTAAGGTTATTTCTCCTTACTAGATTAGTTATCCCTAGGGATTTTGAGTTAAATCATCCTGGCGGAATCACCAATCCCGTCTCCCATTCCAAGTGACCAAGGATCCCCATCTTCTGTCGCTCCTGAGGTACCGGTTGCTAGTGATACTCTTCCTGTTATTCCGAGTATCCAACCGCTTAACTCTTGCACTCCGAAAGACGAGTCTTACGATATTTGTTGGAACCCCATTTGGGAGCCTTCCAAAGAAGATTTTCCCCTTACTCCTCCTAGTGTTTCGGTCTCAATGTCTTCTTCTGACATGGATGAGACGAACCCCGTCACGAGTGAAGAGTCCTTGATGACAAGTGGTGAAATTCCTATACCGATGAAAACTTCACCCTTCCATGTCACCTCCCTTGGTATCACGCTACCTTTACGTTATAATGCTCTAGCTGATATCATGGGTTCTGGGTCTCCCCTTACAAGTTCCATGTGGTTTCGTACTGTCACTCCGACTTCGGGATCATTCACTCCCCAGATTCACAATGTGACATTTGTCCTGACTATTCCAACTGTTTGTGTGGCTTCCTCAGCCCCCGTTATTAGTGTCGTCACTGCATCTTCAGTTGTGACCACTGTCGTCGGGCCTTTTGTAGGAATTTTGCACAGCGGCCCTTCGGCACCCATATCCAGAGTTGTTGACCCTTTTCTAAGTGCCCCAACTTCTTCTAGTTCCATTCCAGCAGGGGGGGCATATGATCAATATCTTCAAATTCCTCAGAATCTAGATCCTCAAAATCCGTTTAATTATTATGATTCTCAAGGAGCCCATATTTATCACCCTGGACCCATAGCATCTCAACCTTTTTTTGAGGTCTCGGTTCTCTTGTCTATTTCTTAGGGTACCATGGCTTACCATGGTGGCCAAGTATAGTCTTCAAATATTCAAGGACCACCCTATCAAGGTCAACCATCTTACAGACAGTAGTCTTATAGACAACAGTACTATGGGCAACAATATTCAGGGCAAACTATCGACCCACAAGGACAACCCATTATGGGACAACCTTCGGCCTTCGGTGGGTCTTCTTTCACGTACTTCAGGAAACCTTCTGGTAACCCAGGACAACCTTACATTCAACAAGGCCAACGTAGTACCTAGCAAGGGCACCCTTCTGGACAAGTTGGTCAGTCTCAAATTCAACAAGGCAAACCTTGTACCTAGCAAGGCCACCCTTCTGGACAAGTTGGTCAGTCTCAAATTCAACAAGGCCAGCCAATTTTCCAGCCTAATCAACCATCTGGTCAGTCTGGATAGCCTTGAGTTCCGCAAGGCCAACCCAATTCCCAGAAAGTCCAAACTTCTGGGCAAATGAGGCAACCTCAACCTCAACTGGGCCAACCTTCTAGCTACATGGCTCAACCTCTGTCTTCTCAAGGACATCCGTCTGGGCCTGCTCAACCGGGCACTCAAATGATTGTTGCTTCTCAAGCTCCACCCGGTTTTCAGCCCCAATATGGGCTCCAGACCCAACCCGGTCTTCAAATTCAGGTTGGATCCCAATCCCAACCTGCTTATCAAATGCAGCCTGGTCCCTAGGCTCAGTTTGGAGCCCAGCTGCCTTATGGTTTTTAGCAATCCCAAGGGAAAACCCAATTTTCCCCATACCAAAATTATCAACCACTGCAGGTGAATCCTTACCATAATTTCTAGCAACCATATGTTTCTCCTGCAGGCTAAGTTGGTAATCAGTGGAATGCTGGGGCTAAAATCTAGGGTCAACCATCCAGTTACAGCTATAACCCCTATGGAAAAAATCCCTACGGACAAAACCCTTATGGGCCAAATCCATCTGGAAAAAATCAATGGGGGCAACAAGCAACTGGGTGGAACTCTGGTGCTATTTCCTGCCCGCAGCCTTAGATGTCCTTTAACCCTCAATTACCTTTTGTAGCAACGTTGGAATTACCAGATGTGTCCAAACTGATAAATGATCCCATTCTTCATAATCTGTATTAGCCACCGGTTCCAACTAAAATTCCCGGTGATTGTCCCAAGTTTGACGGTAAAGATGGAGAAGATCCCCAAGCCCATGTCATGACTTATCATCTATGGTGTTCTTCAAACTAATGGCTTGATGATTCAATCCAACTCTGCCTTTTTCAACCGAACCTCACTGGCTCTGCTACTAAATGGTATATTGAGCTAGCTCGCGGATCTTTCCAGGACTTTAACTCGTTGGCTATGGCATTTTTAACTCATTTTCAATTGCCGATTCGATATGAAACGAGCACACATCTCCTGACATCCTTAAAACAGTCCACAACCATGCATATCTCCGATCATATCCATGAATGGAGATGACATCGCCATTTGATTAAGTTTTGGATTCCTGATCAGCTTCTGACTGACTAGTTCACAACCTCATTTGTCGGTTTGATAGCCTGGGACATTGCTATGGGGGCATGTGTAACTAAAGAGCAAGCTATTGCGCGTGCTTAGTACCTTGACTTGGTTTACTCCCAGTCCGGTACACTATATGATTATTTTTATGATGCTCTGAGGCCTGGAACTTCCAAAGCCCCACCATCACCATCTGTTGATGGCGTCATTGGTTCTGTCAATACGTCCTCTAAGAAATCTTTTGTGAACCCTGGGAAGCAAAAGTCGAACGCTTTGAATGAAAGCACTTCTTAGGCCGTATCCAATTCTGGTAACACTTTCAAGGTTAACGCCATTCAGTCCACCATGGTGGACAAAGCCTCAAAAGGGAAAAAGAAGGGAAAAGTAAAGAATAAGGCTGATCAACCGAAGAAGGATTCCCCTAAACCTCCACTCGAGGAAGGTTCCAAATGCAAGCCTAAGTATCCTTGCCTTATTTGTGATGAGGATCGCTATACTAAAGACTGCCCCAGGCAATCTGAAGTTAGTTGTTTGTTAAAAGGTGCCCTTGGGACCCCTGCCATGCTCAAAGAGCCTTTTCCCTCACAGCAAATGCAAATGGTGGTCGATCCATCTCAGTCCTCTTCTCCCTTTGGTTCTCAGGTATTTATGGTTGGGACAATTCCCATCAACATTAGTACTCATGCAAAAGAGTATTTGCCACCTACCAGGAAGGAGACTGCGGTCCCCTCTAGTGCTCCCCCGTCCAGTTCTGGTCCCCTCCATATCGAGCGACTTAGCACTAAAGTGATCATTTGACCTCCTCCTAAAGGGGTGCTCCAGAAGTATTCTTGCAACCCTAATTCTCGTGCTACTCAGCACTATAGCATCATTGAGGACTTAGCCCAGGCTCCGTCAGCTATGTCTGCATTATAAGTCCTCCAGAGCTGCCCCTCTCAGAGGAAGTCCTTGCTGTTGGCTATCGGTGGCATTGACCCGGTAGACAGTCATATATGGAGACTGCCTCACCAAATTTCCTTCCTTATTTAGGTCATCATCAATTCTAAAAATATTCATCGCACCATCATTGATGAAGGTGCTTCTACTTGCATAATGTCTGTTGCTTGTTGGAAGGCTATCGGTTCTTCGACTCTGAGCCAGTCTCCTACGACCTTGGAAGCCTTTGATGGGAGAGAGTCTCGTCCTTATGGTATACTCCAACGTTTTCCTATTACTCTAGAAGGGAAGACAGTCGAAGTGGAGATCGAAGTTGTTGATGCCAATTTAACTTACAACCTCCTTTTAGGATGAAGCTGGACATATGCCATGTGAGCCGTGGCTTCATCTCTATTTTGTGTTATTCATTTTCCTCATCAGGGGAAGATCGTCACAGTAGACTAGTTGTCCTTCTTCGCCTCCTCCTCCTCTAATGGCAACATGCCTTTCGTGGAGCATACCTCCATTCCATGTGAGAGTGTGGGTGCTGGACTCTTTAAAGATCTTGCCCTTATGGGTGTTTTCTCACTCCCACCTCCCAATATCACTCCCATTAATATGATTTCTATTCGCTCTGATCCTTGGGTTCTTCCTCCTATTGATCAGATAGAATCCTGGGGCACTGACATTCCATTGAGTCCTACTGACCTCAACTACGTCGAAATTGTTTTTGTATCAGCTCCATCCCCTGAACCTGATCCTTCGAGCAGAGCCCTCAACTCGTACCCTCAATCCCCTTGGCTTGGAGATGTCGCTTCTTCAAACCCTTTGAAGGAAATTTTTCCGACTGATGAAGTGATTATTGAGACCATGTCTTTTGAGGAACCTCCTTGGTCTGATCATCACCATCGTTCCTCATTTCTCCCTACCCATCAAGAAATGCTTACTTGTCTCGAACGGTTTGCTCCTTGTTTCCCCTCCCAACCCCTTCAGACACCCATATAAATTCATCAAGTGTCTTCTGAAGGGATATGGGGAACATTACGCAAACTCAACCAATCAACATCTCTGTTAAACCAGGGATTGTCAAGCACATCCATGTTGGAGTAACTTGTACTCTGGATGAGATTCAGCTTTATACTAATCTTTTTCGTGAATTTCATGATGTGTTCACTTGGTCTTCTGAAGAGATGCTCGGCATCGATCCTAGCATCATGATGCATGAGATACATACATATCTGGGTGCCAAACCTATTCAACAACGTCTATGCCCCGTGCATGCCCGAAAGGCTGCAGCTATTAAAGCAGAAGTTGAAAATCTTCTTAAGGCTGGCTTCATTTACACTATTCCACTCATAGATTGGGTTTCTAATATTGTCCAATGAAAGTTGCATGCACCTCCTACTCCTTTGCACCCGGTCGTTACCGTTGGCCCTTTTGCAAAATGGGGCATTAATTCTATGACCTGTAACCCTCGCTCGGCCGGGGGGCATGGGTATATCATCGTTGCCGTTGATTATTTCACGAAATGGGCTGAGGCGATGCCTACACTATCCGAAGATGGTCACACAACAGTGCAATTTTTATTTAATCATGTCATTTCACGATTCGGAGTCCCTCAGGCTATCGTCACTGATCACGGAAAACATTTCCATAATCATATGATGACTGAGTTAACGACCCAGCTAGGCTTGCGGCATGATAGCTCGACACCGTACTATCCTCAGGCCAATGGCCAAGTGGAAGCTGTCAACAAAGTTTTAGTCACGATGCTTCAACGCACCATTGGCATGCACAAGTCCAACTGGCATTTGATGTTGTTCTCCGCCTTATGGGCCTACCGAACTTCAGTGAAGGATGCCACTAGGTTCACCCCATTCCAATTGGTTTACGGTCTAGAGGCTACCCTTCCGATTGAGTGTGAGATCCCTTCTCTTAAATTAGTCGTCGAATTACTCCCCAACACTACTCTGGTAGAAGAACATATTCTCTACCTAAAGCGGCTAGACAAGACTCGCCGACTAGCCTCTATAGCCATTGAAGCACAAAAGAAGAGAGTGAAAACTCACTTCGATCATACTATCCATCCTCGTTCTTTCATTGAAGGAGATTTAGTCCTGCTTTATGATCAAGCAAATGATAAGTTGGGGGCAGGAAAATTCGAGCCTATGTGGCATGGGCCTTATATTGTGAAATGAGTTTTGCAAAAAGGGGCCTATGAGATGATTGATTATGAAGGGAACCCTCTAGATAAGCCCCGAAATGGGCTTTATCTAAAAAATATTATGCATGACTCTCATGCATTTGATTTTTACATATGTGTGTTTTTAGCAGGTGTGTTGTGTGTGTGTTTTTGTGTCTGGCTTGGTGTGTAGGCATAATTGCCACTTATTGTGTCTCTTTTCTTCTTGTCCAGATGTCTGGTACACCTTACGTTGGTTTCGCTAATGGTGCCTTCCACAGTACCTGGAACCTTTCTTCTGCGGCATGGGTGATCTATGATCCTCACGATGAGTTAGTAGACCTTCAAGGTGTTTGTCTGGGTTGCATCACAAACAATGTCGCTGAATACAGTGTTGTCATTGAATTACTGACCGAGGCCATCAACCTTGATATTCATACATTGGTTATGAATATGGATTGTTAACATGTTGTCCACCAGCTTAACGGGCGTTATTCTGTCAGAGATCACCGGATTTTAAGGTTGTATTTACGTGTTAAATTGTTGGAAAGAAATTTTTATTTTATTACATATCAACATATTCCAAGAAGATTAAACACATTAACTGATGCATTAGCAAATCATGTGTTAGACAGACATTTACGCAACATGTAATCAAAATAGCATATAGAAGCATTCAAAACAAAATAATGAAACATAGGAATATGTATATATATATAGATATATCGTGTGGCGCACCGAGGCACTCAAAAAATAAGTGTATATGTCCAAATAGAGTCTATCCTCTCCATACATCTGAGACACATGTCTCTCCAAAACCAGCAAGAAATAAAAATTGTGGTGGGTTATGCTCCCTATAGCACACCACTGCTCGTGCGACTCTCCTCAAGAGTATGTGCACCCTAGGTATCACCCCTACTGTATGTATCTAGTACTCTATAGGGACCTCCTTGATTCCCCTGTAATCAGGGATCTCCTCTGTCAGGCCCTCGAGATTGTGGGCCATTGTCTCCACTCAACTGCCAGCTGGGGGAACCAAGGCCAGCTCTTTGATGCCCTGTGGATCCCTCCATTCCTCTGGAGCTAGTCCCAAAGGCCTCTCTCGTCCCATGTCTGCAAGTACCATAGATTAAATCATTAAGACATATGCATAAAAAAATCTAAAAAAATATCATAAAAGACAAAATATAAAAATAGTGTGATCAAGTGTTTTACCTCCATCGTCCCACTGCTCGCCAGCAGGCAGCTACATGTCAGGGTCTCCACAAAAATCCATACAGGCATATGGCCAGTCCTCAACAAAGATCATTTGGCGATCTAGCCACTCGCGGAATAGTGTCCCCCATGACACTAGTCGTCTGCCACCCCCTCATGGCATAACATGTGCCCACCGTGTGATCCGGGTCTCCTGTGGTCTGGGCCTGTCCAAGTCCATATCCTGCAATTGAAGTGCCGGCACCTGCTCCAGCATGAGAAGGATCAAGATAGACCTGTAACCAAATTTCTTCGCGTCCCAGCGATGACATTTGGTGAGCTATCTCTTCATGTTGATTGTCACCACTTCCGCCTAGTTGTACATGGTCAAGTTGAGGCAATCAAAAGCCAACCAAAGGTGGGTCTTTGTTGCCTCGTGTTGGGCTTGGGAGCCCACTGCCCTCATCACCATAAATAGAACTGAGCGAAGAACCAAGTCTTCCACCGTGGGAATTGCCACTTTCCCGCTAGTGTTTGATTTGCGTGCCCCCGGGCACACTCGTGCTATCAGCATGTCCAGTGATTTGCCCCCGGTTCGTTGGCCCTCTAGAATCGGCCTCTCACCATGACGGGACAATCTGGTCAGGAAATATATGTCCATAGCATCGAACTCAATGTCTCTGCCCCGGATAATGAACTTTCCGTCTGTTGGGTTCCAAGCACGAATTAGCAACTCTAACAAATCGGGTTGAGCTCAAAGATGCAGAGTGAGGAAAAATTTTAGTAGCCCGCAAGCACATAAAGCATTTCGGCACCCAACATCATTGAATGCTTGCTCATCGTTGATATCGTGAGTTTGTTCTTGCCAAAAAAATGCCATGTTTCCCTACATTAAAAGAAAAATGAATTAGAGCTCTTTTCATAAATTTAAATCCATAATTTATACAAAAATTCAACTTCACGTCACCGTCGCAGCTGTTTTCAAAACAGCGGCGACGACGCAGAGTCAATAGTTCATTTTTCCCGCGATCGTCGCGAGAGTACATTTGTTTCTCATGATGAACACTGAGGTGGTACATGTAACCACTCTCGGTCATCGCAGACCCAAGCGGCTTTTCTGCGACGACTGAGAGGCGGACTCGGATTTGAAAATCCACCTAAACCCACCTACCTAACACTAAATTGCATAAAAAAAACTACTGAAATGCAGCACAAGGAAGAATGTACTTACTTGGCAAAGGTTCCAGGATGACCCGTGGATGAATGAGGCCAGAATTATCTTGAGAAATTCGCTCAGGTTGGTGCTTCAAATAACCAAAGGTAAAATGTGCAATGTAAATGGTAAAAAAAAATGAATTATCCCACCCTTTTTATAGTAATTTTTTGGAAAAAATTTAAAAATTATATTAGATATCATTTTTGGGATTCAATTGCGTTAAGTAAGTCATTCACGTTCGACCATTTTCATGAATCCCAAAAATGATATCTAATATAATGCACTGCGTAAATCCCCTATACTAAAAAATTATACTTTAGGGTGTGGGTTTTTTTGTTTATATCACATTTTTAATTAGGGTTTTTGGGTTTTAACTGTATTTCCGCATATATTATTCGTTTATGTCGAATGGGTCTTACGTTTGACGTGTTTTGTGCAGAGCTATAGGTGGCGAGGTTACGTCACATTTTATATGCACTTGATCCGTAAAGTCTTCTTTAATGCTCTTTTTCGACTTAAAAGACGAAAAGATTACCGAGTTATTAGTTTTACTTGCGCCTGCAGGTTCTTCCAGGTGGTGTTCCAATTCAGACAGTTTCATAAAGCATTTCACCCCTCCCACTCTCTCGGACTTCATACTTTAGGGGGCATCTGTTACACAATAATTTGTCATTACCTTCACCCCAGTCCTTCTACTGTGTCATGTGTCTAGTAAAACATGCTCACACTAAACAAATGCTCTCTTATGTTGCCAATTGACCCACTTTTCCTAAGTTTTCTTCCTCGTCGCGAGAATTCACTTAATATACGTGATGAACATCTATCATAAACAGTCCAGTCGTGCCCCCGTCGCAGGAGTACATCTATTTCCCGCAACGGTCAGATTTCATGCCTCGGCGTGAAGATAATTACTATCTTTAGCGACGGTTTGACTGAATACATTGCCTACTAGCGATGTCGGTGCTAAAGCTTAGTTATGAACTAGCGACGATCCAGATTGGGAAAATTTGTTCCAACAGTCAGCCTTCTGGATGTCTCTGGACCTGGTTGTTGGGTCAGTTTGGGTCGCCATCCTCCCTCTAGCATGGTAGTTCCATCTTTTGTGCTGCTTTCCCTAAGGATAAGCTCCCTCTCCCTCATTTCATGTGGACTCCTTCTCCTATAAAATCACTCACCATTGCTATCATCTGCTAGTTCTTTTGGTTGGATAGTGCTGCTACTTCTTTTGAGTTTGATAGATAGTTCATGTGAGTGTGTCAAGTGTGGGATTTCTTTGTAGTTTACAAGAAGGTGTGGAGTGCCCTTAACCTTGTGTAAAGCTTGTGAATGAGAGAGAGATATATTGCTATTTGGGAGACCCATCTTTGAGAGTGAATGCTTCAAGAAACACACTGATTGGACCCTATGAGAAGGCTTGCGATGTCAAGACTTGGTTGTAAGCTTTACTCTTGATTTATTATTAATACAATCAATGATGATTTCCTATGTCTTTTATGTAATTTACTTGATAGCTCATGACTTCTTGACTTTATGAGTAAATAGATCATTGTTTTTTCTCGATTACATGATATGTTGTTTCTTTGTGCTGTTTCAGGTTGATTTCTCATTAAGGAGAAGGAAACAAAAGCTGGAGCAGTGCAACAGAACTTCATCAACCACTAATTTGAGATAGGCCTCCAACGATGACTATTTAAGGGAATTAATTTTTGTTTTGTCCTTGCTGTGACTAGACCCACTCTAGGGCTATAGGGGTTGCCTCTATCCAGAGAGGGAACACTTTCCTGCATCACATGCAGTTTTATGGTTGATTGTGTAGTTGGCGGGGTCAAAGAGTCCCCACATTGCGACAAAGGCCCAACTGTTGCTTGCAGTTGACTGTGTCCAGCCAAAGATGTTCAACTAGTGTGAAGCATTGCTTCACCAGTTGAAGGTAGAATTAACAGCATGCAAGACTCGTACCCAACACAGTTTTGGGTATGCTACTATCATAGTCTCATTCTTCCTTGAGAGGGTACCTGTTATGCGCCCAAGGATGAGCTTAGGGCCCTTTGATCCGAGGGAGCAAAGGCAGGGTCGCTGGTCATCACTCGATCCTTGCACAGGAGGAGGACTGATCCAACATTTCTTTGATGAAGCTTTCTTCTAGTGGCTTCATGGCCAAATTGTGATTATTGATGACTATGCTTATGAGAGCATGGACTTTACTGGTGACCCAGACTTGATGCTACCTCCCGGGACCAACTGGGGTCCTCAAGGTGAGACTAATTTTTTATAGTACTTTAAGTGTTTTTTAGCTTTTGAATGTTTATGTAATCTCTTTATAGGAGTAATTACTACTGACATAAAAATTTATGCTTAACACAGATGTGGCACCATTACGACCCGTAGGCGAACCTCACCATATGCGATGAGGAGGCTAACTACCTGCTAGAAGGGGCGATGCCAACAGTCTCTGCGAGGTTCTGAGGAACCTGGAGGGTTTGACCATGGGTGTCCCCCCCCTTCCTATGATGGAGATTCCTGCTCATATGCAGCGGCACACAGTCGGTGTACCTGAGCAGTTCCTTGCTCCTCTTCGGAGGGTAGCTAGAGCAGTTTTAGCATTTCAGGAGCAATAGGCTCTTTTAGCAGGTTTTTTGGTGTAGCCACATGGGTGTTTGTAGCTAGGTGTAGCCATTTTTTAAAACATCCAAGTTTTGGAATATTTTGATGTAAAAGATTGGATTATGATCTATATATATATATATATATATATATATATATATATCTATATATATATATATATATATATATATATATATATATATATAGATAGATAGATAGATAGATAGATACAAACATTTTTGGTATTTTGATGGTGTAAATGTGTTTTTAAATGTTTTTTGCAAATTTTTTTAACTTAGTAAATGTTTTAATATTCATGCATGCTTCTATAAAGAATCAGGCAAATGCCAATCCAAGACATAGTTAGCTAATGAATCAGCAACCGTATTTAATTCTCGACGAACATGTTCATATGTGATTATTTCAAATCGACGTTCCAAGAGTCGTACTCTTAGATAATGATGCAACAAGGTTGGATTACAAATGTGATAACGGTTTTTCAATTGCATAATGACTAGCTGGGAGTCTAACCTGACCACCAGATTAGAGATGCCCCCTGATGACACTTCTGTGAGAAGTGAAACGACAGAAATGTACTTAGCAATATTGTTGGTGGCATTACCAAGAAAGACCGCCCCGGAGCAAAAATAGTTCCTACTTGGGTATGTAGATAACTCAAGCAGCTGATGCAATGTGTTGTGTGTGATGACTGGCACCATCCGCATATCCTACGTATGCTAAGGGTAACGAAGACATATTCATTGTGAGAAGAATGTATGAGACAAGTAATCCACTAAATAAAAAAAGAATCCAATGACACCAAAAAGGGAAGAAAAACTTATGAATACATAAAATTACAAAGCACCTGCCCAGTGCCATACTAGGCAGAATACGTTTTTAGATAGAGCCCATAGCTGGGCTCCTTGAGCGGGACTCCTTCCTGGTCCTGCAGTTCATATGCCCCTGTGGGGAGGACTTTCTTTATGACATAGGGACCTAGCCTTCTGGGTTGAAGCGTGCATGCATCTAAGAGGTCATCTTTTGGATGATAGAGCAACACAAGGTCGCCCTCTTGGTAAGAATGAAACTTAAGCTCTTTGAAAAATAGGGATGATACCTCGCACCTATGAGCTTCAATTGCCAAATTGGCATCTCGATGAGTTTTATCGAACTGTTCAAGGTATAGTAAGCGTTCTTCTTCGGCAGTAGTGCCGGGCAGAGGTTCAACGGCTATTTCCAGGGAAGGGATTTGACACCTAATGGGTTTTGCATCATTGTAAAGCTGGATTTCATGCATGACAGTAGACAAATTAATGTCAAGCATTTCCTCGTGAGACACATCATGGGATTCCTTAAATAGGTAGGTGGAGCTTGCAATTTGCTCAAATTTTCCATTAGCTCAAATCTGGATTTTTTCCACAACGCCTGTCCTAACAGAAATATCGATGGGAAATGATTTGGAAGTGTTGCCCATGTTTTCGTCCGCATCCAAATTTTGGACAGTCGCATAGGGTGAGAAAATGATTTTTAGTATGTCAGGGGACATGATTTGAAGAGGCATCATGTCCGAATCAGATATCGAAACACGATGGGGCCAATCCTTTGGATGTTGCTCTCCAAAACTCATGATTTCTCAAACAGCCTCATCCGTAGGTAGGATTCGATCGAGTGAATCTAAAGGAGAAGCGGTTATGGGAGGGGCGGTGGTACCGCCGGCAGCAACCAACTTGATTGGAGATCTAGATGCAGTTTAAATCACTTGGTAGGCCAATTCAGCTGGTGACAGCGGCATTTGTTCTCTGAATGTGTCAAGGTCTGAAGGAGCTGGCAGGGTGCATGGATCAATCAGTTCATGAGGAAAAGATGAAATCATGTTGACCGTCTATGAAACCTTGGGCGGCTGAAGAGGAAAACAACCCATGAGGGAAGAAGCCTTCAGTAGACTGGTACCTAAACTGACATAAGAGTCAGTTCCACCTCCTACTAGGGGTACGGAGCCACATGGTAATGGGGAATAATCAAGGGTACAGAAAGACAACTGATCTACTATAACTACCTTTCCATCCAATGGAAATATGATGATGCGAAAGACAGTAGATATAACGAACGACATGGCATATGTCCAATTGCGACCCAACAAGAAATTATAGTAAAGTTTTTTGTCCATGACTTCTATGTCCACTGTTACGGTTTTCCCACACAAAGTGATGGGGAAACTGGCTAGGTATCCTTTTGGGATAAAGGTGTGGCTATCAAAAGCTTTTAGGGAGTTCGACATTGGGGATAGGGTTGGAGAACCCAGGGTGAGCCAACATGAAGCCGACATGACGTAGGTAGAAGCACCTTGTCGATGATAGTTTTGTGTATACCTTTACCTTTTGTAGTTATATGCACTTGGAATGCAAGCTGGTGAGAAAGGGGAGGTTTACACTTGTCCATTTTGAAAATAGAAAGTGTCGACTCCTCTGGGTCGATACCACCTATAGCTGAAAACAAAGCTTTCCATTGTGTTGAGCATGTTTGTAATACTTCGAGCATCGACATAGCCAACGACGCTCGCGACAAATCTTCTACAATGTTGTAGTGTTGGGCGGCACGTGCAGATGTATTGTGTGTTGTGCATCGAAGTGCCCCTTTTTGGGGTCGAATTACAAGGTCCGAAACCAGCCTTTCGGTATGCAACTCATTGGGCGACGGTGAGTTTGGACTTGAGGAAGGTTTTACTACATGAGCGACAGGAGCTCCATAAGATTTGGCTCTTGTGGCAAGATCTACAGTTTCAAATGTGTAAACGGTAGAAGATCCTTCTACAGCTGAAGGATGTTGTGAACCATTATTGCCCCCTTGCAGGGGTTGTAGTGGGTTTGCAATCATATTTTGCTGTTGTTGAGTGGGAAAAGGATTTCTAAGGACAGCAGGAGCCTTACCAGTATCCTTTTTAGTAAGGTATTCGATGCATTCCTGAAGCTGCAGAAAACGCCAAGCAAGGAAAATTTTAAGGATGGAAATTTCTTTTGAAGTTTCAAACATTGGCGAATCTCACTAATCCCTAATATGCAAACTATAAAATGTGTATTGATATATTTTTAAAATTATTCAAATCTATAATGATTTTATATATAGTCTCTATATAATGTTGGCGATTTTTGAGGTAAAATAATTTTATATTCTAAAATTTGGGCGAATCGTCTTTTATAAAAATTGGTAATTGGCGAATCGTTTTTTGGAAAAATCAAGGAAAATTAGCCCACTGGGCGAACATTAGCCCCTAAAATTTTCCATGACGCCAAGTCGTGTGGTCTTCAGCACAGATGTTGCATGGATATCTGGGGGGTTTATCCTTTTCTTCGTCAGTAGGAGCAGCGGCCTTTTGTTTTGGGTTTGGCTACTTTGTTGAATGCTCCTCAGAAGGAGCAGTGTTTTTCTTATTCTTCTTGTTCTTGCCACTGGATTTTTGCGTACACTACACAGAGTTTATCGTAGTGGCAGGGAGAGTAGTCAATTTGGTAGAGGGGTCCACTAACATCTCGTTGATGTGACCGCTGAGTTGTTTTACAACAACCCCAGAGGTGGCACTGACAAACCTGTCAGCGTGCACTACGTGGTGTTGATTAGCATAAATGTTGGGGTTGCCAGGGGCATTGGGGATTATGTCATAAAGAGTGCCAGACTATGAATATATCAGATCTAAGTGTTGGGCATGACATATGGATTGGTCTTTTGTGACCGCACCACCTAGAGTGACATCTCTAGTGATTTGCTGGAGTAAGGACTTTCAAAACCAGTCCGTTAAGAGAAAGTCTGGGATGGGAGCTTTAACTAACCTCTGCCTACGTCTCCATTCATGTATATGATCAGAGATGTGGGTGGCGGTAACCTGACGAAATGAAGTGAGGAGCTCTATCCCAGTCTCATAGTAGATGGGTAGCTAGAAGTGCTTTAGGAATTCCATCACTAAAGTGTCCAAGGTGTTTACTGACACACGTGGTAACCCAATATACCATTTCGCTGTGTTGCCAGTGAGGGTGCGGGGAAAAAGACGTAACTGGACAATATCATCCACCATAGAGTTTGAGACATACCAAAGATTATAGGTGGTGATATGGGTGCCTGAATCCTCCCCTTGCTTTCCATCGAACTTGGGGATGTCCGTTGGCATCTTATGCAGGATTGGAGGCCATTTTAAGTTGTGATAGATGGGGTCGTTTTTCAGCTTGTATAAGTTGGGTATGTCCAATGTTGCCAAGAAAGGCAGATAGTTAGGTGCCCCCGACTCGGACCATGGTGATGATGGATGACTTGAGGAGCTTTGCACTCCTCCCATGTTTGGTTCCCAATATTATACATGGGTTTTGTGGTGTGGCAGTTGCTTTGAGGTATGGTGTTGTAGAGTGGATTTCCATGAAGATTTTGATACTGAGGTATAGAATTTCCCCCATGATAAGTGGTACCCCCTTGACTCATTTGAATATGTGAGTAGGGTGCCCCCATGGATTGGTTGGGAATCCCTTGAGGATACCCACCCAACACAGAACTAACCATTTTTCCTTGATTGACAGAGGAAGTGCTCATGTCAATTAGCGACTGACCATGCATGACTGAGAATGGAGGGGGAACTGTTACGTTCCCTACTAGCATGTGCATACTGGGAATCCCCCCAAGTATATGGATCTGGTGTTTTGAACTATACAACGGTGGCTGAACGTGTTGTTGGTAGTATGTGGCATTTGTCAAAGGTATGCAATTTGACACGAAAGGAGTGGAACCCAGCATCTGCTTGGTCTAGCTCATAGAGGGTGCCATGTGAGTGGTTGTACCTGGGACAAATGGAATAACAAGATTTTCCATTACTGGTGTTGTGATGACAGTCGACTGGGGAAGTGGTGGAGGGCCAAATGTGTCCTCAAAGTTCCATGACTTGTTAGTTGTCGACGGGATAGATGGAAATGTTCCAACTACTGAAGCAGGAAGTACAGGTACCACGGGAGCCAAGACCGATTCTAATGGATTTGTGAGTGGAGGGTTAAAGGGAGGAAGAAATCCTTTGGTAAAGAAATCCTCTGGAAAACTTGAACCATTAGTTGTCCAAACAAATCCCGTGTAAGATCTAGGAGACTGATCCCCTGAAGATGGGGAATCCGGTTCAGTGGAACTCGGCAGATCTTTCACAATGAGTGGAGGAAGTCCTAACAATCGTCTAGATTGACGAAAAGGGCCGAATGTAGCCATGGTGACCGTTAATTTTTATCAATAAATTTTATCATGATATTTGTTAAAGTCGCAAAATGATAACACTCATGTGCCTAAAAATATAAAAAATACACTAAGTTTATCAATCAACAAACAGAGGGAAAATACCTTGTCTGATAAGCACTGATCACCGGAGATGAAACCCGGTATCTCAATGAATAATAGAGAAGGATGGCCAGATGTACAGTTACGATTTATTTAGAGCTTCACCCGAACCTCAGATTAAGGGGCCAAGTACTCTCGTGAATATGAGCACCGTCCTAAAAACTGAAGACAAAGTAGATCCATCTGTGTTAGGTACCAGGACAGCCCACCCCAATCACCTTGTGTAAGTCCCTATAAGTTTGGCCACTAAAGATACCTCAAATCACAGACACCATTGGGGGGGACATAGTCATAGACAACACGCTGTGTGGGCAGGATACCTGAGTCCCAAACTCAGTTCTGAAATCCCTGAAGGGACCCCCAATACACAAAATACCCAAAGGAGCTGTAAGAGAAGGTAGGATACCTTCACTTACAGTCTGATGTTGTCTCATATTTTGTTCTGCTTTTATTGGAGTGGTCCTGATAGTATGAGTGCAGAAGGAATTTTTCTCTCTTTTAATGACACTAGTTTGGTTTTCAACCTTGGGCAGTTTATTCACACTGCTTAGCCCAAGATCCTAGCCCGCACTAATGTTCGTTTTCTCAATAAAGAGTTACTGATTGATTTTAGGTAAATTTTATGTCTACTTGATTATTGTCTTCGGTAGGGGAGTTGACATATGAAATGTGATGAGACTCTCACTCAATAAATCATGCAAAAGACAATGCTTTGAAAAAAAATCAATTCGATGAAAACAAGTTATATTCTACACATTCATATTTTTCACATATTCATATTATGTCTATGAATCCTAATCATTTGAACACATGCATAACCAAAAAACTTCTTTCCAATGTTTCGTAACAACTACTTATAACCAAAATAGAGAAGCTTTTAACCAACTAAATAGAAGGATCAATAAAAATGTGGGTCTCTCTTTCGTAAAAAATGTTTTTAAGAAAGAAAAACAAAACTTTTTTCTTAAAAATAAATTTCTAGGACACCAATTTTATTAGCAAAATGCAGTAACAAATCTTATTTCAGTCCATGAGAAGGCTTCCCACCCCTATTGGCTTACAACCACTGCTGCAAATCAAATTCTTGGGAGACTAACGCTTTGTAACTATGGCTACAGAGAGTTAGTAGGTCCACTAATGCTCCCTGTGAATAGGCATAGTGCTTTAAAAAGCTCTGCGTAGCATGCTAACTTGCATTAGTGAGGGAAATCACTCAAACCAAGGACTTTCAAGATCAAATTCTGAGGTGAATACTTGTAGGCAAGATGCATCAAGATTTTTGGTGGGTCAGAAAAGGATTGTAGAAGTATAGGGAGCTAAGATAAGGAGGAGAAACCAAGAAAACGTCCAAGCAAACTGAGAACTAGATGTATAGTCCCTAGTGGAGTCGCCAATTCTACTATGGGGTAAAATGCACAGTGTATGAAGAATGAAAATACCCTCAAAGGCCTTCTCGGGACCTTCAACAGACTATAAGATTATCGGCAATGGTTACAGAGTTACATGCATGTTCATATACAATAATCAACTATCAAAGCATTAGAAGTAGATTACCTCAAGTCTCCATGTAGGTTTGTTTGGAGATCACAATGCAGCCAAGAGGAAATCCCTCAAAGCTCGCTCCAAAAGCAATCCTGCACCAATAAGAGACAAGTGTAATCACAATATCTAACTCTGATGATCAATACATGAATATATCAAAGAACATCTAATTGCATACAACTAAGCTACTCATATAAACATGTGTTCAACAAACAAATTAATGGATGATGATACCGACACTGTAGAGTAGACAACACAACTGTTTTTCTGTATTTATAATGGAAGAGTGGTTACAACCATCTATTGTATCAGCCTTCCTCTACCCCTTCAGCTTCTCTCTCTCTCTCCCTTCTTTCTCACTTCTGATGATATGAGACAATGCTCAACAACTAAGTAGGCTATCCTTTCAAATGCTCTGACCCCTACTTTGCTTATATAGCAACTGAGTTAGGGTTTCCAAGTTCCTCCTTGAGTTCATTAGGGAAAAAGCAATGAAATTGCCCTGATTTCAAGCTCTATCCCATTTGCCTCCTTCTTTTTGATTGGAAATCCTCTAAATATCTCGATTTTGGATGTTTCCTTGCTTTTATTGCATAAATTTAGGAACAAATATCTAGATATTCATGAGTCAATTCGTTCCTTTGAACCATTGAACTTCATCAAGTTTCACTAACATTGTCCCCTCACAAGAAACATGAGTTAGTGGGGTCACTAACGCTCCCTTATGCTTGGTAACAAGCTTTATAAAGAAGGTTGTTAGTGTTAAACCAGCGTTAGTGTGGAATCTAGGCCTATAATTGTTGTCTCTGCTTTAGTCATCGTGTCTTTCCCCTCTGAGTTGATGAGGAGGTCAATTTTTTGTATAATAGCTGTCACTTTCTATCCTTATATCTCCCTGCACTAACCCCATACTTGAACACAATCTCTACAACCAAACTGCTTCCTTGCTTGCATGAGTGGCTGCCATGTATTCTGCCTCTATAGTTGATAGTGCCACTATAGATTGTTTCTTACTCATCCAACTGACTGCACCTCCAAATAGGTTAAACACATACCCACTTGTAGATCTTCTCTGATCCAGATCTCCAATGTAGTCTGCATCAACAAATCCATGAATATCCAACACTCTATCTAATCTTGGTCTTCCTTGGTAGCACAAACCATAATCACTAGTGCCACGCAAATACCTGAAAACCCGCTTCATTGTTTTCCAGTGCTCCTTCCCTAGTTTTGACATAAACCTGTTCAATACTCCCACTACATGTGCAATGTCTGGTCTAGTACAGACCATTGCATACATCAGGGTACCGACTGCACTTGCATATGGAACATGGGACATGTCCTCTTCCTCTTCTTGTGTCTTGGGACACTGTTCAACAGATAACCTCACACCTACAGGAATAGGAACCTTCACCAGTTTACTATCCTGCATATTAAACCTCTAAAGTATTGTCTCGACATACTTCCTCTAGTTTAACCATAGCTTCCTCTTTTCCTGGTCTCTTTTAATTTCCATGACCAAAATATAGTTTACAGCACCAAGATCTTTCATGTCGAATTTGGAGGACAATTGGGTCTTCAAATCCTAGATAATTTCTTTGTCATTTCCAACTAGCAACATATCATCCACATACAAGACCAGATAAATAACACAGACACCAATTAATTTAAAATATACACAGTTATCTGCTTTTCTTCTGGTGAAGCCAAGTCCCTGTATAAATGTATCAAGTTTCTGATACCACATCCTTGGTGACTATTTTAACCCATACAGTGACTTCTTTAACTTGCATACCATTTCTTTCTTACCCTTCATCGCAAAACCTTCAGGTTGCTTCAAGTAGATCTCCTCTTCCAGATCACCATGAAGAATGATGTCTTCACTTCCATCTATTCTACCTCAAAATCAAAAGCAGCAGCAATAGATAAAAGTAATCTAATAGAAACTACCTTGGCAACAGGAGAAAAAATATCACCAAAATCAATTCCCGACACCTGGGAATAACCTTTTGCTACCAACCGAGATTTTTATTTCTCCACCTTTCCTTATGCATTTGTGCTCATTTTGAACACCCATTTGCTGCCAATGGGTTTCCTTCCAGCCGACAACTCTAGCATATACCAAGCCTCATTTTTCTACAAATATGCCATTTCATCAACCATGGCCTCCTTCCAGAATTTTCCATCCTCTGAATCTACTGCTTCCTTAACAGTTCTGGGATCATCATTAGTAATAGATAAAGTAAAATTTGAATAGAAAGCAGATGGACTATACCTTTCTAGTTGCCTTCTTTCTTGAACTGTTCTTCTCACACCCAGAGTTTGTGGCTCTTCATCTTTTGATTCCTCCTCTGTTGTAGAGTCTGATTCTTCCTCCTTAAGCTCAAACTCTATCTTCTCAGGTTCCTTTGGTTGGACTTCATGTTCAATAAAATCTTTCACCTCTTTGAACACCACATCTCAGCTGTAAACAACCTTCCTTTTTACTGGGTTCCAAAGCTTATATCCCTTTAAACCATCCTTATACCCAATAAAGATGCACTTTTCAGATTTACTATCCAACTTGGTTATTTTCTCCTTTGGAACATGGACATATGCATCACATCCAAATACCCTCAGATGTGAAAGAGAGGGTTTCTTACCTATCCATACCTCTTGTGGAGTCTTATCCTCCAATGCTGATGAAGGTGATCTGTTGACCAGGTAACATGTTGTCTCCACTGCCTCTTCCCAGAATTCCTGTCCAAACCTGGCACCACTGAGCGTGCCTCTTGCCCTTTCCATCAACGTCTTGTTCATTATTTCTGTAGCTCCATTTTTCTCAAGTGTGTATGGAGTAGTATTTTTCCATGCTATACCACACTTCTTATAGAAATCTTCAAATTCCTTAGTAAAAAACTCTCCACCGTTATCTTTCTTCAACACCTTTATCTTCTTCTCTGTTTGGTTTTCCACCAGAGCCTTAAATTCTTTAAACATGTCAAAGACATCAGATTTCTTCTTAAGAAAATATATCCATGTATTCCTTGAGAAGTCATCTATAAATGATACGTAGTACACAGTCTTACCTGGTGACGGAACCTTCATAGGTCCAAACACATCACAGTGCACAAGCTCTAATATTTGTTTTGCCCTCTTACCACGAGAAGGGAAACTTGCCCGATTCTACTTCCCATATACAAAATTTTCACAGAAATCAAAATCTAGAGAGATATTACTCATACCTTCTACCATACCTTTAACATGAAGTATTTGAAGGCCCTTCTCTCCTACATGTCCAAGCCTTTGATGCCACAACATGGTCTTCTCTCTAGAGACCACTAGATTTTCTGCTCCACTTTCAGAAACCACATAATTGTTGCACCTATCAATAACGGTGCTACCTTGCAGATTTTATGGAATTCCAATCTAAACTCCCCACATCAATACCATTTATCCCCAAACCATTTTTTAGGTATCCTTCTCGAACACTGTTTTTACACCTGCATCATCCAACTTGCTTATGGAAATCAAATTTCTAGCCAATGCAGGAATATGCAGAACACCGGGAAGTGTTCTAACCCTTCCACCTTGCAACTTCAACTTTACTTTTCCACGACCAATGATTCTAGCCTTCTTGTCATCCCTAAGACATCACCACCATCATATTTCCCATACTCACATAATCACTCTCTATGGGGAGTGAAGTGAAAGGATGCACCTGAGTCAATGAAACATGCCTTATGATCTACATGTGTACTAGAAGAAGCCAAGTACACACCCCCACCTTCATCTCAGGTGGATTTTTCCTTTGCAGAAGGAGCATCATCAGATCCATTTCCTTTGTCCAGAGCTTTAGATTTACAATCCATTTTGTAGTGCCCTTCCTTTCTGAATTTCCAACATACCACCTTTATAGGCTTTCCTAGAGATTTAGATCTCCCTATAGATTTAGATATCCCACTCGATGACTTATTTTTGTTTCTATTCTGGGACCATCCTCGTATAGACAAGGCATCACCATTTTGGCTCTCCATATTTTTCCATCTCATCTCCTCCGTCAGTAAGGATGAGACTATTTCATCAAACTACAAGGCAGTTGCATTTCTACCTATTGCAATAACTAGCCTATCCCACGAATCTGGTAGAGAACACAACAAACTGATGCACTTATCTTCATCTAAATTTTTTATATCAATAGATAATAACTGACTTACCATAGTATTAAATGCATTTAGATGTTCTGTCACTGAGTCTCCATCTTTCATCCTCAGGTTATACAACTTTTTCTGTAGGAACAGTTTATTCACCAGAGACTTAGATTGGTAAAATGTCCCTAACTTGTCCCACAAAGCCTTCACCATAGATTCCCCTAATACATTCAGCAATACTGAATCTGAGACACACAATTGTATTGTGCGCTTAGCCTTCCAATCCAACTTCTTTCATTCTTCATCGGAAACTCCCATTGGTTTGGTACCTAGATCTACCATGACCTATTGATCTTTATCCACCAACAGATCCTCCATCTTGAGTTTCCATAACTCAAAACTCTATCCATTAAATTTCTTGATCTTTATCTTTCCACTGCTCGCCATCTTCTTTCACCACCAGAATCTATCCCGTAGATTTCCCACTAAACAGGGTCTACCACAGGCCCGAGCAAAACCCCTCAGCAATAAAGGCATCCCCTTGAAGCCAAAATAGCTCTGATACCAAATGTAGGTTTTAACCCCATACAGAAATTACCTGCGTACGAATTCTAAAAAACAGAAAATAAACAATGTGAGAGCATAACACATAAAACACATATACACAGAGATTTTCCCCTGGATCTCAAAACCGGGATTAATAGCTTGATTTTTTATTATTTTTATTTCAATGTTACAATATATATTTATACATGTCGAAGCATCAAATACCATGGACCGAAAACCATCGCGTCCAAAACCATGGACCAAAAACCATGTGTGAAAATCATGAACAAAACCATAGGTAGGTCCACCCAACCTAATATAGGGTCCCCATAGAAGGGAGCTACTTGCATCCCTCAAACCCACTGTGACCCCCCACTACAAAATCAGTGCAATGAAGCGGGGGGCTCCGCCCCCCCCCTCTAACCCCCGGGTTAACTACGTGGGCTAGTCGTGGAAAGAATATAACACAAACCAATAGTCTCTAATTATTCCTTTCAAATCCGTAAACTTGGTAGGGAATAAGTCCTGATATTTGCAGAGTAATTCAGCAACCTTGTCCACTGTCGTGTCATCCCAGTTGTCTCCAATCTTTGTGAACTTTGGTTCTGCCTCTATACCAATGTTCACCTATCTAGTTTTCACTGGCATGGTTATATCAGGGTTCTCAATCTATGGTCCCTGAACCTAGCGGTGGCCTTCTGTTCCTAGAATGTTAATGTTCCATGGATCCTCGTCCTCTTCTTCAGCATTTACACTATAACATTCTAGTGTGTGACTTAGCTGAGTAGCCCATTTAGACTCCATCAGGTCTAAAGGATCTTGAGGTATCCTAAAGATGGCTGCTTCCACCTCTTGTAGTGCTTCATCAATATCATAAAACCCATCCTTAAAACTAAATTTCATCATGAATCCCTCACGAAAGATATCCCATTCACCTGTCCCATGGCGAAGCTCTATTTCTACATACCAATTCATTGGGATAACATCCAGGTTATGACAAAATAGGTGAATCCACTCAGGTTGTGGCTTTTCTCCATAAGCTTGTGTCCATTTGGCCAGATGCACGCGTGGATCATTCTTCCCATTTTACTTGTCTGTTAGTCACATCTTAGGCTTCCATAATCATGTTCGCATCTTTTTCCTACATTTGCGCCAATCATCAAAACTTCTTTTGTGTATACCCCACCATCTTGCGGGCGTAGCACACAGTGCCCAGTACAAGGCCTAAAAGCATTGCTTTTCTAGCACCTCCCTTTCAAACGGATCCAAAAAGATATCTACTGTTTAGTCAATTTAGTGTTATCTAAATTGCTAGTATTTATTGTCAACCCGGGGCTCGTAAGCTGATGAAGTGAAGGTGTACTATATGTACTTAAGTAACCTCTTAGAGTTTTTCTTATCGTTGGGGTGTTGTTGTGGTTAATTATGTTCCTATATGGAATGAGAATTTATAAACAAATGAGTGATGGTGTGTGTATAAGTGAATTCTAAATGAGTGGAAGTGTGTGTTGAGTGATTTCTAACTATTTTCTTGAAAGGAAATACTTGGAAAGAACAAATGAAATTGAAATGACTTGAAATAAACTTGAAAGTAAATGACCACTACCAATGGCACTAGACACCGTTCAAGTTGTTGCTAATTAAAGAAGAAAAAGAGTCACTTTTAGAACCCAAGAATGAAGATTATCTCTTTCTAACTCAATGCCTCAAAGCACATGTACTGTGTAAAGCACGGAAAGAAAGTAGCTTAAGTGGAATTATAAAAGTGAGAAAAATATGCTTGAGAGACTAATGATAATAATTTGCTATCTCTAATACTCTACTTCAGCCATATGTACTATGGGAAGCATGATTAGAAAGTAGTGAGGAAATAGTCTAAGAAACACTTTAAAATCAAAACTTCTACTTTAAAGACTAGTGGTAATGATTTACTCTCTCTAACTCAATACTTCAAAGCACATGTACTGTGTAAAGTAAGGAAAGAAAGTAGTTTAAGAATAGTCCAAAAAGTACCCAAACAAGCTGCAAGTTAGTAATATTTTGATCTTGAAAGATGTTAGCTTATGATGAAGATCATTCATATATGTGAACAGCTCTTTGAGAAATAAAATTAAAAACTAACTATAAAGACAAAAGCAACACTTGGATTGTCAACTTCAAATACCATCAGCTGTAAAGCAAACACAACACATATAAAAATAAATCCCGGGCAAAAAGGAACCTGCAAGAGATAACACTGATCAGCTGAAAATAAAAGAAGACAAGTAAATAAAACTATACATGTTTAAGGAAACAAATAAGGAAATGATGAAATACTGCACATGAAATACTCTACAAAGGCTGAGATGAGCAGGGGCCCTCTGTCCATTCAGCCATAAAAGACTTCAAAGATCTGGAAACTTCAAAACAGTGCTTATATTTATTCCTCCATTTGCAAACAGGTCACAAAATAGAGTGCTGGAAAAACAGAGTTTACAACCGCTTCTTAATTCAACACAGTACAGCAAAATATCACTAATCAAAAGTCTCTTGAGCGTACACAGACGCATCAATTTATAGGATTTTCTAAGCTATCTATGCGTGCAGCTAGTTAACGGAAAAACGATAACAGTCATGCGTATTAAATGTCTCTTTTGACACATCACGGTTGCATAACGAGTTTGATGGTTCCTGTCATCATGGATAATCAATCTCGGTTGGATTGCGTTCCCTGTCGTCTTCAGAACTTGGACAAATCGCCATTGGAGATGACGTGACCGAACAGCCTTCAAACACCGTTGAACCACCTTGAGTTGACCGTGGTTAAACCAGCTTTGACCATGGCTGAAGGTGACGTGGATGGTTGGAACAATAGGATAGGAACCTCGACCATAATGATATCTGGGTGCCCATGTGGCCCGTCTAGCAATCTGACACGTGGATCATAGTGTTTAACAAAATGGCTGCAGGATCTTCAGATAGCTGCGGGATCATCAGATAGCTGCGGGATTCCTGCAAGTATGTCAAAAAACTAAACAAATAATCATCCATTAGCAAACTTACTTAATCATGCCTATTGACACTGAATGTAATGATCTGAGAGGTTTCATGATGAAAATGAGGCAAAAGAGAAGGAAAGGTAGGGAAAAATGAAGGAAAATGATAGAGAAATAGGTGTAGAATAGAGGTTCTACATACCCCCACTCCGAGGGTATTGCATGTCCTCATGCAATGAAAACACAATTCAGTCCATCTGCTGGGATGCCTCAACTAGGACATCCAACCTCCTTCTCTTCCTCTGTGTAGAAAAATTAACCTTTGGCCTCTTGAACATGCATCTGAATTTCAAGTTAATTAAGGCTCTGTTCAACCTTTTGCATCTTTTCTTCAGTCTGCTGTGTTTCTTCTGCCACATGCTCATATGAAGATAGGTATTATCTTGAATTGCCTTAGCAATGTCAGCTTGCTGCTTCATTTCCTCATTCCTCTGTTTAATGTGACGGTTCAACACTTCAAGTTCATAGATTTCTTGTTTAAGTGAATCTATTTGCTGCTCATAAGGCATAACATTACTTGGGCCAGCAGTTCTTTGCTCCAATGTCTCATAATAATTGTACACCTCCTGTTGAATTGGGTCAACACTTGGTGACTTTCTTGGACTACATTCTTGTTCAATTTCAGTTTCCATCTCCGGCTGGAATGGACTGTCTTCTCTTGGAGGAGTGGCTGCCTCACGTGATGATGGACTATCCTCAAGGTCTACTTGTGTAGCACTCTTCTCAGGTGTGCTAAGATCAACAAAGAGTGTCCTCATGGCTTTCCTTTTACTTTGCAACCTACTACTCCTTCTCACAATGACATCACTTTGCATTTCCTTTTGTGCTTTCTCCTTTGGTTTTTGAACTTTTACTTCTTTAGAGTGGGCAGTTTTCTCAAGAAGTTTAGTTATCCTCTGTGCTAAAGGCTGGTTATCCTCTTCTTCACCACTAGAATGCTCTGGGGTCTGGTAAGTTTCTTGAATTATGGATTTCCCTTTATCTTGTTTTTGTTTCTTTTTGGCCTCTCTTTTCTTTTTGGCAGCTTCCTTGGCAAGGTCAGCAAGGGTTTCTGAGATGGCCTCTTGAGCATTGTCTTCAGTGGGTTCAACATCAGGTTCAGGATGATGGACTTCTAGTTCTTCTACAGTTTGTTCTTCTAACACATCAGTTTCAGAGATACTTTCCCTTCTCTTCTTTCTGCTCTTTCTAGGTATGGAAGACTCCCCAGGCTCCACAAAATGATTCCTTATAAGGAATTTTTCCCAAGTGTCTTGTCTTTCTTTTAATTGATCTTCTATTAGTAATTTTACAAGACCATGGTGACAGAGGTAAGCTTCTACATTCCGTGGGTTTCGTTGAGCCATGGAGCACATCTTCCTAAGACTTTGAAATAGGAAATAAGGAAGGTTTACATCATGCTCTCCTTGAAACTGAATCATAATTTTACCATGGTAGACATACAACACTCCAAATCTTCCTTCACAGGTGAAAAACTTTTGTACTAATAGCAATAAAGTTTTCCATTCATCTTTAACATGGGAAATTGGAATGCCTTTGGTAAAAACACTTGTGTCCATACCTGGATTTTTGAAAATCCTCTTCCATTGCTGATCTTGGACTGCCCGGTTTTTGAACCAACGTTCACCGGTTTGTGGAAGAGAAGTAGCCCTTGCTATGCTTCCTTCGCTGACTGTGACTGTTAAATCTCCCACCTCTGCCTGGCTTTCCTTATCCTTAAACGATCTAGCAAAAGCTTTGGTTACTTCCTTATGATAGCCCTTAAATTTTCTGATACATTGTAACCAATTAGCTTTTTGTAGTGCCTCCTCGACCTGAGGATATGCCTCCAAAAATTTCTCACCTTCCGGTTCAGCCCTCAGAAGCTTTCCCATCGACCCCTCGGTTCTGTTTATACACAACTTTGATGGTGACCCTACACAGTAACTTCTGTGAACAGAGGATATACGGTGCAAAAACGGCTTCAGATACCGGGAATTTACGGATGGAATTGAGAGTTGAGCGGTGGAGTTAGCGTGGATATGGTAGAAATAGTGACTAACAGTCGCAATACGACTGTATCTCAGGTTTACGGCTATATGGCAGAGGAGAAAAATAGAGGATGGTAACCGTAGTGAGTGATAATGAAACAAGGTAGATGATGGTAAGGAATAGGGAATGATGAGCATGGAGGGTTTTGAAATTATGGACGGAACGGCTACCTTCTTCGATTTCGGATTATGGAGTGACACATGGCTATGGAACGAGAGCAGAGAGACGTAGTGCGGTAGGTTACGTCATTAGGGTACAAGACCTTAATGACCGTAACAGCCATATGTAATTTGAAAACCCGTAGTGATTATGAACTGGTAGACGTGGAGGATTCGGAGATTTGTAGTTGCATGGGAGAAAGGAGAGTGGGTCATCATTACATTTAGTGGCCAATAAAACATAATCCAAGAAAAGTTCGCATAATGAAATAACCATAGGTTTAGGACTTTGAGCATACCTTGAATCACATTTTATTTGGCTTCTGATGATTTACTAACCTTTTGTAAACATTTATTGCTAGCATATGATCTTTCTCCTGGTCTTTGATACTTCTGAGCTGTAAATGTTTTCTTCAGACACACTGTGTTTTTTTTGTGCAGGTACAGAAGGCTGCAGGAAAGCTAATCAGCTGCAGGATTGTCAAACGGCTGCAGAACTGTAGTGAAGTCTTCTTAGCTGCAGAAAACACTTTAGTTGCCAAAAAAAACTTTATTAATGAAGTGAAATGGAGTGAAGAAATGAATGGATGAATGGATGAGTGAAAAACAGTGAGGTGGAGTGAAGAAATGAATGGATGAATGGATGAGCGAAATAAATGGAATAAAAATGAAAGAGGGAAAGAGAGTTTTTTTTTCTTTGGAAAACATGAGGTGTCAGGTGACCCTGATTTTCACCTTATGTTTTCTGTATGAGACTGCCAATCAGAAATTGGTTTTCAGGCTCATACACTTATTCTTTTTTTTTTTCTTTTTTTTTTTATTTTTTCCAAATTGAAAGAAACAGAGATTTTAGGCTGACGGAGGAGAAGAATTCTTCTCCACCAGCCTCATTTCAGAATCACCTTGGAATAACTTAACAAACTCTTCTTTTGAGAGTGGTTTGTGGTAGACTTTTAACCGGTGGCCATTCACAATAAAGGGAGTTTGAAGTTCATCGATAGTCTTCACTCTAACTGCTCCGTTATTAAAGACTTCATCAATCTCATATGGCCCAAGCCAATGAGTTTGGAATTTTCCTTTGAAGTCCTTAAATTTCGAATCAAACAAGAGTGTCCAATCACCCTTTTGAAACTTCTTTTCTTTGATATGTCGATCATGCCATTTACTTCTTTGGTGCTGAACTAGATCAGTCCTTAGAATTGCATCTTGTCTCATTTCATCTAGTTCATTTAACTGGTCCAATCTGTGCTTTTGGGCTTCTGATAAGCTCATCCCCAATTGAACTGCTGTCTTGAAGGTCTTGATTTGGAACTCAATGGGGAACAGGACTTCCTTCCCATAAACAAGTTCATAGGGAGAATGTCCTGTAGTGTTCCTCCATGTAGTTCTGTAGGTCCATAAGGCTTCAGGAAGCCTTCATGCCCAATCTCTTCTATGAAGATGAACAGTCTTTGTGATGATGCTTTCAAGAACTTTATTTGTAGATTCTACTTGACCATTCGCTTGCGGATGGTATGGAGTAGATGTTCTATGCTTAATCTTATATTCCTCCATCAGCTTTTCCACCATCCTTGATGTAAATTGGCTTCCCTGATCTGTTACAATTTCTCTTGGGACACCAAAACGAGTGAAAATATCCTTGAAAAGAAATTGAACAACTGAATTTTCAGTAGCAGAAGTTAATGCTATAGCTTCTACCCACTTTGTAACATAATCAGTACAAACCAGTATATATTTATTTTGCTTTGATGGCGGATTAATTGGTCCAACAAAATCTAGAGCCCATTTCTCGAAGGGTTCAATGCATACCTGTGGCTGTAATGGCATTTCATTTGAAAGAGTTGGTCTCCCAGTTCTCTGACAACTGTCACACCTTTTAACGTATTGCTTTGCATCCTTAAAGAGAGAAGGCCAATAATATCCTGATGAAAGGATTTTATAGGCAGTCCTCTTATCAGAAAAATGTCCACCACAAGGTTCATCATGACATGCCTTAAGGATGTCAGGCATCTCATCCTCTCGTACACATCTTCTGATCATCAAATCTGGCCCTGTTCTGAACAATTCATTAGAAATCCAAGAATAAAGTGAACTATCCTGAATGATTTTCCTTTTCTCATTAGGAAATAAATGTAAAGGTAATTTTCCAGTAACTAAATAATTAGCAATATCAGCATACCAAGGGGTTTTGGTAGTCACTGCAAACAAATACTCATCTGGAAATTTATCCTCTACCGGAGAGTCCTCATTGGTGTTTTGGATTCTGGATAAGAAGTCAGCTACTGTGTTCTGTTTACCTGGTCGATCTAACACAGTTATGTTGAACTCTTGTAAAAGCAAAAGCCATCTTGTAACTCTACCATTAGTGACTGGTTTGTTCATGAGGTATCTAATGGCAGAGTGATCAGTGTGGACAAAGGTTTCATAGCTGGTTATATAGTGTCTAAATTTGTTTATGGCATGGACAACGGCTAAAAACTCCTTTTCAGTAACAGTATAATTTAACTCAGTAGGAGTCAAATTCTTACTTGTGTAATAAATGGCATAAGGGATCAAATCTTTTTGTCCCAAAACAGCTCCTAAAGTTGTATCTGAAGCATCAGTAGAAATATGGAAAGGGAGTTTCCAATTTGGACCTCTTAAAATGGGTGCTTCAGATATTCTAGTCTTTAAAGCTTCAAAGGCAGTTTGACATTCAGGATCCCACTTAAATTCACAATCTTTGGTAAGTAATTTGAAAAGAGGGGATGCTATTTTAGTAAAGTTTTCAATAAACCTTCTGTAATAACCAGTAAACCCAAGAAAACTTCTAACATCTCTTTGGCAATTTGGAACAGGTAACTTAGAGATGACTTCTACTTTAGATCTATCAACTTTGATTCCATCTCCTGAAATATGATGTCCTAAAACAATCCCTTCAGTAAACATCATAAAACACTTTTCATGACTTAAAGAAAGATTTGTTTCCTTACATCTTACCAGTACTTTTTCCAAATTTGCCAAAGCTTCTTCAAATGTATTACCATAGACTGTGAAATCGTCCATGTATACTTCTACACAATCATGAATCAGATCTGAAAAGATTCCTAGTACAGCCCTTTGAAATGTAGCTGGTGCATTGCACAAACCAAAAGGGAGTACTCGATAGGAAAAAGTCCCCCAAGGACATGTAAAGGTGGTTTTGTCTTGATCTTCAGGTGCTACCTGAATCTGATTGTAACCACTAAAACCATCCAGGAATGAGAAATACTTTTTACCTGCTAAAGTGTCTAATACCTGATCAATAAAAGGTAGAGGAAAGTGATCCTTTAAGGTTGCTTTGTTCAATTCTCGACAGTCAATGCAAACTCTCCATTTACCATTCTTTTTGGGCACTATAACCAAGGGAGAAACCCATTGGCTATCTGAAATGGGGTAAATGAAGTTTACCTTGAGCAATTTCTGAAGTTCTTCTTTCACAATTTCCCTAAGATTTGGATTCATCCGTCTTTGTGGCTGCCTAATGGGTCTGTTGTTTTCTTCAATGTAAATATGATGAATACAAGTCTTAGGGTCGATTCCTTTCATGTCGGTATATTCCCATGCAAAGGCAGTAGAATGTTTTTGCAACAGTTTAGTTAATTCTTCTTGTTGTAGTCTTTCCAAGTTTTTGTTAATGTTTAATGTTTTACCTGAAAAGATTTCAACTGTAGAACTACCAAACTCTTCCATTGAGAAGAGAGACATCTGTCTAGAGGAGAGATATTCAATATCTGCATCTAACTGGAATTGTGAGGAGTCATATTCTAAAGGTGCCTCAAAATTTTCTAATGTATTTAGAATTTGACTGTCCTCACTGATTTCAGAGATGGTTAGAACAGGTTGAAGAGTATCTTCATCATCAATCCACTCATCTTCTCCTATTTCTGTTATTGCCTTTGCGGGAGGATACAAGTTGAATTTCTTGGTGGAATTACCATCTGATATATACATGTCTCCCGACCTACAACTTATGAAAGCATCAGCTGTGGCCAGCCAAGGTCTTCCTAGAATAAGAGGATGTCCTCCTAGATTATTCTTGGGAGTTAAAATCATAAAATCAACTGGATACTCCCAAGAGTCTAGTGAGACTGGAATATCTTCCAATACACCATCAGGTTTAATGATTGATCTGTCTGCAAGTTGCAGCAAAGTAGGTGTAAAGAGAAGGTTAGGAAGTTTTAACTGATCCATGGTCTGTCTACTCATAATGTTGATAGCGGCTCCTAAGTCAATCAAAGTATTTGGGATTTCAACCCCATTAATATGAGTTTTAACAATAGGGCTACCGGGATCTACATATTTTTGCATGGTAATTTTACCCATCATAATGTCTGCAATTTTCCCAACTAAATGTATCCTTTTGGTGTCTCTGGTTCTTTTTATTGTTTTTTTCAAACTCATCTCCTTTATTGTCTTTGCTAGAATGGGAATCTCCTTAATGGCTGTTAGCAAGGGAATCTTGATACAGACATTTTTCAATTCATCTAGAAAGCTATAGTCGGGCAACCAAATCTGCTTCTCCACTCCTTTATCAATTTGCAATCTTTCAGGAAAAGGAGGAATAGATGAAGATGTGGGTTGCTCTACTAAAGGAGTTGATTCTTTTTCTTTTTCTTTAATGCTTTGGTTTTGAAGGGATACTTCAGAACCTTTATTGGCTTTGAGAGATTCTTCCTCAGAAATGCTTGGTTGTTGAGCACTTGTAGAAGGTTGGTCTATGATTCTACCTGATCTAAGTTGGACTTCATTGAGAGGGACAACCATATAGGTAGGGAATGGTTGACCTTCCATAAGTGGTTGACCTTCCATCACATAAGCATTTTGAGGGTTCCTATTATTGGGGTTTGGTTGAGGTTGAGAGGGAAGTTGATTTGGCCTCTGCTGAGATTGTAACAAGAGTTGAGAATTTTGATTTTGTGGAGGAGGTTGTTGTTGTTGAGGGAATGGTAATGACAATTGTTGACCTTGATTTGGAAGTTGGGGAGCTTGCTGATTCTGAAAGGATTGGGGATATTGATAGAATTGGGCAAATCTCCCATAAGGATTTTGCATTTGCATGCTTTGCAACCATGCTTGGAAAGGGTTTTGTGGTTGTGACCAAGGTTGTTGCCAAGGACTCCAATTTGGTGGGGGCTGGAAATTCATAGAGTTATTAAACCCTTGACTTTGCTGCCCCTGCCAAGGTCTTCTTGCAACAAAACAAAGAGATTCAAGCGTACTTGGATCTTCTTGAAAGACTGCTTTGAGGCCAGGGATTGAAGGACATTCCTTGGTCTCATGAGTTTCCGAGCAAATTACACAAGTTTCCACAACTTGTGCTTCCAAGGGACATTCCCTTAAAGCATGCTTCTTTCTACATTTCGGGCAAAAAATGGTCATAGCCTCGGCTTCTGCTTTTTGTTTATTTTGAATCTTAAGGGTATCAATTTGTTCACTAAGACTCCCTAAGATGTCAGTTTTAAATTCATCTAGCATATTACCAATTTCAGCCCTACTCACTGATCCTGTTGCAGATTTATTTGCCCTCAGGAGAGAAGGATCTCTAGGCCCTTTTTGAGTTTTTGATTTGCCTCTTGAGAGATGGGTACATAGTTCTGCTATTTCACTAAGAGGAAGTTGAGAAATATCCCCTTTCCCCATCATGTTTAGGATATCTATCCACTCATCCTTAATGGATTTTAATACGAGAGATTTCAAGGTCTCTTCATCCAGGGTGTTCATTTTTGCTCTTTTTAAATTATATTGAAATCTCTCAAGTAAATCTTCTAAGCTCTCATCTTCTTTTTGCATCATTTTAAAAACCTCATCCTTATGATTAGTAGGCATACAATAGTCCAAATATCTATCCAAAAAGGTTTGTTTCATTTCATCCCAGGTCCTAATGGATTGAGTAAGTAACCCCATGAACCATTTCAAGGCTTGATCTTTTAATGTTGATGGGAACAGTTTGAGTTTCTGAGTATCATCCAGATAGTCATAAGTTCGACACACAACTTCAAATTCAAACAAGAATGTTTCAGGGTCCTCAGTTCTTAATCCATGAAAATTTGGGAGAACGGATGGTGATATATTTTTCATAGTGGCTCGGGAGTCCTCATCAACAATGGGAAACCCAAATGTGTTATCTCCATCTCTATTTCCACCAATGGGACCTCTACCTCCTCCATTGTTATTGTTATTTCCTCCTCCTCCTCTACCTCTACCTCTATTGCCTCCTTCTTCCTCTGCCATGATGATTCTCCTAGGGATTTCAAAATCTTCTGGTTCTTCTACAAAGGGTGAATGAGAAGAAATTTCTCCTTCTTCTACAGATGAGTTTATTTCCTCAATTACAATTGGTTGTCTAGTAGGAGAAAGAGAAGAGTCTCTTCCTAGTTCAAACTCAATAGAAGGTATAGGAGAGTCAACTCTTGGCTCTTGAATTTCAGGACTAGGAGTTTCGGTTGGAGATAAGGGAGGTGTCTCTTGTCTATCTCTTGAAGCAGATGGACTTGTAAGAATCGAACTTCGAGTTCTAGCTAAAAACCTTCCCCTAGAATCTCTAGCTCTATGCATGTCATTTTTATTTTATCTTCAAGTCAAGTTAAATAGTTCTTTTTCTGATCTTCCAGTTCACTCTAGGTGCAAGAAGAGAGCATACTTAAGAAACTATTAGATTAATAACTTTCTCCTTTCTGATCCTCCAGATCACTTCAAAGTGCAAGAGGAGAGCATACTTAGGTAGGTTATTAACTTCTTTTCTTGAAGTTGTTTTTTTTTTTATATTTTTTTTTCTAAGAATATGGCTACTTAATTTCACTTCCCCGGCAACGGCGCCAAAATGTTTAGTCAAATTAGTGTTATCTAAATTGCTAGTATTTATTGTCAACCCGGGGCTCGTAATCTGATGAAGTGAAGGTGTACTATATGTACTTAAGTAACCTCTTAGAGTTTTTCTTATCGTTGGGGTGTTGTTGTGGTTAATTATGTTCCTATATGGAATGAGAATTTATAAACAAATGAGTGATGGTGTGTGTATAAGTGAATTCTAAATGAGTGGAAGTGTGTGTTGAGTGATTTCTAACTATTTGCTTGAAAGGAAATACTTGGAAAGAACAAATGAAATTGAAATGACTTGAAATAAACTTGAAAGTAAATGACCACTACCAATGGCACTAGACACCGTTCAAGTTGTTGCTAATTAAAGAAGAAAAAGAGTCACTTTTAGAACCCAAGAATGAAGATTATCTCTTTCTAACTCAATGCCTCAAAGCACATGTACTGTGTAAAGCACGGAAAGAAAGTAGCTTAAGTGGAATTATAAAAGTGAGAAAAATATGCTTAAAAGACTAATAATAATTTGCTATCTCTAATACTCTACTTCAGCCATATGTACTATGGGAAGCATGATTAGAAAGTAGTGAGGAAATAGTCTAAGAAACACTTTAAAATCAAAACTTCTACTTTAAAGACTAGTGGTAATGATTTACTCTCTCTAACTCAATACTTCAAAGCACATGTACTGTGTAAAGTAAGGAAAGAAAGTAGTTTAAAAATAGTCCAAAAAGTACCCAAACAAGCTGCAAGTTAGTAATATTTTGATCTTGAAAGATGTTAGCTTATGATGAAGATCATTCATATATGTGAACAGCTCTTTGAGAAATAAAATTAAAAACTAACTATAAAGGCAAAAGCAACACTTGGATTGTCAACTTAAAATACCATCAGCTGTAAAGCAAACACAACACATATAAAAATAAATCCCGGGCAAAAAGGAACCTGCAAAAGATAACACTGATCAGCTGAAAATAAAAGAAGACAAGTAAATAAAACTATACAT
Organism: Pinus tabuliformis; assembly: GCA_031772625.1. Taxonomy (NCBI): domain Eukaryota; kingdom Viridiplantae; phylum Streptophyta; class Pinopsida; order Pinales; family Pinaceae; genus Pinus; species Pinus tabuliformis. The sequence goes on along the minus strand of CM062808.1, from coordinate 144,907,342 downwards.
GTTTAAGAAAGCAAATAAGGAAATGATGAAATACTGCACATGAAATACTCTACAAAGGCTGAGATGAGCAGGGGCCCTCTGTCCATTCAGCCATAAAAGACTTCAAAGATCTGGAAACTTCAAAACAGTGCTTATATTTATTCCTCCATTTGCAAACAGGTCACAAAATAGAGTGCTGGAAAAACAGAGTTTACAACCGCTTCTTAATTCAACACAGTACAGCCAAATATCACTAATCAAAAGTCTCTTGAGCGTACACAGACGCATCAATTTATAGAATGTTCTAAGCTATCTATGCGTGCAGCTAGTTAACGGAAAAATGATAACAGTCATGCGTATTAAATGTCTCTTTTGACACATCACGGTTGCATAAACGAGTTTGATGGTTCCTGTCATCATGGATAATAAATCCCAGTTGGATTGCGTTCCCTTTCGTCTTTAGAACCTGGACAAATCGCCATTGGAGATGACGTGACCGAACAACCTTCAAACACCGTTGAACCACCTTGAGTTGACCGTGGTTAAACCAGCTTTGACCATGGCTGAAAGTGACGTGGATGGTTGGAACAATAGGATAGGAACCTCGACCATAATGATATCAGGGTGCCCATGTGGCCCATCTAGCAAACTGACACGTGGATCATAGTGTTTAACAAAATGGCTGCAGGATCTTCAGATAGCTGCGGGATCATCAGATAGCTGCGGGATTCCTGCAAGTAAGTCAAAAAAACTAAACAAATAGACATCCATTAGCAAACTTACTTAATCATGCCTATTGACACTGAATGTAATGATCTGAGAGGTTTCATGATGAAAATGAGGCAAAAGAGAAGGAAAGGTAGGGAAAAATGGAGGAAAATGATAGAGAAATAGGTGTAGAATAGAGGTTCTACATCTACCTCACTCAGTCCATCATAAGTAGGTAGATTTCTTTCTTCTGACGACACACAGTGCAATGACCAGGTTATCATGTTGCAATTCAACGTAGTTTCTTCGTGTAACTGATTCTACCCGTGTTCTATTTCTTTGTCGAAATCCGAAGTGCAGGAACTCTCGCGCTCCCATGTAATTTGCCCATATATGATGGGATTCAACCAGTCTTGGTTTTGCATTGTTATCTTATAGATGCAGTCCAGATCATCATCACTCTCATAATTACAGACTGGTTCTGTATAGTGTGATCGATCAATAGGATCTAGGGGTATTATTACGCGTAGTTATTTCTTCTCAAAGATCATCTTTCACTTCTTCAAAATGATTTCCCCGTTCATATTACTAGCCCAATTGATTCCCAAGAGCGTAGGGTAGGCATTGTTGTCATCAACAATCTCTATTACTTCAAAATCTGCTAGTGCGCTTGCTCCCTCGATATCCACGGTCACTCCCTACAGCTGCCCCATGGGTATGATTTTCTGTTGGTTCTGTTGGGTTGTGTTATATTCTTTCCATGACTAGCCCACATAGTTAACCGGGGGGGTTAGAGGGGGGGCAGAGCCCCCCCTTCGTTGCACTGATTGTGTAGTGGGGGGGTTATAGGGGGTTTTAGGGGTGTTGGCAGCCCCCCTCTATGGGGTCTAAGGCAGCACCCTGGAAAATTTTGTTTTTGGACCCTATATTAGGTTGGGCAAATCTACCTATGGTTTTGTGCATGATTATTGCACATGGTTTTGGACGCGATGGTTTTCGCTCCATGGTTTTGGACGCAATGGTTTTTGGTCCATGGTATTGGATGCTTCGGCATGTATAAATATGTATTATAACATTGAAAGGAACATAATGAAAAATCAAGTTGGTAGTCCTAGTTTTGGGATCTAGGGGAAAATCTCTGTGTATATGTGTTTTATGTGTTATGGTCTTGCATTGATTATTTTTTTTGTTTCAGAATTCGTATGTAGATATTTTCTGTACGGGATTAAAAACTACATTTGGTATCAAAGTTGTTTTGCCTTCTAGGGAACAGCTTTGAGTTGAGGGGTTTCACTCGGACTTGTGGTAGACACCGTTCAGTGGGAGATTTACGTGATCGATTGTGGTGGTGAAAGAAGAGGGTGAGCTGTGGAAAGATAGAGATCAAGAAATTTAATGATCAGAGTTTTGAGTTGTGGAAACTCAAGATGGAGGATCTGTTGGTGGATAAAGATCAGTGGATTGTGGTAGATCTAGGTACTAAACCAACGGGAGTGTTCGATGAAGAATGGAAGAAGTTGGATCAGAAGGCTAAGAGCACAATACGATTGTGTGTCTCAGATTCAGTATTGCTGAATGTATCCGTAGAAGCTATGACGAAGCCTTTATGGGACAATTTATGGAATTTGTACCAATCTAAGTCTCTAGTGAATAAACTGCTCCTAAGGAAAAAGCTGCATAACCTGAGGATGAAAGATGGAGACTCTGTGACAGAGCATTTGAACGCATTTAATACTATGGTAAGTCAGTTATTATCTGTTGATATTAAAATTTCATATGAAGATAAGTTCAGCCGTTTGTTATGTTCTCTACCAGATTCGTGGGATAGTCTGGTTATTGCAATAGGTAGCAATGCAACTACCTTGCAGTTGATGCAATAGTCTCATCCTTGCTGATGGAGGATATGAGACGAAAAAATATGGAGATCCAGAATGGTGATGTCTTGTCTGTACAACGACGTTCCCAGAACAGAAACAAAAATAAGTCATCAAGTGGGAGATCTAAATCTACGGGGAAATCTAAATCTCGAGGAAAACCTGCAAAGGTGGTGTATTGGAAATGCAGAAAGGAAGGGCATTGTAAATCTAAAGCTCCTGACAAAGGGAAGGGATCTGATGATGCTCCTTCTACAAAGGAAAAAGCCACCTCAGATGAAGGTGGGGATGTGTACTTGGCTTCTTCAAGTACATATGTAGATCATGAGGCATGGTTGATTGACTCAGGTGCATCCTTTCACTTCACTCCACATAGAGAGTGGTTCTGCAAGTATGAGAAATATGATGGTGGTGATGTCTTCTTGGGGGATGATAGAAAGGCTAGAATGGTTGGTCGTGGAAAAGTAAAGTTGAAGTTGCAAGGTGTAAGGGTTAGAACACTTCCAGGTGTTCTGCATATTCCTGCATTGGCTAAAAATCTGATTTTTGTAACAAAGCTGGATGATGCAGGTGTAAAAATAGTGTTCAAGAAGGATACCTACAAAATGGTTAGGGGAGAACTGGTATTGATGCGGGGAGTTCGGATTAGAACTATGTACAAGCTACAAGGTAGCATTGTTATTGATGGGTGCAATAGTTCTATGGTTCCTCAAAGTGGAGCAGAAAATCTAGTGGTCTCTAGAGAGAAGACCGTGCTGTGGCTGTTGAAAAGTGTGCAACAAGAAATGCTGAATTTAGAAATTGCTAAAAATAGAACTGCTAAAAATAGATCTTCTAAAAATAGAAGTTTGGCCAGTGAGCATTTTGGCCACCTTGGGTGAGAGGTGAAACTGCTAAAAATAGCATTTCTGGGTTCCTTCCTATTTCTAGCAGTCCCTGGTCTATCTATAGGAAGTAAATTCAAATTTGGTCTCACCAGCAGTTTGGAATATTAATTAATTAATTCTCCATGAGTTAATTAGTTAATGAAAAGCGAAATTGAAGTCTTTGTGAGAACATGCAATTATTTCTCCACTAATTAGGGAATGTGTCCTTGATTTACTCCATCGATTGAGGAATTAAGGATGAGTTCTATATTGAGAGGATCAGTGAATTAGTTTAACTTACTCAAGTTCAGTTAGATTAATATAACAAGTTGTTAAATTAATGAGATATAGTTTGTTGATTCTTGCATGCATGTGACAACTATTATTTTAGATAACTGAGTATTTTCTCATGGATAATTGATGCATGGCAGTTCAGACAGAGACCCAGTTGAGATGAGATGAGGGACAATGTACTATTAGATGCTAGGATATTTCTAGTAAGTATTCCTTGCATGCATGAGGAACTTTAGTCCTCAAGGATTGCGTAGTTGGACCTGAGGTTGACAGCAGGTATGATTAGGCCAATTTACATGTGTTTTATAATTGGACCCCAATCAAAACTATGCAAGGAAATAGGAGCTTGGACCTGAGGTGCAGCCTTTAGATACAGGGCTAGGTAGTCCACGATCTTTATCATCAGAATATAGAGAGAGTAAGATAGCTTTTGAGCTGATTCTTTTTGTATGTTGTTGAGGATTTCCACTTGAATGATAATATAGTGTTGGGGTTTTATGCTGGTGCTTCCCCCAGTGATATATTATGTGTTATGGTTGATTGATTCCTTCTTATCAATTATATGTGTTCATGTTTGATGTTTCTCATGGTTGATTAGCTTCCATAAAGTTTATGGTAGATGTAGATCTAGTGTTATGCTTTAGTACACTGCATATATCAGTTTGATCTGTAGGTGAAATTTATACATGATATTAGTGAGCTAGCTGATTTGTAGAGAAATTTATAGATGGTATTAGAGCACAGGTGATCAAGGAAGAATAGTATACAAGAAAGAATTCGAAGTTTATTATTCGGGATATAGATCTCAAGTTCTTATCACATCTATTTCACCAATGGCATTCTATGGTTTGAGGCTTGAGTATGCCCTTGATGGCGGCTCAAAATATATAGCTTGGAGGAAGTATTGGAAGATAATGGCCTTAAGGACTTCATTGATCAAGAATTCCCTAAGCCTATTGATGCTACTCAACTGGCGGAATGGAAGAAGTGTGTGGCTAGAGCTAGGAGAATTCTCTTGGAGGGAGTGCGAGATCACATTGTCTCAAGACTCCATGGGAAGGAGACTCCATTTGCAATGTGGAAAACATTGAAATATTTATATCAGAATAACAGTGATCAGAGGAAGTTGGCACTGAAGGACAAACTTTGAAAGATCAAGTGTGAAAAGGATGAGACGATCTCTACGTATCTGACCAAGCTCATCACATGTAGGGATGAGCTTGCAAGTGTAGGGGTCGTGATAGCTCATGATGATATGGTGAGTCTAGCACTTCTTGGCATTCCTAAGAGCTGGCATAGCTACCAAGACTCAGTGAATGGAAGGGAAAAACTTCCAGATTGGGAACGACTATGGTCAGATTTGATGCAGGAGGAGATCAGACGGAGCACTAGAGACGGTTCTTCATCCATGGAGGATGAGGAGAACTGTGCCTTAGAAAGTAAGGCAAATAAGGGGAAGGATAAGGTTTCTCTTTCCAAATCCAATTCTTCCAATGGTGGGAAGAAGGTTGACAAATTGAAAGTGCGATGCTTTCGTTGTCATGAGGTGGGCCATTATGCTGCAAATTGTCCATAGAGGAAATCCAAGAAGGGATCCAAGGAAAGATCTGAAGGTGAGGCACTTGATTCATAGTTTGAGTTGGATTTCACACTCTTCGCATGCATGGTTTCATCTATGGTGGGAAGTGGTTGGTTTCTTGACAGTGGAGCTTCTTTCCACATGACCGGTGACAAGAATTTGTTCAGTAATTTGGAGGAGAAAGATCTCTAGATACTCATAGCGATGGGTAATGATGAGAAGTATAGTGTCTCAGGTGTAGGCATGGTTATTTTTCAGAGGGAGCATGAAGCTCGCCTTACCTTGACTGAAGAGAAACTTGGTGTTGATTGTGATGCTGGAAGACAGAGGCTATGATGTAGTCTTTAGTAAGGGAAAGGTTTTCCTTAGACACATCATCACTAGACAGGTGAAGCAGATTGGTTCATGGGTCAAGAACCTATATGCTCTTGAGGTTCAAGATGCATGCAAAGCCTTAAGCAACAAGGAAAGTGATGGAGACTTGGTGGTTGAGAGGGAGGGTATATTACCTCTCAACATGAAGCGCCAGAAGAAGTCTCAGACAATTGTGGAGGAGCCATGATTGGTGCAGTAGCTTTAGGAGGTTGTGGAGCAGCCACAATAGTGGAAGCTGAGTGGAGATCGAGTAGAGACATCTACTCATGCAAAGATCTCCAGTAGGGGGAAACTTCGAGCCAGGTGGGCTGAGGAATCACATGCAGCCATACCTCCACGTAGGAGGTGGGGCGATGTAGAGTGATCGTCCCAAGGAGGAGGGGTGGGATCCTTTAGGTACCCAACCTCTTAGATGAGACATTGTTATAGGAGCCCCGATGTGGAGTAGCATGAACTGATTGATTGGGTAGAGACAGATGCGGATGGAGCGGCAGAGAGAGCTATCGTGTAGGGAATCTCAAGACAGCATAGAGCATACAAGCTACAGCAATGCGAGAGGCACAAGTGTGTTTCACAGTGCAGGGTAGCACAGAGAAGGGTGCAACGGTGCAAGATGCATGGAGGTGTTGCAGTGGCACAAAGGTCAGAGAGGGAGCACTTGTCAACAGTAGGCTCAGCATCAGAGTATGTTTCTAGCGCGACAAAGTGGTCAGTTGGGAGTTTTTTGTTCTGAGTGTTGTTGGAGCAACCACACTTGGTAGATGTGTTGCATACAAAACATTCTAGAGCTACAGGATCGGGTTCGAAAGGAAGCCTTTCTTGTTGAGGGGGAGTGTTGAAAAGTGTGCAACAAGAAATGCTAAATTTAGAAATTGCTAAAAATAGAACTGCTAAAAATAGCTCTTCTAAAAATGGCTGTTTGGCCAGTGAGAATTTTGGCCACCTTGGGTGAGAGGTGAAACTGCTAAAAGTAGAATCTTGTAAAAATAGCATTTCTAGGTTCCTTCCTATTTATAGCAATCCCTGGTCTATCTATAGGAAGTAAATTCGAATTTGGTCTTACCAACAGTTTGGAATATTAATTAATTAATTCTCCATGAGTTAATTAGTTAATGAAATGCAAACTTGAATTTTTTGTGAGAACATGCAATTATTTCTCCACTAATTGGGGAATGTGTCCTTGATTTACTCCACTAATTGAGGAATTAAGGATGAGTTCTATATTGAGAGGATCAGTTGACTTGGTTTAACTTTGTCAAGTTTAGTTAGATTAATTTAACAAGTTGTTAAATTAATGAGATATAGTTTGTTGATTCTTGCATGTATGTGAAAACTATTATTTTAGATAACTCAATATTTTCTCATGGATAACTGATGCATGGTAGTTCATATAGAGACCCAGTTGAGATCAGATGAGGGACAATGTAATATTAGATGCTAGTATATTTCTAGTAAGTATTGTTGCACTAAAAATTGTCACCTTGAAATTCTGCAATTTGTGTGAGTCCATTATCACTCATACTTACCTCCTTTACAAGTCTAAAGCCTCAGTTCTTCATATCAAGCCTTGAAAGTAAGAGAAAAGCCCTAAAAGTCTCTAAAATTTTGGTTCCACACTTTCTCTTTGCATTACCTACAGTCTTGCACCTAATGGTCATATCTCCTGTGCACCTGACCGCTCTGTCTCTATGTGATGGGTGTGGACCCCTGTAAAAGTTAAAAAGGTGCGAGTACATTCTGAAAAACTCACTTTCAGTCACTTCTAGAAGCTTCTGGAAGAAATCTTGAGGTGGAAAGTTCACTCTCTTAAGGTTGATGCATCCCTTACCTTAAGGAGCTAACCCCTTGATGTGAGGAGCTTATCCCTTTGAGGGAGGATTCTATCCCTTCATAGGTGGACCTATAACCTCCTCCTTTGCACTATAAAATGAAGCATTAGGCTGGTTATTGGGGAGGTTGAAAGCTGAATATTTTTGAGGTGAAATGCTGTTGGAACTTAGTCTTCTTAGTTGATTTTTTATGAGGAGAGATTACATACCTCTAAGATCTCATTTGGAGGAGTGCAAGGCTTGTCAAAGTAAAGGAAATTCCTATTTCAGACCCCAGGAAGAGCTTGTTCAACATCAAGGATGAAAAGGTTGTAAGGTTCTTCTACTTCAAAGTTAATACAAATAAGTTTGTTTTTCTCAATAAGCTGTTGATTCATGGTTTATTTTATGGATTCCTTGATCACCATAATAGACATGATTTATGACATTTGTTATGTAGGTACTCTTTAATGTTTGCTTGTTTGTGATTTCAGGTTCTCAAAGGTAACTCCTTCGAACGATTGGAGGATGTCTACCACGAACAAGCGTTGGATCTAAGGTACGATCTTAACACCTTTACAGTATTTATTTGTAAATCGCATATGTCTAGAGAAAGATAGGTTTGTTTGTCTGTTTGTTGCTAGACTATCTTCTGATACTAGGGAGATCGGCCTTGTCCACAAGATCGAATTATCCGAACAACAAATTTCCGACTCCATTAGGGAATGAATTTGGTTTTTGGTTTTCCTTTGTTTTGACTTGAGAAAAGTGTTTACGTTTTAGGTTTTTGATTGATGTATACTGGATTGGGTAGTTTTTAAATCTGCGAGTATTTTTTTTTTTCAAAGTTTCAGGGGACTGCACTTTCTTTTCAGAGACAGTGCGGGCACCTCTGCACTTTTCCTTTAGTTAACAAAGCGGGACTGCACCTGTTACTTCTAGAGCCTGCAGACCCTGTAAAGTTTTTTGAAAAACCTAAAAATGTTTTCTTCCAGTTATATTTAGGTTTGATTTAGAAGCTTTAGGGTCTACCCAGATCTGTGTTTTTCCTGTCAAAAACCTCTTGTGAGTGAGTTTTGATAGTATTTTTGTTTTAGATGATTTTCTAGAAGTTTTCATGCTTGGAGTGATTTTCACTTCATCTCTGTAGTGACTCAAAGATTAGAAGCTTGAGAAACCTTAGATTACCCTGGTGTCTTTTTGTCTTCTTGATGAGTCTGACTTGCTTGTGAAATCTATCCTTTGTGAGAAATAGATTCAACTTTCTCATTTCAAATCTTTGAACAAACTTTGTTATAAGTTCTGAATTTCATTTTTACAAAAGGAAACATATCTGGATTTTTTTTGGTTGATTTGTGTCGGCCAGATAAATCGTTCTTGCGGACAAGACCGATCTCCCTAGTATCTATAGATATCTAGCGACAAGCAAGACAAACAAACTCTATCTTTCTCTAAATATTGTGATTTATAAATAAAAAGAAAGAGATTTTTTAGACCTACCTCAAGTCCAATGCTAGTTTGTGGAAGCCACGCTCCGTTCGTCCAAATGAGCTCCTTTTTAAAGAACCTGCAAACACAAACAAGCACACATCAAATAACACCTGCATAGCCAATTTAATAAACCATATTTATCATGATGATCAAGGAATTCATGAAATAAACCACATAAGACAGCTTATTGAGAAAAATGAACTTGATTGTATTAACTTTAAACAAAGAAGAACTTTACAACCTTGGTGCCTTGATGTTGTACAAGATCCTCCCAGGGTCCAGCAAGAATCTCCTCTACTTTGAAAAGTTTCACTCTCTTCACAAAGAGATCAAAAGGTATGTAATCTCTCCTCTCAAGCTCAATTAGGAAGTCTAAATTCCAACAGCATTTACCCTAAAAAAATATTTATCTTTTTTAACCTCCCTAGCAACCAACCCAATGCCTCATTTTATAGTGCAGAGGAAGGAAGTTACCAGGTCCACCTTCAAAGGGATAGAGTCCTCCTTCAAAGGGATAAGCTCCTCTCATCAAGGGGTTAGCTACTTTAGTTATGGGATGCATAAACCACCTAGGAGCGAACTTGCCACCTCAAGGTTCCTTCTAGAAGCGTCCAAAATTAACCCAAAGTGATTTTTTAATAATAAACTTGCGCCTTTATTACTTTTATAGGGGTCTGCACCCATTCCTTTAGAGACAGAGCGGGCAGGTCTGCAGGTAACATGACCAAGGGGTGCGGGACTGCAAGTAATGCTAAGAGAAAGTGCGGAACCAGAGTTTTAGAGATTTTCAAGGACTTTCTCTCATTTTTAAGGCTTGACATGAAGAGCTGAGGTTTAAGACTTGCAAAGGAGGACAACATGAGTGGTGATAGACTCACACTGACTGTAGAAAGTCATGGTGACAATATTTTTGTAATAGATTGCCCCCTAGAGTGCGAAGTTTGTAATAGATAGTATTTGTCATCTAAGAAGAGTGAAGTACTTTATTATTTCGAGGATCATCTTGTGGAGAGCCTGGTTGGAACCTGCAAAAAAAATTCAATACAAAATATATATATGAGATCATATCATCGCTGAGGTAGGAATTCCCATACTCAGATAAAAACTGACTAGAAAATTAACTAAACTGCTCTGATATAGGAATGATCTTGTAATACATCACAAGTATAGACACATGTAGACACAGTATGGGTGCAACCATCTGTTTATGAATAGTCTACGGTATAATGAATAAAAAATTCCTCGCAGCCTGGATGGTGGAAACTAGATCCAGGGTCTTGATTTCTACTTCCCGAAATAGTACGATTCTATCCATGTGAATGAATGTGTCGAAGTCAAACATGGTAGAAACCACTTGATTACCAGTCAATGATGTAAACTGTTAACAAGTGTGAGAGAAACCACCAGTAATGTCAATGGCTCTCAAAGTACTCAGTACAATCCATGAAATGTGAATAGATGTGTTGATGTCGAGCATGTCATGAAATCCTTTGATCGAAGTTCAATGATGCAACCTATCGTCGAAGGTGAGAAACCTGCCATTGAGGCATGCAGATCTCAAGGTACTGATGATTTCTAGATCATCTTTCTAGATAATGAGCTGAAGTCAATAGAAAGTGATCCATCGTAGGCAAGCCCACAACACAAGATCATAGATCAAGTTTGAAGAAATATAGTTGCAAGGACTGACTGAAGGATGGTCAAGATGGATGACAGATATTTTGTAGATGAATGGTTTATTTGCACTAACCTCTTGAACACATAATGACATTGCAGATGGTTTGGTGACAATTGACCCAAAGCTAATACCTAGAAACTGGCTGAAGACTTTCAATATGGTTTGATTAACTGTTAGGCAAAGGATTCCCCAACCCAGGTGAACAAAAAGTGTCGTGTTCAAGAGTGGTTAAATGTTTTTCTAAGACACAAAGTATGACAAACAGGTTCATTTTTCTCTCTTTTCCCCCACCATTTCTAGTAAGTACCTCTTTTTTTTTAACATGCTTGAGGAGGATAAAATTTGCTTGGTTATAGGCTCATCATTCGGATGAGTCCAACTTATTTTAAATTCAAACCCTAAGAAGGAGTGGTCCGTTCCTGTTTGTAATTGAACAGGTCCTTTACTGTTAAATTTTAACGAGTCTAGTATAGGAGAAACTTAGTGTTTTTCAATTTTAGGGAGTCAGAAGAAAAACTTAAGAAACTCCATGGTTGTCCTTTTTCGTAAATTTGTGTCTCCCAAGCCCGAAAAAGTATAAAATAATACTTGAGAGAACTGCTTGACCATTACGATCAAGGAGTACTTTTCATCAGTAGTGTCTCTAATCCGAAAAATTAAAAAAGCGATCAACGACACATCGTTTTATAACCAATATCAAATTTGAAACGACAAAAATCGGCAATATTTTCATGTTTATACGATCAAAAAAGAGCTGTAAGTGGATCGTCCTTTTAATTCCGTTTTAACGAGTTTAAAAAGAAAAACTCGACAATCTTTTCATATTTTAGGAGTCAAAAAAAGCTTAAAGATGACTCTAATGTTTTTGTTGAAAATGATCAATTTTCCCTGAAAAATCCGATATCCTGCACAAAAACTCAAACATTACTCATACCTGTTTTAAATAAATAAAAATGCTTCAAAAGTTACCTCTTTAAAGTGAAAAACTAAACAAATTAAAAATTCGTTTATTAAAAAAAGCTTATGAAAAGGGCTTTTGTAAATTCATTTTTACCGTTTGACTTTAGTGTGAGATAGAGAGCTTTTGGGTAAGAAACTTCCCATGAAGATTGTGGAAAATCCGTCCGTTGGAATCGAACACCGTCGCCTCCAAGTAATCCACATCACTTTACTCTTGCATTTCAACCGTTTGAAATTTGTTTTTAGGTTTCTATTTTGATTTTTAGGAAGAAATTTATTTAAAAGTCCACTCGCGGGGGTCCGCAGGTGCAGCACGCGAAACCTGCAGACCCCGACTTTTTTGTAGGCAGGCAAAAGCCAGGGACCTACACCTGCTGTTTGGGCAGAGTGCATACCTACGCACTGTCTCTAACTAGAGAGTGCAGTCCCTGCGGCATAGGTTCTGAAATTCCAAATTCTTCAAATTCCGCCCAAAAAATTTGATTTAAAATGTTCTAAACCACCTTTTCTTTCAATGTAGGGTATACACCATGCTTAGCTGGCAGGAACGGGAGCACGAGGATGTGGACCTCGCCGCAATCAATCATCAACCTTCAATTGATGCATTAAAGGCATGCATGTTATTTAAATTCTGGGCCATACCTAGCATGAGGGCCCAAGTAGACATTTTGGAGTGGCTGGTGGAAAGGTGGAATGTGCAGGACCAGTGTTTCATTATTGGTGGCCACCAGCTCGAAATGGAGCCAAAGGACCTTTACTTTTTAACTCATTTGCCTAAGAGAGGTGAACAATTGACTATATTCAGGACTAGGCCAGGTGGCTAGTCTGTCGATAGCCTCCGGCTAGAGTTTTGTAACGACCAAACCAAGGATAAAGGGTTGACATCAAAACCATCTCCCATCCTGAACTCAAAGTGATTGCATTTATTGTCACCAAACTCTGCGGAAGCGTAGCATTACATATGGCCACTTGATCCTAAATGCGGATGGCAGTAGACTGTTTTTGAGGCACCGTCTTCAACAGGTGTGAAGCTGTGTTGGCTAATGTAAAAGGCCAACTGACTAGAGAAAATAACGGAAAACTGAAAAACGTTGGATATGGTTTCTTAGTTGTGAGCTTTGGTCTACAGAGGGTCCCAATGTTGGTCCCACAACATCTTTCCATTGAAGCTGGACTTCCCCGAGAGCCCAAGCTGATGCGTTGGGTTGCAGTTATGGCCCGTCATCCTGAGGAGGGTTTAGAGGTTCTTCAATTTCCTCCTGAGTATTTTCATTGGTTAGAGAACCAATTTTTTGCGATTCAAGATTTTCCTTATGCTAGGATGGATTATCGTGGTGACCCAGACATGGATCTTCCACTAGGAGAGAAATGGGATGACTAAGGTAAAATCACTTTCAACATTTTCTAATTTAATTTTTTTTGGTTTTTAAATCGTCTCAAAATTGATAGTAAAAAGTTTCAAATCCAGATGTAGGTCCACGGCGACCAACCACTCTCCAGACTTATGAGAGGAAATAGCCAGCTGCAGCAGCACCAACCCCATGGGATGAATCTACAGAGACCATGGCCGAATTGGAAAACCATCTAGAGCATTTGCCAGTAGACATTCCAGAGACTAGCATAGATGACATTCCTCTTAGGCTACAGTGCTATGTGATTGGGGTCCCAGGACCTTTCAGAAGGTTCCTTTGTAGGGTGGCCCATACAGTGGTTTCTTATCGTGATCATCACCGGTGATAGGATGATTGCCTTTTGTAGACTCATATGACATTTTTGCTTTTTGTACTATCATTTTGTCGATCATTGATCAGGTGCTCATGTCCTAAGTGTCGTAAAATTCTCAGTATTTAAAATGCTTAGAACTAGTTCAAAGTTGAATTACTGGAAAGTGCTCTTCCTCCTGATTCTGGTGCCGCAAACGGTTTGAAAAACGGTCGCCGTATGAGAAAGTTATGGCAAAAAGAAGAATTTCTCAATAACATTGTAATTTTGAATTTTTCAAAAAAAAAAATTAAAAGGGAATATTCCTTGGAATATTCCAAGGAATATCCTTTTTTGCATCCAATCACAAGATGCCACGTGGCAGGCCCGGAGGCCGCCACGTGGCCCAAAGATGACGTCAGCATATCCTATGGGCGCATATGTAAAAAAAAATTGGGCATTGGCAAGTTTTGAACACGGGACCTCCCATTCATTAATGAACAACCCTACTAATGCGCCAACACTATGGGTTATGTTATAAAAGTTGCGGAAAGGGTTTACGAAGTTTGAATTGGTTTGAGTGCGGCGCTAAGGGGGCCAACCCCTGCACACCATGTGACCACAACCCAAAACCGTGGGTCAAACCTTTAACCGCCGGGCACGAAACCCGAGATAAACCACCAACCATTCATAAGCATTTATTATAACGGCAGTCAAGTTGGCGGAAAATTTGGCATGAGCGCCAAATTTGGGCGGACTCGCCATATTTGGCGGGCCGAACTGGCTCCAACTACAGTTAGCTGGAGTTTTTTTAGGCTAAACTGGAGGGAAACTTTAATTGGCCATAACTTTGGCTAGGAAAGGCGGTTTTGGACAAAGTTTTTTTTGATTTTGCGTATTTTCTACCTTCTGAAGCCATTGGTGTAGGTCTTACAGCTATCAGAGGTCATTTGTAGAGGTTTTGGAGCCCTCAAACGTCTAGGAGCCACTAGGGCCCAGTATTGTTAAGACTGTATAGGGTTGCAGGTATCCATTGGAGGTGAACCAGTAGTCAATCCTGAAGGATTCAAGTGTTCTGAATCCGTTTTTACCATTTGTTCCACTTGTAGATGCTTCTATTCAGCTGTATATTCAATTTGAGCATTTAATTAAAACAAGGACAAGCCCATTTGGGAGTTTTGGACCCAGCAGACGTAGCCCAAGAGGGGTGAACTGCTTTATCAACTTCTTTTGCATCTGTGGTTGATTTATTTTGCAGAAAAAATTCGTTTTAGTGTGTTAAACAGTAAAAGGAAATAAATCTGCTATTCTTAAATGGGTCACGAACAGCTGAAATTTTCATTTGTTTTCTTTCTGCAAGACATGGACATCTTTTAAATATGTATATATCTGAATTGAATACCTTGCAAACCATTTACAAGTAGTTTCAAATTCAAATCAAGTTGGTATCAGAGCTATGTTGTTGCTTCTTTGTATCAAAAGCAGTCAAATAAGCTATAGACAGAGCCTAAAACGAGCCAGGAAGCCTTCGAAATTCTCTTGTTATACAATTGGAAAGTAGATAAATGCTCTTTTAGTCAATCTCTGGTATAGTTGTCTTTTGATTGTTTTTGTGCAAAGATCTTCTAACTGTCTTGAAAGTATTGATGCTTACCAGGTTGAAACTTAAAAGAGGGGAAGGACAGTTGACTAGAGAACGAGAGAATCCTTAGTCAAGGAAGGCCAGAGAGCCATCACCTCCACCTTCAATTTCACCCTCAAGAGTCTCAGCAGAAGCTTCAAGAATGTCTGCACATGAAGGAGAAATTCCTGCAGACATGGATCCAAAAGAAGAAGAAAGAGTCTTCAGAAAGGCTTTCTTGGACCTCACTGAAATGGTGAGGATATTGTACCAAGAAAGAAATGAGAAATTTTCTGGAGAAGGGTCCAAACATCCACATGAAGGAGAGGGTTCTTCGAGAGGTAAGAAGGATGATGATCATTCCACGAAAGGACATGGAGGAAATGGTGATCCACCACCCCCATCGTCACCTTCTTCCTCTTCATCCTCGTCTTCTTCTTCTGTGCATAAGCATAGATACTCTGAAAAAGTCCTTTTTTGAAGCTTGATGTAAAATTCGAATTACCTATGTTTAATGGTGGAGTGAATGCAGAAAAGCTTGACAACTGGATTAGGCAGTTGGAAATTTACTTGAGGATCCAGAATATGCATGATGATGCCACCAAGATTCAGTTGGCTTCTTTGAGAATGGATGGAGCAGCATTGGTCTGGTGGGAGGCCAAGACTAAAGAGGAGATCAAGAAATTTGGTAAGGTTACCTTAACATGGCCTGAATTTCTATTAGCCATTAAAAAACAGTTTTATCCTCTTGCTCACATGTAGAAAGCCATTATGAACTGGCAAAATTTAAGACAACTTAAGGGTCAGAGTGTCCAAGACTACACCCAAGAATTCAGGAGAAGAGATCTCTTGTTAGGGGTAGATTTACAGACCCAGGAAACCTTGCTGAAATACATTGGTGGCTTGCATAGCTACCTCAGACACACCATCTTAATGTTTAACCCTAATAGCCTGGACAAGGTTTGTGTCCAAGCTACCCATTTAGAGGCAAGGGGAAAAAACACATTTGAAGAGGGTAGAAACAAGCCGCCCAAGGGGAAAAACAAAGAGAAAACCTCCAAGGGAAAGGGCAAAAAGAATGCATCTGTCAAACAGGAGAGTGAGAAAGTGATATGTAAACACTGTTCTAAACCAGGCCATGAGGAGAAAAACTGTTGGAAATTACATCCTGAAAAAAGACCTCAATCTGCCAAATCCAAAGGGAAACAGAAAATTGCTGCTACTACATCTACACCACAGGATTTAGGGGATGATTCAGGTGATGAAACCAAAATTGCAGCCATGGGTTTGAAAAACTTGAAGGCAAAAGAAACTGAAACTCAAGCCAGCACTAGTACCTCAAACTGCCACGTACAAGCTCCTAATGAGGAAGAAAGAATTGAAATGTTTCATGTGAGGGTGATTTCAAAACATACTAAAATTGACACACTTTTTGATAGTGGGTCACAAGAAAACCTTATATCAGAGGACTTGGTCAAGCAACTTAAACTTGAGGCCATTCCAAATCCGAAGCCATATCCACTTGGATGGATTTGCAAAGATGCAAATTTACAAGTTTCAAGAAAGTGCACATTGCGCTTTGCAATTACTGCACATTTTATTGACACAATTGAACTTGATGTGGTACCTTTTGATATAGCAGGAATTGTTTTGGGAAGTCATTACTTGTTTGACAGGAAAGCTATCTTTCATCGCCATGAAAACAAATATCATCTTTTCAAAGATGGCAAGGAGTTCATTGTTAGAGATCATTGCAAGAATACAAATCTAGCGATGGTGAATGCAGGACAGGTAAAAAGGCTGGTCAATTCAAGTAAGAATTTTGTTCTTCTTATGATTAAGCCCAAGGTTGATGTGAATCATGAGTCATTTGACAATTCTGATCCAAAACTTAAGTCAGAACTGTATGATGTAGTTGATGCATATCATGAGATGTTTCAGGAGCCAACAAGTTTGCCTCCTAAGAGGGAGATTCAGCATGAAATCCATTTGCATCCAGATTGTCCTCTTCCAAACATAGGCATGTACCGCATGTCTATTATGGAGAATGCTGAAATAAAGAAGAAAATCAAGGACTTGTTGGAAAAGGGTTTCATAAGGCCAAGTACTTCGCCATGTGGGTCACCGATTGTATTGATTCCAAAGAAAGATGGCACTTGGCGTATGTGTGTTGATTTCAGGGCCTTGAACAAGATAACGGCAAAGAATCATTACCCACTCCCAAGGATAGTTGATTTGCTAGACCAGTTGAAAGATGCTTGATATTTCACTAAGTTAGACTTGCGCAGTGGATATCATCAAGTAAGAATTGAAGAAAGTGACATTTGGAAGACAGCCTTTAAAACCAAACAAGGACTCTTTGAGTGGATTGTAATGCCGTTTGGTTTGTGTAATTCACCTGCAACTTTCATGCGGGTAATGGATGATGTCTTGCGTCCTTTTCTTGATGATTTAGTTATTGTCTACTTAGATGACATCTTAATTTTCAGCAAGTCTAGAGAAGATCATGTCATGCATGTTAGGAAAGTACTTGATGTTTTGAAGAAGAATCAGTTATTTCTTAAAATGTCAAAGTGTGAATTTGGAAAGACTTATTTGGTTTATTTGGGACACATAGTAGGAGGAGGTGCTTTGAGAATAGATCCTACTAAAATAGAGGCTATTTTGAATTGGCCTACTCCCAAATCCATAACAGAGGTAAGAAGTTTTTTGGGTGCAGCTCAATATTGGAGGAAGTTCATCTCTAACTTCTCTTCTATAGCAGCTCCTATGAATGCAATGACAAGTGTGAAGCATGCTTTCCAGTGGGGAGGCAAGCAGAAAAAAGCTTTCAAATCTTTGAAAGAGAAGATTAGTTCAGCTCCAGTCCTTGCATTACCGGATTTGAGACAACCATTTGAGATACAAACCGATGCTAGTGATTATGCCATGGGTTCAGTTCTTCTACAGCATGGTAAGCCTATTGCTTTTCATTCTGAAACTTTAAATGGCGTTGTTGTAAATTATCCTACATATGATAAGGAGTTGTATGCGTTGGTACAAAGCGTCAAAAAGTGGAAACACTATTTGATGGGCAAAGAAACTATTATACATACTGACCATCAGCCCTTCCAGTACTTGCAATCACAAAGCAAGTTACAACAGTCATGACACTTCAGATGGATGGGCTTCTTGCAATAGTTCCATTTGGTAATAAGGTACAAGAAAGGTACTCTGAATAAAGTTGATGATATGCTTTCAAGGCCTATTATTGGTGCTGTTACTTTACTTAAGAATGATTCCATTGTACATGATAGTTACATAGAACAATATGCATCTGGTGATGACTTTAAATATGTGTATGCTAACTTGAGTAAAGGGAATCATGTAGAGGAAAATGACTATCACATGAATAACAATTTGTTGTTTCATTTGGGCAAGTTGTGTATACCACAGGGGGAGAGAATAATTGTCATAAGAGAAGCTCATTCTTCTCTTATTGCTGGCCATTTTGGGGTATGCAAAACAATTGCACATCTACAGAGGTATTGCTATTGGCCTCGCATGGTAGATTCTGTTTCAAGGTTCATAAGAGGTTGTTCATTATGTGCTACAAGCAAGCCTAGTAATAGGAAGCTTGGTTTGTATACTCCTTTGCTGGTACCTTCTAGACCATGGGAGAGCATCTCTATGGATTTTGTAGGAGGTTTGCCAAAATCTAGAAAGAAGCATGATTATTTATATGTAGTAGTTGATCGTTTCAGCAAAATGTGTATACTTATGCCTTGTAAGAAAACTATAACTGCTGAACAAACTGCTGAATTATTTTTTCATCATGTATGGATTCACTTTGGTTTGCCTACTTCCATTATTAGTGACAGGGATTCTAGATTTGTGGGGAATTTTTGGTCCAACCTATGGGAGATGATGGACACAAAGTTGAAGAAAAGTATTGCTTTCCATCCGCAAACAGATGGACAAACAGAAGTTGTGAACAGAACCATTGTGCATCTCTTGAGAGGATATTGTAGCAAGCATCCCAAGCTTTGGGATGAACATTTGCACTACATACAAGATGCTTACAGTCGTGCCAAGCACTCTTCCACAAACACCTCACCGTTTGAAGCTTGTTTTGGTTACTTGCCAAAATCACCTCTTGATTTCATTCTTGAGAAAGATGCTGCCATTGAGGGACATAGTGATATTGACAAAGCTCGTTCATTCATTGAAAGAATTCAGCAAATACATCAGCAAATTCAAGAACAGCTTGAGAAGTGTCCAGGCAAGTACAAGGAAAGACACGACAAGCATAGAGTCGATCACAAGTTTCAAGAAGGGGATGAGGTATGGTTGTACATTAGTAAGGAAAGGGTTCAAGGAGAAGGTAAAAAGCTGAAGCCTATTCGTTATGATCCATTCAAAATCCTCAAGAAGGTTGGAAATAATGCTTTTCAATTAGATTTGCCTTCCTACATGCAAATGTATTCTGTTGTCAATGTGGAGAACTTACGGTTGTATGAACCTCCTTTGATTGTTGATCATGAAAGTGTTGTTCAGCTGCCATCTATAGAAGATTTCTCGCCATAATTCTTAGATGAGCTGAAAGAAGATACAATCCTTGACAGAAGGACACGCACTTTAAGGAGGGGCAGTGTAGATTATGTTCGGGTTGGTTTCAAAGGCAGCAAACCAAACAAGGCAAAGTGGATGAAGGTGGACAGAGTGAGGGAGCTGTACCCTCACCTATTTAACAAGTAGTTGAAGGCTTTTGGGGTCCAAAAGCTTCCCAATGGGGAGGCGTGATCAGGTGCTCATGTCCTAAGTGTCGTAAAATGCTCAAAATTTAAAATGCTCAGAACTAGTTCAAAGTTGAATGACTGGAAATTGCTCGTCCTCCTGATTTCAGTGCCACAAACAGTTCGAAAAACGGTCGCCATATGAGAAAGTTATGGCAAAAAGAAGAATTTCTCAATAACATTGCAATTTTGAATTTTTCAAAAAAAAAAATAAAAAAAGGAATATTTTGCAGAATATTCCAAGAAATATTCTTTTTTTGTAGCCAATCACAAGATGCCATGTGGCAGGCCCGGAGGTTGCCACATGGCCCAAAGATGACGTCAGCATATCCTATGGGCGCATATGTAATAATTTTTTGGGCATTGGTAAGTTTTGAACACGGGACCTCCCATTCATTAATGAATGGCCCTACCAATGCACCAGCACTATGGGTTGTGTTATAAAAGTGGCGGAAAGGGTTTATGAAGTTTGAATTGGTTTGAGTGCGGCCCTAAGGGGGCCAGCCCCTGCACACCATGTGACCACAACCCAAAACCGTGGGCCAAACCTTTAACCGCCGGGCACGAAATCCGAGATAAACCGCCAACCATTCATAAGCATTTATTATAACTGCAGTCAAGTTGGTGGAAAATTTGGCAGGAGCGCCAAATTTGGGCGGACCCGCCATATTTGGTGGGCCTAACTGGCTCCAACTACAGTTAGCTGGAGTTTTTTTAGGCTAAACTGGAGGGAAACTTTAATTGGCCATAACTTTGGCTAGGAAAGGCGGTTTTGGACGAATTTTTTTTTTATTTTGGGTATTTTCGACCTTCTGAAGCCATTGGTGCAGGTCTTACAGCCATCTGAGGTCATTTGCAGAGGTTTTGGAGCCGTGAAAGTTCTAGGAGCCACTAGGGCCCAGTATTGTGAAGACTATATAGGGTTGCAGGTATCCATTGGAGGTGAACGAGTAGTCAATCCTGAAGGATTCAAGTGTTTTGAATCTGTTTTTACCATCTTTTCCACCTGTAGATACTTCTGTTCAGCTGTATATTCAATTTGAGCATTTAATTAAAACAAGGACAGGCCCATTTGGGAGCTTTGGACCCAGAAGACGTAGCCCAGAAGGGGTGAACTGCTTTATCAACTTCTTTTGCATCTGTGGTTGATTTATTTTGCAGAACAAATTTGTTTTACTGTGTTAAACAATAAAAGGAAATAAATCTGCTATGCTTAAATGGGTCATGAACAGCTGAAATTTTCATTTGTTTTCTTTCTGCAAGACATGGACATCTTTTAAATATGTATATATCTGAATTGAATATCTTGCAAACCATTTACAAGTAGTTTCAAATTCAGATCAATCATAAGGTGTTTTTCAACCTATGATCGAAGACGATGTATATATGACACACTTCTATGCTATGCTATATCACTATTACTAGCTATCTTGTAAAACATGTTATGAAATGTTTTTAAATTTACTGATTGATTATTGCAAATGTCTACTTAACATTCGAGAAGCAATTGCATCTGCTAATGTATTTAAATACCTTGGAATATACTGATATTCAATATAGTCAAATTCACGTTCCAAGAGATGAACTCTCAAAAATAATCTTAATAACACTAGATTTCTAATGGCATAAACTCTATTAAGCTGCAATACAACGAGTTCAGAATCTAACCTCACAATCAAACTCCGAATCCCAAATGAGATGGATTCAGATAAGAACTAAATCACTGCACTATACTCTACAATGTTGTTCATTGTTTGACCGAGGCTTACCCCATGCATAGATACCAACTCATCAGAGGGCGAACAGATAACCCAAGCTGCGAAAGAAATGTTGTTGGAAATAAAACTGAGAGGGGGGGGTGAATCAGTATTATCAAATTCTTTTCAATATATCTTCCTTAATTATACTTTGAATTATTCTTCAGATATTGATCATTACTTTGTATGTCAGTACCATAAAATAATGAGCATGAACAAGAAAAAAGGATAGTCACACCAAAGAACACCAGATATAAGGTGGAAACCCAATGTGGGTGAAAACCACCTGCTGCAATATGTCTCTGTCTTCTTTCAATTAGAAACTCCTTTTACAATGATTTTGTATTGGTGCAGTCCTTTACCAGTACGCAGGCTGTAACCTGTAGAGCGCTACAACTCTCTCTCGTTTTCCAGTCTCTCCTAGAAGGGAGCTACAACCCCCTACTTCTTTTGTTTCAAGGACCACTTTTCATAAATTTTCAAACTGGATCCAAGAAGATCAAATAATCATCAAGTACATGCAAATCACCCAAAATCCTTATACAATCAATCCAATGAACCACCCAAACTTCTCAAAATGCTGTAGATAGAAAACCAAAACCAGTAGCCTAAACCCAGACCACAGAAACAAATAGAAAACAGGCAACCAACAAATATTTCAAAACAAGTCCGCAATTTCACCAATATAAGCCTGCGGATACCCGCACTTCACCTTCAGCTGTGCTGCGTATACCCGCACTTCAGCTTCTTCTATACTGCGTACGCCACACTGTGCCTTCAGCTGCACTGCGTATACCCGCACTACGCCTTCTTCTGTACTGCGTACCCCGCACTGTGCCTTCAACTGCACTGCGTATACCCGCACTGCGCCTTCTTCTATACTGCGTACCCCCACACTCACGCTGTAGATCGCTTACGAACCTCTAATTAGGGTCAAATTAACAGTCCTCCAATGTACCACAGATGGTCAGATCCACAGATCTGATCATGCACCCGAGAGATCACGACTTAGCAATGGATTCACCTTTAAATTTTACCTTGATTTAGATCTAGCTTTTAAAACCGATAACCCAAAATTCAGATCTTAAGAATTTCAAATTTCAAATATGCCCTAGCCAAGTGATCTCCTTCCCTATTTATAGTCAAGCCCTTATTCACACCATGGGACAAAACCAACAATAACCAATACAAGGTATCCAAACTGGGGCTTAATTAGATCCTATACCACGGGCCAAAACCATAGAATCATGAACCACGGGCTAAATACCACGGGCCAAACATAAGAAACCCCACGTGAGCGCGCTTCTCTGCCTTGAAGTGAGTGAATTGGGGGACTGCACCTTTTGAACGGATAACCTACGGGTATGAACGCACTTCCTAGATAGCGAACCTGCGGGTCCGCACCTTTTGAACCATTCACCTGCGAACCTCTTGATTTCCATCATTTTGAGAGCCTGAACAGAGTTTTGCCACTTGAGTGAGTTGCCATCAAGTACAACACCTGTATCATAGAGCCATACCAAAACTATAATGCCAACAATCTCCCCCTTTGGACTTGATGGCAACCTCAAGATCCTCAACTTCATTCTCCCCCTTTGACATCAAGGGCAAAGGGTTATGCTCCCCCTAAGAACATGCTCCCCCTGACTATAAACCAGATCTGCAAAGAAGAACCATAATCCACCAAACACCATAAATGACCATGAAAGAGATAGAGACATATTGCAGCGATATTCCTTCTATAATTCCTCCATAATGCCAACAATGCATTATATGCTCCCCTTGAACCTGTGCCATTCGATCTTCGACCAATCCGCAACTCAACAAATGTACGCATATACCCCAGATAAACCTTGCGTACAACCAACAATCAGAAGAGAGTTAATAACAAGATGATGCATCAACAACCCCCAGATTTTGCCTGAGGTATTCAAAGGTCTCCCTGGGCAATGGTTTGGTGAGTATATCAGCAACTTGTTCCTTAGAAGGAACATACTCCAACTTGACCTTTTATTCAAGCACTTGTTCTCAAAAAGTGATACTTGATTGGTATGTGCTTGGTCTTTGAATGCATGACTGGGTTCTTTGAAATACTGATTGCACTTGTATTATCACATAAGATGGAGATAGGTGGTGTACAAGTGATTTGAAAATCCTACAAGGTTTGCATCATCCAAAGGAGTTGAATGCAGCAAGATGCAGTAGCCACATATTCCGCTTCAGCTGTAGACAAAGCAATTAAACTCTGTTTCTTGCTAAACCAAGATACTAATCTGGAACCCATAAAGAATGCACCACCACTTGTGCTCTTCCTGTCATCCACGCTTCCGGCCCAATCTGCATCTGTATAAGCATGAAGTGTGAGATCTGTATCTCTAGGATACCATAAGCCGTAGTTTTGAGTCCTTTGAAGATATTTGAAAATTCTCTTCATTGCCTGAAGATGAGTTTCCTTTGGATTTGCCTGAAATCTTCCAACTATTCCCACTGCATGCATGATATCTGGTCGCGTACCTGTCAAATAAAGTAGACTTCCAATCATAGATCTGTAGGTTGGTTGATGCACTGCTGCTGATTCATCATTTGCACTGAGGCTACATCCTGTGACCGTGGGTGTACATACTGGTTTTGCATCTTCCATGCCATATTTTTTCAAAATCTACTTGAGATACTTGGTTTGAGACAAGAAGATCCCTCCTTCATTTTGTTGGATTTGCAATCCAAGAAAATATGTCAGTTCTCCAAGCAAGGAAATTTCGAATTCTTTCTGCATTACCAAGGCAAATCTTGGACTCATAGTTTCTTCATTGCTGCCAAAGATAATATCATCTACATACACAACAAGTATTAGCAATTTGTCATTTTCAATTTTTATATAAAGATTGCTATTTGTTGATCCTTTTGAAAAACCTTGTTGATGAAGATATTTGTCCAAACGATAGTACCAAGCCCTTGGAGCTTGTTTAAGACCATAGAGAGCCTTTTTCAGTCTGCATACAAGATTTGGATCATTTCCAAGAATGAAACCATCTAGCTGTTCAATGTATACTTCTTCTTCTAAGTCTCCATTCAGAAAGGCTGATTTCACGTCCATTTGAAATACTTTGAACTTTTGAAAACTTGAGAGAGCAAGGAACATTCGGATGGCCTCAAGTCTTGCAACAGGAGCAAAAGTTTCTTCAAAATCTATTCCTTCTTGCTGGACATACCCTTTACAAACAAGTTTGGCCTTGTTTCTAATTACTTCCCCATTTTCATTCAACTTATTCTTGAAGATCCATTTTGTCCCTATAACATTCTTATCCTTTGGTCTAGGAACCAACTCCCAAGTGTTATTCTTTTCGATCTGCTCAAGTTCTTCATCCATTGCTTTAACCCAAAATTCGTCTTTGCATGCCTCTCTTACATTTTGTGGTTCAGTGGAGGAGAGTAATGCCAAATAACTTGAAGCTTCTACAATTGTTCTTCTTGTTTGTACACCTGCTTCTTTCTGCCCCAAAATCTGAGATTCTAGACGATTCTTCTGAACATACCTGGATGGAGTCTTCTCTTCTATCCTTATTTGTTCCTCTGGTGCTTCTTGAGGTTCTTCTTCTTCATCATTCTGTCTTTGAGGGTAGTCTTCATCTTCTTCGATATTTTCATGATTTACTTGCCTAGGAATGTATCCTTTTTCATCAACCACTACATCAATGCTGTCAACAATTCTTCCAATCCTTTTATTCTAGCACTTATATGCTTCGCTGTGAGGAGAATAACCAAGAAGAATGCCTTCATCTGCTCTAGGTTCAAGTTTTCCATGTTGCTCATCAGTATTCTTAATATAGCATTTGCTCCCAAAAATTTTGAAATGCTTTATCGAAGGAGTCTCACCATACCAGAGCTCATGAGGAGTTTGAGTGCTGTTCACTCGGACATTTGTTTTGTTGAGAATAACAACCGCAACATATGCAGCTTCACCCCAGAAAGTTGTGGGAGTTCCAGACTCATCAAGCATAGCACGGGCCATTTGTTGGACTGTTCTGTTCATCCTTTCCACCACTCCATTTTGCTGAGGAGTTCTAGCTGTAGAGAATTCTCTTCTTATCCCATGTGCTTCACAGAAATCGAAAAATTCATTTGAGGTAAACTCCCCACCTCTGTCAGACCTTAGGCACTTAATTTTGTAACCTGATTCATTTTCAACCAAGGCTTTGAAGGATTTGAATTTTTTGAATGCTTTGTCTTTGTGCTTCAAAAGTCCTAACCAAACAAACCTGGAGAAATCGTCAATGAATAATATCAAGTATTCTTCTCCTCGAGGTGACCTTGTCCTGAAAGGACCACATACATCTGTATGGACTAGTTCAAGAGGCCTGCTGGCTGATCCTTCCTTCTCAGGGAAGTTGGTTCTGGTTTGCTTACCAAACTAACATGATTTGCATATGGTGTTGTCTGGAATTTTGATATCTGGAAGACCACGAACTGCCTGATATTTGCATGCCTTCCTTATTTGTGAAAAGCTTAGATGCCCCAACCTCCGATGCCATAACCAATGTTCATCATCCTTGCTCAAATAGCATTGTTGTTGTCCTTCTTCAAATATATATAGATTATTTGGAGTTCTTCTGCCTTTGATCACTATTTTCCCTGTATCAAGATCACGAACACTACACCCATTTGATTGAAATATTACTTCGGTTCCTTGATCGCACATCTGACTGACACTTAGTAGATTGTGCTTCAAGCCATCAACATACAAAACATTTCCAGCTTTGACCTTTTTCTTTCAACTGAGCAGTGCCTTTTCCTTTTATAGTTGCAGGAGTATCATTTCCAAAAGAAACATTCTTTCCCTTTTCTAAATCAGAATATGATTCAAGTTTTTCTTTATCACCTGTCATATGCTTCGAACATCCACTGTCGATGTACCATAGATTTTCCTGTCCCTCTACAAAAAAGGTTATCCCACATCTTTCTGTTTGTGGTTCCTTTATTCTCCATTTTTTGGTGCTTGAGGCTTGTTCCTTTGTCTGCTGAAACCTGCTCCTGCATTCAGAATCTTCATGACCGAAGTTATTACAAATAGAACATTCAATTTCATTTTCAAGAGCCGAAAAGTTGTTATAGGTCCTTTTTGTAATCCAAGTCATACTTCTTTGTTTTTGAGCTTCTCTAGTCATGATTGTTTTATATGCAACACATTGAGCTGCTTTGTGACCAAAGTTATGGCAAGAGAAACATTTTCCATTGAAGAAACTTCTACGGTTATCAAATCTACTGGCCAAATGATTGTAATTTATATTGTCATCCATTCTTGAAGCAAATTGAGAAGATTTTAGCTGTGGCTGGTTGTAGCTTTTGTTCACTCTTAAGACGGATTGCCCCTGGTTTACCTAATAGTCTTTGTTTTTTCTTGATGTAATTTGTCCCTGCTTTACCTGGTGATCTCCACTGTGCTTTTGCTCATTCCTTCTCGCTGCATCAAGATAACTCTTTGAGGTGGATGCTTGATATGTTTCTCCATTATACCCCAGACCTGTCTTGTTTAGCGGAGAACGTTGAACATTGATGATCTCATCCAGAGTTTCAGATCCTTTGACAAACTTAAGATTAATATCCCTTGTTTTCTCAATTTCTTTTCTAAGGCCAACAATTTCACATTCTAACTTTTCAAGAAATTTTTCTTTTTCATCAATTTGAAATTGTATAGTATCAATGATCACATTCTTTTCTTCTATGCATGTCTTGAGTCGAGAAATCTCTTCATAAAAGCTATCCACATCTATAGCATCCATGTAATCATCATCTTCAAAGGCCATTAAAATTTTATAGTCATTACCTCATTCATCTTCATCACTATTTGATACACCATCACTATCTTCATGAGTGTAGTAGCTTTTCTTATTTGCATTCTGTTTCTTATTCCATCTAATAGGTTCCTTTCCCTTGTCGATCTTATCCTTATGAGGACATTTGGCAGCATAGTGACCTACTCTTCCACAAGCAAAGCATTTGAAGGGCAACTTACCTCTGAACCGTCCAACACCCCATTGAAGATTTTTGACAAAATTTGATTCTTCTTCTTCTGACCCATGTCCTGATTCATAGTACTCTCCTTTTCCTGAAGCCTTGAAGGCAGCTTCTCTCCTGTCAGATGGACCTCCTTTCCTCATTTCATAAGCGGTTAGAATTCCATGCAGTTGTGAAATTTTAAGATGTTGTAGATTCTCCTTTTCTTCTATAGCAGAAACTTTAGAATCAAACCTAGGGGACAAAGATCTTAGAACTTTTTCAACCACAACAACCTCTTTTATTTCTTCACCCAAATTTTTCATAAAATTAACAATCTCATCTACATGAAGAAAATAGTTAGCCACACTTTCATCATTATACATCTTGAGATTTTCATACTGAATCTTGAGGGTTTGAAGTTTTGCACGTTTTACCTGATCATCTCCTTCATAGCTCAGAACAATCTTGTCCCATATTTCTTTTGCGGATTTATACTGCATAATTTTCACAAATTCTGATTGAGATAGACATCCTAGAAGAGTATTGACCGCCTTTGCATTTGTTTCATATTTCTTCTTCTCCACTGGATCTGTAGGAGTAGCTGATGGAAAAGTATACCCTCTTTCTATGATGTCCCAGACTTCTGTACCCAAAGATTGAAGGTAGGCAGTAACTCTTACCTTCCAATATATGAAGTTTGTCCCATCAAAAATCGGTGGCCTGATTGATGCTTCCCTCTCGTAGTTGCTCATGATGATAGATCTTCCTTCAAGCAATCAAGCTCCTTCAGAAGGACCCGCTTTGATACCAATTGTTGGAAATAATACTAAGAGGGGGGGGGGTGAATAAGTATTATCAAATTCTTTTCAATATATCTTCCTTAATTATACTTTGAATTATTCTTCAGATATTGATCGTTACTTTGTATGTCAGTACCATAAAATAATGAGCATGAAAAGAAAAACAGATAGTCACACCAAAGAACACCAGATATAAGGTGGAAACCCAATGTGGGTGAAAACCACCTGCTGCAATATGTCTTTATCTTCTTTCAATTAGAAACTCCTTTTACAATGATTTTGTACTGGTGCAGTCCTTTACCAGTACGTAGGCTGCAACCTATAGAGAGCTACAACTCTCTCTCGTTTTCCAGTCTCTCCTGGAAGGGAGCTACAACCCCCTACTTCTTTTCTTTCAAGGACCACTTTTCATAAATTTTCAAACTGGATCCAAGAAGATCAAATAATCATCAAGTACATGCAAATCACCCAAACTCCTTATACAATCAATCCAATGAACCACCCAAACTTCTCAAAATGCTATAGACATAAAACCAACACCAGTAGCCTAAACCCAGACCACAACAACAAATAGAAAACAGGAAACCAACAAATATTTCAAAACAAGTCCGCAATTTCACCAGTATAAGCCTGTGGATACCCGCACTTCACCTTCAGTTGTGATGCGTATACCTGCACTTCAGCTTCTTCTGTACTGCATACCCCGCACTGTGCCTTTAGCTACGCTGCGTATAACCGCACTACGCCTTCTTCTATACTTCGTACCCCGCACTGTGTCTTCAACTGCACTACATATACCCGCACTGCGCCTTCTTCTGTACTGCGAACCCCCGCACTCACGCTGTAGATCGCCTACGAACCTCTGATTAGGGCCAAATTAATAGTCCTACAATGTACCACAGACGCTCAAATCCGTAGATCTGATCATGCACCCGAGAGATCACGACTTAGAAATGGATTCGCCTTTAAATTTTACGTTGATTTAGATCTAGCTTTTAAAACCGATAACCCAAAATTCAGATCTTAAGAATTTAAAATTTCAAAGATGCCCTAGCCAAGTGATCTCCTTCCCTATTTATAGTCAAGCCCTTATTCACACCATGGGACAAAACCAACAATAACCAATACAAGGGATCCAAACCGGGGCTTAATTAGATCCTATACCACGGGAAAAAACCATAGAATCATGAACCATGGGCTAAATACCACGGGCCAAACATAAGAAACCCCACGTGAGCGCGCTTCTCTGCCTTGAAGTGAGTGAATTGGGGGACTGCACCTTTTGAATGGATAACCTGCGGGTATGAACGCACTTCCTGGACAGTGAACCTGCGGGTCCGCACCTTTTGAACCATTCACCTGCGAACCTCTTGATTTCCATCAATTTGAGAGCTTGAACAAAGTTTTGCCACTTGAGTGAGTTGCCATGAAGTACAACACCTGTATCATAGAGCCATACCAGAACTATAATGCCAACAAATTTTCCGTGTATTACGACAAGCACCATCAGCAAAACCAATGTATGTTTCAAGAGACGTCGACATCTGCAATATCAAGAGGAAAATCAAGATAAGCAGGAATAATGACTAGAAAACATTCTCTAAACTAAGCACACTTTTCTAATCTAAAACACATCAGCTAGAAAGAAAAATAACCTAACTAAAATCTCCACACCCAGATTTGAGCATAATATCTCTTTAGGTAAAGCCCATTTCTGGGTTTACCTAAAGAGACACCGTCAAAATCTACCAATTCATAGGCCCCTTTTGCCAGCTTTCGCTTAACAACATAAGGACCATGCCACATGGGTATGAATTTTCTAGCGCCTAACTTCTCATTTACTTGATCGTACAGTAAGACTAGGTCTCCTTCTGAAAAATTATGAGGTGTAACATTTCGATCATACTAAGCTTTAATACGTTTGGCATGAGTTTCAATTGCTAGTGCAACATCATGTCGATTCTCATCTAGCTGAGCCAAGTACAACAAATGTTTCTCTTCTTTAGAAGTGGTTGGAAGTAATTCTATGGCCATTTTCAATGACGAGATTTCGCATTCAATGGGTAACACAGCTTCCAAACCGTAAACTAGTTGGAAAGGAGTGAAACTAGTTGATGTTTTTACTGAGGTTCGATACGCCCAAAGCGCTGAAAATAACATGTTATTCCAATTCGACCTATGAATCCCAATGATTCGTCGGATCATAATGACTAGAACTTTGTTGATGGCTTCAACCAGACCATTAGCCTGTGGGTAATATGGAGTAGAACTATTGTGACGCAGACCAAGTTGATCTGTTAGTTCAATCATCATAATGTTTCGAAAATGATGCCCATGATCAGTGATAATCGCTTGTGGAACACTGAATCTAGTAATTATATGATTGAAAATGAAAATCGCAGTAGTTTTGCCATCTGCCGAAAATGTAGGCATCGCCTCGGCCCACTTGGTAAAATAATCTACCGCAAGGATGATATATGCATGCCCCCCGGCCGAGTGAGGGTTACATGTAATAAAATCGATACCACATTTCGCAAAAGGGCTGATAGCATTTATAGGGTGGAGAGGAGCAGTTGTAGCACGCATCTTTTGATCAAAAATCTGGCAGTTGTGGCATTTTTGGACTGCGTTAATAAAATCTTTAAACAAAGACAGCCAGAAATAGCCAGCGCGCAATATATTTTGGGCTGTGGCAAACCCAGACATATGACCGCCACACGCTCCAGAGTGACAATCATTTAGAACCCTTTCAGCTTCCTCATGAGTTAAACAACGTCGGAAAACAGAGTCCGCCCCACGATGATAAAGTGTATCTCCAATAATTTTGTATTGTTGGGATTGGAATCGTATTTTCTGACGCTGAGATCTTGAAATTTCAGGCCGAAAGGATTGGGTTTGGAGATAAACTATGATATCTCCATACCATGTATCGAGAGTGTTGATAAGAAACAAGGATTTGTCCGCAATGGGCTCTTCCGCCACAGTTTCAGTATCAACACGCAGGAAGTCACACATCAACTCCGCAAAAAATAAAGATTTATTTGACTTAGATTTTTCAAACTCCAAGTCAAATTCCTGCAGGATAACAATCCATTTGGAATACTTTCCCCCTAGCGATTATTTTGTGTAGTAAAATGTAATGACAAAATCGTTGGACAGCCTGAACAGCTGTCCAATAGATAATAGGGTTATAGTCGGAAATTACAGTAGTTTTGCGTAGTAAAATGTAATGACGAAATCATTGGACAACTTGAATAGTTGCCAAGGCCAATTTCTCCACATGTGAATATTTTAGCTTAGTTGGATTCAAAATTTGACTAAGGTAATAAATCACATGTTGTTATAGACATTTTTGTGCCTTGCGTCAAGGAGCAGGGAATGTCGATAATTACAGGGATCCTCAGTCCCTAAACATGTTGTTCTTACCCCTAAAAGAACAAGGTCATCAATCAACAGCACTTCCAATCAGTTCTCCACCTGAAAACACTTCAGAACAGGCTTATTTTGGATCATGTCAGCTGCTTAACTGAGCTTCTGCGCTGTATTGCAACTGTCCCACTCTGTACCTGCACTGGAAGTCAAAAACTATGAAGGCTACCTGCGCTGGGCGAGATTGGCCAAGTGGCACAGTCATCCTGCAAGGTGTCAATTGCCCAGGAAGCTTCCAAACTGACACTTGGTTCATGAGATTCGCCCTGTGATGAGTAAGAGGTACTTGATCACCATGTGTAAGCAAGGATCTCCAAGTGGAAACAGGAACTGAAGATTAACTGAAGATGGAGAGGACACAAGGCAGCTTCATGTCAGTCTCAAGCTGACTCATCTGTTCATCTTCTACCCTATATATAGAGCTCTTCTATGAGAGCTAGGGAGGCTAGAATTTTGTATAAGCAAGGAGGTGTTGTTGGTATACTGCCAGGATCATTGGGTGATTTTTTTGCTAGAGGTGAAGAAGAGAGTTCTTGCTGCCGAGGAGGTGCTGCTGGATTGGAGCCAACATCATTGGTTGTAACTTCCTCTGGAACCCTGTTACTTTCTATCAATAAAGTTTGCATGTTCTCCTATATACTTGTTTTACATAGATGCTTTGTCTTTACATGTGTATTTGATGCAATCTAATCCATGCTTCGATTATGAGTGCTTGTATCTGTTAGTTTGCTCTCTCTTGTTGTGCAGGTCTTGTGTGTAGCTGGATCGGCTTGGAGAGCAAAGAGCTGGGAGCAGGATACAAAGGAAGAAGGATAAGGGTCAATCAAGCGCAAGACACCAGGTTGGTTGACCTTCTTTCCATTCTATCTGTATACTCATAAAGAATAACATGAAAACTTTATCATTCAGTTGTTGTTAGATACTGTCACATCTAGAAAGGGTTAGGGTCATCCGCATCGGATACTTTTCCCCACAACAAACTGGCGACTCCACTGGGGAGATCCTAGTATCTTGTTGTTGTTATTTGTAGTATTTTGCTATTTCTCTCTTGAAGAACCGAGTACCGAATCGAAAAGCTTTTGACTATATCAAAAGCGAAGTAGAGGGTTTGCTACTCTTGCTCCTTTGCTGAGCAACTTCAAGATTTAAAGAGCTAATCTACAGGTAGATCTTTACTCTTTGTGATAGATATTTATCCTCTTGATCATCCCTTTAACTGTACTTAACCCATAGCATTTTATTTCAGTCAAAACAGTACATTTTTGAGCTTTTTATGACCCGGAATTGTTAGCAGACGTAACTCTCGTAAGTCAGTGCAGGCTGTCCACAGGCAGTCTGCATTACAGCGCAGGTAGTCCCTTCGGGAACTGCGCTGAGAGTGAAACTGGCAGACCAGTACCTGCGCTGGTCCAGTTGGCCTTAGGCTAGCTTAACTCTTCCTCTGTGTCTTGGCCCTGTTTGCACTTGTTTTTGGCTGATTGATTGCTGGTTAATGTATTTGCTGTATACTTCATCTCCTTGACTTTATTCTGCCTCAGTTGTGTGATGAAATTGTAAACGTTCTTTCAGTATTTCTTGTTTCAGTTACAATTTCCCATAGTGAAAAGCGAACCTAGTAGCTGTGACCTCTTAGATTTCGATCTTATGAGTTAGTATTATTGCTGTTCATAGCTATTTTGAATTGGATTGTTTTCACTTTATGGTTTGAATCTGTACTTTTCTTGTATTTTAAACAAGTCTTTCATAAGGTGTTCTTCTGATTGTGGACAAGCTTGTCTATTCATACTTGAAAGTTGATTCGAAAATCATACAACAGTTTCCTTTTGTTAAGCATCAACATTAAGGAAAGCGAAAAGAAATACATGCATTGTGCATTTTTCATTTGACTGTATATATGATGATTTAGGGAAATGTGCATTATAGTGTGTGTTCTTTGATCTGTGGAAAAGTTGTGTCTTACTCTTTCCTCAAGTAGATTAAGGTTTTCAAAGTTGAAAGACTGAAAAGATTTTGCTTCTCATTCTTAGATTGCATATAGGAAGTTGTATATATACATCTCGTGGCGAACCTGAAAGGCAAACTACTAAGAAAGATCAACATTAAAATAAATTCAATTTACATAACAACGCTTTGGAATCTAACGCAAACATCTAGAGGTCTAGGTAGAGACGTGTTCCGGCGTCGTTAAACATAGTGACTGTTGATCTCTACGAAGGTGGGTGATTCCTCCTGAGAGTCGGTGGCACTAACACGGTTTTGAGCTCCCGCGTACCGTCGAGTATATTGGGAGACCCCTATAGGCTTTTATCCTTTTATCCTTAGGAAGCCGTGTCGACCGCCCTACTGATCGCGATGCAGTGAACACAGCATTCATGAAGATCGACCACCCGTACCGTAAAACGTATTCTGTGGTTTCGTGAAAGGTTTGGCACTCCCTCTGCTTAGATCTCCAGAGCAGTTTCTTTTGGCCTTTTTCAAACTCTATAACTGAAAAAGTCCAGCCGAGCATTTGTCACTTCGGGCTCGTTAATACATCGAAGGCGACTAGAGTCATCTTTAGCTTTTTCTCGATTCTTAAAACATGAAAAAGCAAGTTTGTGTCTAAAAGCGTCGTAAATAAAATTTATCTTAAAGCGGAACATAATCACCTGTTATTCCCACGTTGATCTTTCAGTTGAAAAGTATGGAGCCCACCAACCAAGGAAGTAACCTTGGCGGAAGTCCAAATCCCTTCTCCTCTTGGGGAGATGTTGGTGCGCCTCATATGGCCACATTGTCGCTTCCAGGATTGACAATTGGCCTTCCTGTTTGGCTCTTTTCAACTAATGTAGTCCAAATCGCCACTAATCCTGAGCAATCGAATCAACAGTCAGAACCATCTAGAACTACCCACCAGCCTTCCACTTCTTATAATACTTCCTCTGATCCTTCATCTTCACAGGGTAGAGCCGGCAAAAGTCAGCCTCCCAAGGAGAAGAAGGAGAAGAAGAGGAGAGGAAAGAAGCAGAAGGAGCCTCTGGCGAAGGCGACTGGGGGCAAGCAGAAGAAAACTGACAAAAACCCACACACTGCACCGACCGGGCCTAAATCGCCATGTGTCATTTGCAAAGGGATCCATTTCCATCATGATTGTCCTTGTATTC
Source organism: Pinus tabuliformis (assembly GCA_031772625.1). Lineage (NCBI taxonomy): Eukaryota > Viridiplantae > Streptophyta > Pinopsida > Pinales > Pinaceae > Pinus > Pinus tabuliformis. The sequence goes on along the minus strand of CM062808.1, from coordinate 144,872,510 downwards.
CCCGGATACTGAAGGACTGGTCCCCAAGGTTGCACAATCCGGTAGCATCAACCTCTGGTTGTCAAGTTGATTGCATTCCGTCAACTAGCGAGAGTGAAGGACAAAGAAGGGGACCAAGATCACCCTGTCTATTGTGTGAAGGTAGTCATGCCATCCACAAATGTCCATTCTTAGATGAGGCCAAGAGAGTTTTGGAAGATCGCCCGGTGTCACCGTTGCGACTTCCGCCTGGATATCAAAAACTCGCGCCTAATCCCTCGACAGTTGTAAATCCAGTTGGCCCTCTTAAGTGGTCAGCTGATGTGTCGGTCATTGACAATGAACCTACCGAACCTATACCAGACGAAAGTCTAAAGGTCGAAACGGCAGTTGACCCGGTTCTTCCTTCAGAGGTTCTATCGTCCGATGACCCCGTCATTGAAGACCCGTCTTCAAATGACACCGTCACCGAAGAGTCATCTTCATGTGGCACCCTCACTGATGAGAACAAGGATGACACCATCCAGGTTCTCTTTATCAGCACCGACTCTGACGAGCATCTGGGCAATGCGCCCATTCCTTTATCGCAGGAAGGAACATCATCAGAGTCGTATCCGGCCGTGTATTCGGTCCCACCACCAAGCAACCTGGTTGTATCCTTTGATTGGAATCAACTAGGCAGACCCCAGTTACCAGCTAGTATACCATTCAGAATCATTGTCCAGATCTATAGAATGATCATGGCTGGTACTATCATTGATGAAGGGGCGTCTGTGAGTATCCTTTCCTCTATTGCTTGGAAAGCACTGGGTTCCCCAGCGCTTTTACCTGAGTTAAGAAATCTCTCAGGTTTTGATAAAGGAACCAGTCGACCATTAGGAATCCTCCCCGATGTACCTGTTACATTGAAAGGGAAGACCGTCAGGATGAACGTGTTGGTAGTTCAAGGACCCTTGGATTATAACCTACTCCTTGGACGCGACTATATTTATTGCATGGGAGTGATAGTCTCCTCACTCTTTAGAGTAATGTGTTTTCCACACGAAGGAAGAGTGGTCAAGCTCGTAGACCAACTTTCATTTCCGAGATCTCACATCGCAAATAGTCAAATACCAATTCTAAATGGTCTGTTCGCTCAAGATTCGCCTCCCCCCCCAGTCCTCCTTCCCGATGAATGCGAGTGATTCGGAAAGAAAGACTAGGACCCAGGGGGCATGCACCCTGGTCTGCTTAGGGCAGAAGAAACTCCGGGTATAAGGAAGAATTTCCGCAGAAGAATATGACTAGTCCGTACCCCGTCCGTGGGAGGAAGTGGGGTTGTTCTGGAATAATAATCTTTTGTCAAAGTTATGTGTCTGGGAAGCATTCACCTTTGTCTATGGAAGTGGGCAATGCCCAAGTGGGATTTTCCTTATTGCAACAAATAGTAAACATCCTTGAATTCAAGCCTCGCCCATCAAAACATATGTTTTGAAGGATAAGCAGGGGAAGCCTACAAGGAAGGATACTATATTGTTTTGACAGAAGGTAACCATATTAGGACAACCCAATGATAGACACCGCCAAAGAAAGAGATCAATTTGCGGCAGCAAATAGAACCGTCTTTGGATAATAAGAAAGAGGCAAGCCTCCCTCAATAATACCTATGTTTTATCTTTGAGTAGTGTTCTTCTATTGTCACAAATAGCTGTTTGTTAAAACTGGGCCGACAGGAAGTCTGAGTACTGCGTAAGACCCCTTAAAATAACGAGAAGACTAGTATCGTTAGCATTAGATTGGCAAGATGACAAGTAACTGTGAACACCCAAAGAAAAACAAAAGTAGAAGAGAGAAGGGGCAGTCTCGAAATTCTATCCTATACCTGGGGGCATGCAAACTTTTGGAATGCAAGCAAGGGACGACTATTGATTTTTTTAAATTTTTAGGTCCTCCCTTTAAACCTGTAGGTCTAACCCTTTAAACTCGTAGGATTAGCCGTTTCCGAACTTGCATGAAGAAAGCCTGTGGGGCAAAAGTAAAATTTGCTAAAATAAGAGCATAGCTGTAGTAAGGCATAAGCTCTATAAAAATTGGTCCTTATAGGAGGCGTTCTTATGACTGGTATATCGAGCAGTTTTAGCATATAGTTCATGCTCGTTAAAAAATAAACGCGAAATTCGAGCAGTTTTAAGCCTGAATTTATGCTCGTTAAAAAATAAAAAGTGTGAGCAAATGTTTTCCCCAGAGTTCAAGCTCATGAAAAAATGAACCGGTAAATAACCTTTTGAGATCGTAAATACATTAGCCATAAGAACCTTGATCGTGTTTTCATCCACCACCTCCATCGTTCATTTGGCCGAGCATTCACTTCCATTTGTGTGTTTACCTCTTTTGAGAAACAGCTGCGAAGAGTGATTTCACCTAGCTTTCCTTGTGACACTGCCGTGATTGGAAAATTCCAAACTGTACCTGGAATCTGTAGCTATCCCTATTTAATCACTCGTTCCTCAAAAGACGAGTCTTCTTTCAGCTCTTTTCACTGACTCGTAAAATATGAAAAGTTTGCCGAGTTTTGGCCTTCCAGCTCGTTAAAGGACCGGAATGCTATCCCTCCTCTAAATTTTAATCTTTTTGGACATGAGGGATTATTACAAAAAAGGATCGAGCGCTTGTCTTGTTCAGCTCGTGAAAGTATCGAACAGCCATCCCTTCTGTATTGTTTTATACTTTTTCGGACTTAAGGGATATGCTGACGAAAAAGGAATTATGGAGTTAACTTTCTGTGCCTTTTTAGACTCTCTAAAAATGAAAAGAACCGAGTTTTCTTTGTCGTTAGACTCGTTAAAATGATTAAATAGCGACAAACTTGTCTTTAGACAAGAACGAGTTTCCCTATCGCTAGGCTCATTAAATCTTAGCGATGGGCTTGCCCGAAGGGCAGGTTATAGAACAAGCATATGTTATCCTCCTCAAGCTTGACAAAAATAAAGAGGTACTGGTCAGAAATGACTGGGGAAAAATTGGGAGAACATCAAAGTTTAGAGGTAGCAAGTCACTCTTGAACATGACACTTTTCCTCCGTATCACATCGGGTTGGGTTGTCTCATTCACCGGTCTCATCACCATGGTCCTCGCCACACCATCCATTTGGGGTAATGCTACCAATCCATCGCATCAGTGTCGTTATATGTTCAAGAGGGGTCATTCAGAAAGTGTCAACCGTGTCCCATCCACTACCATACATCATCCTTCATCCATTTTCATGATAGCCACCCTGAATCATATGTCACAGTTTGTTTCCACCTCCACTAAATCATTAGCTCCGTTCCGTGTCATTGATGTGGGATTCATTAAGGCCCTCCTTTGACGGATCGCTTCTTGTCGACATCAGCTCATTATCCAAGAAGTTGATCTAGGAACACCCCAATCAGTACTTTGAAGCTTGCATGCCTCAATGGCAAGTTTCTCACTTCCGGCGACAGGTATACCTCAATGACCTTCGACCAGAAGATTTTGCGTGGCGTTCGACGCCAAGTCCTTTATTCATGCCACGTGAATTGTACTGTAGTACCTTGAGGGTCATTGTCATTATTGGTGATTCCTCTCGCGCTTGTTAACGGTTTTCATTATTGACCGGTAATCAAGCGATGTCTTTCCATGTTCGACTTCGACGCAATTCTCACATGGATCGACTTGTACTTAGAGTGAAGATCGAACGAGTTTTGAAGACCCCGGATCTAGTTTCATCCATCCGGGCTGCGATATATATTCAGGAAATATAAAAACATTTTCCATATACATCATTGCAGCAGATGATCATCCTATCAAAGGATGATAATTTCAGCAGAAGATTATCAGTCTGTCCACAGACGATCGTCTGTCATATGTATCAAAATGTATTTATAAAAGCTGAGCATGGGAATGCCCGCCTCAGCCAGACCATGAAATTGAATGAAAGATAATGTATTGTATTGTATTGTATTACAGGGCACTCTCCTCCGGTACTGGAACGAACTTCGGACCCTCTAGCTAAAGCATTTCACCCGATTAACGGCCTCATACTTTAGGGGGCAACTGTTATAGACATTTTTGTGCCTTGCGTCAAGGAGCAGGGAATTTCAATAATTACAGGGATCCTCAGTCCCTAAACATGTTGTTCTTACCCCTAAAAGAACAAGGTCATCAATCAACAGCACTTCCAATCAGTTCTCCACCTGAAAACACTTCAGAACAGGCTTATTTTGGATCATGTCAGCTGCTTAACTGAGCTTCTGCGCTGTATTGCAACTGTCCCACTCTGTACCTGCACTGGAAGTCAAAAACTATGAAGGCTACCTGCGCTGGGCGAGATTGGCCAAGTGGCACAGTCATCCTGCAAGGTGTCAATTGCCCAGGAAGCTTCCAAACTGACACTTGGTTCATGAGATTCGCCCTGTGATGAGTAAGAGGTACTTGATCACCATGTGTAAGCAAGGATCTCCAAGTGGACACAGGAACTGAAGATTAACTGAAGATGGAGAGGACACAAGGCAGCTTCATGTCAGTCTCAAGCTGACTCATCTGTTCATCTTCTACCCTATATATAGAGCTCTTCTATGAGAGCTAGGGAGGCTAGAATTTTGTATAAGCAAGGAGGTGCTGTTGGTATACTGCCAGGATCATTGGGTGATTGTTTTGCTAGAGGTGAAGAAGAGAGTTCTTGCTGCCGAGGAGGTGCTGCTGGATTGGAGCCAACATCATTGGTTGTAACTTCCTCTGGAACCCTGTTACTTTCTATCAATAAAGTTTGCATGTTCTCCTATATACTTGTTTTACATAGATGCTTTGTGTTTACATGTGTATTTGATATAATCTAATCCATGCTTCGATTATGAGTGCTTGTATCTGTTAGTTTGCTCTCTCTTGTTGTGCAGGTCTTGTGTGTAGCTGGATCGGCTTGGAGAGCAAAGAGCTGGGAGCAGGATACAAAGGAAGAAGGATAAGGATCAATCAAGCGCAAGACACCAGGTTGGTTGACCTTCTTTCCATTCTATCTGTATACTCATAAAGAAGAACATGAAAACTTTATCATTCAGTTGTTGCTAGATACTGTCACATCTAGAAAGGGTTAGGGTCATCCGCATCGGATACTTTTCCCCACAACACATGTTCACTACCGAATTCATCTTCCTGAACTAACACCATTCCGATGGTGGAATGAGAGGCAGTGAGATATAAGAAGTAGTCCTAGTTGTAGTTGGGAGGATGCAATAACGGTGCATGGGTCAACGCGTGTTTAAGTGCATCAAAAGATTTGTCAACTATCTCATCCCAAATGAATGGAGTATTCTGTTTCAACAACCTGGTAAAACCATTTTTTATCTCGGTGTAGTTAAGAATGAATCGACGTAAAAAGTTTTCTTTCCCTTGCAAACTTTGGAGTTGGAGAAAAGTCGAAGGAGGAGGCAGTTTGACAATAGCTTCAACCTTCGAGGGATCGACACAAATGCTAGCTTTCGAAACAACAAATCCCAGTAAATGACCCGTTTCTATACAGCAAACACATTTGTGTGGATTAAACCTAATTCGATAATGCCTACATCTCATAAATATTGCTCGTAAATGAATAAGATTATCGGCTCTATGTAATGAATGAGCAGGTAAATCATCAAGATAGGGTTGCACAATGTGCTTGATGTTAAGAAACGCATAAGACATAATTCTTTGAAAAGTTGCTCCAGTGTTCTTTAGCCCAAAAGGTAATTTACAATAAGTAAATGTCCCCGATGGACAAATGATAGCCGTTTTTGGTTGATCAGCAGATAGAATGTTGATTTGATTATAACCGAAAAACCATCCATAAAGGAGAATATTTCACTGCCAGCACAATCATCAATGATTTGATCGATATAGGGAATTGGATAATTGTCTTTTGGACAGGCTCAACTAATATCCCTATAATCGATACATATTCTTATTTTTCATTGCTTTTTGTTAACAGGGACAATATTTGATACCAAATCCGTTAAGGGAATTGGATAAATGAAACCTACTTTAAGTAATTTTTCAACTTATGCTTTAATAGCATTAGCGTATCGCGGGTGGATCTTACGCAAATGTTGCCGAACGAGTTTAGCGTCTAGGTAAGTTTTGATTTCATGAACAACAATTGCGGGATCAATTCCTGGAATTTCTTCATATGACTAGGCAAACACGCCGCAGAATTCTTGAAATAGGGCCTTATATGTTTGAAATTCATCTTCCGTACAAGAGGCACCTATATGAATGTTTTCAACAATTCTAGGTTTAACTGAAATTTCAATAGGAACTGTTCGAGAAATACTACCCAAATTTAACTCAAAATCAGGATTTTGCAATGGATTCTATGGTTCCTTGACATAATCAGTCGTAAAAATAGATGAAAAATCATTTTCAAAACGATCAATCTCAGGAAATAACGAATATCTATGATGAAGATCTTCCCATGGTAAATCATCAACAGACAAAATTTCACGGATCTTCTCATCAGTATGAACAAGTTCGGAAAAAGTTGTTGAATATGAGTTTGATGTTGAAAGTGATTTTTCATGGACCACAATCATTAGGTCAATTTCGGTTGAAGAAGGATTGGAAAACAACTGTACAGCCTGATAAGCAATTTCATAGGGACTCAAAGGCATAGCATCACCAAATGAATCCATCTCAGATTCAGAAGGTACGATCCAAGGATCATCATAAACAATAGTGTATGATGAAATCATATGAATGGTTGCAGTAGAAGGCGATACGTTAGGAGGAGGAAAGGAAAAAGTTCCTAGTAAACCAGAATCTTTAACTAATCCTACTCCAACATCCTTATAAGGGATAGTTGTTTTGCCGACATGCTAGATACTTTCAGAAGAGGCTAGGTTGGATGAATAATAAGTTAGCTGGTCTATAGTTATGATCTTTCCATTATGAGGAAAATTTATAAGCAAAACGACTGATGAAACAATAGCAATCATAGCGTAAGACCAACTATGACCCAAGAGAAAGTTGTAATCTAGAGGGGCATCAACCACTTCCACATCTAGATTAACAGTTTTTCCTTCAACCCATATAGGTAAATCCTGTAGAATGCCAAAAGGATGGAACCCACGACAATCGAAAGCCTTTAGAATCGTCAGGGATTGATTGAGTGTAGGAGAGCCAAGTGATCTCCAACACTGGATCGACATAATACACGTTGAAGCTCCCTCATCAATCACAGTCCTATAGCAAGGTCTGTTTTTGACTAACACTGGAATCTGGAAAGCCATTTGATGAGGTAAGCGAGGTGTACTATTTTCTAAATCGAAGATTATAAGGTTTGAGTCCTGAGTATCAATAGCTCCTATAGCCGACAATAGCAATTTACACTGTGTTGGACATGATTGTAGCACCTCCAAAGCCGACATTGCTGAAGGTGAAATAGCTAAATCTTCAACAATGTTATAGTTCTAAGCAACTCTCACATGCGGATTGAAATCTGACTTTCGAAGTATACCCTTGGCGGGCGGTTTGATCACTAATTCTGGGTTAGGTTTCTCGATCTATAGCAGATCGGAACCGGGAGTTGAAGTTGATGGGTTCGAATTAGAAGATTCTACTTCTTTACCACCAACAGGACTTTTACTTCCATAATCTTGCGATCGTGTCACAATCCTAACATGGGACATCATCATTATGGGTTCTTCTGAGGTATTTGAGGAAGAACCTATCATTTTACTGTCTTCACTAGGAAAAGGATCCTTCAAAACAATAGGTGTTTGAGAACCTTTGATGATTTTTGAAACCTCAGAGCGATGAGGGCAGTCTCTTGTAAAATTCTCTTCATCACAAATGAGACAAGGATAACGAGGTTTACATTTCTCATCAGTAGATTCTATTTTATCTAGTTTCTCTTTCGCATTTTTATCTGATTTATTTTACTTCTTCCCCTTCTTCTTACCACCAGATTTTGATTTGGTCGTAGATGACTCTACGACATGAATATCAGCAAAAATTTTAGTGGAAGAGTCTCCTGTCGAGGAATCTGGTAAAGTTATAATAGGAGAAGAATTCTTGGAAGATTTCTTCTTACTTTTGGTATTAACTGAACCAATCAAACTGTCAGTGGCATAATACCCTAAAGGAGCTGCAGTTATTTGATTTCGTTTAGGAAGGTCAGGGATTTTCTTGTGTAAAGTACCCGACTACGTATAAACGAGGTCAAGATACTGACCTTGAGCAATTACTTGCTCTTCAGTAATGACTCCTGCCTTAGCTACATCCTTAGTGATTTTAGGTAATAATGATTTAACAAACCATTCTGCTAAGATTTGATCTGGAATAAAAACTTTCACTAAACGCCATCGACATATCCATTCATGAATGTGATCTGAAATGTAAGTGGACATTGACTATTTTATTGAAGTTAATAATTCCATGCCATTGTCATATCTGACAGGCAACTGAAAATGAGTTAAGAATGAAGTAGCTAGCTGACTAAAATTATAAAAAGTGGCTCGCAGTAACTCAATATACCACTTGGCTGCAAGACCAATTAGAGTGCGTTGAAAAAGACGTAAATGAATTGAATCATCTGAAATGGAGTTAGATGCACACCAGAGGTGATAAGTCATCACATGGTTTGACGGATCCTCTCCTGATTTACCTTCAAACTTTGATATATCACTATGCAACTTATTCGGCATTGACGACCAAAACGGAAGATAATTAATCGGATCATTCGTAAGGCGCAACAAGTCAGGCAAGTCCAAAGTTGCAATGAACGGTAACTGACGATTAGGGTCTCGAAAACCCTGGGTCATAAGACTAGCCCTAGGAGGAGGATATCCAAGATAACTTGGAATTGGAATGGAATTTGGGATATTATATCCTCTCGGAAAACTAGGATTAACCGGACCATACTGGGGTTGTTGAGGTTGCTAATAAGTATATCCAGGGTACGGTTGATACTGATAGACTAGGTTTTGCACAGCAGGACCGAATTGGTACTGTCCCTGGTATAGTTGATAAGTAAATTGAGTTTGACTTGTGACACCCGTACTTGGACCAGGTTGCCCTACAGGCATCTGAACCGGTTTGAATTGTGGGTCTAGACTAAGGTAAAGATGCTTGAGGAGTTGATGTAGGAACAATAGAAACTGGAGCTGTCGATAATCCAGAAGTAGGTGGGGTAGATTGAACAGATGTTGCAGCAGTTGCAACAGTCGTTTGAGGCGGAGTTCGAGGTGAACTAGGCCCAGGATGAAAAACTACACCAGGTGCAGAAGTTTGAATAGTAGGCTAGATAGGTTGCTGGATTGAACCAGAAACCATGGGTTGTCTAGATTGAGGTGACAAATGCACATTCAGTTGCAAGATCTATTGAGATTGAGATAGATCCCACACTACGTTCATTCCGGGGTATGGAACCATAGAAGGTTGATCGTATTGAGGGCCATAACTGGGTGGAGGGTAGGGTTGATAATTCAAAGGTACATTTCCAGCTCCTTGGACAAATTATTGACCTGAAGGTGGTTGGAAACCTTGGGTTGGGTACTGACCTTGAGGTTGATAACCTTGACGCACGTACTGAAACTGGGGTTGACCTTGAGGTATATATTGATACTGGGGTTGACCTCGAGGTACATACTGAGTCTGGGGTTGACCCTGAGGAATGTACTATCCCGAAGGTATGTACTGTCCTTGAGGTTGCCCCCCAAGTGGTAACTGGGTACCTTGAGGTTGCCCCCCAGGTGATAATTTAGGACCTTGAGGCTGCCACCTAGGTGGTAACTGACTACCTTGAGGTTGCAGATTTGGAATAGTACCTGACATAATAAGAATATCTTCTACACTCAACAGCTTAGTTCCGTTATTACCAGTTAATAACCCTTGTTCAACAGGTTGAGGAGATGCTCCTAAAAAAGTACCAGTAAGTGACTGATACCCAGAAGGAACAGAAGGACCGCCATACAAAATTTTTTCCAGAGATTGGGAAAACATGGATGACTATCTCGACATATTCAAAGGAGGATAATAACCTCTAGATGTTGGATGATAAAGAACTCGAGGTGGTGAAAAACTTAGTCCAGGATTTTCTAAAAAATTGGTCAATGAAAGATACCAAGCGTCCCTCCTAGGTGGATAGTAAAATATTGATTCACGCTCCCTAAGTTCTATGGTTGGTTTATTTTCAGGGATATATATACCTTCTTCCGGAGTAACAAGTTCTTCAATAGCAATAAGTTCGGAATGAAGATTTTGGGTAATGATTCTTCCTACCCTGGGTGAACCAGGACCACTAGAAGTTGGAGAGGCAAATCTTGATGATGGAGTAGTAGCAGGTTCAGTTTCAGGTTCAGAAATTTCAGGTTCCTCGGCTAATTCACTAGTAGAGGAAACACTACCAGTAACTTCGAAAAATGAAATAGGTTCAATAATATACTCTGGTGCTTGAACTTGATAATCACGATGCACAACTAAATAATATTCTCCTTCTTCCGGTGACCCAACTCTACTGTCACTAGGAGTTACAAGAGCTTGTATCCCTTCAAGATGGCTTGGTGAAAACTCAGGAGGTTGGCCCCGAAGTCTATGGGACTGTCTCGGTAATTCAACCACGATTAAATATTTTAATTACTTCACACGCAAACAAAGAAAAATCTCAATGAAAACCACTTAAAGTCTCTAAAGAACCAAACAATTTGAATCACATGCCTAAAGAATCTAGGAGGTCAAACCACACTTAAATAGTAACTTTCCGTACCGAAAACACTAGTTGGTGATGAAATCCAACGTCGCAGAATTCAATACAGAAATGGCGGTTGGAGCAGTTACCCCGACAACCTGCTTAATGGAACAGACTGGCACAAGTTTCTCCACTAAACCGTCTCGAGTGAAGAGGACCCCCCAGAGAGTCCAAGTGAGTGTAGTCGATGTCTGCTCCAGGTACAGTGGGATCTTCCCTCCACCGTCACCTTAGGAAAGAATCCTATAGATTATGGTCACTATGGTTACCAATGGAAACAAATATACCTGGGGGAACAGTCTATGATCCAATACACACGCAAGGGTAGAGTAGCAAAGCTCAATCCCCTTAAAGTCTCCTTGACATAATCCAAGTTTTACCAACAAGTGACCCCAGGCTCCTCAAAAATGGTTAATCCGAGGTTTACCATTTTTAATACGTGTATATCTGTTATTGTTCCCAATGAGGAAGGATTGATTACCCCACTAGTTCGGATAAGACCTCATGCTTGACCCCTTTAAGAGGAGCTTCCCAGAGCATAGATGTAACAATTGGAATTTATCTCCTACCACAAGATACAACTACTTGTTTTTTTTTACTATCTTAGAGAGTTAATTACTCCCTACTCCAAGATACTATCCTAAGCTATGTTGGTGATAAAGAGCCCTAGAAATAAAAAGATTGCTAGATAGATTTTACTTTAAGCGTTATTTTATTTGGTTTTTTCTTAAGTCAAAAGGTGTGGAGATGAAACTTTATGGTGTGAAGACTTGACTCCAAAACACTAAAAATGCACCTAAGATGATAAACAATCATTTTTCTTCAATGAATTTCTAGTTAAAGAAAGAGTTGAGAATGCAAATGCTTGAAAAATAAATCTTTCCTTAACAAACAAATGAATAGAAGAACATTTTTGTCTTTTTCAATAAACTCAAAAACGAGACTACTAATTATGCTCATGAAAAAATCCTTTTTCTTTTTCAACAATCAAAAACTACAAAAACAAATCCTTTCCAAAAGAGATTTTAAAATTTCTAGAAAACACTCAAAACTATGAAAAATCTAATCTTGAGATCTATAACTTCTAAAAACCTAATTGAAGCAAAAGCTTACAAAATTTCTTTTCAAGGATGTTTTACTTAGTTATGAGCAAACTAAGGACTAATTTGTTTAGAATAACAAATTAATCAAAAAACAACCAGCTTATGTTTTCTTTTTAAAAAATGAAATCCAAAACTTTCAAAACAAGTTCTTTCGAAGCTTCACTAAGAGAAAAACGAGATGTATTCCTCACCAAAGGTAGATTTTACAAATCGGTCAGACTCATAAAGAAGACTAGCAAAAACCAAGGTGATCTGAAGTCTCTAAGGCTTCTAAGCTCTGAGTTACTACAAAGACCAAACGAAAATCAAGCCAGGCACACAAAACTTCTAGAAATTCACCTAAAACCTAAATTCCAATGGAATTCACCTACAAAATGTTTCTGACAAGACACATGCAGATCTGGGCAGAGGCTAAAACACATAAACAAATCCTAAGCTTAACTGAATGAGAAAATTTTAAGTTTTTCAAAAATTTGACAGGGTCCGCAGGCCCCCAGTACAACTAGGTGCGGTACCGCTCTGTGTAGTAAAGCAAAAGTGCGGGGATGTCCACACTGTGTTACAACCAAAACGTGCAGTCCTCTTCCAAAAGCATGAAAAACAAAAAATAATTCAAGATCTAAAGAAGCTACCCAATCCCACACACATCAAGCAAAAACCAAAAACAGAGAAAAAGTTTCTCAAGTCAAAGTAAAAGCAAAGGCAAAAACCAAAAATTCAAGTCCCCAGTGGAGTCGCCATTTTGTTGGCCGGATAAATCATTCTTGTGGACAAGACCGATCTCCCTAGTATCTATGGATATCTAGCGACAAGCAAGACAAACAAATTCTATCTTTCTCTAAATATTGTGATTTATAAATAGAAACCAAGAGATGTTTTAGACCATACCTCAAGTCCAATGCTAGTTTGTGGAAGCCACGCTATGTTCGTCCAAATGAGCTCCTTTTTAAAGGACCTACAAACACAAAGAAGCACACATCAAATAACACTTGCATAGCCAATATAATAAACCATATTTATCATTATGATCAAGGAATTCATGAAATAAACCACATAAGACAGCTTATTGAGAAAAATGAACTTGATTATATTAACTTTAAACAAAGAATAACTTTACAACCTTGGTGCCTTGATGTTGTACAAGCTCCTCCCATGGTCCAGCAAGAATCTCCTCTACTTGGACAAGTTTCACTCTCTTCCGAAAGAGATCAAAAGGTATGTAATATCTCCTCTGAAGCTCAATTAGGAAGTCTAAATTCCAATAGCATTTACCCTAAAAAATATTCATCTTTTTTAACCTCCCTAGCAACCAGCCCAATGCCTCATTTTATAGTGCAGAGGAAGGAAGTTACCAGGTCCACCTTCAAAGGGATAGAGTCCTCCTTCAAAGGGGTAAGCTCCTCTCATCAAGGGGTTAGCTCCTTTAGTTATGGGATGCATTAACCACCTAGGAGTGAACTTGCCACCTCAAGATTCCTTCTAGAAGCGTCCCGAATTAACCCAAAGTGAGTTTGATCCAGATTTAAACAGGAACACAATAAAATACAGAGATAACCATAAAGACAGATATGCAGTGGAAATAATACCTCAATTCATTACTATAAAATACTGAAATATGCTTACAAATAGAAATGGAAATAAACCAGCTAGGGCGATGGTAGCTTATCTATGAGAAGAGATGTGGTGGCTACATGCCTCTGAACTGTCTTACAATGAGGCTCGAAGGCCTATTTATTGTTGAAAAACAATGGAAAACCCTTCACATTCCAAAACCTAACCCTAGAAGATGAAACGCCAAATTGTGGGCCCCGTTTTTTGGGTAAGTTGGTACATCAACTTCCCGGGGTCGCGAATTGGTCATACTATCTCCGTTTGACGTGCATGATAGCTTGTTGGAGAGATCTCTCCGAGGACTACGACAAAAAGGATGATTCTTATCAAAAAAATCGCTGCCGGTGGATTTCCCAAAAAACGTCGTTTAGGGCCTCAAAACGGCTCCGGAAGTTTAGGACCCGAAAAACTGCTAAAAATAGTAAACTGTGCTATAATTAAGGAAACTGAAAAAAATTGTAAGAAGCACTAGAGGGGATCCAAGTGGAATTAGCGGGTGGCCACCAATATCCACCTGGATCATTCCTCCCCCCTTAGGAAGCAATGGTCCCCATTGCGTTGAGTTCCTCAATGAGATGAGGGAACTTCTGCTGCACTTGGTCCTTGGTGAGCCACTTGCCCTGGTGAAGGAGTTGTCCTGCTTTGACAACTCGATACAGTTGGATATTCTGCTGGCGAGTGTGCTTGATCTGTGTGTCCATGATCCGATCAGTTGCAGCTTGTTCCATGCAAGCTATATTTAACTCTGTGGGTGTGAGTTGTTCTGCAATGTCGGACGTGTCTAGTAATGGTGGAAAGTATGGCCGAAGGCGGTCGACATTGAACACCGGGTGCAGGCCAAGGAATGGGGGAATGTTGAGCTCAAATGCATTATCTCCCACAGCCTTGGTAATGGTGTAAGGGCCATATCGGAGTGGTCTGAGTTTCCGATAGGCTCTGGTAAGGCGTTCCTTTTGCAAATGCAACCAGACTTTGTCGCCCACTCGAAACTTGTGTAGCACCCGATGTTGATCATGTCGCTGCTTGTACTTGGCATTTGATTTCTCTAGAATGTCATGGACCTGCTGGCGAATATGTTGGATGTGCTCAATGAAGCTGTTTGCCTTATATTTTTCAGACTGGACATGAGCAGAATCTGCGTGAGTAGCTGCAAATGGCATGGCCACATCGATGGGACATAGTGGCTAGAATCCCAATCCCACCTGAAAAGGGCTGTGGCCAGTCGAGCTGTGGAGAGCCCGGTTGTAGACGTGTTGAACATAGTGGAGGCTCTCGTCCCATGTGCGTGGATGCTTTGATTTTTACATGCGTAGAATGTGTACGATCATCCTATTGACGACCTCAGTCTGGCCATCAGTTTGAGGATGGAAGGCTGTGGACTTAGTGAGTTTGGTGTCCAGCATCGACCAGAGGCTAGACCAAAATGTACTGAGGAACCTGCTATCCCAATCCGAAATGATAGACTGTGGGATCCCAAAGTGTACCCATACTCGTTCAAATAAGAGTTTAGCAGTGGCTTCTTCTGTGATATTCTTCTTGCAGGCTGCCATAATGGCCATCTTCGAGAACCTGTCGACGACCAAAAAAACACAGTCATTTCCATGCCTAGTGGAAGGGAGGCCTGACATGTAATCCATGGAGATGGATTCCCAAGGTCGACTAGGGGTAGGTAGCGGGGTATAGAGGCCTTGCTTCTTGATGGTCGGTTTGGCAATGGCGCAAGCAGTGCATGATCTGATGTACTTCCCGACATCCTGTCGAAGATTCGGCCAATAGAAATATTTCTGCAGTACAACCACCATTTTTTCAACCCCAAAATGTCCAACGGCCCGACTGTAGTGTGCTTCCCAGATCATTTTGGCACGCTCGCTTGAAGGAACACAAAGGTGACCCAGGTGGCATAACAGGTCGTCCTGGAGGTGAAAATCCGGAACATGTTGACCCTCCAAGAGTGTCTGGTATGTGTGGCCGAATTTTGGGTTGCTTTTGTAGAGCAGTGGCCAATCAGAAGTCTCGTGCCCACAAGAGTTGAGCACGGTGGTTAATGCCATGATCGGTGGTCGACTGAGGCAATCCGCGACATTATTGGTGCTGCCCTTCTTATACTTGATATTCAAATGGAACTGTTGCAGGTATGTGGACCACTTCTGATGGCGATCATTCTACAATTTCCCTTGGGTCTGTATGAACTGCAGGGGTCGGTGGTCTGTGTGGATGACCGTTTCCTTCCCCAAAATGTAATTCTTCCATTGTCGACAGGCCTGCACAATGGAATACATCTCTTTGTCATAAGTGGGATACTTTCGGACTGTGTCTGAAAGTGTCTCATTGTGATATGCCACTGGATGCCTGTGTTGAGTAAGGACTGCCCCAATAGCATAGTCAGAGGCATCTGTCTTGACCTCAAATGGTTGTTGCAAGTCTGGTAATGCAAGAACTGGTGCTGTGCAGAGTCGATCTTTCAACTCTGTGAATGCCTTCTGTTGAGATTCGGACCAATTTTTTTTTTCTTTCACTCCTCCCTTGGTGACCTGACTCAAGGGCCAAGTGATATGAGAAAATCCCAACATGAACCTACGGTAGAAGTTGGCAAGGCCTAGAAAGCTGTGAAGCTCTGTCAGAGTTGTTGGAGATGGCCAATCCCGAATGACTTGGATCTTGGCTGGATCCACATGCACCCCTCGTTCATCAATAATGTATCCCAGGTACTGAACGTGGGTCATGTCAAAAGTGCATTTCTCCAAATTGGCACATAACTTGTGTTGTCGCAGTGTTCGGAGAACCTGTCGGATGTGGTGGAGGTGCTCTTCCCAAGTCTTGCTAAAGATCAAGATGTCGTCCAAGTATACCACTACAAATGAGTTGGTGAATGGCCGCAATATGTCGTCCATTAGCCTCATGAAGGTTGCAGGAGCATTCGTCAATCCGAAAGGCATAACCAACCATTCGAAAAGGCTCTCCTTGGCTTTGAAGGCAGCCTTCCACACATCGGAGGGTTCGATTGGTACTTGGTGATATCCTAACTTCAAATCGATCTTGCTGAAATATTTTGCCCCCTTTAGTTGGTCCAGGAGGTCATCAATCCGTGGGATTGGGTACCTATTACGGACAGTGATCTTGTTCAGCGCCCGATAGTCAATATAGAGTCTCCAAGTCCCATCCTTCTTTTGTACCAACACGATCGGGCTCCCACAGGGCAATGAACTTGAACGGATGTGACCTTTTTGCAGCAGCTCCTGAATCTGCCTCTTGATTTCATCGTTCTCTAGAATAGAGTGCCGATAGATTGGTCCATTGGGCAGCGGCGAACCTGGGGTTAGATCAATGGAGTGCTTGACCTGACAATGCAGAGGAACCCCTGCGGGGGAGGTGAAGATGTCCTCATACTCCTCCACGACCTTGTCCCTATAGTTGTCGTGCGGAGGGGCCCTGTCTGGAGGTCATGGCCACCGTCTTCTTCTTTTCTTAAGGGCGTGTCATCAAGAAAACAAACTTCCTGGTTTTGGAAATGAGCTTACTGCATTGTTTTGCAGTAACCAAAGAGATGGCGATAGGCGGTGCTACCTATGGTATCCTGTACAACTTATTTCCCAAAGTAACAATAACAGCACGGGGCCTTGACTCATACACAACATGTCGCTTCCACAAGTATGGTTGTCCTAATAACACATCACAAACTTCAAGGGGTGCAATGTCACACAATACCTCATCCGTGAAGGGCTTGATGTTGTATGGAAGGCGACACTGTTGGCTCACGCAAAGATCCCGTCCTTGGTGCAGCCACCCAATGGTGTATGGTTGTGGATGTGCTGTGGTCGGTAAGCCTAGCCGTTTCACGACCTCTGCCGAAATGAGGTTCTTTTGGCTCCCGCTGTCGACAATGAACTATAGCGGGGAGCCCTTTACCCACATCTGGGAGTGGAAGAGACGCTCCTCCTCCTCTAGATCTTCAGGTTCCTCCTTCTGGATCTTCGTGGTGGCAACAGTGGCGTTGGGCTCCGCATCGATAATCTGCTTCCCTTTTTCATTCCGCTTATCGAGTTCTGACTCAGAGTCAGAACATGCATCTGATTTTGAAACCTTTAGCTCGGCCACCAGTGACTGCTTGGCCCGCCACTCACCTGTGTTGTGAGTGGAGCTCTTATGGAACTCACACCACTTTCCGGTGTCCTTTTTCGGCTTCGCGGCGCTGTTCTTTGCTTGCAGCTTTGGCGGGTTGTATTGGGCCGTCCCGCCTTAGCTTTGTCCTTTGTTCTGCGGTTTGGGGGCACCTTTCCCTTGTTTCAGATTCGCATACCCAAAGTCTCGCTTCTTCTGTTTAAACTTTTGCTCGACCTTGACGGCATATCAGTATGCCATGCCGAGCGAGGAGATGTTCAGGAATTCTATTTCTTCTTGGATGTACTTGTGCAGGCAGCAACTGTATTTTAGAACCAAATGCTGCTCTGTACCCTTGATACCCAACTTTGTGCGAAGGGTATGGAAAATATTGGTAAACTTTGGTACGTCTTGGTCCCTTCCCTGTCGTAGCGTGGTCCACTTTATGTATTGATCCTCATAGCTTCCGACAGGGTAGTACTGCTCCTTGATGGCATCTCAGAATGAATCCCAAGTCGGTGCGACTGAAAATAGTGAGCCTGTACTTTCATTTTTCTGTTCGTAGTAGGTTTCCCACCAATCCTTGACGTGGGGGACTGCTTTGAGAAGAGCAAAAATAATCTTTTCCCGACTGGAAAAATCATGAACAGAAAAATAACCCTCTAGCACATTTAACCATTTATCGACGGCATTTGCGTCTATCTGACCCTCGAATATGGGGATTTCAAAATTAACTTGTACGTTAAATGGTGTGGCGTTTCCAAAGTTGCTGTTGGAAGTCGATGCCTCGCCCCTGGGTAGCCGCTGAAGGATTTGGGCAAAGTTGTCCATCATCGCGTTCCTTTCTCACTCGAGGGCTTCTTCAAGCAAGATTTTGATAGGATCTCCTGCCCCCTCGTCTTTCTTTTCATCCGCCATGGGAGGCCATCGGGATTTGCGAGGCTGGTCTTGCAAAGGTTCGACCAGTTCAAGCCCTAACTCCTTATATCCCGACCTCGTTGGGGACATGCAAAGAAAAACAGAGAAGAAAAGCAGACCGCTCTGATACCACTGATCTGAATTTAAACAGGAACGCAATAAAATACAGAGATAACCATAAAGACATATATGCAGCAGAAATAATACCTCAATTCATTACTGTAAAATACTGAAATAGGCTTACAAACAGAAATGGAAATAAACCAGCTAGGGCAATGGTAGCTTATCTCTGAGAAGAGATGTGGTGGCTACATGCCTCTGAACTGTCTTACAATGAGGCTTGAAGGCCTATTTATTGTTGAAAAACAATGGAAAACCCTTCACATTCCAAAACCTAACCCTAGAAGATGAAACGCCAAATTGTGGGCCCCGTTTTTTGGGTAAGTTGGTACATCAACTTCCCGCGGTCGCGAATTGGTCGTACCATCTCCGTTTGACGTGCATGATAGCTCGTTGGAGAGATCTCTCCAAGGACTACGATAGAAAAGACAATTCTTATCAGAAAAATTGCTGGCGGTGGATTTCCCAAAAAACATCGTTTAGGGCCTCAAAACGGCTCCGGAAGTTTAGGACCCGGAAAACTGCTAAAAATAGTAAACTTTGCTATAATTAAGGAAACTGAAAAAAACTGTAAGAAGCACTAGAAGGGATCCAAGTGGAATTAGCGGGTGGCCACCAATATCCACCTGGATCAGAGTTTTTAATAATGAACTTGCGTCTTTTTGACTTTTATAGGGGTCCGCACCCATTCCTTTAGAGACAGAGCGGGTAGGTCCACAGGTAACATGACCAAGGGATGCGGGACCGCAGGTAATGCTAAGAGAAAGTGCGGAACCAAAGTTTTAGATATTTTCAAGGAATTTTTCTCATTTTTAAGGCTTGACATGAAGAGCTGAGGTTTAAGACTTGTGAAGGAGGACAGTATGAGTGGTGATAGACTCACACTGAGTACAGAAAGTCATGGTGACAATATTTTGTGTAACAATTTGTTATTCTGAACAAATGAATCCTTAGTTTGCTGAACAACTAAGTAAAACATCCTCAAAAAGAATTGAAGCTTTCATTTAATTAGATTTTTAAAAGTTTTTAGATCTCAAAATTAATTTTTGTAGTTTTGAGTGCTTTTCTAGAACTTGTAGATCTCTTTTGAAAGGAAAATTGTTTTTCTTGTAGTTTCAAGTTTTTAAAAGTGAAAGGGATTTATTGTGAGCATGAATTATTAGTATCATTATGAGTTCTTATTGAAAAAGACAAAAATATTTTCTTTTCATTTCCATGTTGAAAGAAAGATTTGTTTCTTAAAGAATTTCATTCTCGAACTCTTTCTTTTAGCTAAAATTTCATTAAAATAAAAATCAATTGCTTATCATTTTAAGTGCATCTTTTAGCATTTGGAGTCGAGTCTTCACACCATCAAAGTTTCATTTCCATACCTATTGACTTAAGGAACAACCCATAAAAGAAACTCTTAATTAAAATTGATCTAGTAATTTTTTTTATTTCTAGGGCTCTTATCACCAATATAGCTTAGGCTAGTATCTTGGAGTAGGGAGTAATTAACTCTCCAAGATAGTTAAAACAAAAAAGTAGCGATATCTTGTGGTAGGAAATAAATCCAATTGTAATTGATACATTCTGGAAAGCTTCTCTTAAAGGAGTCAATCATGAGATCATGTCCGAACCTTCGAGACAATCAAGTCTGTTGCACATATTATAAACAGTAAAACTCGAAATAACCATTGTCGAGGAGCTTGGGGTCACTTGTTGGTAAACCTCGGATTGATCATGTCGAGGAGCCTTCAAGGGGATTGATCTTTGTTACTCTGCCCTTTCACGTAGATCAAATCATAGACTATTCCCCAAGTTGTATTTGTTGTTGTTGGTAACCTTAGTGTCCATAAACTTAAGATTATTTCCTAAGGTGATGGTGAAGGAAGGGTATCATTATACCTAGAGCATACGTCAACTAGACTCACATGGACTCTCTGGGGGGTTCTCTTCACTCGAGATGGTTTTGTTAAGAAACTTGTGCTAGTCCGTTTCATTAAGCAGGTTGTCGGGGTAACTGTTCCAACTGCCCTGTAGAAATTTTGAATAATATGACACTTATTCAAAGAGATTATCCTGATTATACACTATTGCGGAATGCATGCATAATACATAACCTCCTCTACGTTGATCATCAATTTGCAGAATCAAAACATTCGCATGCGCACATTGAAACACATCAATAACACATATCAACACAGTATGTAACCGGGGAAAGCATACAGCTGAAAACCCCACACTATCTGTATATTATAATGATTGAGAACATGTAACAATACATAGTACAACACTCCTCACAAGTACCCAGTACTATCTCCACCTGTTACACACAAACTAGCTCAGATCTAAATCAATCACAGGTTCAAATCTCCTCCACTGCTTGCCTACCTCCACTGCGCAATCCTGCATGAGAATAGATGAGAATGGCTGATCCAAACTCAAATTTCCCTTGGCTGAACCATGCAATCCTCATTGGCAATACTCAATCCATTGATTGTGCAAATCTCATGCACAACTATAGTCACAACTGATAGCAATCTCAACCTCTAACACCTGTCTCCACTGAACTGTCCATGCACTGAGTTAATTGATGTATTCTTTATTTGCTTTATGAGTTAATAATTAGTGAATTAATTAAAAATTAATTCACATCACTCATCACTAGTGTATTTGCAGTTAAACTAAATATGACTAGTTCAACCAAGTCAAACTGAACACAACTCCGTCAACTCCTCAATCAACTCCACCAAACTCAATCACTTGAGTTCTAACTGAAGTCCTTCATGCAATAGCTCAACTGACTTAGAAGAAAAGCGTATTTCCTTCTAACAGCTGCATGTGCCACATCTGTAGCTCGAACTGAAGTGCTCCAAGAGGATAAGATAATGTTTACAGTCCAAATATTATTATGAGCTAATAATATTCGACTGTTCTATTTTTAGTCTGGCAGTCTAAAAATAGACTCTGCCCATATGTCTAAAAATAGAAGTCCGTCTATTTTTACCAACATGACCAATCATCCACAAATAGCATCCTGAAACTCATAGACCATGATCCATATGTCTAAAATAGACATAGTCTAAAAATAGACTTTGCGCCAAAAATACCCTGCGGGCCCACTTAGTGAAGGCGAATCCTTTCCACTAAGCTCCATCATCTTGTTGCATTCTCAACACTCCCTCTCAAAAAGATATGGATTATCAGCAACCCCTATCCTGCCTCGGTGGTATTCGAATTTGCTCCGGTGAGTGCCTTCGTTAAGATATCAGCATCCTGATCCTCCATTGGAATGTATGAAAGTAACATGATTCTCCGCTACACACAATCTCTGATATGATGGTACCTGATGTCAATGTGCTTAGATATGTCATGAAATACTGGATTAGCTGAGAGTTTAATGCAACTCTGGTTATCACAATAAATCACAGTAGGCTCCAAGTATGAACCGAACAACCTGACCAGGATCTTCCTCATCCATATAGCCTCGCATGCAGCCAAACTTGCTGCCATATACTTGGCCTTTGCTGAACTGAGTGCCACGGATCTTTGCTTCCTGTTGTACCAAGAAATCGTTGTCGACCCAATACTGAAAATCCCTCCAGATGTGCTCTTTCTATCCATTAGGCTCCCTACCCAATCTGCATCCATGAAGCCACATAGCTTCACCTCATCCTCCTGTCTGTACCACAAACCATATCCCGATGTGCCTCTGAGATAACACAATACATGCTTGCCTGCCATCCAGAAGAACTTGGTTGTCTTAACCATAACTTGTGAAAGCTGGTTAATAGCATAGCATATATCGGCTCGTGTATTGACGAGATACATAAGCGACCCCACCAAATGTCGATAAACAGTGGCATCCACTACTTCTGCTGAAGTACCATCCTCCTTCCTCCATCCTCCAGGAAGAGGAGTATCAACAGGCTTGCAACCATGCATGTTGAACTTCTCCAGTATCTCCCAAGCATACTTACCCTAAGAAACAAATAGTCCATCACTGCACTGCCAAATTTCCAATCCCAAGAAATAATGAAGGAGGCCCAAGTCCTTCATCTCAAACTCCTTACCAAGATCCTCCTTGCATGAAAGTATCAACACAGCTCATCACCTGTCAGAATCAAATCATCTACATAAATTACAATGATAAGCAACTTACCCTCCACCACAATATTGTATAGGTTAGGATCTGCCTCACTCTTGGAGAATTCAAGTCCAGTGAAATAACTGTCTATCCGTGTGTACCAAGCACGTGGTGCTTGTTTCAACCCATACAATGCTCTCTTGAGCCTGCACACATGTGACTCGCTGCTAAAGATCTTGAAACCTTCGAGCTACTCTATGTACACCTCCTCCTCAATGAATCCATTGAGGAATGAAGTCTTCACATCCATCTAATGAATGTGCCACACCATCTATGCTGAGAGAGCAAGAATCGTCTGTATGGAAGAATACCTTGCGACAGGTGCAAAGGTCTCCTCATAATCGATCCCCTTTATCTGTGAAAAGCCTCAGGCAACAAATCTTGCCTTGTAATTTTCCACACTCCCGTCAGCTACCTACTTCACTTTGTAGATCCACCTCAAACCCACCACTGATTTCCCTTCCGGTCTTGGGACAATCTCCCATGCACTGTTTCTGACAATTGAATCATACTCTTCCACCATGGCATCTACCCATGCGGGATCCTCCACAGCTTCCTCGAAAGAGGATGGCTCAGTCACAACACATTTTCTCACAAGAGCCATGTATCTAGTGTACCGATCAGGTGACTGTCTCTGTTTGCGTTGAGCTATAGGTGGTCCTACAACCTTCTCTGCATCTTGAGCCAGTCGCTCAGCTTCTGTAATTCTCTTTCGCCCTCTGATGGTTGGCGTTGCATGAGTGGTCTCTTCCACTCCATGAAATTCGTCCAGTGGCTGATCCACATCCTGAAGCTCATCCTTAAGAAATAATAGCTCCTCATCTACATGTAAGTGTGGCTCCCTCTCAAGTGAACACTTCATGGCTTTCTCCTCCTGAAATTTGATATCCCGTCGCACAACAGTCTTGCAACTGTCTGGAAAATACACATGATAGTTGTGGGGCATATCAGTGTACCCCACAAATATCCCAACCTATGCGATCAGCTCCAGCTTCTTCCTGGCATCCTTCATCACATGCATGTAAACATTAGAACCAAAAATCCTCAAATGAGAAATATCAGGCCTCTTACCAGAATAAGCCTCCTCAAGTATACTCATGCCAAGTATCCTATGAGGACAACGATTCTGCACATATACTGCAGTATTGCATGCTTTTGCCCACAAGTCAAGGGGTAGGCCCTGATCATGCAACATCACCCGTACAACACCCACGATCATTTTGTTCTTCCGCTCAGCAACCCCGTTCTGCTATGGGTTATGGGGAGCTATGAGCTCTCTTCGAATCCCTTTTGCGCTACAAAAATCCTTGAAATCCCTAGAGATGAATTCACCACCATTTTCGCTCCTAAGAGCCTTCACCTTCTTCCCCGATTCCTTCTCGACCAATGCTTTGAACTCATAGAACTTTGAGTATGTCTTGCTCTTCTTCCACATGAAGAAGATCCAACACATTTGAGAGAAATCATCAACAAAGATCACATACTACCTGTGCTTTGCTGTCGAAGCTACTGAGGAAGGTCCACACACGTCTGTGTGAATTCTCTCAAGGATCGTCGTGGTGCGACTATCCTTCTCGTGAAAGGTGGCTTTCACAAATTTTCCCAAAGTACACCCCTTGCACTAATCTGATTGTGCAAGAGTGCCTTTAGGAAGCCCTGTAGTAATCTGCTACAGTATCTTCAAGGCTCCATGGTGAAGGTGGCACAATCTCCTGTGCCACATGTTATAGACATTTTTGTGCCTCGCGTCAAGGAGCAAGGAATGTCGATAATTACAGGGATCCTCAGTCCCTAAACATGTTGTTCTTACCCCTAAAAGAACAAGGTCATCAATCAACAGCACTTCCAATCAGTTCCCCACCTGAAAACACTTCAGAACAGGCTTATTTTGGATCATGTCAGCTGCTAAACTGAGCTTCTGCGCTGTATTGCAACTGTCCCACTCTGTACCTGCGCTGGAAGTCAAAAACTATGAAGGCTACCTGCGCTGGGCGAGATTGGCCAAGTGGCACAGTCATCCTGCAAGGTGTCAATTGCCCAGGAAGCTTCCAAACTGACACTTGGGTCATGAGATTCGCCCTGTGATGAGTAAGAGGTACTTGATCACCATGTGTAACCAAGGATCTCCAAGTGGACACAGGAACTGAAGATTAACTGAAGAGGGAGAGGACACAAGGCAGCTTCATGTCAGTCTCAAGCTGACTCATCTGTTCCTCTTCTCTCCTATATATAGAGCCCTTCTATGAGAGCTCTAGAGGCTGAAATTTTGTATAAGCAAGGAGGTGCTGTTGGTATACCGCCAGGATTATTTGGGTGATTGTTTTACTAGAGGTCAAGAAGAGAGTTCTTGCTGTCGAGGAGGTGCTGCTGGATTGGAGCCAACATCATTGGTTGTAACTTCTTCTGGAACCCTGTTACTTTCTATCAATAAAGTTTGCATGTTCTCCTATTCACTTGTTTTACATAGATGCTTTGTGTTTACATGTGTATTCATTGCAATCTAATCCATGCTTTGATTATGAATGCTTGTATCTGTTAGTTTGCTCTCTCTTGTTGTGCAGGTCTTGTGTGTAGCTGGATCGGCTTGGAGAGCAAAGAGCTGGGAGCTGGATACAAAGGAAGAAGGATAAGGATCAATCAAGCGCAAGACACCAGGTTGGTTGACCTTCTTTCCATTCTATCTATATATTCATAAAGAAGAACATGAAAACTTTATCATTCAGTTGTTGCTAGATTCTGTCACATCTAGAAAGGGTTAGGGTCATCCGCATCGGATACTTTTCCCCACAACAAACTGGCGACTCCGCTGGGGAGATCCTAGTATCTTGTTGTTGTTATTTGTAGTATTTTTCTATTTCTATCTTGAAGAACCGAGTACCGAATCGAAAAGCTTTTGACTATATCAAAAGCGAAGTAGAGGGTTTTGCTACTCTTGCTTCTTTGCTGAGCAACTTCAAGATTTAAAGAGCTAATCTACAGGTAGATCTTTACTCTTTGTGATAGATCTTAGTCCTCTTGATCATCCCTCTACCTGTACTTAACCCATAGCATTTTGTTTCAGTCAAAACAGTACATTTTTGAGCTTTTTATGACCCGGAATTGTTAGCAGACGTAACTCTCGTAAGTCAGTGCAGGCTGTCCACAGGCAGTCTGCATTACAGCGCAGGTAGCCCCTTCGGGAACTGCGCTGAGAGTGAAACTGACAGTGCAGTACCTGCGCTGGTCCAGTTGGCCTTAGGCTAGCTTAACTCTTCCTCTGTGTCTTGGCCCTGTTTGCACTTGTTTTTGGCTGATTGCTTGCTGGTTAATGTATTTGCTGTATACCTCAAGCGTTACTATGCTTAAATAGTAACCTGAGTGCTTTTGTTGTATTTTGTTTTCGCTAAAATGTTTGTTTCGGTTAAGTAATCCACCCTTCTCGTTTGTTGCAGATGTCGAATTATTCTGAAACATATGTGGGATATGCCGACGGTGCAAGTCGTAGTACGCGGGGTTTGTCCTCCGCAGCCTGGGCCATTTTTGATCCAAGTGGCGAGTTAGTGAGTTTCAGAGGTGTGTGTATTGGTCGATCAACAAACAATATCGCTGAGTATAGTGCGTTGATTGAACTCCTCTCTGATACCATTGCACATGGTATACGCCAACTTATTGTTAGGCTAGACTCACAACTTGTAGTACTACAACTCAGTGGGATATACTCAGTCCGCAATCCAGCTATCTATCGAATGTTTCTAAGGGTTAAGATTTTGGAAAGAGAGTTTGATTCAATCCAATACCAACATATTTCCAGAAACTTGAACACATTAACAGATTCATTAGCAAACTATGTATTAGATAGACATCTGCAACATATATAAAAAGAGATGCATCGGTGCTATGCAGATGGATCACAAATAAACCAGAATAAACTCGGAAAATCAAAATATATATATAAAACTGTTTATAGTTCATACATAATGTGCTGAAGTCAAAACAAAATTGGTCATGTGACCTAGAACTCAGAAAAATGCTAGGGGGCACCCTAGCCTACTGGTGCTTATGAAAGCGCGTCACGGTCTGCGCAATCATGCGCAAGAGACGAGTCCATCGCCTAGGCACACCAATGGTGTGTCGCTGCAACTGTAAGGGTAACTCGTCAATCTGTACATCCGGAAGACCACGAGTAAGGTTCTCCACCTGCTCCTGCACAGCTGCAAGTATCTCGGAATCACCAAGGTCGCGGATGACCACTCTCCTAGCAGGCTCTGCTGCTGGGGCAGCAATTGGCGACCTTGGACGAGCTACTGGACGAACAGGACCAACATCTGCATGCACCCAAGGGTTCGATCAGTTTTGAACAAAACATCATGATGAAAAACAATAAACAGTGACATGGTCAGAGATTTTACCAATAGCGCCCCATTGCTCACCATCCGGAAGCACCAAGTCCGGATCTCCTCGGTAGTCCATACCCACATATGGATACTCAGAGAATGCCATCTCCTGGCGCTCGAACCACCTAAAGAAGGACTCAGTAAAAGTAATATGTGGTTGACCAGCATGCCGGGACATGTGATCAACCCACCTCTGCATACGTGGCTCGGTCGGAGAAGGCAAGTCAAGCATGATGTACTGAGGTTGCATCAATGGGACTTTCTCCAAGATAAAGGCAGTCAAGATAGAAAAAAAATCCAAAGTTCTTCAGCCCTCCGTCCTTTACCTTGGTCAATTGACTTTTCATCTGTACTAGTACTGCATCACACCAGTTAAACACTTTCGGTTGGAGACACTCCAAAGCGTACTGCATGTAAGACCTGTTGGCAACATGCAAAGCTGCACTGCCTGCCATCCTACCAATGGTAAACAGAATGGACCTAAGAGACCTGTCAGTGATGTCTCGGATGTTGATCTTGCCGTCTTTACTCGGCTGTGAACCCTCCCTGCAATGCTGGCGAATGTAATCCCTGGTGGAAGTGGTCCCTCGGGCCGTACCTGACAAGGAAATGGGAGCACCCCGCCTTGACAATCCAGTCAAGAAGTACATGTCCTCTATGGTCAAGGGAATGGTCTTCCCCCTAATCTGGAATACTTGGTTAACAGGATCCCAAGCATCAAGCATATACTGCAGTAATGATATCTGTGCTCTCATACTAGAGATGCGGAAGAACTTCAGCAGTCCACAGTTCCGAAGTGCGTTCACCGTGACTGGATCATGGAGAGCAACCATGTCCTCTCCTTCATGTTCTCGTTCTCGCCATGTAAGGGACATTTTGGTAGAATTTCCCTGCAAACAAACAAGAGGATGAGTAAGTTCCTGAATTTGATGAAAATCTGGCGAAAAAACATCAAAAAATGCATGCAAACTCAGTCATTAAAGGCCCAGCGCAGGCAGAGAGAGTTCCCCCTGCTCTGTAACGCAGTCTGCTTCATAGCTGACTGGGATACAGCGCAGATTTCGAAAGGGGAACCTGCGCTGATGCCAGGGCGCCCTGATGAAACCCCTGGGGCCCAGAAGCACTGGAAAACAAGCATAAAACAGGAAAGGAAAACCATGAAAGTGAAGGGCTAAGGTTTAGCTCCTACCTGGTCCAAACGGCGCCGAAAATCGTCCACAGAATCTCCCGGAATCAGCTGGTGAAAATCAAGGAAGAAGAGGCACCTCCAGAGCTCCAACAAGCAAAATGCAAATGAAATGGTAAATGAGAGGTAAAAATCCCTTTTTATGACTTTTTACATCGTTTGAAGTTAAAAATTAGGGTTATATACTCATTTTCATGCAATTATTGTCCATTTCTAACAAAATTTGTTGCAGCAATTGATAATGGAGTACTACATTTGAAAAGAGGAAAAGCTAATTAAGTAAATTTGACCATGAATCGAGCAGTTTTACCACGGAATTTATGCTCGTTAAAAAATAGAAAAGTGTGAGCAAAGTTTCCGGCAGGGTCCAAGCTTATTAAAAAATGAACTGGTGAACAACCATTGCGATCGTGAAACTGTAGCCTTTAAAAGCCTTGGTCGTGTTTTTCATCCGTCACCTCCATTATCATTTTACCGATCGTTCACCCCCACATGTGTGTTCGCCCCTTTTGAGGAACATCTGTAAAGAGTGATTTCACTTAGCCACCCTCGTGACATTACCGTGATTGGAAAATTCCAATTTGTACCTGGAATCTGCAGCTATCCCTGTTTATCACTCGTTCCTCGAAAAACGAGTCTACTTTGAGCTCTTTTCATCGACTCGTAAAATATGAAAAGTTTGCCGAGTTTTGGCCTTCCAGCTCGTTAAAAGACCAGAACGCTATCCCTCCTCTAAATTTTAATCTTTTTGGACTTGAGGGATTATTACACAAAAAGATCGAGCGCTTGTCTTGTTCAGCTCGTGAAAGTATCGAACAGCCATCCCTTCTGTATTGTTTTATACTTTTTCGGACTTAAGGGATTAGATGACGAAAAAGGAACTATGGAGTTGACTTTCTGTACCTTTTCAGACTCTCTAAAAATGAAAAGGACCGAGTTTTCTTTGTCGTTAGACTCGTTAAAATGATTAAATAGCGACAAACTTGTCTTTAGACGAGAACGAGTTTCCCTATCGCTAGGCTCGTTAAATCTTAGCGATGGGCTTGCCCGAAGGGCAGGTTATAGAACAAGCATATGTTATCCTCCTCAAGCTTGACAAAAATAAAGAGGTACTGGTCAGAAATGACTGGGGAAAAATTGGGAGAACATCAAAGTTTAGAGGTAGCAAGTCACTCTTGAACATGACACTTTTCCTCCGTATCACATCGGGTTGGGTTGTCTCATTCACCGGTCTCGTCACCATGGTCCTCGCCACACCATCCATTTGGGGTAATGCTACCGATCCATCGCATCAGTGTCGTTATATGTTCAAGAGGGGTCATTCAGAAAGTGTCAACCGTGTCCCATCCACTACCATACATCATCCTTCATCCATTTTCATGATCGCCACCCTGATTCATATATCACAGTTTGTTTCCACCTCCACTAAATCATTAGCTCCGTTCCGTGTCATTGATGTGGGATTCATCAAGGCCCTCCTTTGACGGATCGCTTCTTTTCGACATCAGCTCATTATCCAAGAAGTTGATCTAGGAACACCCCCATCAGTACTTTGAAGCTTGCATGCCTCAATGGCAAGTTTCTCACTTCCGGCGACAGGTATACCTCAATGACCTTCGACCAGAAGATTTTGCGTGGCGTTCGACGCCAAGTCCTTTATTCACGCCACGTGAATTGTACTGCAGTACCTTGAGGGTCATTGTCATTATTGGTGATTCCTCTCGCGCTTGTTAACGGTTTTCATTATTGACCGGTAATCAAGCGAGGTCTTTCCATGTTCGACTTCGACGAAATTCTCACATGGATCGACTTGTACTTAGAGTGAAGATCGAACGAGTTTGAAGACCCCGGATCTAGTTTCATCCATCCGGGCTGCGATATATATTCAGGAAATATAAAAACATTTGCCATGTACATCATTGCAGCAGATGATCATCCTATCAAAGGATGATAATTTCAGCAGAAGATTATCAGTCTGGCCACAGACGATCGTCTGTCATATGTATCAAAATGTATTTATAAAAGCTGAGCATGGGAATGCCCGCCTCAGCCAGACCATGAAATTGAATGAAAGATAATGTATTGTATTGTATTGTATTACAGGGCACTCTCCTCCGGTAATGGAACGAACTTCGGACCCTCTAGCTAAAGCATTTCACCCGAGTAACGGCCTCATACTTTAGGGGGCAACTGTTATAGACATTTTTGTGCCTCGCGTCAAGGAGCAAGGAATGTCGATAATTACAGGGATCCTCAGTCCCTAAACATGTTGTTCTTACCCCTAAAAGAACAAGGTCATCAATCAACAGCACTTCCAATCAGTTCCCCACCTGAAAACACTTCAGAACAGGCTTATTTTGGATCATGTCAGCTGCTAAACTGAGCTTCTGCGCTGTATTGCAACTGTCCCACTCTGTACCTGCGCTGGAAGTCAAAAACTATGAAGGCTACCTGCGCTGGGCGAGATTGGCCAAGTGGCACAGTCATCCTGCAAGGTGTCAATTGCCCAGGAAGCTTCCAAACTGACACTTGGGTCATGAGATTCGCCCTGTGATGAGTAAGAGGTACTTGATCACCATGTGTAACCAAGGATCTCCAAGTGGACACAGGAACTGAAGATTAACTGAAGAGGGAGAGGACACAAGGCAGCTTCATGTCAGTCTCAAGCTGACTCATCTGTTCCTCTTCTCTCCTATATATAGAGCCCTTCTATGAGAGCTCTAGAGGCTGAAATTTTGTATAAGCAAGGAGGTGCTGTTGGTATACCGCCAGGATTATTTGGGTGATTGTTTTACTAGAGGTCAAGAAGAGAGTTCTTGCTGCCGAGGAGGTGCTGCTGGATTGGAGCCAACATCATTGGTTGTAACTTCTTCTGGAACCCTGTTACTTTCTATCAATAAAGTTTGCATGTTCTCCTATTCACTTGTTTTACATAGATGCTTTGTGTTTACATGTGTATTCATTGCAATCTAATCCATGCTTTGATTATGAATGCTTGTATCTGTTAGTTTGCTCTCTCTTGTTGTGCAGGTCTTGTGTGTAGCTGGATCGGCTTGGAGAGCAAAGAGCTGGGAGCTGGATACAAAGGAAGAAGGATAAGGATCAATCAAGCGCAAGACACCAGGTTGGTTGACCTTCTTTCCATTCTATCTATATATTCATAAAGAAGAACATGAAAACTTTATCATTCAGTTGTTGCTAGATTCTGTCACATCTAGAAAGGGTTAGGGTCATCCGCATCGGATACTTTTCCCCACAACACCACAGATCGCCATCATCCTCGCTCACCAATCCTTCTGCCTTGCATGCCATTGCTGCACAGCCATCTACATGAAACTGATAAGGGTTCTTGACTTGAACCCCTATCTTCTGGGTTTATCCAGTTGTCTTACTGCACAGGAAAGGCTTTCCCTCGCTGAAAACAACATCATATCCCTTGTCTTCTAACATCACCATAGAGATAAGATTCTTCTTCAATCCTAGAACATGCATCACTTCCTTCAATACGAAGGGTTTACCAGAATCCCTCTCAAAGGAAATGGTACTGATACCAGTCGTACTGTATCTACCATCATCGCCCATCTCGATGTGCACTCTAAGATCTTTCTCCACCAGATTAGAAAACAAATCTCGATCTCTTGTCATGTGAAAAGATGCACCATTGTCCAAGAACCATACCGATCCCATCACACTTGATACCAAGCATGTGATCAATGAAAAATCAAGCTCAAACTGCGAGGCTAAGGCCTCTCTTGTTTCAGATCCAGCAGCTTGCTTATTTTTCTTCTTCTGTGGACAATTTGTGGCATAATGTCCGTGCTGGTGATAGTGAAAGCACTTCACCTTGGACATGTCTTGCTTCTTGCCTTTCGCACCAGAATGAGAAGCTTTCTTGTTCTTCCCCTTCTTTTCTTTGGTAGCCAAAGCGAAATTTTCTTCATCAGGTGCCTTTGATGAAGATCCGTCCCTGGTATTTCGCCTGATCTCCTCCTGCACAAGATCTGACCAAAGTCTCTCCCATCCTGGAAATTTCTCCCAACCATTGACAGAGTCCTAATAGGAATTCCAACTCTTCGAAAGACCAAGGAGATCCAAGCTCACCAATTCCTCATCATCAACAATCACCCCCACACTTCCCAGCTCATCCCGACATTGAGTGAACTTCGTGAGATACTTGGGCATACTGTTGCCTTTCTCACACTTAATGTTTCTGAGTTTATCCTTGAGCACCAACCTCCTCTGGTCGCTCTTGCTTTGGAATAGATCTGTCAATGCTTTCCACATCAATTATGGAGAAGACTTTCCATGCAGGCTGGACACAATGTGATCCTTCACACCCTCCAACAGAATCCCTTGAGACTTTGTTGTCTTCTTTTGCCAAGCCTCAACTTGAGCAGTAACAGTAGGCTTTGGGACCTCAACCTCTATGAACTCCTTCAGCACATTTTCATCTAAAATCGCCTCCATCCTATCTTTCCATGCAATATAATTCGAGTTTCCCTCAAGGGCATACTCCAATCGCAATGCGTTGAAAGACATTTCAACTTTGACACCAAGAACACACTGTTGCAAATTCGAATTCCACTAGCTCAAAACTCAACCGCTTCTGATCTAAAATTCGTGAGAACAAAGTATTTCTCGTACATAGATTGACTGTATGGGCTTTTACCAAATATCTCACCTTCCAAAGGAAGGATGAATCCAAAGGCTACCTGGACCGATTACAGACTTTGCCTAAAGAAATAAAATGTAAACACTTTCTGAATAATAGGTCTGATGATCAACTCTGCTCTGATACCATGTAGAAATTTTGAATAATATGACACTTATTCATAGATATTGTGCTGATTATACACTATTGCAGAATGCATGCATAATACATAACCTCCTCTACATTGATCATCAATTTCCAGAATCTAAACATTCGCATGCGCACATTGAAACACATCAATAACACATATCAACACAGTATGTAACCGGGGAAGCATAAAACTGAAAACCCCACACTATCTATATATTATAATGATTGAGAACATGTAACAATACATAGTACAATACTCCTCACAAGTACTCAGTACTATCTCCACTTGTTACACACAAACTAGCTCAGATCTGAATCAATCACAGTTTCAAATCTCCTCCACTGCTTCCCTGCCTCCACTATGCAATCCTGCATGAGAATAGATGAGAATGGCCGATCCAAACTCGTATTTCCCTTGGCAGAATCACGCAATCCTCATTGGCAATACTCAATCCATTGATTGTGCAAATATCATGCACAACTATAGTCACAACTGATAGCAATCTCAACCTATAACACCTATCTCCACTGAACTGTCCATGCACTGAGTTAACTGATGTATTCTTTAGTTTCTTTATGAGTTAATAATTAGTGAATTAGTTAACAATTAATTCACATCACTCATCACTAGTGTATTTGCAGTTAAACTAAATACAACTAGTTCAACCAAGTCAAACTGAACACAACTCCATCAACTCCACCAAACTCAATCACTTGAGTTCTAACTGAAGTCCATCATGTAATGGCTCAATTGACTCATAAGAAAAGTGTATTTCCTTCTGACAGCTGCATGTGCCACATTTGTAGCTCAAACTGAAGTGCTCCAAGAGGATAAGATAATTTTTATAGTCCAAATATTATTATGAGCTAATAATATTCGACTGTTCTATTTTTAGTCTGGCAGTCTAAAAATAGACTCCGCCCATATGTCTAAAAATAGAAGTCCTTATATTTTTACCAACATGACCAATCATCCACAAATAGCATCCTGCAACTCATAGACCATGATCCATATGTCTAAAAGTAGACATAGTCTAAAAATAGACTTTGTGCCAAAAATAGCCTACGGGCCCACTTGGTGAAGGCGACTCCTTTCCACTAAGCTCCATCATCTTGTTTCATTCTCAACATGCCCTTTCTGTATTAAATTTCTATGACGTTGGATTTCATCATCAACTAGTGTTTTTAGTACGGGAAGTTACTATTTGTGTGTGGTTTGAACTCTTAGATTTTATAGGCGTGTGATTCAGTTGTTTGTTTCTTTAGATACTTTAGGTGATTTTATTGAAATTTTATTTGTTTGCATGTGGTTAATTAAATATTTAATCGTGGCTGAATTACTGAGACAATCTCGTAGACTTCAGGGGAAACCTCCTGGGTACACACCAAGTCAAATTGAAGGGCTACGAGCTCTTGTATCACCTAGTGACAATAGAGTTGGATCACCAGAAGCCGGAGAGTCATCTTTAATTATTCATCCTGATTATCAAATACAAAAAACAGAGAACATTCAAGAGCCATTTTCTTTCTCCGAAGTTACTGGTAGTATTTCTCCTACCAGTGAATTAGCTGAAGAACCTGAAATTTCTGAGCCTGAAACTGAACCTGCTACTCCAACTTTAGGATTTGCTTCTCCAACTTCTAGTGGTCTTGGTTCACCGATGGTAGAAAATATCATTACCCAAAATCTTCCTTCTGGCCTCATTTCTATTTAAGAACTTGCTAGTCCAGACGAAGACATAATTCTTCCCGAAAACCAACCAATTTTAAATCTTAGGGAACGTGAACCAATATTCTATAGTCCTTTTAGGAGTGATGCTTGGTACGTATCATTGACAAATTTTTTAGAAAACCTGGGTCTTAGTTTTTCACCACCTCGAATTCCTTTTCATCCTACACCAAGAGGTTATTATCCTCCATTGAATATGTCAAGATAGTCATCTATGTTTTCCCAAACACCGGAAACATTTTTATATGGCGGTCCTTCTGTTCCTTCGAGGTACCAGTCACTCACTGGTACTTTTTCAGGAGCATCTCCTCAACCAATCGAACATGAGTTATCAAATGGTAATAATGGAGCTCAAGCGTTGAGCACAGAAGAAATCCTTATGATTTCTGGTAGTATTCAAAATACTCAACCTCAAGGTAGTTAGTTACCGCCTAGGGGGAAACCCCAAGGTAGTCAGTTACCACCTAGAGGGTAACCTCAAGGTAGTCAGTTACCACTTGGGGGGCAACCTCAAGGTAGTTAGTTACCGCCTAGGGGGCAACCCCAAGGTAGTCAGTTACCACCTGGAGGGTAACCTCAAGGTAGTTAGTTACCACCTGGGGGGCAACCTCAAGGTAGTCAGTTACCACTTGGGGGGCAACCTCAAGGTAGTCAGTTATTGCCTGGGGGGCAACCTCAAGGACAGTACATACTGTCAGGACAGTACATACCTCAAGGTCAACCCTAGACTCAGTACATACCTTAAGGTCAACCATAGTTTCAATATATACGTCAAGGTCAACCCCGGTTTTAGTACATGCCTCAAAGTTATCAACCTCAAGGTCAGTACCCAACTCAAGGTTTCCAAAAACCTCCTGGTCAGTAATTTTTACAAGGAACTGGAAATGTGTCGCTTAATTATTAGCCCTATGTTCAACCAAGTTATGGTCCTCCATATGCACAACCTTTTATGGGTCCACACCCCGGAAGCAATATGGTGTTGGATCCATCTCAAACTCAACAGACTATGCAACCTAATGTGCAATTATCAAGTCAACCTAGACAACTTGTGGTTTCTGGTCCAACCCAACAACTTATCCAACCTACTGTTCAAATCTCTACACCTGGTTCAGTTCAGCAGCTTGGGCCTAGCTCACCTAGAACTCCACCTCAAACTATTGCTACAACTACTACAACTTCTGTTCAACCTACCAAACCTATTTCTAGAGTATCTGTAGCTTCGGTTTCTATTGTTCCTATATCAGTGCAAACTCCTCAAGCCTCTTTACCACAGTCAGTACCTACAGTTAAAACTTTGGTCCAGATGCCTGCAGGACAAGCTGGTCCAAGTACGGTTGTCACAAGTCAACAACAATTTACTTCTCAACCATACCAGGGACAGTATCAATTCGGTCCTACTGTACAAAACCCAGTTTATCAGTATCAACCATATCCTGGCTATACTTATCAACAACCTCAACAACCCCAGTTTGGTCTGGTTAATCCTGGTTTCCCGGGAGGTTATAACATTCCTAATGCAAATCCAATTCCACGTTATCCTAGATATCCTCCTCCTGGGGCTGGTCTTGTTACCCAAGGTTTTCGCGACCCTAACTGTTATAGACATTTTTGTGCCTTACAACTCCAAGCATGAAATGTCCATAAACCAAGGACTCCTAAGTCCCTAAAAGTGTTGTTCTAACCCCTAAAGAAACAAGGTCAACAGATTACAACTTTTCCCAGAAGTCCTCCGCAGTGTTAACTGATCCGTTTCCAAATCCAGGAACAAATCTGGTTGAGAGTGGAAATGCTTCCCCGTCTCAAGTGCTAATGTTGTTAGTTTCAAAACAGAAAAATGATGCTTTTATATCGACAAGGAACAAGGATTATGGGAATCCACAGCCGTCGAACAACAAGGATAAAGGTCAACCAAGTAGTTTGACAACGACTTCGACAGAAGTTGTGCCACCCACCATCCCCGAATTGATGATAAAACCGCCAAAGGGAGTAGTACACAAGTCGACATTTAATCCCCGCGCTAGAGCAGCACAGAATTATAACATAGTGGAAGATTTGGCCCAATCGCCATCTGCTATGTCGACTCTTGAAGTACTACAAAATTGCCCATCCCAAAGGCAGGCTTTATTATTGGCCATTGGTGGGATTGACCCAAAGGATTCCAATCTTGTATCCTTCGATCATAAAGGATACGATCCTCAATTACCAGCTCAACTAGCTTTCCTTGTTCAAGTGAAAGCCCTCAACAAAACTGTTCATCGAACGATTATTGATGAGGGGGCATCTACATGCATTATGTCGATGAGTTGCTGGAAAACTTTAGGATCTCCAAACTTGTCACAATCTTTGACAACATTAAAAGCATTCGACGGAAGGTCATATACCCCATATGGTATCCTAAGTAACTTGAAAGTTGAACTAGGAGGGAAAACGGTAGAAATAGATGTTGAAGTCATCGATGGGAATCTTGATTACAACATCCTACAAGGAAGACCATGGATATATCCCATGGCAGCTGTTGTGTCGACCTATTTTAGAAAGATTGCATTTCCCTTTCAAGGAGGGATTACAATCATCGATCAACAAAACTTCCTCCCCAATGGTTCTCAAGTTACTGGAAGCATTCCCATGATCCATGGAAGCCCCCATTCGCTTCAGAATATAAGAGTAGGCCTACGAAAAGATCCTATACTAATGGGAACTTTCGCTCTTCCACCTCCAATCAATCTGGCGGAAGTAGCATCGATAGGAACCTGCAACATGATATCTTCTACAAAGATCTCAGAAAACGATATCGACATGGATCATGAAGTGGTTTTTCCCCCAAGCCCAACAGAAATATTATAGCAATCAATGTTCCTAGCATGGGAGGCAAACCCAAATCAACGCTCATCAAGCGTTTGGATAGATAGGTCTAGAGAATATAGTACTCCTTCATATCCTTGGTCGAGAGTGCATGTCACCGATGAAGGAATTGTCCAATCTATGGTAATTGAAGGGACACCATGGAATGATTCCCACCATCGTTCCCTTCTTCCAGATTGTGGAGAAGATAATCAAGATGACCTGTATCATCCTTCATTTTTTGAATTCCTATCAAATACTGTAAACACGGTGGATTCAGAGCGAAACTTGTCCAATATTGAAGAGATTATCACCATAAATATCTCAACTAAAAAAGATGTTGTAGAAAATATTTATGTTGGCAAATGTTGTTCTCCTTCAGAACTGGAAATATATAACGCTCTTTTTCGCGAATTCAGAGATGTCTTTGCTTGGTCATACAATGAAATGCCAGGCATTGACTCGAGTATCGTTGAACACGAAATTAAGATGTATCCAGATGTCAAACCAGTACGACAATGGCTAAGATAGGTGCACCCCAAGAAAGCCGCTGCCATTAAGGCAGAAGTTGAAAAACTTCTCCATGCTGGTTTCATCTACCCGGTTCCTCTAACCGATTGGGTATCGAATATTGTCCCTGTTATGAAAAAACAGGGGAAAATTAGAGTGTGCGTCGATTAGAGGGATGTAAATCAAGCTTGTCCAAAAGACAACTACCCTAAACCCTTCATTGACCAGATAATTGATGAATGCGCCGGATGTGAAATCTTTTCATTCATGGATGGATTCTCCGGGTATAATCAAATAAATATCTGCCCACAGGACTAGTCAAAGACTGCATTTATTTGTCTGTGGGGCACATTCGCATATCGAAAATTACCCTTTGGTTTAAAGAACACAGGGGTGACATTTCAGAGGGCAATGAATTATGCCTTCCATGACATCAAAAACGTCGTTCAACCGTACCTCGACGACCTTCCGGCTCATTCGCGAAAGTGGAATGATCATCCGCAGCATTTAAGAGGGATATTTCTACGTTGCCGACACTAAAAGATATGACTCAATCCGCACAAATGTGTATTTTGCATCAGTTCTGGTCGTTTACTTGGCTTTGTAGTCTCCAAGGATGGGATTCTTCTCGACCCATGTAAGGTCCAGGCAATCATAAATTTGCCTCCACCTTCGAATTTGCTTCAGATTTAGAAACTCCAAGGGAAAGCGAACTTTCTGAGGAGGTTCATTCTAAATTACGCCGAACTTGCTAAAGGTTATACACGTCTTTTGAAAAAGGAGGTACCCTTTGTCTGGGATCAGGTTGCGCAAGCTTCCTTTGATGCTTTAAAAGATTCCCTAATGAAAGCATCATTAATGTACGCCCCTGATTATCAAAGGGATTTTAACCTGTATCTGGCTGCAGCAGATACGACCATCGCAATGGTTTTAGTTCAAGAAGTCGATGGAATTGAGCATCCTATATATTATTTAAGTAAAAACTTAAATGATACAGAAAGCAAATATTCTTACGTTGAAAAGCTAGTGCTTGCAGCTGTTCAAGCGATACAAAGATTTTGACACTATATCCTCTTTCGGAAAACTACCATTCTGTCAGATTGCAACCCCATGACTTATATATTGCCACGACAGTTGCTGGGGGGAAAATACTCAAAATGGATAGCAATCCTACAAGAGTTTGATCTAGAATTTGTAAAATCCAAGTCAAAGAAAGCTCTAGTTTTCGCACAATTATTGTGCGATCTCCCATCGTCGTCCAACGATGAAACATCTGAAGAATCAATCGTGGATGAAAGCTTGTTTCTAATATCTACAAGCAATGAGTGGTATGGGGATATAATCATTTATCTCCAAACCCAAAAATTTAGGCCAAACACCTCCCACTCTGAACAAAAACGTATTCGATACCAATCAAAAGACTACATGATTGTTGGTGATACACTTTACCGTCACGGTATCGATACAGTTCTAAGGAGGTGCCTCACCCATGAAGAGGCCGAAAAAGTCATGAATGACTGTCATTCAGGCGCGTGCGGGGGGCATCAATTCGGATATGCTACAGCGCAAAAAATATTATGAGCAAGATACTTCTGGCCAACAATATTCAAAGATTGCATAACCGCAGTCAGAAGTTTCCATGCTTGTCAAATTTTCGATAGCAAAACCAGAAGACCACCCGCACCTTTATAGCCAATAGTTGTTGTTGGGCCATTTGCCAAATGGGGCATCGATTTCATGACATGTAACCCCACCTCGACCGGGGGACATGGGTATATCATAGTCGCAGTTGACTGTTTTACCAAATGGGCCGAGGCGATGCCTACATTAGATAATATTGGTGAAACAATTGCCCTCTTCTTTTTCAATCATGTAGTCGCCAGATTCGGCGTACCACACGCTATAGTCATAGATCATGGATCGCATTTTCGCAATCACATGATGGTCGAATTAGCTGCCAAATTAGGGTTGTCTCACGATAGCTCTACTCCATATTATCTGCAAGCCAACGGACAGGTTGAAGCAATCAACAAGGTCCTGAAACGCATGCTACAAAAGATGATCGGAGTTCACAAAAGAATATGGCACCTAATCCTGTACTCAGCTTTGTGGGCTTATCGAACATCGGTAAGGAATGCAACCGGGTTCACACCCTTCCAACTAGTATATGGCCTGGAAGCAGTCTTACCAATCCAGTGTGAAATCTCGTCTCTCAAACTCGCAATTGATCTCCTCCCCGGAACTTCAGAAGAAGAGGCTCGTTTCTTGGAATTAATCCAATTGGATGAAACCCGCCGTGACGCTGCTTTGGCTAACGAAGCCCATAAGAAACGAGTCAAGGCGCAGTTCGAAAAAAATGTCAAACCCCGTGTCTTCTCAGAAGGTGACTTGGTCTTGCTTTACGACCAAGAATCTGATAAATTAGGAGCAGGTAAATTTAAGTCTTTATGGATGGGCCCCTATATTGTTAAACGAGTATTAGCAAAAGGAGCCTATGAGTTAATGATTATGACGGAATTCCACTGGCGCAACCTCGTAATGGGTTGTACCTCAAGCGCTACTATGTGTAATGGTAACCAGTATGCTTTTGTTATGTTTTTGTTTTTGCTAAAGTGTTTATTTTGGTCAAGTAATCCACTTTTTACATTTATTGCACATGTCAAACCTATTGGAGTCATGTGTTGGATATGCCAACGGAGCGAGTCGTAGTTTTCGGAACCTGTCCTCCGCAACCTGGGCCATTTTTGATCCAAGCGGCGAGTTAGTAAGTTTCAGAGGTATATGTATTGGTCGACCAAACAAATAACATCGCTGAGTATAGCGCGTTGATAGAACTTCTCTCTGATGCCATCACTCATGGTATATGCCGACTAATTGTCAGGCTAGACTCACAACTCGTAATACTACAACTCAATGGTATATATTCCATCTGAAACCCAGCTATTTATTGCATGTTCCTAAGGGTTAAGATTTTGGAAAGACAATTTGATCTTATTCAATATCAACATATTTCCAAAAACTTAAGCACATTAACTGACTCATTAGAAAACTATGTGTTAGATAGACATTTGCAACATTTATAAAAAGAAACACATCATCAATGTTTTGCATGTGGATCATGTAGCTCAACCAAAATAAAACTCCGAAAATAAAAAATATATATAACTGTTTATGGTTTACACATAATGTTCTGTAACCAAGACAAAATCGGTCAAACGACCCAAAAACTCAAAATGCTAGGGGGCACCCTAGTCTAACTCGTTTTCAAGCAAATATTGTTCATTTCTGACTAATTTGATGAAGCAGTTGAAAATACAGTACGATCTTTGAAAGGACAAAGCTATTTATGGTAAAATACAAGACCATCTAATCGAGCAGTTTTAGCACATAGTTCAAGCTCGTTAAAAAATAAACATAAGACATGAGCAAATGTTTCCACCCGTGTTTAAGCTCATTAAAAAATGAACTATTCCCCAGTAAATAACCACCGTGAATGAAGTACTTCAGCCATTAAAGCCTTGGTCATGTTTGCACCATCACCTCCACTTTTTCATTGGCCGATCATTCACCTCCATTTGGTTGTTTACCCATTTTGAGGAATAGCTGCGAAGAGTGATTTCACTAGCCATCCTTGTGACACTACCGTGATTGGAAAATTCCAAACCTTACCTAGAATTAGCTACTACCCGTTTTATCACTCGTTCCTCAAAAGACGAGTCTTCTTTAAGCTCTTTTCAACCGACTCGTAAAATATGAAAAGATTGCCGAGTCCTTCGCCTTCCAGCTCGTTAAAGGGACAGGCAGTGCTATCCATCCTTTAGATTTTAATCTTTTTGGACCTGAGGGATTATTACACAAAAAGATCGAGTGCTTGTTTTGTTCGACTCGTTAAAACTATCGAAAATTCATCCCTTTTGTATTGTTTTATACTTTTTCAGACTTAAGGGATTAGATGACAAAAAAGGAATTTTGGAGTTACCTTTACGTACCTTTTCAGACTCTCTAAAATTGAAAAGGACCGAGTTATCTTTGTCGTTAAACTTGTTAAAAAGATTAATAGCGACAAACTTGTCTTTAGACGAGAACGAGTTTCACTATCACGAGGCTCATTAAAACATAGCGATGGGTTTTCCCGAAGGGAAAATTATAGAACAAGCATATGTTATCCTCCTCAAGCTTGACAAAAATAAAGAGGTACTGGTCATCAATGACTGGGGAAAAATTGGGAATAAAACTCAAAGAATCTTTATTGGTAGCAAGTCGCTCTTGAACATGACACTTCCACTCCGTGTCCGAGTTCGGTTGGGTTGTTTCATTCACTGGTCACATCGCCATGGTCACACCATACCATCCACATTTGGGGTTAATGCTACCAATCCATCACATCAGTGTCACTGACATGTTCAAGAGAAGTCATCCAAAGAAGCCACCTGTGTCTCACCCACTACCATACATTATACTCCATTCTTTCATGACCGCCACCCTGAACCGTATATCATCAGATCGTTTTCGCCTCCATCAAATTCATTTGCTCCGTTCTGTGTCATTGATGTGGGATTCATTAAGGCCCTCCTATGATGGATCACTTCTTGTCGACATCAGCTCATTATCCAAGAAGTTGATCTAGGAACACCCCATTCAGTACTTTGAAGCTTGCATGCCTTAATGGCAAGTTTCTCACTTCCGGCGACAAGTTTACATCAATGGCCTTCGACCGAAAGAATTTGTGTGGTGTTCGACGCCAAGTCCTTCATTCACACCACGTGGATTGTACTGCAGTACCTTGAGGATCATTATCATTATCGGTGATTCCTCTCGCGCTTGTTAACAGTTTACATCATTGACTGGTAATCAAGCGATGTCTTTCCATGTTCGACTTCAAAACATTTCTCACATGGATCGACTTGTACTTCGAGTAAAGATCAGATGAGATTGAAGACCTCGGATCTAGTTTCATGCATCCGGGCTGCAATATATATTCAGGGAAATAAAGACATCAAATGTACAACATTGCAGCATAAATAATCATCCTACCAAAAGGATGATGGCTCTATCAGAATCATCAGTCTACACTCAGAGGATTGTCTGTCCTATGTACATAAAAATGAATTTATAAAGCTGAGCATGGGAATGCCCGCCTCAGCTAGATCATGAAAACAGTATGAAGATAATGTATTTTATTGTATCTTATTACAGGTCTCCTCCCAGCATTGAAAGAACTTCGGATCCTCATAATAAAGCATTTCACCCGACACCAAAAGGTTAACGGCCTCATACTTT
Organism: Pinus tabuliformis; assembly: GCA_031772625.1. Classification (NCBI taxonomy): domain Eukaryota; kingdom Viridiplantae; phylum Streptophyta; class Pinopsida; order Pinales; family Pinaceae; genus Pinus; species Pinus tabuliformis. The sequence goes on along the minus strand of CM062808.1, from coordinate 144,829,115 downwards.
AGGGGGCAACTGTTATAGACATTTTTGTGCCTTACAACTCCAAGCATGAAATGTCCATAAACCAAGGGCTCCTAAGTCCCTAAAAGTGTTGTTCTAACCCCTAAAGGAACAAGGTCAACAGATTACAGCTTCTCTCAGAAGTTCTCCACCAGAAACTGCTCAGAATAAGTCAAAACAGGATCATTTTAGCTGCTCCACTGGCTAGGTGCGTTGCATTGCACCTAAATACACTGTGAGGGTGCGTTTCATTTCAAAAGTCCCTTATGTGGGGTGCGATGGGCGAGAAATGAAAAATGGCAGTGTCATTCCGTGAGGTGGAGAGACAATGGAAGCTTCCAAAATCTTCTCCTGTGACACTTGCCTCACTGAATTCAACCAAGGATGAGTAAGAGGCCTTCAGTCTCCAAGTGGAAGCAAGAACTGACAGAGAGAAGACACTAATCAAATCACAAGTTGACTCATCCTCCTTACACATATCTATATATGGATCCCTCATCTCAGAGATCCAGAGGCTGGAATTTTTCATATTGTAAGGAATTGTTGTTGGTTTTTGAGACAAACATCAGAGTATTGGGTGATCTATGCTTTGTTTGAGGTGAAGAGGGGCTTCTTTGCTGGGAGGTTGATGCTGGGTCAGGAACCACCGGTTGTAACTCCTCCTGGATCTTTTCTTGTTTATCAATAAAAACTATTTGAGTTTCCTCCATGCTTTTGTATCATTGATGCTTATTACATTTGTATGGTTAACTTAAATCTGATCCTAAGTTGTTTATGAATATAGATCCATGTCTTTGTATAGTGTTCTTCTTCTGTGATCTTACAGGTACTTGGTGAAGCTGGGCAAGTAAGGGAGCAGGTAGCTGGAGACTATCAAAGAAGAGAGGGATTGGATCAAAGGATTAGCGCAAGACACAGGTTGGTTCTTTCTATTCCTCTCTATCTATAGTTCATAAAGGAAATACAAAAGTATTTTTTCTCTATTTGTTTCTAAGGCAGCTGTCACACCTTAGTGGGATAGAGTATTTCTAAATAGACACTTTTCCCTGTAACACTAACCGTCAATTACCATTTATTGCAACTTTGGATTTACCTGATTTGTCAAGCCTTACGAACGATCTGATTTACTATCTTCCATATTGGCCGCCAATGCCTAGTAATTTGCCCATTGATATCCCCAAATTCGAGGGTAAGTCAGGAGAGGAGCCATTAAATCATGTTATGACTTATCACCTCTGGTGTGCATCTAATTCCATCATTGATGATTCGATTCAATTACATCTTTTTCAACGAACTCTGATTGATCTTGCCGCCAAATGGTACATTGAGTTACCACAAGGCTCTTTTTATAATTTTAGTTAGTTAGCCACTTCTTTCTTAACTCATTTTCAGTTGCCTATCAGATATGACAATGGCACGGAACGGTTAACTTCACTGAAACAATCCATTTCCACATATATTTCTGATCATATTCATGAATGGCGACGTAGAAGGCATGTAGTGAAAGTTTTTATTCCGGATCAAATTTTAGCGAAATGGTTTGTTAAATCATTGGAGATATAGCTAAGGCAGGAGTTGTCACTGAAGAGCAAGTCATTGCTCAAGCTTAGTACCTTGACCTCATCTATACGCAGTCAGGTACTTTACATGAAAAAATCCATGATCTTCCAAAACACAGTCAAATAACTGTAGCTCCTTCAGGGTCTCATGCCGCTGATAGTATGATTGGTTCAATTAGTACTAAACGTAAGAAGAAATCTTCAAAGAATTCTTCTCCTATTATAACTTTACCTGATTCCCCGACAAGAGAATCTTCTGCTAAAATTTCTGCCGACATCCATGTCATAGAATCATCTACGGCCAAATCAAAATCCGGTAATAAAAAGAAGGGGAAGAAGAAAAATAAACAAAATTCAAAAGATAAAACAGATAAAAATGAATCTACTGATGAAAAATGAAAACCTCGATATCCTTGTTTCATTTGTGACAAGGATCATTTTACTAAAGACTGCCCACATCGAGCAGAGGTTTTGAAAATCGTTAAAGGTTCTCAAACGCCTGTTGTCTTGAAGGATCCTTTTACTACTCAAGATAGTAAGATGATTGGTTCTTCCTCGAATGCCTCAAAAGAACCCATTATGATGATTTCTCATGTCAGGATTGCGACGCGATCGCAAGATTATGGTAGTGAAAATCCTGTTGGTGGTAAAGAAGCAGAATCTTCTAATTCAAACACATCAACTACACCTCCTCCTGATTCCGGTCCACTACAGATCGAGAAACCAAACCCTGACTTAGTAATCAAACCGCCTGCTAAAGCTATACTTCAGAAATTAGCTTTCAATCCACATGCAAGAGCTGCTTAGAATTATAACATTGTTGAAGACTTAGCTATTTCCCCTTCAGCAATGTTGGCTTTGGAAGTGCTACAATCGTGCCAAAAACAGTGTAAATTACTATTGTCTGCTATAGGAGCTGTCGATATTCAGGATTCAAACCTAATAATATTCAATTTAGAGAATAGTACAAGCCGTCTCCCTCATCAAATGGCTTTTTAGATTCCAGTGTTAGTAAAAAATAGACCTTGCTTTATGACTATGATTGATGAAGGGGCTTCTACGTGTATTATGTCGATCCAGTGTTGGAAATCGCTTGGTTCATCCACACTCAATCAGTCTCTGACAATTCTAAAGGCTTTTGATGGCTGTGGGTTCCATCCTTTTGGCATTTTGTAGGATTTACCTATAGGGGTTGAAGGCATAACCATAAATCTAGATGTGGAAGTGGTTGATACCCCTCTAGATTACAACCTTCTCCTGGGTCGCAGTTGGTCTTATGCTATGACTGTTGTTGTTTCATCGGTCTTTCATCTTATCAAGCTTTCTCATAACAGAAATATCGTTACGATAAACTAGTTGACTTATTTCTTATCTGACCCAGCCTCTACAGATAGTATTTAGCACATCAGTAAGATGACTATCCCTTACAAGGATGTTGGTGTAGGATTGATTAAAGATTCTGGTTTACTAGGAACGTTTTCCTTCCCTCCTCCTAATGTATCACCTTCTATTGCAACTATTCATATGATTTCATCGAATACTCTTACTTTTGATCCTTGGATCATACCTTTCGATTCTGAGGTGGATTCATTTGGTGGCGCGATACCTCTGAGTCCCTTTGAAATTGCATATCAAGCTATACAGTCATTTTCTGATGCCTATTCAAGCAAAACTAATCCAATGAATGTGATCCATGGAGAGTCACTTTCAATATCAAACTCAGCATCATCAACACCTTCTGATCATGTTCATTTTGATGAGTAGATTCGTGAACTATTATCTATTGATGATTTACCATGGGAAGATCTGCATCACTGGTCTTTGTTTTTACCTGAGCTTGATCATTTTCAAAATGATTTCTTTTCTATTTTTATCACTGACTATGTCAAGGAACCACATAATCCATTGCAACATTCTGATTCTGAGTTAAATTTGGAAAATATTTCTCGAATGGTTCCTATTGACATTTCAGTTAAGCCTGGAATTATTGAAAACATTCATATAGGTGCTTGTTGTACGAACGATGAAATCTAAAATTACAAAGCCCTATTTCAAGAATTCTATGAAGTGTTTGCCTGGTCATATGAAGAAATGCCTGGAATCGATCCGTCAATTATTTTCCATGAAATTAAAACATACCTGGATGCTAAACCTGTCCGACAACACTTATGTCAGATACATCCACGAAAAGCTGCTGCTATTAAAGTCGAAATTGAGAAATTAATTCATGCAGGTTTCATTTATCCAATTCCTTTAACTGATTGGGTATCGAATATTGTTCCTGTCAACAAAAAAAAAGGAATGATAAGAGTATGTATCGACTATAGGGATATTAATCGAGCTTGTCCTAAAGACAATTATCCAACACCCTATATCGATCAAATTATTGATGATTGTGTCGGCAGTGAAATGTTTTCCTTTATGGATGGTTTTTCTGGTTACAATCAAATCAACATACTCCCTGCTGATCAAGCTAAAACAACTTTCATTTGCCCATGGGGGAAATTTTCTTATTGCAAATTACCCTTTGGATTGAAGAACGCTAGAGCAACTTTTCAAAGGGATATTTCTTATGCTTTTCATGACATCAAGCACATTGTGTAGGCTTATCTCAATGATTTACCTGCCCACTGATTGCGTAGAGCTGACCATCTCACTCATTTACGAGCTATCTTTATGAGATGTAAGCATTATTGAATTCAGCTGAATCCACAAAAATGTGTATTCTATGTAGAAATGGGTCGCTTACTGGGATTTATAGTGTTAAAGGGAGGCATTCGTGTTGACCCCTCGAAGGTGGAAGCTATTGTCAATCTACCTCCTCCTTCAACTCTTCGCCAACTCCAAAGTTTGCAAGGGAAAGAAAAATTTTTACGTCGTTTCATTCCTAACTACACGAGATAATGAAAGGTTTCACCAGGTTGTTAAAACATAACATTCCATTCTTTTGGGATGAGATCATTGATCGATCCTTTGATGCACTCAAACACACATTGACCCATGCATCGTTACTGCATCCTCCCAATTACAACCAGGATTACTTTTTGTACCTCGCCGCTTCTCATTCCACCATTGGCATGGTTTTAGTTCAGGAGGATGAATTCAACAATGAACATGTGATTTACTATCTTAGTCAAACTCTGCATCCGACTAAGCTTAAATATTCACATGTGGAGAAATTGGCATTGGCAGTTGTCTAAGCTGTCCAAAGATTTCGTCACTACATCTTATTATGCAAAACCACGGTAATTTCTTACTGTAACCCTATCATGTATATCTTGACCAAAAAATTGCTAGGGGGCAAGTATTCCAAATGGATAGTTATCCTGGAGGAATTTGACTTGGAATTAAAAAATTCCAAGGCAAAGAAATCTTTGGTTTTTGCCGAACTGATGTGTGATTTCCCATGTACTGATACTGAAACTGTAGCGAAAGAGCCCATTGCGGATGAATCCTTGTTTCTTATTAGTACTCTTGATCCATGGTATGGAGATATTATTTTTTATCTCCAAACCCAATCTTTTCGACCTGAAATCTCACGATCTCAGCGACGGAAAATACGTTTCCAATCCCAACAATACAATATTATTGGTGATACACTTTATCGTCATGGAGCGGATTTTGTTTTCTGACGTTTTTCAACTCATGAAGAAGCTGAAAAGGTTCTAAATGACTATCACTCTATAGCATGTGGCGATCATATGTCTGGGTATGCCACATCCCAAAAGATATTGCGCGTTGGTTATTTTTGGCCATCCTTATTCAACGATTGTATCTATGTAGTCTACAAATGCCACAATTGTCAAATCTTTAATCGTAAGATGCGTGCTCCACCCACTCCTCTTCACCCTATAATTGTTGTTGGTCCTTTCGCAAAGTGGGGCATTGAATTTATTACATGTAACCCTCACTCGGCCGGGGGGCATGCGTATATCATCCTAGCAGTAGATTATTTTACTAAGTGGGCCGAGGCGATGCCTACATTTTCCGCAGATGGCAAAACTACTACAAATTTTGTATTCAATCATATAATTGCTAGATTTGGTGTTCCTCAAGCTATTATTACTGATCATGGAAGTGACTTTTGAAACATAATGATGACTGAACTGATAGATCAACTTGGCCTGTGCCACGATAGTTCTACTCCATATTACCCGCAGGCTAATGGTCTGGTTGACGCTATCAATAAAGTTTTAGTCACTATGATCAGATGAATCATTGGTATTCATAAGTTGAATTGGCATACCATGCTATTTTCATCACTTTGGGCATATCGGACCTCAGTAAAAACATCAACTGGTTTCACTCCTTTTCAACTAGTCTACAGTTTGGAAGCAGTGTTGCCTATTGAATGTGAAATTCCGTCATTGCAATTAGCCATAGCATTACTCCCAGCTACTTCTGAAGAAGAGAAAAAAAAAATTGTACTTAGCTCAGCTAGATGAGAATCGACGTGTTGCTGCAATAGCAAATGAGACTCATGTGAAACAAGTGAAATCTCAATACGATAGAAATGTTACACCTCGCAATTTTTCAGAAGGAGACGTAGTTTTGCTATATGATCAAGAAAATGATAAGCTAGGGGCTGGAAAATTTGTACCTATGTGGCATGGTCCTTACATTGTTAAGAAAAAGCTGGCAAAAGGGGCTTATGAAGTGATAGATTTTGACGGTGTCCCTTTGGGTAAACCCAGAAATGGGCTTTATCTGAAGAGATATTATGCTTAAATTTGTTGTGCAGATTTTTTGTTGGATTAGTTTCTTTACAGCTAGTGTGTTTTAGATTAGAAAAGTGTGCCTAGTTTAGAGAGTGTTTTTATCACTATTCCTGCCTATCTTGATTTTACTCTTGGTCGATGTCTCTTCAAACATACATTGGTTTCGCTGATGGTGCTTATCGTAGTACACGGAACATCTTTTCCATAGCTTCGGTTATCTATTCACCGTCTGGTGATTTAGTATCTATGCATGGGGTAAGCCTTGGTCAAAAAACGAATAACATTGCAGAGTATAGTGCAGTGATTGAGTTATTATCTGAATCCATCTCATTTGGGATTCAGAGTTTGATTATTAGATTAGATTCTAAACTCGTTGTATTACAGCTTAATAGAATTTATGCCATTACAAATCCAATTAAGATTATTTTTTAGAGTTCGTCTCTTGGAACGTGAATTTGATTACATTGAATATCAGCATATTCCAAGACATTTAAATACATTAGCAGATGCAGTTGCTTCTTGTATGATAAATAGACATTTTCAATAATCAAAGCAGTAAATTTAATAACATTCAATAACATGTTACATGAGATAGCTGGTAATAATGATATATCATAGCATAGAAGAAGTGTGTCAAAATATACATCGTCTTCGATCATCGGTTGAAAACTTCCTTATGATCAGCAAAAATGATAGTACAGAAAGACAAAAATGTCATTTGAATCAAAAAAAGCGATCATCCTTTCCCTAGTGATGATCACGATAAGAAACCGCTTCTTGGGCCACCCTACATAGGAACCTCCTAAAAGGTCCTAGGACCCCAATCACATATCTCTGTAACCTAAGTGGAATATCATCTATGCCAGTCTCCGGAATATCTACTGTCAAGTGCTCTAGATGATTCTCCAAGTCAGTCAATATCTCTGCTGATTGGTCCTGTGGGGCTAGTGCTGCTGCAGTTGGGTGTCTCCTCTCGAAGGCTGGAGAGCAGTTGGTCATCGTGGACCCACATCTGCATTTAAAACTTTTAATTGTCAGTTTTGGATGATTTAAAAAACAAAAAAATTTAAATTTAGAAAGTGTTGAAAATGATTTTACCTGAATCATCCCACTGCTCTCCTAGTGGAAGAATCATGTCTGTGACACCGCGATAATCCATCCCGGCATATAGAAAATCCTGAATCACAAAAAGTTGGTTGTTCAACCAACGAAAAGCAGAAATCGAACAACCTTTGTACCCTCCTCGGGGTGACGGGCCATCAATGCAACCCAGCGAATTATCCTAGGCTCTCGAGGAAGACCAACATCAACAGGAATATGTTGTGGGGCTAACATGGGGATCCTCTCTAGAGCAAAGTTGACTACAATGAATCTATATCCAAAGTTCTTCAACTGTCCATTCTTTGCTCTGGTCAGTTGGCTTTTCACATTTGCCAACATAGCCTCACACCAGTTGAATATGGTGCCTCGAAAACATTCTATGGCCATCTACATCTGGGATCCAGTAGGCACATGCAATGTTGCACTCCTTCATAGCCTGGTAACAGTGAATGCAATAACCTTAAGTTTAGGATAGTCGATAGTTTTAATATCAATCCGTTTGTCCTTTGTTTGATCATTGCAAAAATCAAATTGGAGACTAGCAATAGACTAGCTACCTGGCCTAGTCCCGAAAAGAGATAATCATTCGCCTCACTCGGGAAAACCAGTCAAAAAATATATGTCCTCTAGCTCAATTTAGAGCCGATGGCCACCAATCACGAAACACTAGTCCTGTATGTTCCACCTGTCTACCAGCCATTGTAAGAAGTCTACCTGGGCCCTCATGCTTGGTATGGCCTGGAACTTAAATAGTCTGCATGCTCTCAATGCATCCAATGTGGGTGGATGATTTATTGCAGTAAGATCCACATCCTCATGCTCGCGTTCCTGCCAAATAAGCATTTTGAGTGTCCTATAATGCAAAAAATACATATTATAACAATTTAGTTCAAAAAAATTTGGGCAAGATTGGAGAAATTCATGTTTTTCAAATCAATTTCGTGGGGTCCGCACTTTCTTCTTACAGATAGTGCATAGGTCGGCATGCGTGGTTAGCAATAGGTGTGGACCCATGACTTTTTTCTTTGTAGAAAAAAGTCAGGGTTCGCAGGGGCCACGTGTTGCACCTGCGGATCCCCGCAAGCGATTTTCTAAACTAAATTCTCCTTCAAAAAACAAAATTAAAGCCTAAAAATGAAATGTAAAGGTTGAAATGCAAGATAAAGAGGATGTGGGTTACCTGGAGTTGACGGTTTTCGATTCGAGTGGACGGATTTTCCAGAATCTTCACGGGAACTTTTTTACCCAAAAGCTCTCACTTCTTACTCTGAAATCAAATGGTAAAAATGAACTTAGAAAAGCCCTTTTTATAAGATTTTTTGAATAAATGAATTTTTAATTTATTTATTTTTCACTTTAAAAAGGTAAATTTTTAAATACATTTTTATTTATCTTAAACAGGTATGAGTAATTTTTTGAGTTTTTGTGCAGAATATTTGATTTTTCAGGGAAAATTGATCATTTTTCAACAAAGAGTATACTTTTGTCACTTTTTCGGACTCTTTAAAAAATGTATGAAAAAGCGAAACATTGGAGTCCTCTTTAAGCTCTTTTCTGACTTGTAAAATATGAAAATATTGCCGAATTTTTCCCCTGTTAACTCGTTAAATGGAATTAAAAGGGAGGTCCACCTACAGCTCTTTTCTGACCATATAAACATGAAAATATCGCCGGTCTTTTGTCGTTTCAAGTTCGATACTAGTTATAAAATGACGTGTTTTTGATCACTTTTTTACTTTTTTGGATTGGAGTCACTAATTATGAAAAGTACTCCTTGATTGAAATGGTCAAGCAGTTCTCTCAAGTATTATTTTATACTTTTTCAGGCTTGAGGGACACAAATTTACGAAAAAGGACACCCATGGAGTTTTCTTAAGTTTTTATTCTGACTCCCTAAAAATTGAAAAACACTGAGTTTTTCCTATACTGGACTCGTTAAAATTTAACAGTAAAGGACCTATTCAATTTTAAATAGGAACGAACCACTCATTCTTAGGGTTTGAATTTTAAACTAAGTTGGACTCATCTGGAGGATGAGCTTATAAACAAGTAAATGTTATCCTCCTCAAGTTTGTCAAAAATAAAGAGGTACTTCCCAAAATGGTGGGGGAAAAGAGAGAAAAATGAACCTGTTTGTTACACTTTGTGTTTTAGAAAAGCCGTTAACCACGCTTGAACACAACACTTTTGTTCACCTGGGTTGGGAAATCCTTTGCCTAATAGTTAATCAAACCATATTGAAAGTCTTCAGCCGGTTTCTGGGTATTAGTTTTGGGTCAATTGTCACCAAACCATCTGCAGTGTCATTATGTGTTCAAGAGGTCAGTTCAAATAAACCATTCATTTGCAAAATATCTGTCATCCATTTTTTACCATCTCTGAATCAGTCCTTGCCAATATATTTCTTCAAAACTTGATCTATGATTTCGTGTTGTGAGCTTGCCTATGACAAATCACTTTCTATCGACTTCAGCTCATTATCTAGGAAGTTGATCTAGAAATCATCAGTACCTTGAAGGTTTCATGCCCTAATGGTAGTTTTCTCACCTTTGACGATAGGTTGCATCATTGACCTTCGATCGAATGATTCCGTGACATGTTCGACTTCGACTCATTTATTCACATTTCATGGATTGTACTGTGTACTTTGAGAGCCATTGACATTACTGGCGGTTTCTCTCACACTTGTTAACAGTTCACATCATTGACTGGTAATCAAGTGGTTTCTACCATGTTTGACTTCGACACATTCTTTCACATGGATAGAATCATACTAGTTCGGAAAGCAGAAATCGAGACTCTGGATCTAGTTTCTACCATCCATGCTATGAGGAATTTTGTTATTCATTATGCAGTGGATTATTCATAAACAGATGGTTGCATCCATACTGTGTCTACACATGTCTATACTCTTGATGTAATACAAAATCATTCCTGTATCAGAATAGTTTAGTCAGTTTTGATGTGAGTATGGGAATGCCTACCTTAGTGATGATATGTCTATATATATTTTGCATTGAATGTTTTTACAGGTTCCGGTTCGGGTGTCCATAGGATGATCCTTGAAATGATAAAGTACTTCACTCTTCATACATGAAAGACTTCATCTTCATCTATTACAGACTTCACACTTTAGGGGGCAATCTGTTGCACTAAAAACTGTCACCTTGACATTCTGCAATCTTTGTGAGTCCATTATCACTCATACTTACCTCCTTTGCAAGTCTAAAGCCTCAGTTCTTCATATCAAGCCTTGAAAGTAAGAGAAAAGCCCTAAAAGTCTCTAATACTCTGGTTCTGCACTTTCTCTTTGCATTACCTACGGTCCTGCACCTAATGGTCATATCTCCTGCGCACCTGACCGCTTTGTCTCTGTGTGATGGGTGCGGACCCCTGTAAAAGTTAAAAAGGCATGAGTACATTTTGAAAAACTCACTTTCAGTAATTTCTAGAAGCTTCTAGAAGGAATATTGAGGTGGCAAGTTTGCTCTCTTAAGGTTCATGCATACCATACCTTAAGGAGCTAACCCCTTGATGTGAGGAGCTTATCCCTTTGTAGGAGGATTCTATCCCTTCATAGGTGGACCTGTAACCTCCTCCTCTACACTATAAAATGAAGCATTGGGCTGGTTATTGGGGAGGTTGAAAGCTGAATATTTTTGAGGTGAAATGCTGCTGGAATTTAGTATTCTTAGTTGATTTTTTCTGAGGAGAGATTACATACCTCTAAGATCTCATTTGGAGGAGTGCAAGGCTTGTCAAAGTGAAAGAAATTCCTGTTTCAAACCCCAGGAAGAGCTTGTTCAACATCAAGGGTAAAAAGGTTGTAAGGTTCTTCTACTTCAAAGTTAATACAAATAAGTTTGTTTTTCTCAATAAGTTTTTCATTCATGGTTTATTTTATGGCTTCCTTGATCACCATAATAGACATGATTTATGATATTTTCTATGCAGGTGCTATTTAATGTTTGCTTGTTTGTGATTGCAGGTTCTCAAAGGTAACTCTTTCGAACGATTGGAGGATGGCTACTACGAACAAGTGTTGGATCTAAGGTAGGATATTAACACCTTTGTAGTATTTATTTGTAAATCGCATATGTCTAGAGAAAGATAGGTTTGTTTGTCTGTTTGTTGCTAGACTATCTTCTGATACTAGGGAGATCAGCCTTGTCTATAAGATCGATTTATCCGGCCAACAAGTATTCCTTGCATGCATGAGAAACTTGAGTCCTCAAGGATTGCATAGTTGGACCTGAGGTTGACAGCAGGTATGATCAGGCCAATTTACATGTGTTTTATAATTGGACCCTAATCAAAACTGCGCAAGGAAATAGGAGCTTGGACTTAAGGTGCAACCTTTATATACAGGGCTAGGTAGTCCATGAGCTTTATCATCAGAATACAGAGAGAGTAGGATATCTTTTGAGCTGATTCTTTTTGTATGTTGTTGAGGATTTCCACTTGATTGATAATATAGTGTTGGGGTTTTATGTTGGTGCTTCCCCCAATGATATATTGTGTGTTATGGTTGATTGATTCCTTCTTATCAGTTATATGTTTTCATGCTTGATGTTGCTCATGGTTGATTAGCTTCCACAAATTTTATGGTAGATGTAGATCTAGTATTATGCTTTAGTACATTGCATATATCAGTTTGATCTGCAGGTGAAATTTCTACATGATATCAGTGAAATCGCTGATTTGTAGAGAAAATTCTATAGTGGCTTTAAAGGCTTGGACATATTGGAGAGAAAGGCCTTTGAATACTTCATGGTAAAGGTATAGTAGAAGTTATGAGTAATAGATCTCTAGATTTTGATTCCTGTGAAAATTGTGTATATGGGAAGCAGAATCGGGTGAGTTTCCCCTCTGGTGGTAAGAGGGGAAACAATGTATTAGAACTTGTGCACAATGATGTGTTTGGACTTGTGAAGGTTCCATCACTGGGTAATTCTGTGTACTATGTATAATTTATAGATGACCTCTCAAGGAATACATGGATATATTGCCTTAAGAAGAAATCTGAAGTCTTTGACAGGTTTAAAGAATTTAAGGCTCTGGTGGAAAACTAGATAGAGAAGAAGATAAAGGTGTTGAGGACAGATAACAGTGGAGAGTTTTGCAGCAAGGAATCTGAAGAATTCTGTAAGAATTGTGGTATAGCATGGCAGGAGACTACTCCATACACACCTGAGAAAAATGGAGTTGCAGAAAGAATGAACAAGGCGTTGATGGAAACGACAAGAAGCATGCTCAGTGGCATTGGCTTAGGACATGAATTCTAGGCAGAGGTAGTGGAGACAACATGTTACCTGGTCAACAGATCACCTTCATCAGCGTTGGAGGATAAGACTTCACAAGATGTATGGACTAGTAAGAAACCCTCTCTTTCACATATGAGGGTATTTGGATGTGATGCATATGTACATGTTCCAAAGGAGAAAAGAACCAAGTTGCATAGTAAATCTAAAAAGTGCATCTTTACTGGGTATAGGGATGGTTTAAAGGGTTATAAGCTTTGGATCCCAATAACAAGGAAGGTTGTATACAACCGAGATGTGGTGTTGAGAGAGGTCAAAGGTGTTATTAAACATGAAGTCCAACCAAAGGAACTTGAGAAGATAGACTTTGAGCTTAAGGGGGAAGAATCAAACTCTACAATAGAGGAGGAATCAGAAGAAGAAGAGCCACAAACTCCAGGTGTGAGATGATCAGTTAAATGACGCTTGGGATCTAGTGGAGTTGCTGGCTAGAAGGAAAACCATTGGTAGCAAATGGGTGTTCAAAAAGAAGACAAATGCAAAAGGAAAGGTGGAGAAATATAAAGCTTGGTTGGTAGAAAAAGGTTATTCCCAGGTGCCAGGAATTGATTTTGGTGATATTTTTTCACCTATTTCCAAGATAGCTTCCATTAGATTACTTTTATCTACTGCTACTACTTTTTATTTTGCGGTAGAACAAATGGATGTGAAGAAAACATTTCTTCACAGGGATCTGGAAGAGGAGATCTACATGAAGCAACCTAAAGGTTTTGTGTTGAAGGGTAAGAAATAAAAGGTATGTGAGTTAAAGAAGTCTCTGTATGGGTTGAAACAGTCACCAAGGACGTGGTATCAGAAATTTGATACATTTATACGGGGACTTGGATTCACTAGAAGCAAAGCAGATCAATGTGTGTATTTTAAATTAATTGGTGACGGTGTTATTTATCTAGTCTTGTATGTGGATGATATGTTACTGGTTGGAAATGACAAAGAAATTATCTAGGATTTGAAGACCTAATTGTCCTCCAAATTCGACATGAAAGATCTTGGTGCTGCAAACTATATTTTGGGCATGGAAATTAAAAGAGACCAGGAAAAGAGGAAGATCTGGTCAAACCAGAGGAATTATGTCGAGACAATACTGCAGAGGTTTAATACGCAGGATAGTAAACAAGTGAAGGTTCCTATTCCTATAGGTGTGAGGTTATTTGTTGAACAGTGTCCCAAGACACAAGAAGAGGAACAGGACATGTCCCGTGTTCCATATGGAAGTGCATTCGGTAGCCTCATGTATGCAATGGCCTGTACTAGACCAAACATTGAACATGCAATGGGAGTATTGAGCAGGTTTATGTCAAAACTAGGGAAGGAGCATTGGACAGTAGTGAAGTGGGTTTTCAGGTATTTGCGTGGCACTAGTGATTATGGTTTGTGCTATCAAGGAAGACCAAGATTGGACAAAGTGTTGGATATTTGTGGCGTGTTCCATATGGAAGTGCATTCAGTAGCCTGATGTATGCAATGGCCTGTACTAGACCAAACATTGCACATGCAATGGGAGTATTGAGCAGGTTTATGTCAAAACTAGGGAAGGAGCATTGGACAGTAGTGAAGTGGGTTTTCAGGTATTTGCGTGGCACTAGTGATTATGGTTTGTGCTATCAAGGAAGACCAGGATTGGACAGAGTGTTGGATATTTGTGGCTTTTTTGATGCAGACTGGGCTGGAGATCTGGATCAGAGAAGATCTACAAGTGGGTATGTGTTTAACCTATTTGGAGTTGTAGTCAGTTGGATGAGTAAGAAACAATCTGTAGTGGCACTATCAACTACAGAGGCAGAATACATGGCAACCACTCATGAAAGCAAGGAAGCAATTTGGTTGCAGAGATTGTGTTCAGGTATGGGGTTAGTACAGGGAGCTACAAGGATAGACTGTGACAGCCAAAGTGAAATTTTCTTGGCAAAGAACCCTACATATCATTCAAAGAAAAAGCACATTGATGTTCAGTATCACTTTGTGAGGGATATGATAGAAGACAAAAAGGTGTTTCTGGTAAAGGTGGACACTTTGAAGAATACTGCATATGCATTGAAAAAATTTGTGATCTCTGAGAAGTTCTCTTGGTGTAGAGAAACAATGGGCATTGTAGGGCTGGATAAATGACTAAGCTCTCTTGTGGCCTCCTGTGGAAAGAAAACAACAAGTGGGAGAATGTTGGGTTGTGTTATATTCTTTCCATGACTAGCCCACGTGGTTAACCGGGGGGTTAGAGGGGGGCCAGAGCCCCCCCACTTTGTTGCATCGATTACGTAGCGAGCAAGTCACAGGGGGTTTGAGGGGTGCGGGTATCCCCCCCTATGGGATTTAGGGCAACACCATGGAAAATATTGTTTTTGGACCCTATATTAGGTTGGGCGGATCTACCTATGGTTTTGTGCATGTTTTTCGCACATGGTTTTGGATGCGATGGTTTTCAATCCATGGTTTTGGACGTGATGATTTTTGGTCCATGGTATTGGATGCTTTAGCATGTATAAATATGTATTGTAACATTGAAAGGAACATAATGAAAAATCAAGCTGGTAATCCTAGTTTTGGGATCCAGGGGAAAATCTCTGTGTATATGTGTTTTATGTGTTACGCTCTCACATTATTTATTTTCTGTGTTTTAGAATTTGTATGCAGGTAATTTTTGTATGGGGTTAAAACATAAAGTTTCGCCATCCTTAGCTAAATCAAAGACCATTGCTACACAGGTCTCCCCATTCGTTCCCATGTCTATTTCGCTAGAACATTCACACCTCATCCCAAATCCAAAATGACTTAATCCATTTCGTATTCTCTAATCTGCATGGTGAGTCTCATTTCACGTCCCATCCTTGCCTTATGCTTTCCAATCTTGCAAACTACACGTAGTCCACCTGGTGTGGTCCCAACACATTTATTGATAAGTTCTTGTAGCCCTTTCACATCCTTACTATCGCGGAGTAACTTCATACAGGTTTCCAGGAAAGTTGTGAGCATAGAGGGTTCCATCTCCGTCTCAAGCTTATCTTTGCTTCTTAAAGTGGAGGCCTCAGTGAACCTCTTCCTAGCTTCCATGAATGCTTCATGAGTGCACTCCAAATCAAACTCAGCCTCTTTTTTTGGGGCTTTGCGAACCCATGTACTATCTTCCAGTTGTTTCCCCTTGTCATCCCTTGTCGCTCTTCCACTACGGAGCACTATATTTACGTTTGAGTCTTCCTCACATGGCTCAGACCTCATCATATCCAGGTTTTGAGTCAAGGGAGGTAGTAGCAACCCTTTGTCACATATCCTAGCTATCAACGTAGGACAATCTTCTGTTTGATGATCAAACAACATCCAATACTTGCACGACGAGCGCGTTGGATTAGTGCAATCGTGGGTATAGTGTCGTGGCCCTTCGCAATTTAGCAAATCAACTATCCGCGACCTCTACCAGGTCCTCCTCCGCCTCAGCCTCGCCCACGCTCCTTGTTGGGCATGGGAACCCCCAAGGTAGGTTTTGGGGCTTAAAGCCCATGTTTTGACTAAATCCAATGTAAATACTACGTGATTTATGGGTGCAAAGTGCGAAGCTGTAATTGAGTCATAGTGTTGTCCGCCCTCAATTTTGTTATGTAATGTCAGCTTAAGAAGACCTACCCATGGTGTGTGGACCATGGGATTGTATAAATAGAGTGAGGCTCTAGGTTGAAAAAGACATCTAATCTAAGGAAGATAGAATCAAAGGTAATGAATTAAGTCAGGTCTAAGTGTAGAGTCGAGTCTTTCGGGTCGTAGAGTAGGAGAAGGCTCTACAGCTGAGTGTACAGAGGCCTAGTAGTTCACAGCTGAGTGCGCAGACCCCTGCAGTTGAGTGCACAGGGCAAGTCGAGTCTGTAACCTATTGAATAAGTAATAAAAGAGAAGTTCTTATCATTCTGTGTATCGTTTCCTACTTTTTGCATGAAGTATATTGGGTTTACAAATTTAATGTTTATATGTTGCACGAACTTATATGAATGCGTTGAATAAGTAAATCTATGGTAATTATCTTTGTATGCAAAGTTGACTAACATTTATGAGAAGGATAAGTAATATCCTCAGTGCAACTAAGGGACTTAGCACAGATCGCTGCCTTAGCAGTGCAAAAGACCCACAGTTCTTAGTTAGGGTTGCACGAAGGTAACTATAGAAAAGCGTGAAGGTATCACAGGTCAGGAAAGTGTGTTAAGTAACCTGTGAAAAGTTAGTTCATAGTTAGACTAAGGCGACACCTCAGACATCTCAAGGGTGTGGAAACTTGGTTCCAGCATCCCCCCGTACTGACTCGGGTGCGACCTCAGTCCCTACTCCCTGGGATGTTGGCAAAAGGGCCAATAGTATAGGGATTTGTTTGGATAGTTAACTCCAAACCTTGATCAGGCCCCATCAAGCCAACAAATGGTTCCATTTCCAGGACAGGAATTTGCATAGAGATGTCTGATGTCACATCATTGGAATCCAACTAAAAAGGAAATCGAAGGCTGGTTGGATAGGAAAATTTACGAGTTCGTGGCACAGGAGAATAGGAATCCACGACTGACAAAAGAAGAGTGGTTAGACTGCTACCTATACACAAAGATCCACAAAAATTTCTTTGCATATTTCCCTACTGAGTTGTACGAGTGGATCGCGAATTTAGTAGATAGCCAAGGAAGGTGCAAGCTCGACAGTCCTATTGTGTGGACCCTTGAATTGGTGCGCAGATTGGAAGAATCAGACGATAAGATCGCGCACGTTGTCGATCACTAGCTCAATAGAATTATAGGAGGGTTCATCACTGAGTTCGAGGTAGACACTTCGGTAAGCTACAACAAGGCCGAGCGACGCTTCCTCAAAGGACTGTGAGGTAAGTATGTTAAATCTCTGAACACTTGGATTAAAATGCTATTGTGTGAAAAGCGGGTTATGCGAATACATTG
Source organism: Pinus tabuliformis (assembly GCA_031772625.1). Taxonomy (NCBI): domain Eukaryota; kingdom Viridiplantae; phylum Streptophyta; class Pinopsida; order Pinales; family Pinaceae; genus Pinus; species Pinus tabuliformis. Next base: position 144,811,503 of record CM062808.1, on the reverse strand, counting down.
ATGTTCGGGGCTGCACGAAGTGGGAGAATCTACAGGAATGAAGGTAGTGCAGAATTAGAAACTATCCCCTTGGTTTCACCTCTGTGAGGGGATGAGGAAGAGATCACGAGGGTGTCTCTGCGCAGTGCGATCCAATTGATAAGATAGAGGATTCCTTGCATACCACCCCCACCCACACCTCCACCCATTTCACAGACATCACCTCAATTTTCACCTGTACCACCTTTCCCACCACGGGAGGAGGGTCAATGCCAATAAGACTAGAAGTGAAAATAGGAACGATCAGGGCACCTACTCTTTGGTGAGAAATTTGGCAAATAAAAGGAAAGCATGCTATGGAAAACTGCCATATGTTGCAGAAGTACATGCAGAATTCACAGTAGTTGTTCTGTAACTTCTGTAGATCGACATGCCATGATGAGCGCACATGTAGAAGTTATGAGCTAATGATGGATAGAACTCCTACCTATAGAATTCATGCCAAAACGTAGGCCCTAGACCTGGGTGCAGGAATGGCATGCACCAGATTCCAGGGGCATGAATGAGGCCGAGGTGGAGGAGGACCTGGAAGAGGTCGCAGACAGTTGATATGCTACAATTACGAAGGGTCAGGGCATTATGCTCATGATTGTATGAATCTGACACATCCATCATGCTTGTACTGCAACTTGTTTGATCATGAGGTAGAGGATTGTCCTATGCTGATAGCTAGGATACGTGACAAATGAGGGTTACAACTTGCCCCGACTCAAAACCTGCAAATGATGAGGTCTAAGCCACCCGAGGAGGAACCTAATGTGAATATCATGCTCTGAAGTGGAATTACGATGGGAGATGACAAAGGCAAACAACCAACGGATGACACTTGGGTTCGCAAAGCTCCGGCGAAGGAGGCGATGTTTGATTTGGAGAGCGCTCGAGAAACTTTTATGGAAGCTAAGAAGAGCTTCACTAGTGCCTCTTCTTCCGGAAGCAAAGATAGACCAGACCTAGAAATAGACCCATCAATTCTCACAATATTCCTGGAAAAGTGCATGAAGCTGTTGCATGACAATAAGGTTGTAAAGCGATTGTAGGAGCTCATTAACAGATGTGTTGGGACCGCGGAAGGAGAACCACGCATGGTCCGGAAGATTGGAAAACATAAGACAAGAATAGGAAGAGAAATGAGGTTAACTGTGCATATTGGAGAGTATGAAATGGACCAAGTAATTTTGGACTTAGGATCGGATACGAATGTTCTACCGAAGAAGACATGGGAACGGATGGGGAGACCTCTGCTACAGTGGTCTCCTATTCAACTATGCATGGCGAACTGACAAAAGATTATACTTCTGGGGCAATTGCCAAGAATTACAGTGGACATTGAAGGAGCAAGCGCGCTAGCTAATTTTGAGGTAATAGAGATTGTTGATGACAGTAATCCCTACCCTGCGCTCCTAGGAATCGATTGGGCTACTGACATGAATGGGTTGATAAACCTAAAGAAGTGCAAGATGATTTTTGAGAAGAATTCATTGCGTGTAGTGATACCTTTGGACCCTACTGAGGGATCGCGCTACATTGAGCCTGTATGTGACTATGAAAGTGACGATGTCTTAGACTGCATCTACAAGATAACTGCGCAAGAAAAATACAGAGTAAATCCCACCGCAGGTGGATGAATTTCATGGGAGCACGAGAGATCCTGTACTTCAGATTCAGATGAGGAGATAGAGTGATGGAAAAACTAGTTACACGAAGTAACCACACTTAATTGTAATATGATGACAAGATCATTGTGCTGCATCTCAATAGAAGTGCAGGACCTACCCTTTTAAGATGGATTAGGTGTGATAGATTCCTTCTTGGACAGGTTTGAAAAATAGGTGCCAGAAAAACAACGATTCAAAGCTTTGAATTGGGTACTATGCGATATGCTGTGAGGTGGTGGGGTAGGCATAGAGAAAACTTTGAAGACTGGCATGCTTGTAGGTAGGTGATGCACACACGGTTGGGGAAGTTTAGGGTGTGATTGACAGATAACCACGCTGGGCGAAATAGTCCATGCACGCATCTGTCTAGATGGGTGTGGGCATATGACAAAAAACCTTCATGGATGCACATGAGCCTCACGTTGGGAGATATAGTCAATAAGCGTGTGTTAGGGGGGAAAACATGCAAAAGGCTTATTAAGTTGGAACGACAGGCTATGAAAATAATGATTGTGCAAAAGGATACCCATGCAAAAGCCTATAATGAAGTATGCGAAGCACTAAACAACGTCTATAGTGTGCAACGTAGTGATTGGGACCTACGCATATGAGCAGTCCTATGGGCTTATAGGACAACGTGCAAGAGACAAACGAAATAGAAACCTTCCAGGCTGGTTTGTGGGGTGAAATCTGTGCTTCTAATGGAGTATCAAAGGCCTAGTTCGCGCATAGTTGCGCTTACGAACATAAATGACCATGCAACCTTGAAAGAAGGGATTGCTCAATTAGAAGATATTGCAGAAGAACACGTGGGACCTGATGAAGAAATTCAATAGAGTGATCTTCGCCTCCAAGAACTCATTAAGGAAAAAATATGGTTGAGGAAAGAAAGCACTATGGTGGAAGAAGAAATCAATAAGCTAGAGGAAGGAGTCAAAAGGTATTTTCTTGATAAAAGGACTGTGTTTGTAAAATAGGGTGTGCATGATAAATTGGGAGACTACCATCGAGGGTTGTTCAATTTAATGCCTTGGATTGAATCGCATATTACTAAGGGGCTCATAAATGATGGCGTGATGCAAAGGGTAAAATGCACGATACAGGTATTGAAATTAAAAGGTGAACATTCCCTATAGAAAATAGAAGATTACCAGATCGAGCCATATATAGGCTGCACAGCCATCTGACTAGCTGTAGGAAGAATAGTCTTAGTGCCCCAGGTAGTTGGAAGGAGGCGCGAGACTATAAACTACTCTATCTAGAAGCTGCATGATGAAGGGGTTGCGTACAAGAATGGAGTGTCACAAGGTCTGCAACAACACAAGGGTACCTGCGGTACCACGCGAATTGGCTGGAAAGTGACCATTACAGTCACTATTCATGATGTGATGCTTGGTTTGAGAACAAATGGAGTGGGCGGCAGATAGTTAAAGCATAATTTATGGACAAGATTTGGGAAAATATGCCACTAAGAGAGCATTAATGAACCGGATTTGGGGGGAAAGGTCCAATTCAAATTCAAAAGATGCTATAAATTACAAAGGGCTGCCTAGTAAACAACACTTGGTCAATTTGGAATTGTGATGTCGAGTATACTGAGCTGAGACGTGTTTAACCTGTTGAGAGCATTATTTGAGCAACTGATTGTGTAGTTTATAGTTTTCTGGACCAACGAGATAGCAACGTCTAGAGAAGCTAGAGAAATCATAGAAATGACCGCCGAAGAAGCCGCACAGGCCATGACCATCAGAGATTCCCCTGAAAGCAATGAGCTTATTGCGGAAATCCCTAAATCCCCACCCACACAGAGACTAAAGAAAGATAAAAAATCCCTAATTCCGGTATGTGTGTCCCCTCAAAACCCGCTGCGCACCAAACTGACCATGGAGGAAAAGGGGAAAGTGGTTACTCTGGACACCGTTGAGGAGGAAGAAGACTTGGAGGATATCATAATAGAAGAAGACAAGGGTGAGGGCATGGAGGAAGAAACTGAGGGCGCAACCCATCTAACCAAGCTACCCACATACGTTCCTCCATGGAAGGGGAAGGCGAAGGTGCCTAAGGACCTCGACGAGAGCAAGAGCTCTCTGTAGACTCCGCTTCTCCTGGATGATATCGTTTTTGAAGGCACACACCTGGGACGGGTGTCGAATCTAAAATTCGAATATTGGGATCTCGCCGACCATGAGAAATTCCCTCACTTGAAGACTGCATAGCTCATGAAGCTGAAGCAGAAAACCACAGCAGGAGTCATAGAGTTGGAGCTGTGCAAGTGGTTATGTGGAGTTGAAAAGGCATGATTGTTGAACCTGCTCTGTGTGCCGCATTACCATCACACCCCAGTGACTATCTTCGTCATCAGGCAGCTGCTCTACCTGGTGCATGATGGTTGTTTGTGGTTGGAGGAGCCCATCCCCATCATGGACCACCTAATCCATCGAATTACCTAACTCCCATGTAAAGGAGAAGACCCCGTAGACATTTCATAGGGTAAAGTAGGACTTGGCCATCGCGGAGGCCATGAAAAAGAAAAATAAGCTGGAAAAGAAGAAAAGGGGTTACGCGATATCCAGTATCAACAACAAAGTAGTCAAGGTTGCAACTCAAATACTGGCGGGTAAGGTTATGTGGAAGTGTCACGCAGATGAAGTACCTGCGCCGGTGATTACACTTGCTGAGTAGTGCGTAGAGGGGGTCCAGTTTAACTGGTCTGAATTTTTGTGCAACGAATTCCTAGAGAACTTCCGCGAGGCATAGGAACAAGGGAAGACCTTCCAATGGCTTCTATTGTCCATAGTGCTACTGGCTGGAGAATTACTTGATGATAGCCTGTTCCCCATGATTGATAGAGATCTCCTAGAGGCCGCGACGTATGCTTCGTTGTGGGCTACTAAAAACGCACGCCAGGTCAGTGACAGTAAAATATTCTGGGTGTTCATGGAGATGAACATCAGGATGGGGATTAACCGAATACTACGGTTATCACCCACTGTCTATAACAACCTACAAAGATTTCAAAAGTTTAAAGCATACTTCCATCACATTTAACTCAAGGCGCAAAAGGACCTTGCAAAGAAGTGGCACGAACTACTGTATATGGCCACCGACGACGTGATCTTCAACATACTTGATGTGTGGCTACTGGAATGGTGCGCTCCAGATATCTCCAAGTTGGCAGTAGAGAAGTTTGATGTGCAGAAGAAGAAGGAAGAGGTTAAAATACGAGTGGCACAGTTAACAGAAAAACTCAGAAAAGAGGTAGCAGCTGCAAAGGCACAGGAGGCACGAGACATTGCGCAGACAACAGCTGAACAATAGAAGGCCACATTAGAAGCACGGAAGGTAGCAGCAATAGAGCCCAAAGGTCAGAAGTCGCCTTCGCCTGAGTAGGAGAAAGAGCTGGAAACAGAGGTAGAGGAGGGCGGTGCAGATCCTCAGACAGCGTCGAAACTATTGAAGCACTAGTGCCCAAGAGAGCAGATGGGGTCGCGCAAGAAGTTAAAAGCCTCTAAGATTTCTATCGACCCAATCACCCTTACCGAGGGGGATCTACATGATATAGGTGAGGTGGTGTATGACATCACCACGGAGGCCCTCCATTAGTTCGCAAAGGAGAACCGGCTTGTGTTAGGGGCCCTCTGGTCGCACATTCAGGAGTCGCGGGTGCACACTCCTTAGGCTGGTATGCTCTCGGCTAGCCTCATAGTAGTGATGACCACAACCGAGGAAATGTTGCGCGCTCATACAAACAATATAGTAGTGCTACTAGAGGGGGCACTGGTTACAAAAAATGAGGCTGACAAGAGGACCCAAACATACAACGCTTGAAGGCAGAGGCACACGAGCTGCAATAATATTATGTTGACATAAAATTGACCATGTAGATGGTGGCCCTCACACAGAGGCTTGCGTGAATGCAACAGGCCAAAGTGCTTAAGGAGAAAGTAGATGCAACATGACACAAAGAAGCAGTTTTGAAGGCGTGTGTTTAGCCTTGGATCTACAAAGCCTTCGTAATCATAGCAACAATTGGAGGCAAGCTCGCACATATGCAAGGGATAGAAGAATATATATAGGGGAGAAATTCTGACACTGCAGTATCATAACAATGCATGCAAGAGATACAACAGGTAGCGACTCAGTGCGCTACCGACCTCGCAGCAGTCCGAACAGAGCTGGGAGGTCTCCGCATGAAGATCTCCACGCCAACTGAGTGACTCGAGGGTGAGTCATGATGTTTTTTTGGGGGGCCTGTTGGGAGTGGGATCTGCCAAGGCAGGTTTTGGGGCTTAAAGTCTGAGTTTTTACTAAGTCTGATGTAAAGACTCCGCAATTTATGGGTGCGGAGCGTGAAGTTGTAATTGAGTCATAAGGTTGTCCACCCTCAATTTTGTTATGTAATGTCAGCTTAAGAAGACCTACCTGTGGTCTATAGACCATGGGATTGTATAAATAGAGTGTGGTTTTAGGTTGAAAAAGACATCTAATCTAAGGAAGATAGAATCGAAGGTAATGAATTGAGTCAGGTCTAAGCATAGAGTCGAGTATTTCGGGTCATAGAGTAGGAGAAGGCTATGCAGCTAAGTGCGTAGAGGCTAGTAGTCTGCAGCTGAGTGCGCGGACCCCTGCAGCTGAGTGCACAGGGAAAGTTGAGTCTGTAACCTATTGAAGAAGTAATAAAAGAGAAGTTATTATCATTCTGTGTACCGTTTCCGTTTTTGTGCATGAAGTATATTGGGCTTACAAATTTACTGTTTATATGTTGCGCTAACTTATATGAATGCATTGAATAAGTAAATCTATGATAAGTATCTGTTTATGCGAAGTTGACTAACATTTATAAGAAAGATAAGTAAGATCCTCGGTACAACTAAGGGAATTAGCATAGATCGCTGCCTTAGCAGCGCAAAAGACCCGCAGTTCCTAGTTAGGGCTACACAAAGGTAACTATAGAAAAGCACAAAGATATCACAGATTAGGAAAGTGCGCGAAGTAACATGCATGAATTCAGTTCATAGTTAGACTAAAGCGACACCTTTGACATCTCAAGGGTGTGGAAACTTGGTTCTAGCATCCCCCCATACTGCTTCAAGTGAGACCTAAGTTCGTGCTCCGCAAGCTATTGCCAAAAGGGCGAGTAGTACAGGGATTTTTTTGGCTAATTAACTTTGAAACTGGGACAGACACCATCAAGCCAACACCCCTGAAATCCTATCCACGCCATCCTTGCATTCTAGTCAAGGGGCCACATTTTGGCCTGAATCCATCATCAATTCATAGCTCCTGCATGTACTCACATCATGTCCTGCCAATCTACAAAATTTGCAGAACAACTGTTGCGGCATTTGCACATACTTCTGTAGCAAGTGACAATTATCCATGGCATGTTTTCCCACTACCTGATAGATAGCGCACCATAAAGCACGCACTACGCTAAGTCCTACTTGAGCTTCTAGCCTTAAAGGCATCGATACTCCACTTGTAAGGTAATTTGTAAAGACTGGCCAGTGATCTTTTTCATGACCTTGACTCTTGCATTTCAAACACCAAACCCCCTCGCGCACCTCTACTCGAACTGTCCTGTCCTGCTTCAGTCTTTGCATCTCAAGGCACAGATTCTACAGCTGCGTGTGGATCTACTAAACACCTAGATTAGGATCTTGCATTGGAGTCTCATGTAGTCTCATGGAAATCTCCAAGGCCTCTACCTGAGTTGTTAGCTTCTACTACGATAGCTTGCTCCTTATGTGGGGTACTAGCAAAGCCACAAACCACTCACAATGTTGTCTATCTGTCAAATTCATATTGCCTTCATGGATTTGACACTTCAATCTTTGATCCAATTCCCACGGTGTCTCACTTGGTCGCATTGTGAACTCTTTGAATCCCATAATAGACTGTGACTCAGACTTAGGCCTGCTAAATTCCCTATTTAGTGCTACTTGGATGTCTGCTACTCTCGCATTCAAGTTATCATTGGAGAACTTAATATACCAGGTCAGTGCGTGATCCTGCAGAGCACTAACCAATGTCACTTTCTTTATATGGTCATCTGTAACACCTTGAGCTTCCCATACAACCCTTACAACAAACTAAAATTGGTCCAGATCCTCATTTCCCAAACCTTTGAACAAATGTAACTTCAATGTGTTTCCCATATTGAATCGTGGTAGTGGTGGAGGTGGTATGGGTGAAGTTGGAGGTGATGGTGGTGAAGACGGAGGTGGTGTGGGCGGAGGTGGTATTCACAGAAACCCTTGTCTTATCAATTGAATAACACTTTGGGGAGAGACCTTCGCTATCCCGTCTTCATCCCCCGTGGAGGTGAAATCAAGAGGCTATACTTTGGGCCCTTATTTACTTTGCTTCTATAACTTTTTCCGCTTCGCATAGTCCCAATCATCAACATAGCTGCATAACCCATTTTTCACACAACAACATTTTAATCCAAGTATTCAAATATGTTATGTACTTACCTCGAAATCCCTTGATTTACCATTGCTCCACCTTGCTATGGCTGATTGAGATGTCAACTGCAAATTCAGTAACAAATCCTCCTATGATGCGATTGAGACAATGATCAAAAGTGCACGCGATCTTATCCCCTAATGCTTCCAACCTTCGCACTAGCTCTGGTGTCCACACAATAGGACTGTCATGTTTCCACCTCCCTTGGTTATCAGATAGTTTTGTGGTCCACTCATATAGCTCAGTAGAGAAAGAAGCGAAAAAGACTTCATGGATCTCTGTATACAAATATTGGTCCAACCACTATTCTTTTCACAGTTGCGGGTTTCTATTTTCTTGTGCCGAGCACTCATGAATCCTTCTATCCAACTAGCCTTCAATTTATTTCTTAGTTGGATTCCAGTGATATGACATCACACATCTCTCATGCAGATTTTGGTCTCGGCAACGAAACCATTTATTGGCTTATGGGGGCCTGACCTAGGTTCAACGTTAGTTAGCCAAACAAATCCCTACACTATTGGCCCTTTTGGCATCAGCCCATGGAATGCAAACTAAGGTCTCACCCTAAGCAGTATGGGGGGATGTTGGAACCAAGTTTCTACGCCCTTGAGATGGATTTGATATCGTTTTATTCCAGTTATACCTTCGTGAAAGGGTACAATCATCTTCCGCATAGCCCTACCCAGGGGCTGAAGTCCTCTCGTGCTACTAGGCCAATGAACTATGATATCTTCCTAACTAGGCTAAGTGTTTTTATTATCAAATCTTAGTTAGCTTCGCGTAAATAGATGTTCCTATTTTCGGTCACTTATCCAACACAATTACATACATTCGCGCATCATATGAGCACTATAAGTGAAATTTATACCCAATGTAACAGATGCATAAACAGGAAATAAATATGCATAAATTGTAGAACACTTCTCTTTATTGATAATTTCAAACAATTACAGACTCAACCCACCCTGCTCACTTAGCTACAGGGATCCGCGCACTTAGTTGCAGACTTCTAGGCCTCTACGCACTTAGCTGCAAAGCCTCTACCTATGCTACTACCCAAAACTTAGACTTCTACTCAGAGCTATCTCTCATACATCATACCTTTCTTGATTCCATTATTCAATTAATCTACCCTAACTACTTAGAGCTTAGCCCTAATTATACAGTCCCATGGTCCGTGGACCATGAGTAGATCTTCTACAACTGACATTACATTTTCAAAATAAGGGCAGACAACCCTATTACTCTTTAACATCTACGCACAACGTGACCACAAAATGTGGAGTCTTTATGTTTGGATTACAAAATTGGACCAAAATTTTGGCTTTTAGCCCAAAAACTGTGCTTGGGGGATCCGGCTCCCAACATACAGGATGGATGAAGAGTAATGAAGAAGGAATTTTTTTTTATTTGTTTGTCAAAGATATTTATACAAATTTAGAAGAAATATCATCAATATTTTCATGGCTTGAGAAAAATCCTCTATTTACTTCATGTTCAATTTATTGAAAGTGATTTTCCATTTTTGTCGATAATGTCTTTGCTTCATTATATCCTTCTCTGATAAACCCTTCTATACTAAATGTAGAACCTTGGTTTCTGAGCATGGTCCGCAAAAATATCTCCATCAATTTCTCTTTCATTTCATCTTTAGGAATAATTTTTATTCCATCTAAGATTTTTGCTTCTTCATTATCAGAAATGTGAGCCGTGAAAAATTTTAATTTATGTTGTAGATCAGGCTCTTGTTTAGAGATATATTCAGAATCTGATTTGGAACTATTGCAATGGCAATTTCTTGAGTTTGTACACTTACAATGGTAAAAAACAAATACTACATCAAGATTTTCTGAATATTCTAAGTAAAAAAGACTAGAACTTGAAGTCTCAATAGAATCAAAAAAGTCTTGTCCTATAACAAGTATTTCTTCTTTAATATGAATATTAGGTCAATTTATGATTTGTGGAACTTGGATCCACATTTAGAGCATTGGTCTGAGATTACTATTTTTCCCTCTTCTCTCCTCTATCTGTCCTATTGATATTTCTTAGCAAATTCTTGTGACCTTTTTCCTATGTGTAACTTAGATTCTTCCCATTGTGGACATTTATTTGAAGTATGGACCTATTTCCCACATAACCAGCAAGTAAGTTTGTTCCAATATTCTTTCTCGTAAAAAGGCTAGAAAATCTTAAAGACCTAAAACACTGCTTGAGGATAGATGAAAGATTGAAACAAGATTTAGTCATAAGAAAAATAGAAGAATTGAAAAAAGAGTTAGAGGCAGAATGTTGTGTAGAAGAACCTAATTCTTTCTGGCATAGGAAGCAATATTGCATAGAACTACCATACAAAGCTAAATACACATGAAAACCATGTAAAAGTAGAGTTATTCCAATGAAAGAAGAATATAGAAGACTCTTCCAAAGAGAAATATAAGATCTCCTGAAAACAAGTCTAATAAGTGAGTCTGACAGTCCATGGAACTATTATGGATTCTATGTGAATAAGATTTCTAAACAAATCAGAGGAGTGCCCATACTAGTAATAAATTATAGGTCGTTAAATAATATTATGGATGATGACACTTATCCTATCCCTCCCTCACAAATAAAATCTGATATCGAGAATTGCAGGAGCTAATATATTTTCAAAATTTGGCATGAGGTCAGGTTTCTTGCAAGTTTCCATCAAAGAAGAAGATTGGTTTAAAACAACCTTCAGTATCCCCCTAGGATAGTATGTCTGGAATGTCATTCCATTTGGACTAAAGCATGCTCCTTCCAAATTACAAAAGGTGATGGGTCAAGTGTTTAAGCCATACTTTGATTGGATTATTGTATATATTTAAGATGTTTTGATATTTTATAGATAAACTGATGAACATTTCAAGAATGTACATAAATTTAAATCAGTTATAAAAAAATTGGTTTAGTTCTCAGCAAAATGAATATGGAAATATTTGAGACAAAGGTTAAATTCCTTGGGAAGATAATTGAAAATGGACGGATTTCTCTTCAATAGTACATAGTGGCATTTGTAGAAAATTTTCTAGATGAAATAAAGGACAAACCCCAATTACAAAGATTCCTAGGTTGTCTAAACTATTTCTACAACTTTTATAAAGACCATGCACAAGATAGGAGGATTTTAAATCAAATACTGAAAAATAACCTAGAATCATGGAGTATGGTGCACACGACTGTTATTAGAAAAATAAAAGAAAAGGTAAAATTTATTCCTATCCTCTACGTATCAGATGAAATTTTGGAAAGGATTGTTGAGACAAATGCCAGTGATATAGGATGTGGAGGAATCCTCAAACAACTCAAGGAAGGACAAGAACAAATTATTCAATTTGCCTCATGGGTATTGAACCCTGTAGAGAAAAATTATTCGACCATTGAAAAGGAAGTGAAATTTTCTTGGAATTGTATTGATAAATTTGATATACATATAATAGACGAAATATTCCTTCTCAGATTTGATGTTTCAACAATGAAGAATATGTTAACCAAAGATATCAAGAATCTAGGAGAGTCAAAATTTGCGTGATGGCAAGCTCTCTTCACAAACTTTTATTTTGAAATTGGGATCCCTTCTAGAGGAAATGTTTGATGACGTGTACTATTTGTAGTTCTTCTTGGAAATTTAAGATGAAGGTGGGCCATATTCTGAAGGTGAAAGTGGGGTCTCTTTTGTGAAGGCTTGTTCCATAGGTACAATCAGAGAAGATTAATAAGTCAGAACATCATCTACTTCTTGTATAGTAGGTCCAAATGCTACACATGAAAGATGATCATGCTTCCTTCACCTGTTTTTGATATATGGATACTAATTTTTTTCAAAATTTTAATTCCTGTCCTATTATTTTTAGGAAAAGGATTATTAATGTAAGTTCAAAAATATTTGAGGAAATAAGTGCAATTAGTTCTAATTAATTTCTGATTTTGAGTAAATTTTTTATTCACCCATGTGTGGATTATTGTGTTTTCACAGCCAATTACTTTCTTCTAGATAATACTTGTGTATGGTTAGAAAATTATTGGCGATACCACTATGTATTGTTGAAATTGGGATATACTAGCACATGAGAAGATTGGATGAGGGGACGTAGTTCATTGAGGGCTAAATTTTAGTAAAAGAAATAAATTATCATATAATTTTCAATTTCTTTTATAGTTGTTATTATTTTTTCCTTATTTAATTATCTCATCAGTCTTTGCAATTCTTCAGTCAGGAATACCATAACACTAATTATAACATCTTATACTAAGAAGCATTACTTGTTTAAGCCTATTTTCATATGGTTCTTGAATATCTATGCGCACCATAAGTGACTTTTATTTGAGATAAGTTGTTTGAACATGAAAAAGTTTTTAAATTTAAAATAGTTAAAAGTTAGCCCATATTTTAATGAAACCTACGCATGTTTGGATTTAGCTATGAATACTTAAGGTTAAGTTGTAGAGGTTATTTGTTTGAAGTGTGTTCAAATAGATTTAGAGCCATAATCCAAAGGTATTTAGGTTATTTAATAATTTTGTGATGTAGAGTATCGCTCTGTATTTTGTTTTTCATGAAAAATAATATTCATGTAAATATTTTCTACAATAAATTTTATTAGGTGTCTCTTTTTGGATAGCTACATCAAAATATTGTTTTTTTTGTATATGTGTCCCTTTGTTTGGGACAATTGTGTTAATTGTCTCTAAGGGGCTTTGAGAAAAGCCTAAGTGTTGTTCTTGGGAAATTTGTTGTTTTTCTGCACTTCACAAATCTATTACAAAGTAATTTCTTCTACTTTTGTATAAAGATATGTCCAAAAGACCTTGCGGGGGTGAGAGCCAAAAGAAGAAACAGGAATTGTTTGGCTTGTATACCCTAGAATGTTTTATTGTGTACGATGTTATTATTCTAATCTCTATTTTTAGACTAGAGCCTATGCTCCTATTTCTTTGAATGGTGAAAAGCTACACCTGAGGCTGATATTGGATTTTCACTATAGAGGCTCAATGAAACATAACTCCTTAACCAATTGGGATCGACTTAAAAACCACCTATGATTCCCTTAAATATATACATATCGAAAGAACCTTGGTAAGTCTCCATCTATGAATGAACTTGGTTTTTGAAGTTAAACAAACAATCTTTGTTCTAGAATCATTTTGCGCAGAACCCTTATAAATAATTGAAAATCCTTGTTAAATAATGAAATTACCCGCGGTGGAAAATAATATAAACCCAAGAAATCAATCAAGGAAATAAACTTAACCCCCGAGTCAACGAGCCATAGTCGAAAGGTGAAAGGTCAATATTTCATGCTTTTGGTTTTATTCAAGTGATTTTCCTTGACTTGACCTTATGTGAGAGAATTTGGTTAGTAGCGTCGAGTGAAAAAACAAAGTGAAAGAAATTTTGGATCCGACATCCCCGATCCTCGAGTACCTTAGTTGGTCAGGATTCAATCCCAAGTAGTCGACGTATGAGATTTATAAGAGAAAATAAACCTTGATCCCTGAGTTTACTTAATAAAGTGGACCTTTCATTTAGTTAAATGATTTTAATTATAAAGTTTAAAATGAAAAGCGATATGGCAGTTTTGTGGAAAATGAGAAAATGGGTTCACACAAAAGAAGGGACAAGCTATAATTAGAAGCATTTCAAGCTGAAAAATGCAACAAGAAAGTCTCAATTTTGATTTTTTCCTTACTAAAATAGAGGAAATTTGAAATTCCACATCAATAGAAAACTTGGAGGAGTTAACTGAGGTGACATGGCTCTTGTCACTCAGTTAAGAACACCGAATTCAAGTTAATGAGCTCAAGTCTAGTATACTTGAGTTGATTCCTAAAAAATAGGAGTCTAGCTCAGTCAATTCGAGTTAGGGGCATGAAGTTCAGTTGTGTGTAGTGGGTTCCTAAATTTTAGGAGTCTATGTTGAGTTAATTTCAGTTGTACCAATTAATTCACTTAAATTGAGTTATGCTCAGTTAAACTAGTTGTAACCATTGGAGGAGCTAGTGGAAGGTCAAGTTGTGCATTGTAACTTCAATCACACTCAGTGATCATTTAGTTAACTAATTAATCAGCCTAAATTAGCTCATGCATGAAGAGAATTCAAGTTACCCAGTTGATATGGAGATTCCAAGGCATTGTACTATAAGTTGTAACATATTCCAATGTGTACAGATGGTGCATGTAGTTAGAGGAAGGATTTAAAGGAATTGCGCAATCCAAATGTGGGAATTTTGTATTTAATAGCGGCTAATTTCCTGGAGGAACAACACAAGGAATTAGGATCTTGGAGGCTTGAAAATTTGGTTAAGTAATGGTCAAGTTCAATTAGCTAGGTATAGGATAGAAGATACAAGTGTAGGTTCTGCTCAAGCTTGAGAAAGCATATTGTATTCAGCCAGATTCTTTGATTAATGCAATATAGATAGCAAGGGGTTTTGATCAGTTTCTTTCCCGTAGATAAATCTCTTTTCATGTGTGATGTTTCCTTTTGTATGTTAATGATTTGTGTTCTCGATGGTGAATTTGCTTTTTCATATAAATAGAGTATCTTCTAGTCTTGTGATTTAGTAAATTTCATGAGAAGTTTAGAACATACACATTAATTTCTACATGGTATTGGAGCTAGTTTCACAGTAGATAAAAACTTTTGAAGTTGTCTTTGCGGGAGGATCAAATTTGCAAGATCAATTCTTCAAAGCTATAAGGATGGCTTTCTATGGACTAAGACTCAAGTATGTCCCTGAGGGAAGATCAAATTATTTTTCTTGGAAGGATCGCGTGGAGGTAGTACTCGAAGGTAATGGGTTGAAGAATGTTTTTGAGACTGACAATCTGAAACCAACAGCAACTGATGCTCATAATCTAGAAAAATAGAAGAAGTATGTAGCCAGGGCAAGGAGAATGATATTTGAGGGATTACGAGACCATATTGTCTCAAATATCCATGGCAAAGAGACTTTTTATGCAATGTGAGAACCATTGATAGATCTATTCCAGAATAGTAGTGACCACAGGAAGCTGGAACTCAAGGAAAAGCTTTGAAATATCAATATGTAGAAGAATGACCCAATTCAACATTATCTGAGCAAGTTCACACAATGTCATGATGAATTTGCAGGATTTAGTTTCATTGTCCCAGATGATGATTTGGTGATCCTAACCCTTCTAGGCTTTCCTAAGAGCTGGCACAGCTACCAAGATTCAGTGAATGAGAGGGAGCAACTACCAAATTGGGAATGATTATGGTATGATTTGGTACAGGAGGAAATAAGGCGGAATACCATAGATAGGACCTTATCCAAAGAAGAATAAAATGGATTTTCAATAGTCAACAAAGGAATGAAGGAAAAGGGGAAGAAGTCCCAAGTAGAGGCTAATTCTAGCCAAGAGGGAAAGAAGAAAGACTTGTCTAAAATCAAGTGTTTCAACTATCATGAATTTGGGCACTATGCCATGAAGTGTCCACACAAGGAGGCAAACAAGAAGGAGCCTGTAGTAACAAAACCATGTGAATATTTGGCTTCATAATTTGAGCTTGAATTTACTCTCATTGCATGCATGGTGAGCACAATGATGGGGAGCATGTGGTACCTGGACAATGATGCCTCGTTCGACATGACGGGAAATAGATCATTTTCATTGGCTTCGAGGAGAAAGAGCTCCAAATGAACATTGAGTTTGGAGATGATGGAAGGTATAGTGCAACCGGTATTGTTATAGACATTTTTGTGCCTTAAAACATTGAGCATGAAATGTCCATAATCTAAGGGATCCAAAGTCCCTAAACATGTTGTTCCTACCCCTAGAGGAACAAGGCCAACAAACCACAAGAATTCAGAGAAGTTCTCCACCAGAAACTGATCAAAACCAAGCCAATTCTGGATCATGTCAACTGCTCCACTGAGCATCTGCGATGAATGTCAACTGCTCCACTGTCCACCTGCGTTGAATGTCAACTCCAACAAAGGCTACCTGCGCTGAGCGAGTTTGGACAAGTGGCAGGCTCATTCCTAAATGCGTCAATGCCCAGGAAGCTTCCAAAATGACACTTGTATCAGGGAATTCGACTGGTGATGAGTAAGAGGTTCCAAATCTCCAAGTGGAAGCAAGAACCTCCAAGTGGAATCAAGAACTAAAAGAGGGAGAGGACACTAGTCACATCTCAGGCTGACTCATCCTCTCTCCAAACATCTATATATGGATCTCTCTCCCATGAGATCTAGAGGCTGGAATTTTGTGAATGCAAAGAATTGCTGTTGGTTTGAGTTTAGAACTATTGGGTGATTTGCTTTGAGGGAGGTGAAGAGGAGATTCCTTTCTGCTGGGAAGGTGATGCTGGATTGGGCCTCTTATGGTTGTATCACTTCCTGAACTTTACTTCTTCCATCAATAAAGCCATTTGAGTTTCTTCTATATGCATGTATCTCAATGATGTTTTGTTATACTTGTGTATTTAGTTTATTCTAATCCTTAAACTAGTTATGAATGTATGCTTCTTGTAGTTTCCCTCTCTTGCCATTTTGCAGGATCTTGGTGTAGCTGGGCCAGTGAAAGAGCAAGGAGCTGGGAGCAAGCAGCAAGGAAGGAGATTGGATCAACAAACTAGCAGAAGACATTGGTTAGTTAACTTCTTTCTCCTCTCTTTTACATTTCATAAAGAAGAAATCTTAGATAGTTTTGTCTTGCTTGTTGTTGAGGTACTATCACCCTTAGAGTGGGATAGGGTCATTCCGTATTGGATACTTTTCCCAACAACAAATTGGTGACTCCACTGGGGAACGTATCTTGTTGGTCTGTTTGTGTTTTTGCTATCCATTTCATAAACTCAGGGAGTACCGAATCGAACTGCATTTGGATTTTTCAAATGCAAAGTAGAGGGCAGCTACTCTAGTCCAGTTACTGGACCTGTTTATGATCTGAAGAGCTGATCCACAAGTGCTCTAACAGCTCTTAGTGATAGATATTCATCCTCCTTTGAATCATCCCTTAGTGTGTACTTGATTGCTAGCTTTGATTTGGCCAAAAACTGTTGATTTTTGAGTAATTTGTGACCCAGAACCCAGGAGAAACGAGAGTTTCTCCTTCAGCGCAACTGCTGTGAAGGCAGTCTGCATTTCAACGCAGGTCCCGTGAAGGCTACCTGCGCTGAATGTCAAACCCACAGTGTTGAGGTTGCGCTGAACCAGTTTTGCCTTGTGCAACTGGGGTTCTCTGCTCTCTGTTGCCCAGTTTTCATCCCTGTTTTTGTAGCCTGTTATCAGTTAATGTACCTATCTGAAACCACCTTTCTTTGCCTCTATTCTGCCTCGGTTGTATAAAGAAACTGTATTTGTTCTTTGTGTATTTCTTACATCATTTGCAGTTTCCCATT
The DNA here is from genome assembly GCA_031772625.1 of Pinus tabuliformis. NCBI lineage: Eukaryota > Viridiplantae > Streptophyta > Pinopsida > Pinales > Pinaceae > Pinus > Pinus tabuliformis. The sequence goes on along the minus strand of CM062808.1, from coordinate 144,793,946 downwards.
ACGAAAGTGAACTAGTCTTGCCGTGGCCTCTTAGATCTAGACCTGTCATAAGTGTCGTTTTGATGTTAGGAGTAAGTTTGTTTGTTGTTCACAGCTGATTGAGCTTTTGCTTTCGTCATATGGTTTGAATTTATGCATTTCTAGTGTCGAAACAAGTAAATCTTAAGGTCTCTTTTGATTTTGGACAAAAAGCTTGTTTGTGTTTTCACTTGAAATCGAATTCAAAGTTATACAACAGCTTTCTTTATATAAAACATCAATATTAAGAAAGAGAAAAGAAATACCTGCATTGTGCATTTGTATTTTGACAGCTTGCATGTTGATTTAGGAAAAAGTGCATTAGTGTGTGCTCTATGATCTGTGTGAAAAGATGATGTCTTTCTTTTCCCTCAGTAGTTAAGATTTTCATATGTTGAAAAGATTGAAAAAGCTTGCTTATCATCTTTAGACTGCATTTAGGAGTTGTACCATACATCTCGTGGTGATCCATAAAGGCAAACTTCTAAACAAGATCAACCTAAAATAAATTGAATGAACATAACAACGCTTTGAAACATAACGCAAACATAGAGGTCTAGGCTAGAGACGTGTTCCGGCGTCGTTAAGCCTGGTATCTTACCATTGAGTGGTTGGGTGATTCCTCCACGGTGAAGCGATAAGTATCAGTACGAACTTGTGCTCTCACGTACCATCGTGTATATATTGGGAGACCCCTATAGGAATAAAGCCTTTATCCATAGGAAGCCGTGTCAGCCGCCCTACCAATCGCAATGCAGTGAACACAGCATTCACGAAGATCGACCGCCCGTACCTTAAAACGTATTCTGCGGTTTTGTGAAAAGTTTGGCACACCTTCTACCTAGAACTCTAGAGAAGTTTCTTTTGGCCTTTTTCAGACTCTATAACAGAAAAAGTCCACCCGAACATTTGTCACTTCGGGCTCGTAAAAACATCGAAGGAGACTAGAGTCATCTTTAGCTTTTTCTCGACTCTTTAAAAGTGAAAAAGCAAGTTGTGTCTAAAGCGTCGTTAAAAAATTATTTTAAACGAAACATAATCACCTCCTATTCCTGCGTTGATCTTTAGGTTGAGAAAATGGAACACACCAACCAAGGAATTCCCCATGATGGAAATCCTAGTCCCTTCTCCTCTTGGGGAGATGTTGGTGCGCCCCACATGGCCACATTGTCGCTTCCAGGACTGACAATTGGCCTACCAGTCTGGCTCTTCTCAACCAATGTAATTCAGAACACCACGGTTCCTGAACAGTCGAGTCAACAATTAGATCAGTCTAGATCTGCCCACCAGCCTTCTACTTCCTATAACTCTTCCTCTTGTCCTTCCTCCTCGCAGGGTAGAGCCGGCAAAAGCCAGCCTCCCAAAGAGAAGAAGGAGAAGAAGAAGAGAGAGAAGAAGAAGAAGGAGCCAAAGGCGACTGGGGGCAAGCAAAAGACATCTGAAAAAAATCCACACACAGCACTGACCGGGCCTAAATCGCCATGTGTCATATGTAGAGGAGACCATTTCCATAGAGATTGTCCCTGTATTCCCCGGATACTAAGGGACTGGTCCCCTCGTTTGCACAATTCGGGAGCATCAACCTCTGATAGCCATGTTGAATGCTTACCGTCAACCAGCGAAAGTGAAGGTTCAAGACAAAGAGGGGGAGCAAGATCCCCCTGCAGACTGTGTGAAGGCGATCACGCCATCCACCGTTGTCCCTTCTTAGACGAGGCGAAGAGAGTTTTGGAAAATCGTCCGGTTTCACCGTTACGACTTCCTCTTGGATACAAAAAACTCGTGCCAAGTCCTTCGTTAGTTGAGAATACAGCTAGCCCGCTCAAGTGGTCAGCTGAAGCGTCAGTCATTGAAAATGAACCTACTAAATCCAGACCAGATGAAAGTCCAAAGGTCGAAACGGCAGTTGACCCGGTTCTGCCTTCAGAGATTTCATCTTCAAATGACACCGTCATTGAAGATTCATCTTCAAATGACACCCTCACTGAAGAGAATAAGGATGAAAAAATCCAGATTCTTTTCATCAACACTGACTCTGACGAGCATCAGGGCAATGCGCCCATTCCTTTATCGCAGGAAGGAACTTCGTCAGGGTCATATCCGGCCGTGTATTCGGTCCCACCACCAAGCAACCTGGTTGTGTCCTTTAACTGGAACCAACTAGGCAGACCCCGGTTGCCAGCCAGTATACCATTCAGAATTATCGTCCAAATATATAGGATGGTAATGGCTGGTACTATCATTGATGAAGGGGCATCTGTGAGTATCCTTTCCTCTATTGCTTGGAAAGCACTGGGTTCCCCAGCGCTTTTGCCTAAGATAAGAAATCTCTCGGGCTTTGATAAAGGAACCAGTCGACCATTAGGGATCCTCCCCAATGTGCCCATTACATTGAAAGGGAAGGCCGTTCAAATGAACATGATGGTCGTTCAAAGACCCTTGGATTATAACCTACTCCTTGGACGAGACTATATATATTGCATGGGAGCAATAGTCTCCTCACTCTTTAGAGTAATGTGTTTTCCACACGAAGGAAGAATGGTCAAGCTCGTAGACCAACTTTCATTTCCGGGATCACGCATCGCAAATAGTCACATACCAACCCTTAATGGTCTATTCAATCAAGAAATGTCTCCGCCCCCAGTCCTTCTTCCCGATGAGTGCGAGTGATTCGGAAAGATGGGACTGGAACCCAGGGGGCATGCATCCTGGTCTGCTTCGGGCAGAGAAAACCTTGGGTATAAGGTAGGTTTTCCGCGGGAGAATATTACTAGTCCGTACCCATCTGAAAGAAGGAAGAGGGGTTGTTCTGGAACAAGATTCTTTTGTCAAAGTTATGTGTTTGATGGAAAATGGACATTCACCTTTGTCTATTTCGGTAGACACCGCCAACGAATGTTCTGTTTAATCTGCTAATGGAACAATGTTTGGATAGCCTGAAAGAGGTATGCCTTTCCTGGTAAAACAAATGTTTTATCTTTGAGTAGTGTTCTTCTCTTGTCGCGAGTAGCTGTTCTCTCGTCGCAAGTAGCTGTTCTCTTACGATCTTGTAGGAATCTATTAAAGTTGGGCTAGCGAGAAGGCAAGTAGTTGTTCTCTTGTAATCTCGTATAGACCCATTGAAACTAGGACTAGTAAGAAGACAAGTAGCTGTGAACACCCAAAGATAAACAAATGTGGAAGTCGGAGAGGTAACCTTGAAACTCTATTTTATACCTGGGGGCATGCAAACCTTTTGGAGTGCAAGCAAAGAGCGGTTATTTATCTGTTTTTTCGGATTAGCCGTTTCCTAACTTGCATAAAGAAAGGATATGGAGCAAAGCTTGGCGAGATGAAGCTCCATAAAAAATAGAATCTTGAGGAGACATTCTTATCTTATGACTGGTAAAATCGAGCAGTTTTAGCAAAGTTCATGCTCGTTAAAAAATAAACGCAAAGTTGAGCAGTTTTAGCACAAGTTCATGCTCTTTAAAAAATAAATGCACCCGTGAGCAAGCTTCCCCCTAGAGTTCAAGCTCATCCAGAAAAAATGAACTGGTAAATAACCATTGTCATCGTAAATTCATCAGCCATAAAAGCCTTGGTCATGTTTGCACCATCACCTCCACTTTTCATTTGGCCGATCGTTCACCTCCATTTTGATTGTTTACCTATTTTGAGGAACAGCTGCGAAGAGTGATTTCACGTAGCCATCCTTGTGACACTGCCGTGATTGGAAAATTCCAACCTGTACCTGGAATCTGCTGCTATCCCTGTTTATCACTCGTTCCTCAAAATACGAGTCTTCTTTGAGCTCTTTTCATCTGACTCGTAAAATATGAAAAGTTTGCCGAGTTTTGGCCTTCCAGCTCGTTAAAACGACCGGAAGAGCTATCCCTCCTCTAGATTTTAATCTTTTTGGACCTGAGGGATTATTGCACAAAAAGATTGAGCGCTTGTCTAGTTCGGCTCGATAAAGCTATCGAACATTCATCCCTTCTGTATTGTTTTATACTTTTTCAGACTTAAGGGATTAGATGACGAAAAAGGACCTTTGGAGTTAACTTTACGTACCTTTTCAGACTCTCTAAAAATGAAAAGGACCGAGTTGTCTTTGTCGCTAGACTCGTTAAATGCATTAAATAGCGGCAAACTTGTCTTTAGACGAGAATGAGTTTCCCTATCGCTAGGCTCGTTAAAACATAGTGATGGGCTTGCCCGAAGGGCAGGTTATAGAACAAGCATATGTTATCCTCCTCAAGCTTGACAAAAATAAAGAGGTACTGGTCAGCAATGACTGGGGAAAAATTGGGAGAAACTCAAAACTTTGATGGTAATAAGTCACTCTTGAACATGACACTTTTCCTCCGTACCACATCGAGTTGGGTTGTTTTCATTCACCGGTCACCATGGTCTCGCCATACCATCCATATTTGGGGTAATGCTACCGATCCATCGCATCAGTGTCATTATATGTTCAAGAGATGTTGTTCAGAAAGAGTCAACCATGTCCCATCCACTGCCATACATTATCCTTCATCCATTCATGACCGCCACCCTGAATCATATGTCACAGATAGTTTTCACCTCCATAACAATCATTAGCTCCGTTCCGTGTCACTGATGTGGGATTCATTAAGGCCCTCCTTTGACGGATCGCTTCTTGTCGACATCAGCTCATTATCCAAGAAGTTGATCTAGGAACACCCCCCTCAGTACTTTGAAGCTTGCACGCCTCAATGGAAAGTTTCTCACTTCGGGCGACAGGTATACATCAATGACCTTCGATCGAAAGATTTTGCGTGGTGTTCGACGCTAAGTCCTTTATTCACACCACGTGAATTGTACTGCAGTAACTTGAGGGTCATCATCATTATCGGTGATTCCTCTCACGCTTGTTAACAATTTACATCATTGACTGGTAATCAAGCGATGTCTTTCCACGTTCGACTTCAAAAAATTCTCACGTGGATAGACTTGTACTTAGAGTGAAGATCGGACGAGATTGAAGACCCCGGATCTAGTTTCATCCATCCGGGCTGCGAAATATATTCAGGAAATAAAGACATTGACATGTGCAGGAGATGATCATCCTACTCAAAGGATGATAATTTCATCAGAAAATTATCAGTCTACCATCAGACGATTGTCTGTTCTATGTATAGAAAAATGTATTTATAAAGCTGAGCATGGGAATGCCTGCCTCAGCTAGATCATGATAGAAGTATGAAAAATAATGTATTGTATTGTATCTTATTACAGGTCACCTCCCAGCGATTGGATGAACTTCGGATCCTCCTGATAAAGCATTTCACCCGATAAACGGCCTCATACTTTAGGGTGCAACTGTTATAGAACTTTTTGTGCCTTACAGCATTGAGCATGAAATGTCCATAATCTAAGGGATCCAAAGTCCCTAAACATGTTGTTCCTACCCCTAGAGGAACAAGGCCAACAAACCACAACAATTCAGAGAAGTTCTCCACCTGAAACTGATCAAAACCAAGCCAATTCTGGATCATGTCAACTGCTCCACTGAGCATCTGCGATGAATGTCAACTGCTCCAGTGTCCACCTGCGTTGAATTTCAACTCCAACAAAGGCTACCTGCGCTGAGCGAGTTTGGACAAGTGGCAGGCTCATTCCTAAATGCGTCAATGCCCAGGAAGCTTCCAAAATGACACTTGTATCAGGGAATTCGACTGGTGATGAGTAAGAGGTTCCAAATCTCCAAGTGGAAGCAAGAACCTCCAAGTGGAATCAAGAACTGAAAGAGGGAGAGGACACTAGTCACATCTCAGGCTGACTCATCCTCTCTCCAAACATCTATATATGGATCTCTCTCCCATGAGATCTAGAGGCTGGAATTTTGTGAATGCAAAGAATTGCTGTTGGTTTGAGTTTAGAACTATTGGGTGATTTGCTTTGAGGGAGGTGAAGAGGAGATTCCTTTCTGCTGGGAAGGTGATGCTGGATTGGGCCTCTTATGGTTGTATCACTTCCTGAACTTTACTTCTTCCATCAATAAAGCCATTTGAGTTTCTTCTATATGCATGTATCTCAATGATGTTTTGTTATACTTGTGTATTTAGTTTATTCTAATCCTTAAACTATTTATGAATGTATGCTTCTTGTAGTTTCCCTCTCTTGCCATTTTGCAGGATCTTGGTGTAGCTGGGCCAGTGAAAGAGCAAGGAGCTGGGAGCAAGCAGCAAGGAAGGAGATTGGATCAACAAACTAGTAGAAGACATCGGTTAGTTAACTTCTTTCTCCTCTCTTTTACATTTCATAAAGAAGAAATCTTAGATAGTTTTGTCTTGCTTGTTGCTGAGGTACTATCACCCTTAGAGTGGGATAGGGTCATTCCATATTGGATACTTTTCCCAACAACAGGTATTAGTACAATCACCTTTCATAGGGATTCGAGATCCCCTCTCAGGCTCAAGGATGTGATGCTTGTCCCTGGTCTAAAGAAGAATCTTGTCTCCATTTACATTTTTGGAAGATCGTGGTTACGATGTGATCTTCAACAAAGGAAACACATTCCTCAGACACATAGCCTCAGGAGAACTGAAGTAGATCGGGGTTTGATTCAAGAACTTATATGGACTTGAGGTAGAATATGCATACAAAGCCTTGAGGAGCAACGAAAAGACTAGAGATGTGGTGGTTGAGAGGGAGCATGATTTACCTCTCAACATGCAGCCTTAGAAGAAGCCTCAGGAAGTTGTGGAGAAGCCACAAATGGAGAAGCAGAGAAGAGGAAAAGTGGATACATCCACTCGAGAAGAGACCTCTAGTAAGGGGAGAGTTCGAGCCAAGTGGGCAGAGGAAACACATGCAACTATACCTCCAGGAGTGAGGTGGAGTGATGTAGATCCTTAGTTTAATAGTTGTAGAAATTTGGGCAAGGTCCATTGCTAGTGTTCTGCTCATGGATCATTACCTTGCTATAGGGGCCCACAATATTTAGTAGCAATAGGATCAGTGTCAATCAGATACTGAGGAGTGCATAGGAGTGTTGGCATTAGAGTAGGAGGCTTATTAGCAGAGTCAATAACAACAAAGTTTTCTCAGTAGACAATTATAAACACAGCTGATTCAATTTGTTTTTTTTATGCTTCTTAGTTGTATATGTTGTTGTATTAAAAACAACAATGATAGGTGTTGCATGTAGTACATTCCACAGGTGAAGGATAGGGGTGGCTGATAATCCATTTCTTGCTGAGAGGGAGTGTTGAAAATGGGGAAAGAAAGTCTCAATTTTGAATTTTTCCTTAAACAAATTGAGGAACTTCGAAATTGCACATCAACACACAACTTGGAGGAGTTACTTAAGGTGACATGGCTATTGTCACCCAGTTAAGAACATTGAATTCAAGTTAATGAGTTCAAGTGCAGTTTACTTGAGTTTATTCCTAAAAAATAGGAGTCTATTTTAGTCAATTCAATTTAGGAGCATGAATTCAGTTGTGTGTAAGGGTTTCCTAAATTTTAGGATCGTAGGTTGAGTTAATTTCAGTTATAGGAATAAATTTCAGTTAAATTGAGTTATAGTCAGTTAACTAGTTCTAACTCTTGGAGGAATGGGTGGAAGGTCAAGTTGTATAGCGTAACTTCAATAACACTCAGTGATAATCTAGTTAGATAATCAATAAACCTAAATTAGGTCATGCATGCAGAGAATTTGAGTTAATGAGTTGACATGGAGATTGCAAGGAGTTGTACTATAAATTGTAGCATATTTCAATGTGTAAAGATGGTGCATGCAATCAAAGAAAGGACCTAAAGGAATTACACAATCCAGATGAGGGGATTTCCTATTTAATAGGGGTGAATTTCCTAGAGGAACAACACAAGGAATTAGGAGCTTGGGGGCCTGAAAAATTAGCTAAGTATTGGTCAGGTTCAGTCAAACAAGAAGAGGATAAAAGATATAGGTGCAAGTTGTGCTCAAGATTGAGGAAGCAGATTATATTCATGCAGATTCTTTGATTAATGCAAAACATTTAGTAAGGGGTTTTGAGAAGTTTCTTTCCCCTAGATAATCATTGTGCATGTGTTATGTTTTCTTTTGCATGTTAATGATTTGTGCTCTCAATCGTGAATTTACCTCCGTATATCAGTAGAGTAGCTTCTACTCTGTGATTTAGTAAATTTCATGAGTATTTTACAACCTACATATTAATTTCTATATTTCAAATATAAAATATTTAGAAAAATTAAAACAAAAAAGGGGCTACCAAGGCATGTTGCACCATCAGAGCTGGAAAAATCTTTAAGAAGCCTTCAACTGTTTAGAGAAATTAAGGAACTATCAAGAATTGTGTTGTGAGTATTCCACCTAGAAGAGGAGTGCGAGAAAGGAGTGGAATGGATGGGGACCTATGATTGGAATTGAGGTGTATTTAGGAAACAATCGAGGCCGTGGAGACTACCCAGAGGCAAGAATTTGATATGGGAGACATCAGTGAGAGTGATGAAATGAGTTTTGAGGAAGATATGGAGGAAGCTCTAGGAAGGGAGAAATCGGATGAACAAATCATAAAGCTAGTTACCAAGGTCAGGTCTAGACCAAAGATGGAAGTTCTAGTGTATGATGGCAACCTAAATGTGGAAGCGTTGTTGGATTAGATCAACACTCTAGAAAAGTATTTTGATTATGAGGATGTTGAGGAGGACTAGAAGGTCAAGTATGTTGTGACCAGGTTAAGGGGACATGCAACACTATGGTGGGATGAATTGTACGCTAACCATAGAAGAAAAGGGAATGAAAAAATTAAAATTTGGGACAAAATGGTTTCCAAATTCAAGAGAAAATTGATGTCCAATGTGTTAGTCCTTACAATCACCCAGGCTGAAAAGGAAATCGAGAAGGGTAACATCAAACCACTTCAGCTCAGTAGCTAGCCCTACTAAGCATGAGAGGGATCTCTCTAAGTCTCTTATCAGTGATATGACTTAAAAGAAATGAATTTTAGGCTAGATATGTGTACTTGTTTTTTTGTTTGTGAAAATTTGGTTTTTTAGGGCTTGCTAAACTTAGGCTTTGGAGCCACAAATAGGTATAGGCTGTAGGAGTACAAGATAAAATATGAGAAGCAGCTAGATATTAGAATCCATGGTGTATTTTGAATATTTTCAATGTAGTATAGAGGATATAGTGGGGAAGAAAATAATGAGCATAAATAAACGTGATTTCATTAGCTTAGGGAGACATACACATAACTATGAAAACCAAATAACAGAGCTTGAAAAACAAGAATTCTATGTATTTTACTATAAGGAATCCATATAAAGAAGAGATATAATGTAGATAAAGATGTTTAGACCATTAGAAAAAAAAAAGAATGAAGTACAAGCACCATGAACTCACTGGGATGTAGTTCCTTGAAAATAGCTGCAACTTGTCTCTGTATTAGCTAAAAAGATGATTACATGCAAGCTTCCTTCACAAAACGTTCAATCCTCTTATTTTGAGGAGAAATGATACATATAGACTCCCCTAGACCACTTTCCCACCTTCAGGATCTGAATTCCTTGGTGGAGGAACTGACTCCAAGATTCTCTCAACCAACAGGTCAGAGTGAGAAGGTGAAACTCAAACACTTCATGGAGAGTTTATTTAGGAGTTTGCTTCTTTTATGAGGCCTAATAAACATAAAAAACAACCTATGATGTACATTTATTCATGCCTACATCACCTAGCCTCGCAACTAGTGCCATTACATAGAGAATCTTGACTTTGACTAAGTCAAACTAGAAACTAGAAATTTACACATTGAAATTTACAATTTGAAACACAGAAAAGTGTAGAAGCACAACACCCACTTTGATCTGATTTTGAGGTGCCTCCCATAGGTCAACATGCAAAAATCAGAGAACGGCCAACTATCCCTTCAATTCTAGTTTCCATAACAGTTTTAATTTATGAATTTTGAGCATGGGAATGCCTTCCAATATCCATTCTCCCAAGGTCACTTCAGATGCACATCGCCTGTCAAAAAATGGTCCAAAACACTAGTTGTTTGCCACCTTTTTGCACTTTTCTCCAAAAATGAGCCACCTCTGCAAAATTTGAGAAAATGGGTTTTTAGAGGATGGAAAGAGCTTTAAAAAAATGTAGACCTTTCCTTAAATGGATGCCTAAGGAAAAAGTGCAGTGCCAAGGCGTTGTGCTTCTAGAGTAGTTGATTTTCTGAATTTATACCAAAATTTTTCATAAATCTCAAAATTCTTAGAATTGGCTCAAAATTGGAGGGAAGGTGTAAAAACATGTTTTTTAGTACGTTCATATATGCTTCAGAAAGCATCTCCAAGTTTCTGTCATCCTTTTGGTCTATTTTTGTCTCCTTGAGCTTATTTCCAAGTTGCTTCACCTTGAAATTTGCGATCATGTTTTGAGCTTGGTAGTGGTGCGCCATGTGTCTGAGGAACTGGTTATCTCTATTTTCCTTCTTAAGGAGCTTCTCCAAGTGTTTATTTACCCTATTTATCTAATACTCCTTATCTTGATGAACTTCAAGGGCAATCCCATCCTCTAGGTCAAGGTCCTCATTCAACAAAATTTGTTCTTTCTCTTCTTGCAAAGCTTTCTTGAGAAATCTTGTTCTTGGTCTTTTCCTTTTTCCTCTCCCCTTTGATGCTTCAGGCTCGTTTGATTCCATGATCTCCTTAACTTTGCCAAATTGCTGCAATAACTTTCCTTTTTCCTTTTCTAAGATCAACTCCTTTGCTTTGAGTTGATTGTTTTCATGTTCAAGGAATGATATGACATATTTTTCTCTTTCCAAAATGATTACTAGCTCCTTGATTTGATAGTCCTTATCCCTGATATTCTGTCACATGTTTGAGGTCTGATCCTCAATCTCTGGATCAATTAGTTCAAACGCATGTTCAACTGTGTCTTTCTCTTTTGATGCCAGTTCCTGCTTTGTTGATGAAGAAGGCTTGGCCCCTTTCTCTGTGTGAGAAGAAAACAAAAGCCTCTGCCCTTTCTTATACACTTTAATCACCTCAGGTTTGGGTAGCTGAGTCTTCTCCACTCTTTTGCTAGATGACCCACCTCTATTTGTTGTTTTGGTGCACTAAGATACTTAGATGCTACATTTTTCTCATGCCATTTTGAGTTTTCTTCCAAAATGGCTTCCCAAGCCATACCTTTCTCTTCCAACTGGTGAAGGACAATGGTTTTGATGAGACTATGATGGAACAAGCTTGGGGAGTGGTCTTTGTCCTTTAATTGTATTTTTTCAAAAATTTTGGAAATGCTCCTGAATAGATAATTACACATGTTGAATGGCTTTTGAGAGGTGAAATGCATCAAGAGGTGAATATGATAGGCATATTATTGGGTTGTGTTATATTCTTTCCACGACTAGCCCACGCAGTTAACCGGGGGGTTAGAGGGGGGGCGCCCCCCCCCCCCCCCCCTCCCCACTTTTGTTGCACCGATTGTATAGTGGGGGAGTCACAGGGGGTTTGAGGGGTGCAGATAGCCCCCCTCTATAAGGTCTAGGGCAATTCCCGAGGAAATTTTGTTTTTGGACCATAGATTAGGTTGGGTGGACCTACCTAAGGTTTTGTGCATGATTTTCGGACATGGTTTTGGATGCGATGGTTTTTTGTCCATGGTTTTGGATGTGATGGTTTTCAGTCCATGGTATTGGATGCTTCAGCATGTATAAATATGTATTGTAACATTGAAAGGAAAATAATTAAAAATCAAGCTGGTAGTCCCAGTTTTTGGATCCAGGGGAAAATATATGTGTATATGTGTTTTATGTGTTTTATGTGTTATGCTCTCACATTGTTTATTTTCTGTGTTTTAGAATTCGTATGCAGGTAATTTCTATACGGGGTTAAAACCTACATTTAGTATCAGAGTTGTTTTGGCTTCAAGGGGATGCCTTTGTTGCTGAGGGGTTTCGCTCGGGCTTGTGGTAGACCCTGTTCAATGGGAGATCTGTGGGATCAATTTTGGTGGTGAAAGAAGATAGAAAGCAGTGGAAAGATAGAGATCGAGAAATTTAATGGTCAAAGTTTTGAGTTATGGAAACTCAAGATGGAGGATATATTGGTGGATAAAGATCAATGGGTCATAGTATATCCAGGTACTAAACCAACGGGAGTGTTTGATGAAGAATGGAAGAAGCTAGATCGGAAGAGTAAGAGAACAATACGATTGTGTGTCTCAAATTCAATATTGTTGAATGTATCAGGGGAAGCTACGGAAAAGGCTTTGTGGGATTAGTTAGGGACTTTGTACCAATCTAAGTCTCTGGTGAATAAACTGTTCCTATGGAAAAAGTTGTATAACATGAGGATGAAAGATGGAGACTCAGTCACAGAGCATCTAAACACAATTAATACTACGGTAAGTCAGTTATTATCTATTGATATTAAAATTTTAGATGAAGATAGGTGCACCATTTTGTTGTGTTCTCTACCAAATTCGTGGGATAGTCTGGTTATTGCAATAGGTAGCAATGCAACTTCCTTGTCGTTTGATGAAATAGTCTCATCCTTGCTGACAAAGGAGATGAGACGGAAAAATATGGAGAGCCAGAATGGTGATGCCTTCTCTGTACGAGGACGGTCCCAGAATAGAAACAAAAATAATTCATTGAGTGGGAGATCTAAATCTAGAGGGAGATCTAAATCTCCAGGAAAACCTATAAAGGTGGTGTGCTGGAAATGCGAAAAGGAAGGGCACTACGAAAGGGATTGTAAATCTAAAGCTCCTGACAAAGGAAAGGGATCTGATGATGCTCGCTGTGCAGAGGTGAAAACCACCTCAGATGAAGGTGGGGATGTGTACTTGGCTTCTTCAAATACACATGTAGATCATGAGGCATGGTTTATTGGCTCAGGTGCATCCTTTCACTTCACTCCCCATAGAGAGTGGTTCTGTGAGTATGAGAAATATGATGGTGGTGATGTGTTCTTGGGGGATGACAGGAAGGCTAGATTCATTGGTTGCAGAAAAGTAAAGTTGAAGTTGCAAGGTGGAAGTGTTATAACACTTCTGGGTGTTCTGCATATTCCTGCATTGGCCAGAAATCTAATTTTCGTAAGCAAGCTTGATGATGTAGGTGTAAAAACAGTGTTCGAGAAGGATACCTGCAAAATGGTTCAGGGAGCACTGGTATTGATGCGGGGAGTTTGGATTGGAACTCTGTATAAGCTGCAAAGTAGCACAGTTACTGATGGGTGCAACAGTTTTGTGGTTCCTGAAAGAGGAGCAGAAAATCTAGTGGTCTCTGGAGAGAAGGCCATGCTGTGGCATCAAAGGCTTGGACATATTGGAGAGAAGGACCTTTGAATACTTCATGGTAACGGTATGGTAGAAGGTATGAGTAATAACTCTCTAGGTTTTGATTTCTGTGAAAATTGTGTATATGTGAAGAAGAATCGAGTGAGTTTCCCCTCTGGTGGTAAGAGGGAAAAACGTATATTAGAACTTGTGCACAGTGATGTGTTCGGACCTGTGAAGGTTCCATCACTGGGTACGTCTGTGTACTATGTATCATTTATAGATGACTTTTCAAGGAATACATGGATATATTTCCTTAAGGAGAAATCTGAAGTCTTTGATAGGTTTAAAGAATTTAAGGCTCTAGTGGAAAACTAGATAGAGAAGAAGATAGAGGTGTTGAGAACACATAACGGTGGAGAGTTTTGCAGCAAGGAATTTGGAGAATTCTGTAAGAAGTGTGGTATAGCATGGGAGAAGACTACTCCATACACACTTGAAAAGAACAGAGTTGCAGAAAGAATGAATAAAACGTTGATGGAAAGGGCAAGAAGCATGCTCAGTGGTGCCGGGTTAGGACAGGAATTTTGGGCAGAGGCAGTGGAGACAACATGTTACTTGGTCAATAGATCACCTTCATCAGTGTTGGAGGATAAGTCTCCACAAGAGGTATGGACTGATAAGAAACCCTCTTTTTCACATCTGAGGGTATTTGGATGTGATGCATATGTACATGTTCCAAAGAAGAAAAGAACCAAATTGGTTAGTAAATCTAAAAAGTGCATCTTTATTGGGTATAAGGATGGTTTAAAGGGTTATAAGCTTTGGAACCTAATAATAAGGAAGATTGTGTATAGCCGATATTTTGTGTTCAGAGAGGTGAAATATTTTATTAAACATGAAGTCCAACCAAAGGAACCTGTGAAGATAGAGTTTGAGCTTAAGGAGAAAGAATTAGACTCTACAGTAGAGGAGGAATCAGAAGATGAAGAGCCACAAACTATGGGTGTGAGAAGATCAGTTCAAGAAAGAAGGCAGCAAGAAAGGTATAGTCCATCTACTTTCTGTTCAAATTTTGCTTTATCTATTACTGATTATGATCTCAGAACTGTGAAGGAAGTAGTAGATTCAGAGGATGGAAAACTCTGGAAAGAGGCCATGGTTGATGAAATGGCATCTTTGCACCAAAATGAGGCTTGGGATCTGGTGGAGCTGTCGGCTGGAAGGAAACGCATTGGCAGAAAATGGGTGTTCAAAAAGAAGACAAATGCAGAAGGAAAGGTGGAGAAATACAAAGCTTGGTTGGTAGAAAAAGGTTATTCCCAGGTGCCAGGAATTGATTTTGGTGATATTTTCTCCTATTGCCAAGGTATCTTCTATTAGATTACTTTTATCTGTTGTTGCTTCTTTTGATTTTGAGGTAGAATAGATGGATGTGAAGACAACATTTCTTCACATGGATCTGGAAGAGGAGATCTACATGAAGCATCCTAAAGGTTTTGCAGTGAAGGGTAAGAAAGAAATGGTATGCAAGTTAAATAAGTCTATGTATGGGTTAAAATGGTCACCAAGGACGTGGTATCAAAAATTTGATACATTTATACAGGGACTTGGCTTCACCAAAAGCAAAGCAGATCACTGTGTGTATTTTAAATTAATTGGTGACCATGTTATTTATATGGTCTTGTATATGGATGATATGTTGTTGGTTGGAAATGACAAAGAAATTATCTAGGATTTGAAGACCCAATTGTCCTCCAAATTCGACATGAAAGATCTTGCTGCTGCAAACTATATTTTGGGCATGGAAATTAAAAGAGATCGGGCAAAGAGGAAGCTCTGGTTAAACCAGAGGAAGTATGTCGAGACAATATTGCAGAGGTTTAATATGCAGGATAGTAAACCAGTGAAGGTTCCTATTCCTATAGGTATGAGGTTATCTGTTGAACAGTGTCCCAAGACACAAGAAGAGGAAGAGGACATGTACCATGTTCCATATGCAAGTGTAGTCGGTAGTCTAATGTATGCAATGGTCTATACTAGACCAGACATTGCACATGCAGTGGGAGTATTGAGCAGGTTTATGTCAAAACCAGGGAAGGAGCACTGGACAACAGTGAAGCAGGTTTTTAGGTATTTGCGTGGCACTAGTGATTATGGTTTGTGCTACCAAGGAAGACCATGATTGAACAGAGTGTTGGATATTCATGGATTTGTTGATGCAGATTGGGCTGGAGATCTGGATCAAAGATCTACAAGTGGGTATGTGTTTAACCTATTTGGAGGTGCAGTCAGTTGGATGAGTAAGAAACAATCTGTAGTGGCACTATCAACTAGAGAGGTAGAATACATGGCAGCCACTCATGTAAGCAAAAAAGCAGTTTGGATGTAGAGATTGTGTTCAAGTATGGGGTTAGTACAGGGAGCTATAAGGATATACTGTGAGAGCCAAAGTGAAATTTTCTTGGCAAATAATCCTGCATATCATTCAAAGACAAAGCACATTGATGTTCAGTATCACTTTGTGAGGGATATGATAGAAGACAAAAAGGTGTTGTTGGTAAAGGTGGAAACTTTGAATAATACTGCAGATGCATTGAAAAAATTTGTAAGCTCTTAGAAGTTCTCTTGGTGTAGAGAAATAATGGGAATTGCAGGGCTAGATAAATGACTAAGCTCTCTTGTGGCCCCCTATGGAAAGAAAACAACAAGTGGGAGAATGTTGGGTTGTGTTATATTCTTTCCACGACTAGCCCACATAGTTAACCAGGGGGTTAAAGGGGGGGTGGAGGCCCCCCCTTCGTTGCACCGATTGCATAGTGGGGGGGTCACAGGGGGCTTAAGGGGTGCAGGTAGCCCCCCTCTATGGGGTCTAGGGCAGCGCCCCAAAAATTTTTGTTTTTGGACCCTATATTAGGTTGGGTAGACCTACTTATGGTTTTGTGCATGTTTTTCGCACATGGTTTTGGATGCAATGGTTTTCTATCCATGGTATTGGATGCTTCAGCATGTATAAATATGTATTGTAACATTGAAAGGAAAATAATGAAAAATCAAGCTAGTAGTCCTGGTTTTGGGATCCAGGGGAAAATATCTGTGTATATGTGTTTTATGTGTTATGCTCTCGCATTGTTTATTTTCTAGTGTTTTAGAATTTGTATGCAAGTAATTTCTGTACGGGATTAAAACCTACACATACAACCTGGAGAATATACCTTCACAAGTGAAGAAACTCATGACAATTTTCATCAAAGGGGTGTATTTCTCCAATAAATATTTTTGAAAGGCATGAGGTGAGTATGTGTTTCTCTGTATGGCGTCTTAAAGAAATTCTTGTAGTTTGCAAGATATAGGCTCATTCCTTTGAACCAATATTTGCCATTGTCCGGTAACCCAGTTGCAATTGAGATGGAGGCCACTGAAAAATTGAACTCAACACTAGTAATGATAGCAGTTTCGTCTTTCAGCTGAGTTGCCACCCAATCTGTTAGTTTCTCATGAAATCCCACCTCACTCACCCTTTTGCAAAATTCCAGGCAATGGACATCCTCAAAGCATTGTTTGATGAAAGGATAGGAGTTGATTGTATTGGAATCTAGTGGTTCATATCTGAGGATCTTCTCTCCTTTATGTTGTCTTTTTCTTTATGGCGAAGATTCTTCCTCCATGATGACATAAAGTCCTAGCAGCAGGCAGTGAAAATAAAATGTGAGGTGTGAATGGAAATGAAGTGATCTGAAGGTGGTTTTTGACAAAATGATGGAGGGGTCTTGGGAAAGGTGAAATTGACTTTGTAAGCTGATGAAAATGAGTGGAGAAACAGTGGAAAGATGATTTTCTTGCAGGTGGAAACAACAGGGTTTATGTTGAAACTTGCCTAAAAACCTCTAGGAATGAGCTAGGGTTTTGTTTTTTTATTCTTTAAACTTTGTTTTGAGGTGGGAAAAAATGGTTAAAATGACTTATTAAACATGTATGTAGGTGTAGGATATCATTTTACATGTTTTAGAAATAAAAAATAATGATGGCCATTTTCACCCTATCATTTCCTATGCAAATTTCACTACAAACCCTAACTTGAAGAATCATTGACATGAGATGAAATTGGAAAAGCCAAATATGGAGGATGATGGTGTACTTACTTGTTCCTTAGCTTAGGAGTCAATAGAATAAAGCTTGTAGGTGAAAAAATGAAGTTTGAGAGAGTTTTGAGGGATTTCGGGGCACTCTGTCCTGCGAGCGCAATGTAGTGTTCCTACGTGCAGCGCCAAAACGTAGTGCAGTTCCTCTAAGTGTAGAGCCTACCTCCTAAGCACAACATAGTGCTTCTAAGCACAACACCTACAATTTTTTTGCCAATTTCACCTAGGAAAACAACTTTTTTGCTTTCTTGGATGAGATAGCTTGATAACAAAGAGTAAATAGGATGTGAATGAAGGAGTTTAGGGGCTTTTGAGTTTATATAAGGAAAGTTTCTTCATTTTTTCAAAAATAAATGGGACCCACACTCCTTCATAAACTGATTTTCACTTTATGAAAACAAATTTACCTTTACCATTGAAAACCTAAGATGTCCTTTACTTTCTTGAGTGCTGGAGCTTCTTTTTCTGGAACTTTTGGAACATGAAAGTGTGAAGAGTGTGTGAAAAATAAAAATCAACTCCCAAAAGCTCTTTGTCATGTTTCACTCACTGCTAGTTTTATTCATGAAAATGATGGACCTTGTAAACCCTAATGACCTAATGGATGACCCGAGACTAAATGGAATGATGATGATGACTAACCCATTTTTATTGTGACACCTCCGTAAAGTGTGATAGGTGACCATCATGAGTGAATTCCCAAAAGAGTGACTTCATCTTTAGACTGACCAAGCAATGACCAAATTTTGCTGTGTAAACCTAGTAACATAAAAAAATTGATTTTTGAAAGTCTGGAAAAAAACATAATAAAGGCATATTTGATCTAGGTGTCAGGCTAACAATACTGACACTAACATAATGATTATGAGTTGAACTTATTCATGCAACTGCAGAATTTGAGGAAAGAGTCTATGTCAGTGCAAGAATATATAAAGGAATTTTATAGGATGAATATTATATAACACCACATTGAAGAAGATATGGAGAAGATGGCTAGATACATAAATGGCTTGACGTATGAAATCTAAGATGAAATTGGCATTTTACCTTTGCATATTCTGGAGCATACATATCAAGCAACGTTAAGGGAAGAAGAGATGTTGGACTGAAAATAGAGCCAAAAAAGTAGAGGAAGGAGATCCACAAGAGGAAAAGGATCTATGAACATGGGGAGAGCCTAAAATCCAAGAGAAGAAGTAGGGAGATCAAGTAGTTAATCTCCTAAAGGAGGAGAGTGAAGGGGAAGAATATTTTTTCCAAAAGGAAGGGGTAGTGATCCTGGTTTCTTTACTTCAAGGATGTATTTAGAATTTCATATGCCAGAGAACATAAGTTGTTACACATCTAAGAAGAGGAAAAATATATGAAACCATGAAAACAAGAGCACACAAAACTTGACATTGGAGTTCACTTAGTGTGGGTTATGTCTTCGGGTCTTGCTCAAAGTGGGGAGGCCTTTTCCGTTAATCTCATCGAAATCAAAATGCATACATGGAAAGCATTACACCGTATACCTCCAATTCTGGGTATTGCCTAAAAATTCACTACTTGGATGAAGAAAAAAACTACACAGTTGAATTCCTTGTGAAAAATCGTGAAATTTGACTATAGACTTGGCCAAATTTTGTCACTGTGATCCCTGGGGCTCTAGGGCATCTAAATATTCCCTACAAGATTCCCCATAGAATATTCCAATGAACATTACCTAATTCGCCTTAGAATATGTGCCCGTCGTGTGACCATATGACATCTGGTTCCCTAGTTCAACCTCTCTCCCGCTTGGTTCGTGTTCTTCCATCCTCCGCTTGGCAAATGAGTGTTTATATATTTTTTATGAGGCTCATCAATCGGTAAATTATATGGATCTTACTGAAATTCTCCAACTTATTAAAATCTACATTTCTCACATTTCCTTAGATGTTTTGTTATATTTTTCTTAGTGAGAAGGGTAAATATGAGATGTCATGTATTGTGGTCTAATGTGCATTAATTGCAAGTTTTGGTTCAGATATTGGCTAATTAAAGTGCAGGAACTCGAATTAGATAAGAAATAGGGATTTTAGGAGATTGGATCTCCCTCCTTAACTCTCAGTCACTCGAATATTCCACCATCAAATCTCATCAGCTCAGAGTTACAAGCAACCGAGCCATTAAGGTCATTGGCGGCCAAGCCAGTGATAGTTGAAGACTAGTTGATCTCGAGTTGTGAGCAAAGCCTCCCTAAATTTAAGGAAGTTATTGGCAGCTTTAGTTGGATAAATAAGAAGGAATAGAGCCTCATTGGGATTCAACTTTTTTGTTGTAGCCAAGACACATTTTCGAGCTAAGACATTGTGATTGATGACTCTTATGTATTTTTGATATTTTAATGAAAATGAGAAGAATTTCCTTGATCCAGCACTAACTTGAATCAGAGGGCTGAATTTCTTGGGTTAGGGACCAACCCTAGCAGTAGAAGTTCCTCTTTTTGTAAATGTATGCTTAGATTACATTCATAGTTAGTTGCTGACGTGATTTTGGTTTTGTTAATTTGCAAGTATTTGGGTGATTAATTAGTTTTCTTCCATTTGTGGATAGTTAGATCAATGGTATCTTAGTAACACTAAACCCTTCATAAAAGATTTTGATAGTGGATTTCACCTCATCTCCCTTATGGGGTCATGACTTGAGGGTTTCATTCACACAACCCAAAAACATATTTCTTATTTGATTACTGCATAATCTAGGGTTTCTTGGTGAATAGGTCATTGTCTTTGAAGTTTCTTAGGATTATTTGCAATTTTCATTTTGGTCTCTTAAGTTTTTCTATGGTTTCAAATCACTTCCATTCTTGAACTTAGCCATTAGCTAATAATAACTCTGTTTTCCTCCATTCAATGAATCTTTTCCATGTATAGATGAATTTGTTCATAAATGAAGACAAGAGTGTATGTTGTTGTAGGAGCTTCTAATTTTTTGGGAGACCTCATCTCATTCACCTCATCCAAGTCCTATCCATCCATGCTTCCAAGGTCCACTAAACCCTAAATTTGAATTCTTATTTTGTAAGCAAAGTTGTCATTTCCATTGAGCAAATCCAACCATCTTGAAGCATCTGACTGAGCCTTGGATAATGCTCACCACCTCCATGCCATATATCCCCAGCAGATGCCTTTCCCACACTTCATTCTACATTTCCTACCATCTCCTAAGCTTTCGGCCTGTTTTCTATAGTAAAACAGGGCATCCTATAGTAGAACTAGGACATCTTGTAGTAGTACTACAAGAAACCTTGTAACACCTTGTTTTAAGCCCAAATTTAACAAAAATTGTCATCGAAGCTTAGATTAGGCCTCGACTTGGCTTCCATACCCTTTAGACTTGTCCATAAATTTTCCTCCATACCTGTCTCCCCTCCCAAAGAATAAGTGAAAATTAGCATTTGCATCATAAAACTAAACATAAAAAAGGTTTTTTTCTACAATTTCTAAATTAGCACATGCATGCAACAATCATAATAATTCTTAGATCATATTCCATGCTTCATTAGTCTAGATCATCAGATGTTGTAAACAAGGGTAAGCTAGGTTTCTTTTGCAAGCAAAATGTGTAAATGTGTAGCTATATTATTTCATGTCACTTTATAGCATCTTCCAATTTAGTCTTTCATTTCGTAGAGTAGGAAACGTTCCTTTTCTTTCATTAAGGATAATTTTTCCTTTTCCATTTGGTAGTCAGACTCCTTCTAGTCAATAGAAGACTGGTTTGAAAAACCCTAGTGGTCTATTACCCCAGTTGAACAATGACAAGATTAGACCATTATTTGCTTATGGGGGCCTGACCCAGGTTCGAATTTATTTAGCCAAAAAAATTCCTACACTACTATCCCTTTTGGCATCAACCCATGGAGCATGGACTAAAGTCTCACCGAAAGCAGTATGGGGGGATGTTGGAACCAATTTTTTGCACCCTTGAGATGGTTGTGATGTCAATTTAGTCCAACTAGATCTGCCTTCACGCAGGTTGCTTCGCACACTGTTTTGACCTTCAATACCTTCACGATCTGTTATAACCGTCTTTCACGCAACCTGAACCAGGGGCTGAGATGCTTTCACACGGCTATGACAGTGAACTACGTTATTTCGCCAAACTACACCGTGTATCTTACTTATATTCTTAACATATCTTACTTATCTTCGCATAAACAGTTATTCTAACTTGCGTTCACTTAATCAACACAATTATACACATTTGCACATCATATAAGCATTAAAAGTGCATTTTATATCCAATGTAACAGATGCATAGAACAGGAAATAAATACACAGAAATGGTTGGAAACTTCTCTTTATTAATACTTCCAACTGTTACAAACTTGACTTGTCCTGCGCATTCAGCTGCAGACTATTAGGCCTCTGCGCACTTAGCTGGAAAGCCTTCTCCTACTCTACGAGCCAAAACTAGACTTTACTCCACAGATCTGACTCAACTCTTCATCTTTGACTATCCATCTATCAAACTACTTAGAGCCTTGCTCTATTTATACAATCCCATGGTCCACGGACCATGGGTAGATCTACAACCGACTTTAAAATAACAAAATTAAGGGCAGACAAACTTATGACTCTTTTACAATCTACATGCTCTACGCCCACAAAATGCAGAGTCTTTACCTTGGAATTACAATCTTTCACCAAAATATGGGCTCTAAGCCCTAAAACTTCCCTTGGGGGATCCTGCACCCAATAGGCCCCAACACAAACATTGTGACTCACCCTCGAGTCACTCTATCGGTGTGGATATCTTTCCACCAAGACCTCCCAGCTTTGACTAGATTGCTACGAGTTCAGCAACGCACTGAGCGACTTCCTGCTGTACTTCCTCGACGCGCTATTTGGTGACAATTGTGGCTGAACTATTGTCCTGAATCCTCTCCTGTGTTGCTTACAGCTGCATGAGCTTTGCTTCAAGGGAGGCTGTAATGGTATATGCCTCATCAATCCATGACTGTAAGTGCGCCTTCAAAACTAATTCCTTATGCCAAGAAACATCCACCTGCTCCTTGAGTGCTTTAGCATGCTGCATCTTAGCGAGCCTCTGTATGAGGGCAACCATCTGTGCAGTCCCTTTTAATTCATTGTATTTCTATTATATCTCACACGCCTCTATCTCTAGGCATTGTATGTTTGGGTCCTCCTGCAGCATGGTGAGGACTCCGAATGACTACTCTAATATCTTTGTTCAGTCTATCACTACATTGTTGACTACCACCATTGTTGTGGTGATCACGGTGGCACATTGTTCCTTAACCTCCGATGGAGTTGAAGGTTGTGCCCTCTATTGTAGTTTTGTCATTTAAAGGTTCAGCTCTAGCTAAACCCTAGCCATTTTTTCCTTTGCATCACGTATCGTTGCTGCTAACTTTAAGACATGCGCCTTCACCCGTTCCTCTGCTTGGATGGCTAACTCTAGGACCACCTGGCAGGCTTCCTCCACTACATGCACTAGTTGTCTATTTTATGCCACTACCTCATCACACTGTAGGTTCAATAGTTCCATGTTGATGCATTGCTCGCTCATTACCTGGAGGGCGCAACCCTCCCTGTCTCGTAGTTCTACAGTGACTCCATCTTGCAAACTATAAAGTGTATCCCGAGGGAGTGCAGCCATGTTTAATCTGATTCCCTTCAACCCACTGACCATAGGCCTATCAACCTCATTTTCTATAACGAGTGTGCCATTTGGCAACACTATTGTGTTAGTCATCCAGGTGAGCAACATTTCCTCAGTCGCGGACGTGCCTACTGCGAGGCTGGTTGACACAGTCCCATCCTGTGGAGTGCGCACATGTAACTCCTATATCTACATCCAGAGATCCCCCAACACCATCTGGTGTTGCTCCTCAAACTGTTAAAGTTCTCTCGCAGTGACATCCCTCACTATCTCGCCAATATGATGGAGATCCCCCTCAGTGAGGTGGATCAAGTCAAACGAAGTCTTTGAAGCCTTCGACTTCTTTCGTGACCCTACCTGCTCTCTTGGGTGCAGACATTTGAGCTGGGTGGACAATTTCTCGTAGTCTGACCCACCTTGTTTTGTGTCAGTCTCTAGCTCAGGTGGAGGCGACTTCTGTCCTTCGTGCTCTTCTTCTGCTACCTTCTGTTGCTCTTCTACCAACTTCACAGTGTCGCACATCTTTTGGGCCTTAGTCGCTGCTGCTTCATTCATGCGCTTTTCTGCCAACTGCGTCATCCACAGTTTCGCCTCTTCCTTTTACTGATGCACGGAATACTTCTCTGCTTCCACCATGGAGCTAGTTGGAGCGTGCCACTCTAGTGGCCATGACTCAAGGACCATGAAGATGACATTGTCAGTTGTCAAATAGGGTAGCTCGTGCCACTTTTTGGGGTCTTTCCATACCCTGATGTAGACATGGTGGAGATCTACCTTGAACTTTGTGAATCTCTACAGACTATTGTAGACTATGGGTGATAACTGCAGCTTGTTATTAATTCCCATTCTAATGTTCATCTCCATAAGCACCCATAATATTTTTATGTCCCTTATCCTTTGTGCATCCCTGGTTGCCCACAGCGAAGTGTACTATGTTGCATCTGGAAGATCCTGCGTGATCATCAGGAACTAGCTAGCTTGAGGAAATTCCCATGTCACTAGTACTATTGACAACAAAAGCCGTGCATAGTGAAAGTTTTTTCCCTACTCCTGTGCTTGGTGGCAGTTCTCAAGGAACTCTCTGCACAAACATTTTGCCAGTTAAGCTGGACCCCTTCTGCGCACTACGTTGCTAGTGTAAACACTGGCATGGGCACCTCATCCATGCAACACTTCCACATCACCTTCCCTACCAAAATCTGTGTCACGAACTTGACCGTAGGGTTGTTGATGCTGGAAATGGCGTACCCTCACTTCTTCTTCTCTAGTTTTAATTTCTTCTTCATGGCCTCCGCGACGGAAAAATCATCACTCTTTCCCTTTGAGATGTTTGTTGGGTCCTCCCCTTTGCAAGGGAGCTGGGTAATTCTGTGAATCAAATGATCGGTGATGGGGATGGGCTCCTCTATCCATAAGCACCCATCATGCACCAAGCAGAGCAGCTACCTAATAATCACTAGGGCACGATGGAAATGAAAGACCCAAAGTTAGGTTTAACAAGCTTTCCTTCTCTACACCTCCCAGCCATTTGCATGGCCCCAACTCTATTATCCCAACAAGCGCGTCTTTCTTCTGGTGCATGAGATGTGTGTTCCCAAGATGTGGGAACTTCTCGTGGTCTGTGAGGTCCCAGTCTTCAAATTTCAGCACAGGCACCCATCCCAAGTGCGCTCCTTCAAAAATGATGTCGTCGAGGAGTAGCGGAGTCTACAGAGAGCTCTTGCTCTCATCTATATCTTTGGGGAACTTTGCTTTACCCTTCCACAGAGGAACATATGCAGGCAACCTGGTAAGAGGGTTTGCACCCTAGGTTTCTTCCATTTCTACATCCTCCTCCCCTACCAAGATTTATTCAAACTCTTCCTCCTCATCAGCCTCAAAATTGATAGCCTTCCCCTTTTCTTCTAGGTGAGCTTAGTCCTCAGTGGATTTCTAGGTGATACGCGCACCAGTACCATGTCCTACTTGTCTTTCTTCGGTCTCGGTGTGTGTGGTGATTTAGGGATTTCAGCGACTATCTCGGTGCTCTCTAGGGCTTCTACTTCGGTAATCACCTATGCGGCTTCCTCAGCGGTCTTTGCTCTGGTATCCATGGCTTCTTCGAGTGCTGCCATAGTGCAATTCCACAATTCTCTCACGGTCTTTGGTAACTGCTCAAGCAATGAATCCACTTTCAAAAGGTCGAAAAAATCTCGGTTCATGAATATCTACGTGCGCAACCACTCAATTTTCAAATTGTCAAGTGTTGTTTATTGGACAACCCTTTGTAATTTATAGTGCCTTTTGATTTGAATTTGACCATTCCCCCCACATTTGGTACATTACTGCTCGATTAGCGGTAGATTTTCAAAAATCTAGCCCATAACGTTTGCCTTAAATACCTGCCACCCACTCCATTTGGTCTCAAACCAAGCATCAAATCATGAATGGTGATTGTAATGGTCACTTTCCAGCCGACCCACATGATAGTACAACTACCCTAGCGCTGTCGTGGAACTTGTGACACTTCGCTACTGCGCACAGTCCTGACATCGTGCAATCCCTGGGCATAGTAGTTGATAGTCCACACCTCCTTTCAGCTGCCTGGAGTGCTAATATTGTGCTTCCGTCGGTTAGTCAGATGGTCGAGCCACCTGTGTATGGCTTCAGATGACTACCATTTACTCTTCCTAGGAAAGGTTCTCCATTTAATTTTACCAACTGCACTGCACCACCATATGTGATCTCCTTAATAACATATGGTCCCAGCAAATGCATTCTAAGCTTCCCTGGGAATTTACCAAACTTACTGTCATACAACAGCACCAAATCATTCACCTTTAATGTTCACAACTTAATATGTCAATCGTGCCATTCCTTTTCTCACTGATTTTGTACCTGCTAGTGAAATCCAGCCAAAAATCATTCTTCTTCGAGCTCCTCCAACTGCACGAGCCTCTCCTCCAGGGCTCCGTGATCTGTCATACCTGTGAGCGCTGCTATGCTTAGACTAGGCACAATTTATTCCATAGGCATTACGGCTTCCACTCCATGGGCAAGCCTAAAAGGTGTCTGCCCCATTATTTTCTTACATATCATCCTATAATCCCATAATACTGCTAGTACACGTAGGTCCCAATCACTTCGCTATGCATTGCATACCTTGTTGAGCGTGTTGCATACCTTGTTGAACGATTCTACGTGTAGAACCTTCTGCGCAATTAGTCTTCCAGCATAATGTTTTCCCAAGATTAAGAGCCATATGTGAGTTTCCCCCCCCAGCACATGCTTATTGACCATGTATTTCAGCACAGTGTACATGTGCATATGTGCAGGTTGGGGCTCTTTTCCGTATTCCTGTGACCTCCAAGCCAGATGTGCACACGAATCATCTCATCCATTGTACTTGTCTGTTTGCCGCACCCTAGGCTTCCCAAATCATGTGCGCATCATTCTCCTACATTCACACCAGTCGTCAAAGCTCCATTTGTGCGTACCCCACCATCTCATGGGCGTAGTGTGCAGTACCTAGTCCAAGGCTTGGAATCGTTGCTTTTCCAACACTTCTCTTTCAAATTTATCCAAGAAGGTATCTGCCTCACTTAAACCACCATAAGTAGGTAGGTCTCTTACTTTTTTCGATACGGAGCGTAGCGACCTTGTCATCATATCACAATTCAGTGTAGTTACCTCATGTAACCCATTCTTCCATCGCTCTATTTCCTCATCAGAATCTAAAGTACAGGAGCTTTCATGCTCCCATGGAATCCACCCATCTGCGATGGGATTCACCCAGTCCTGGTCCCGTACTATTATCTTATAGATGCAGTCCAAATCATCATCACTTTCATAGTCACACATTGGCTCCGTATAGCGTGATCCTTCAGCATGGTCGAGGGGTACAATTACGCACAGTGACTTCTTTTCAAAAATCATTTTGTGCTTCTTAAAATTGATTACCCATTCATATCAGTGGCCCAATCAATTCCTAAGAGTGTGGGGTAGGGATTGCGATCATATACAATCTATATCACTTCAAAATCCACTAGCATGCTCTCTCCCTCAATATCCACAGTTACTCTGTTGGGTCCCTATAATACTAGTGATAACCCCATTACTATTGTAGTTATACCCCTTATTTATATTGTGGTGCCCCTATTACCCCCATATTGTTATTTATGTGCCCCATAGAATCCCTCTATTGTTATTTTTGTGGTTTTATATTATTATTGTTAGGTCGGCTGGATTATATTGTGACTCCTTAGACTCCTATATATAGAAAGGAGGTTTTGTCATTTGTATCATCCAAGACTTGTTCATTTATGTACTGTAAAGGAGGTTGCCCCCTCGAAGAGGCTGAATTCTAAGGTGTTGATCTATCTATTCTATCTTTTCTTGAGCTGGTTTCATAACATTTGGTATTAGAGCTTTGGATTCTAGGGTTTCGCTGCTCCAAAAAGGTCATCGTGGAATTTTCGCTATAACTTTTTTTCTGTAACATTTCAGAAGTCACAAAAAAACCCCATTTGAGAAGAAATCACGCTGAACCTTGGGTCCGAATTTCAGAGCTTTTCGCGCGATATTTGCGGAGATATGATCTGAGGAAGTTGGTCTTTTTGCAGACTCCTGAATTACATTCAAAACAGGTGACCTGGGGAAAATTGTCATAACTTTCTCTCTGGGGATTGGATTGCAATTTCGTAAAAAGGTACAGAAAGAGGACGGACTTTAGTTTCTTGTGTGTATGTTTCAGATTCAAAGGTTTAAACAGTGACTCGTGGCACGTCGTACAAGTTCGCTCTACTGAACCAGTCTAAAAGCAAGTCACTATGGGAGATTTCACATAACTCTTCCTTGGAGAATCCAATTTGGCTCAGACTTGTGGAATTGGAAAGAGGACGTATAAGGCTACTACAGGTAGCAATTTCAGAACTGGATGATCCGAAATGACAGAGATACATCAGATTCCATATCAGGCTTCTATAAAGTGAAAAAAGGTGTGTAGTTTTTTTTTTTAATTTTTGTGTAAGCTTGGTTTAATGGAATTCAAAGGGCATAGTAAAGCATTATTATCGGTAACTGATGCCCCAAGGAAAGAAAATGCAAACACCTAGTAAGGAACCTGAAAGCTCTAGCATGACCCATGAAGAAGAGGAAGAAATGCTACATGATATATCAAAATTACAAGAACAAGTGCAACAAATGTCACGCTCACAAAAGCTAACAGAAGCTAAGATAAGTGGCGTGGAATCTAAGATAAATGGCATGGAATCTAAGATAAAGGGCATGGAAGCTAAGATGGATGATTCGAAGACAGATTTGAAGAGAGACATGGCAGATTTGAAGATAGATTTGAAGACAGACATGAAAGAATTGAAGAAGTCGCTACAAGAAAGGGTCACTAATGGTGAAAAGGTAGTAAAGGAAACTCATGATGAGAACAAAATAAATGTTAATCATGATTCCATAGATGCTAATGTTGGATTGAAGAATCACCATATTCCAAAAATCGATATGAGGAAGTTTGATGGCAAGGATCCCGCCACATGGATATTACAGATGGAGCAATTCTTCGATCTCAATAATGTGAAAAACACACAAAAGGTACGTATGGCAACTGTATATTTGGAACCAAATCAGTTTGTATGGTATCAATGGCTTTTCTCTCGTAAAAAATTTATCACTTGGGCAATTTTTACGGAAGAATTGATAGCACATTATGAAGATACAAAAAGCAACACTTTTTTTAGCCAATTGATAAGTCTCAAACAAAAGGGTTCAGTAATGGAGCACATTGAGGAGTTCCAAAAATTGAACATAAGGGTAAAAGATATTCCAGAGGAGCATAGGATTGATGTGTTCATAGGGTCTTTAAAGGATAATATCCAACATGATGTTCGCCTTTGGGAACCTGATTCATTAGAGAAGGCATTCAGGTTAGCAAGAAAAATGGAAAGCAAAATTATGGCAACCAGGAAGCATACCACTCACAACTATAAAGACGGAAGTGTTGTTGCCCCTAGTCTTCCACAACCTATAAGGTTGACACCACAAAAATTGGAAGAAAAAAGAGCAAAAGGGCTTTGTTACAGTTGTGATAGCAAATACACTAAAGGTCATAAGTGTGCTGAGAAGAAATTATTCTACATAGATTGTGAAGAGGAAGAAGAAAAGGAGCAAGAAAGGTCAAAAGAAGAAGATATACTCCAGGAACAAAGCCTAGATGAAGAAAAATAAATCCGACCATATCTTGTAATGCATTGGCGGGAATTACCACTCCTCAAACCATCAAGATAGAAGGACAAATCAAGAAGAAAAAGGTAATAGTGTTGATTGATTCAGGAAGCACCCACAATTTTATTCATTGTAGGGTAGCAAAAGAATTGAATTGCTTCCTATATCCAACACCAGAGTGTCAAGTGATGATTGCAAATGGAGGAACAATAAATTGCTCTGGAAAGTGCCATAATATCAAGCTATCCATGGGAGAATATGTATTGACTAGCCCAATGCTTTCCATTCCAATGGGAGGTGCTGATGTTGTACTAGGAGTCCAATGGCTACAATCCTTGGGTACAATAGCTTTTAATTTTCAAGAACTTTTCATCAAATTTTCTATGGAAGGAAAGGAAGTTGAATTAAGGGGTATTGCAGGGAAACCAGGAAAGATAATCAGCTCTAATGGCATGACAAAGCTTCTAAAAAAGGAGCAAAGAGGTGTAATTGCACAATTATGTTCGCTAGATGTTTCCACATTGGAATCATCTATTTCTCCAGATCTCCAAAAAGTCCTGGACAATCATTCCAAGGTATTTGAGACTCCAAAAGGTCTCCCACCTATGCGTGATCATGATCATGCTATTCATCTGATTCCAGGAAGTGTTCCTCCAAACATCAGGCCGTACAGATATCCCTATGTCCAAAAAAGTGAAATTGAACGTATGGTTGCAGAAATGCTAGAGGCTGGTATAATTCAACCGAGTCAAAGTTCTTTCTCAGCTCCAGTAGTATTGGTGCACAAGAAGGATGGATCATGGCGCATGTGTCCGGATTATAGGGAGCTCAACAAGCTCACTATTAAAGATAAGTTCCCCATTCCTGTTATTGATGAATTACTGGATGAATTGCATGGATCAATTTACTTCACCAAGTTGGATCTTCGTTCGGGATATCATCAAATCAGAATGAAGATTGAAGACATTCTGAAAACAGCATTTAGAACTCATGAGGGTCATTATGAATTTTTGGTCATGCCTTTTGGCCTTACCAATGCACCTTCAACATTTCAAGGTTTGATGAATTCAATTTTCAAACCATTCCTTAGAAAATTTGTGTTAGTATTTTTTGATGATATACTAATCTACAGCAAGTCTTGGAAGGATCATGTTGAACATGTTGACAGGGTGCTACAACTATTGGAGGAGAAACAATTATATGCAAAAAGATCCAAATGTTTCTTTAGAGTCCAGGAGGTGGAATATTTGGGTCATATTGTATCTCATGAAGGAGTTAAGGTAGACCCTAGCAAAATTAAAGCCATTAAGGAATGGAAAATCCCCACATCCATAAAGCATCTGCGAGGATTTCTTAGGTTGACAGGGTATTATCGCAAGTTTGTTAAGAATTATGGGAGAATAGCAGCACCTCTAACAACATTATTGAAGAAAGATTCATTTTCATGGACTCCGGAAGCAACAAAGGCCTTTGAACATCTTAAAGAGGCAATGTGCCAAGCACCGGTCTTAGCTACACCAGACTTCACAAAAACCTTTATTGTGGAATGTGATGCTTCAGGAAATGGAATTGGTGCTGTTCTAATGCAAGATGAAAGACCCATTGCTTTTGAAAGTCATCCAATCAAGGGAAAGTTTTTAAGCAAAGCTATTTATTTGAAGGAAATGTTGGCAATACTCCATGCACTTAAGAAATGGCGACCCTACCTAATGGGAAGACACTTCAAGGTAAAAACGGATCATGATAGCCTTAAATACTTTTTAGAACAAAGATTATCCTCTGAAGAGCAACAAAAGTGGGTCACAAAGATGTTGGGTTATGACTTTGAAATCATCTACAAAAAAGGGAAGCAAAATGTGGTGGCAGATGCACTCTCAAGAAAGGATGAGGATGTGGAAGCATTGTTGTGTGCCATTTCTATTATCCAACCAGATTGGATAAACGAAGCAAGGGAGGAATGGAAAAATGACGAAGAAGTGTGGGCACTTATTTGAAAGCTACAACAAGATTCCAGTACTTCTGATACATTTAGCTGGAAAAATGATTCGTTATGGTACAAAGATCGCTTATACCTCTGTAAGAATTCCCAGCTAAAACAAAAGATTCTTATGGAATTGCACACTTCTCCCTTAGGAGGGCACTCAGGATTTTTAAAAACTTACCACAGGGTTAAGAAGGAATTTTTTTGGGATGGCCTTAAATCAGATATTCAAAAGTTTGTGGCGGAATGTTTGGTTTGCCAGCAAAATAAAGTTGAAACAATTAAGACACCGGGTCTATTACAACCTTTATCCATTCCAAGCCAACGTTGGGAGGAGGTTTCAATGGATTTTATCACAGGTTTACCCAAG
Organism: Pinus tabuliformis; assembly: GCA_031772625.1. Lineage (NCBI taxonomy): Eukaryota > Viridiplantae > Streptophyta > Pinopsida > Pinales > Pinaceae > Pinus > Pinus tabuliformis. The sequence continues at coordinate 144,762,336 of CM062808.1, read as the reverse complement.
TCTGAGGGAAAGAGTGTCATCATGGTGGTAGTTGACAGACTTACCAAGTATGCACACTTTTGTGCATTATCACATCCATTTAAAGCCAGTACAGTTTCTACTGCATTTATGGAAACAGTTCAAAAGCTACATGGAAACCCAAAGATTATTGTAAGTGACAGAGATCCATTTTCACTGGAAATTTTTGGACATAATTATTTTCTTGTCTTGGTACTCAGTTAGCTCATAGCTCATCTTATCATCCTCAATCTGATGGGAAAACTGAGATAGTAAAAAATGTTTGGAAGGATATCTTCGTTGCTTTGTATCTGATAAAAAAACACAATGGGTCAAATGGTTGCCTCTGGCTGAATGGTGGTATAACACTTCCTTCCATACAGCAACAAAAATGACCCCATTTATGGCACTTTATGGGTATCAACCACCATCCATCACATCATATTTAAGAGAAAATTCTAAGGTTCAGGCAGTGGAACATCACATCGAACATCAACAACAAGTCCTCCAACTCTTAAAGGATAACCTCGTGTTGGCACAAAATAGAATGAAACAACAGGCAGATCAACATCGCAGTGAAAGAAGTTTTGATGTAGGTGATTGAGTATTCCTACGGCTACAACCATATAAGCAAATGTCCCTAAAGCAAGCTAAGAAGGATAATAAATTATCACCAAAGTATTATGGTCCGTACAAGGTGTTGCAAAAGATTGGTACTATGGCATACAAATTGGAGCTTCCTGCAGCTTCTCGATTGCACCCAGTTTTCCATGTTTCATGTTTAAAGAAGGTTATAGGTGACAAGCTCCCAATTCAAACAATATTGCCAGAACTTGACGAGGAAGGAAAAATTATATTGGAACCGGAAGCAGTCATAGAAACAAGAACTCGACATCTATGAAATCGATCAATTCCAGAGTATCTTATCAAGTGGAAGAACTTATCCGCTGAAGATTCCACATGGGAGGATGAGAATTTTATGCAGAAGTATCCAGAACTACTCAAGCGTTGAGGACAACTCTTTTTTGAAGGAGAGGGGCATGTTGGGTCCCTATAATACTAGTGATTACCCCATTACTATTGTAGTTATACCCCTTATTTATATTGTGGTGCCCCTATTACCCCCATATTGTTATTTCTGTGCCCCATAGAATCCCTTTATTGTTATTTTTGTGGCTTTATATTATTATTGTTAGGTAGGCTAGATTATATTTTGACTCCTTAGACTCCTATATATAGAAAGGAGGTTTTGTCATTTGTATCATCCAAGAATTGTTCATTTATGTAATGTAAAGGAGGTTGCCCCCTCGAAGAGGCTGAATTCTAAGGTGTTGATCTATCTTTTCTATCTTTTCTTGAGCTAGTTTCATAACATATTCCCTATAATCGCCCCATGGGTATTATCTTTTGATGGTTCGCCATTTATAGCTGAATTGGAGACCACTGCAACATAGGTCGCCCCATTCGTTCCCATGTCTCCTTTGAAAGAACATTTTCACATGATCCCAAATCCAGACTTACTTGGTCCATCTCATATTCTCTGATCTATGCGGTTAGTCTCATCTCTCTTCTCATTTTTTTCTTATTCGTTCCGATCTTCCGAATTATGCGCAGTTCTCTTGGCATGGTCCCCGCGCATCTATTGATGAGTTCCTGTAACCCTTTCACCTCCTTACTGTCGTGCAGTAACTTCATACATGTTTCCAGGAACATTGTGAGCATATATGGGTCCATCTCTAGCTCCAATTTACTTTTGCTTCCTGAAGTGGAGGCATCAGCTAACCTCTCCTTAGATTCCATGAAGGTTTCCCAAGTGCGCTCCAAATCAAACTCCGCTTCTTTCGTCGAAGCTTTGTGAACCCAAGTACTATCTTCTGGTTGTTTTCCTTTGTCATCTCCCATCACAATTCCACTTCAAAGCACAATGTTCACATTCAGATCTTCCTCACACGGCTTAGACCTCATCATCTGCAGGTTTTGAGTCAGGGGAGGCAGTAGTGCTTCTTTGTCGCGTATCCTAGCTATCAACGTAAAACAAATTTTTATCTCATGATCAAACAAGGTGAAATACAAACATGACGTGTGCGTTGGATTAGTACAATCATGTGCATAATGTCCTACCCCTCCACAATTGTAGCATATCAACTGTCCGCGACCTCTTCTAGGTCCTCCTCTACCTCAGCCTCGTCCACGCCCATGAAATCCTGTTCGTGCCACTCCTACATTCTCGTCAAGGGGCCACGTTTCACCCTGAACTCTGTAGGTGGGATTTCTATCCATCATCAACTCATAGCTTCTACAAGTGTGCTCATCGTGTCCCACCTGTTAGAGCCTAGATTGACCTCAGGCTGAAGAGAGGAAATCTTAGGATAACCAAAAACCAAGCTTAACCTGGTAGCTAGCCCTACCAACTCGGGAGAGGGCTCTCTCCTTGTCAATCTCTGTCAAGATGACTAAATTTAATATAGATTTTAGGCTAGGTATAGAGTGTAAGAGTTTTTTGGTTGATTTTGATGGTTTTGTTGGGTAAAATGGAGCAGGCAGTTTTGGGTCTAGGGAATCAACTCAGAAATGCAGGATGTCTTGTGGGGCGAGTTAGGCAGGTGTTTAAGCACTTGAATTTTGAATGAGATGGTAGATCTAAGACTGGTGAGGGGTTGAAGAGGGCAAGCAAAGGTCATAAAGTGCCATCTTGTCGACATTCCAGAACATGAAGTAAGGAATATCCATCATCCTCACTCTAGTGAAATGCATCAACAATATCATGTGGTAGGCATACAACCGAGAAAACCTACCCTCACAAGTGAAGTATTTGATGATGATCTTCATGAGTGGAGAAAATTTGTCCTCCAAGAATTTGAGGGGCAAAACTCTCTTATAGATTTGGAATGCCTGTAGCCTCTGAAATGATAGCAGGTGACAGAGTGAAGGTAACTCCAGCAAGTTTTACCTCATTATTGTCTAGGTGTCTCACAAATAACCTCACTAATTCATGATGAAATTTAACCCTCTCTGCCATTTCACAAAAATCAAAACAAGGCTGGTGTTTGAAACATGAGATGGAAAGTGGACAAGCAAGAAATTCTCTCAGACTGATGGGATCTTCCATGATTATCTTTACCCCTTTGTGAGGTCTCTTCTGTTGCAAATTTCCTTCCCTAGAACTATCACTAAGGGTATCTTCCTTAGTTTCATAATCACTGTCCCTCTCCATTGGTTTTAATGATTGTAAATGCTGGTGAGGAGTGAAGGAATAGGGTGGATGAATGATGAGGATGGAGAGATTTTAAAAAGAAGGAAAATGAGTGAGGTGAATAGGGATATTGTTACACAAAAATATCGTCACCATGATTATTTGCAGTCAGTATGGGTCTATCATCACTTGTACTGTCCTCCTAAGCAAGTTTCAGACCTCAGCTCTTCAAGTCAAGCTTTGAAAATGAGAGAAAGACATTAAAAATCAATCAAAACTCTGGTTCCACACTTTCTCTCACTATTGCCTACGGTCCCGCACCTTATGTTTAGAAAAATTGTGGACTTGCCCGCTCTGTCCCTAAACGTGTGGGTGCGGACCCCTGTGAAAGTCAAAAAGGCGCAAGTTTATTCTAAAAAACTCACTTTGGGTTAATTCTAGATGATTCTAGAAGGAATTTTGACATGGATTTGCCGCTCTTAGGTGGTTCATGCATCCCAAAAGAGAAGGAGCTAATCCCTTGATGAGAGGAGCTATCCCTTTGAAGGAGGGCTTTATCCCTTTGAAGGAGGACCTAGTAACTTCCCTCCATTGCACTATAAATTCAGGCATTGGGCTGGTTGCTAGGGAGGTTAGAAGCTGAATATTTTTGAGGGTAAATGCTGGTGAAATTAAGTCTTCCTATTTGAGCTTAAGAGGAGAGATCACATACCTTTTTGGCTTCATTGGGAAGAGAGTGAAACTTGTCAAAGTAGAGGAGACTTCTTGCTAGACCCTGGGAGGAGCTTGTACAGCGTCAAGGCACAAGTTGTAAATTTCTTCTTCTTTTGAATTAATAAAATCAAACTCATTTTTCTCAAGAAATTGTCTCATTTTATTTGTTTCATGAATTCCTTGACTTTCATGTTAAATATGTTTTATGATATTGGCTTTTCAAGTGCTATTTAATTTGTTTGCTTGTTTTTATTTGCAGATTCACAACAAAGGAGCTCATTTGGATCGAAGGAGAGAAGGCTTCCACAAACTTGCATTGGACCTAAGGTAGGCCCTAAAACACTTGTTTGCCTTTGTTTATAAAAGCATATTTAGAGAAAGATAGTGTGTGATTGGTTTGCTTGTCATTAGGTCTTCTTTAGATTCTAGGAAGGTTTATCTTGTCCGCAAGATCGACTCATTCCGTGTGACAAAATGGCGACCATACTGGGGACTTGATTTTTTCCTTGTTTTTACTTTGACCTGAGAAATTATGTTTTTTGTTTCTGTTTTTGGCTTGTTGTGTGTGGAATTGGGTAGAGTTTGTAGATCCAGGGTTATTTTTTGTTTTTCATAGCTTTGGGAGAGGACCGCACCCTAACCTTTTAACACAGTGCGTACTTATCTGCACTTTTGCTTTTAGCACAGAGCGGGACCACACATGTGTTAACTGTGGGCCTGTGGACCCTGTCAAAATTTTGAAAAACCTAAGATTTCCTCTGTTAGTTAGCTTAGTTTTTGTTTAGAAGTTATTATCCACTGCCTAGACCTGCATATAACCTATCAGAAGCTTTCCTTAGGTTAATTTCATTAGTGTTAGGGTTTTAGGTGAAATTCCTAGAGTTTTTCTTGTTGGGTTTGTTTTTCATTTTGGTCTTGTAGTAGCTCTGAGCTTAGAAGCCGTAGGGACCTTAGATCACCTTGGTGTCTACCAACCTTCTTATGAGTCTGACCATTTATGAAATCTCCCCTTGTTGAGGAATCCGCTTTGTGTTTTCTCTTTACAAAACTTCGAAAATCTTGTGTTTAAAAGTTTGGATTTTCATTTTTTTTTAAAGAAAACAAAATTGGTTGTTCTTGACTGATTTGTGATTCTACATAAATTGGTCCTTAGCTTACATCTAGCTAAGTAAAACATCCCTAAAAAAGGCATCTTGTAAGCTTTGACTTCAAATAGGATTTTATAGTTTATAGATCTCAAAGTTAGTTCTTTGCATAGTTTTGAGTGTTTTATAAAAAACTAAAAAATCTCTTTTGGAAAAAATTTTGTTTTTTGTAGTGGTTGAGTGCTTTGAAACAAAAAAGGGAAATTTTTGTGAAATAACTAGTTGTCTCGTTTTGAGTGCATTGGAAAGGACAAAAGCTATTCTTTTAATTTGTTTGTTAAGAAGGATTTGTGTTTACAAAGTATTTGCATTATCAAAAATCTTTCTTAGCTAAAAGTTCATCGAAGAGAAAAGATTGTTTAAATCATCTTAGGTGCATTTTTAGTGATTTTGAGTCGAGTCTTCATGCCACGAGTTTCATCTCTGCACCTTTTGACTTAAACAAAAACCAATAAAAATAACGCTTAAAGTAAAATTCATCTAGCAACATTTTATTTCTAGGGCTCTGATACACCAACTTAGCTTAGGCTAGTGTCTTGCAGTAGGAGAGTAATTAACTCTGCAAGACAGTAAAAACAAACAAGTAGTTGTATCTTGTGGTAGGGAAGAAATCCAATTGTTTCATTTATGCTCTGGGAAAGCTCCTGTTAAAGGAGAAGCATGAGATCATGTCTGAACCAGTGTGGGAATCAATCCTTCCTCATTGGGAACGACGCCAGATATTCACGTATTAAAAATGGTAAACCTCAGATTAACCATTGTCGAGGGGCCTGGGGTCACTTGTTGGTAAACCTTGGATTATGTCAAGGAGCCTTCAAGGGGATTGAGCTTGCTACTCTGCCCTTGCGTGCGTATCGGATCGTAGATTGTTTCCCCAAGTATATTTGTTTCAGTTGGTAACCTTAGTGGCCATATTCTTTAGGATTCTTCCTGAGGTGTTAGTGGTGGGAAGATCCCAATGTACCTGGAGCAGATGTCGGCTAGACTAACTTGGATTTTCTGGGGGGTTCTCTTCACTCGAGACGGTTAAGTGGAGGAACTTGTGCCAGTCTATTCATTAAGCAGGTTGTCGGGGTAACTGTTCCAACTGCCATTTCTGTATTGAACTCTGCGATGTTGGATTTCATCACCAACTAGTGTTTTCGGTATGGAAAGTTATTGTTTGTGTGTGTTTGATCTCCTAGATTCTTTAGGCGTGTGATTCAAATTTGTTTGGTTCGTTAGAGGCTTTAGGTGGTTTTCATTGAGATTTTACTTTGTTTGCGTGTGAAGTAGTTAAAATTTTTTAACCATGGCTGAATTACCGAGGAAGTCCCGTAGACTTTGGGGCCAACCTCCTGAATCTTCACCGAGCCAACTTGAAGGCTTGAAAGTCCTCGTAACTCCTAGAGATAGTAGAGTTGGGTCACCTGAAGAAGGAGAGTCTTCTTTGGTGGTACATCCTGATTTTCAAGCTTTAGTAGCAGATTATAATCCGCAGTCAGTGTCTGTTTCCGAAGTTACTGGTAGATTTTCATCTACTAGTGATATAGGTGAGGAACCTGAAATATCTAAACCTGAAAGTGAATTTGCTGCCACTCCGACATCGGTGTTTGCTTCTCCAGCTTCTAGTGGTCCTGGTTCACCTAGGGTAGAAAGAGTGATCACCCAAGATCTTCCTTCTGGACTTATAGCTATCGAAGAAATTTCTATTCCGGAAGAAGAAGTAGGCATCCCTATCCTTGAAAATAAACCTGTTATTGAGCTAAGGGAGCGTGAATCAATTTTTTACAGTCCACCTAGGAGCAGTACTTGGTATCTTTCTTTAACTAATTTCTTAGAAAAGCCATGGTTAAGTTTTTCACCACCTCGTGTTCCTTATCACCCAACACCTAAAGGTTATTATCCTCTGTTAAATATGTCAAGACAGTCGTCCATGTTTACTTAATCACCTAAATCCTTTTTGTACGGTGGTCCTTCTATTGCCTCTGGGTATCAGTCACTTTCTGGTACTTTTTCGGGAGCATCTCCTCAACCCATTGAGCAAGGGTTATTAACTGGAACCAATGGTACTAAGCCGTTGAGCGTAGAAGATATTCTCATGATGTCAGGTTCTATTCCCAATCCTCAACCTCAAGGTGGCCAGTTACCGCCTGGAGGGTAGCCTCAATTATCGCCTGGGGGGCAAACTCAAGGTACCCAATTTGCGTCTGGGGGGAAACCTCAAGGACAATACATACCTACGGGACAGTACATTCCTCAAGGTCAACCCCAGACTCAATATGTACCCCAAGGTCAACCCCAGTATCAATTTATACCTCAAGGTCAACCCCGGTATCAGTACGTGCCTCAAGGGTATCAACCCCAAGGTCAGTACTCGAACCAAGGTTTCCAACCACCCTCCAGTCAAACATATGTCCAAGGAATGGGAAATGTACCTTTGAATTATCAATCCTACCCTCAACCCGGTTATGGTCCTCAATATTCTCAACCTATTATGGGTCCGTACCCCGGAATGAATATAGTGTGGGATCCATCGCAAACTCAACAGGTGTTGCAGCCAAATGTACAGTTGTCATCTCAAACTGGACAACCCTTAGTTTCTGGTACACCCTAGCAACCAGTCCAGTCTAATATTCAAACTTCTGTACCTTCGGTAGTTTCTCAGCCTGGGCCTAGTACGCCTCGTACTCCGCCTCAAACGGCTGTTGCAACTGCCGCAACATCTGTTCGATCTACCCCACCTACTTCTGGAGTATCGACAGCTCCGGTTTCTATTGTTCCTGTATCTACTCCTCAGACATCTTTACCACCGTCTGGATCCACGATTCAAACTTCGGTTCAGATGCGTGTAGGACAACCTGGATCAAGTATGGTTGTCACAAGTCAACCACAATTTACTTATCAACCGTACCAGGGATAGTACCAATTGGGTCCTGCTGTGCAGCAGCCAGTCTATCATTATCAACCGTACCCTGGGTACACGTATCAACAACCTAAACAACCCCAGTATGGTCTGGTTAATCCTGGTTTTCCGGGAGGATACAATATCCCAAATGCAATTCCTATTCCTAGTTATCCTGGATATCCTCCTCATGGGGCTGGTCTCATGACCGAGAGTTTTAGGGACCCTAATTGTCAGTTACCATTTATCACAACTTTGGATTTTCCTGACTTGTCGCGCCTAACGAACGATCCCATTAATTATCTTCCGTTTTGGCCGCCAATGCCGAATACGTTTCCTAGTGATATTCCTAAGTTCAAAGGTAAATCAGGAGAGGACCTGTCAAACCATGTGATGACTTATCACCTTTGGTGTGTGTCTAACTCCATCTCAGATGATTCAATCCGTCTAAGACTTTTCCAGCACACTCTAATTGGTCTTGCAGCCAAGTGGTACATTGAGTTACCGCGAGGCACTTTTTATAATTTTAGTCAGTTAGCTACCTCGTTTTTAACTCATTTTCAGTTGCCAGACAAATATGACAATGGCACGAAATTACTAACTTCATTAAATAAATCGACGTCCACTTACATTTTAGATCATATTCATGAGTGGAGACGTCGACGACGTTTAGTGAAGGTTTTTATTCCGGATCAGATCTTGGGTGAGTGGTTTGTAAAGTCTTTGTTGCCAAAGATCACTGAAGATGTAGCTAAAGTCAGAGTTGTTACTGAGGAGCAAGTAATTGCTCAAGCATAGTACCTTGACTTGGTCTATACTCAGTCAGGTACGTTACACGAGAAAATCCCCGATCTTCCCAAGCAAAATCAAATCGCTGTAGCTCCTTCGGGATCTTATGCCGCCGATGGTATGATTGGTACGGTTAGCACTAAAAGTAAGAAGAAGTCTTTTAATTCTTCTCCTATCATAACCTTGCCTGATTCCCCGACAGGAGATTCTTCCGTGGATATTTCCGTCGGTATTCACATTGTAGAGTCATCTGCAGCCAAATCAAAATCTGATGGAAAGAAGAAAGGAAAGAAGAAGAATAAAACGGACAAAAATTCAAAGGAGAAACCTGAAAAATTGGAATCCAATGATGAAAAACGCAAACCTCGTTATCCTTGTCTCATTTGTGATGATGAACATTTTACAAGAGACTGCCCTCATCGTGTAGAGGTTGCGAAGATTGTCAAAGGTTCCCAAACGCCTGCTGTTTTGAAGGATCCTTTTCCAGCTCAAGACAGTAAGATGATAGGTTCTTCCTCGAGTGCCAATGAAGAACCCATACTGATGATGTCCCATGTTAGGATTTCGACTCGATCACATGATTATGGTAGTAAAAGTCCTGTTGATGGTAAATAAGCAGAATCTTCTCATTCTAATCCATCAACCTCAGCTCCCAGTTTCGATCCACTACAGATCGAGAAACCTAATCCAGATTTGGTAATAAAACTGCCCGCCAAGGGTATACTTCGAAAGTCAGCTTTCAATCCACATGCGAGAGCAGCTCAGAACTATAACATTTTTGAGGATTTAACTATTTCACCCTCAGCAATGTCGGCATTGGAGATGCTACAATCATGTCCAGCACAGCGTAAATTACTTTTGTCAGCTATAGGAGCTGTTGACGTTCAAGACTCAAACCTAATAATTTTCAATCTAGAAACTAGTACACCGCGCTTACCTCATCAAATGGCTTTCCAGATTCCAGTGATAGTCAAAAACAAGCCTATTCATCAGACTGTGATTGATGAGGGAGCCTCAAAATGTATTATGTCGATACAGTCTTGGAGATCGCTTGGTTCTCCTTCGCTAAATCAATCCCCGATGATTCTAAAGGCCTTTGATGGTTGTGGGTTTCATCCTTTTGGCATTCTACAGGATTTGCCTATAGGGGTTGAAGGAAAAACCGTTAATCTAGAGGTGGAGGTGGTTGATGCCCCTCTAGATTACAACCTTCTCTTGGGTCGAAGTTGGTCTTACGCTATGACAGCGGTCGTTTCATCGGTCTTTCGGGTTATAAATTTTCCTCATAATGGAAAGATCGTAACAATAGACCAGCTGGCTTACTTTTCATCCGACCCAGCCTCTTCTGAAAGTATTCAGCATGTCGGTAAAACGACTATCCTGTATAAGGATGTTGGAGTAGGACTAGTTAAAGATGCCAGTTTACTGGGAACTTTTCCTTTTCCTCCGATCAACACATCGTCTTCATTTGCAACCATTCATATGATTACATCAGACACCATTGTTTATGATGATCCTTGGATCATTCCTTCTGAATCTGAGATAGAATCATTTGGTGATGTCATGCCTTTGAGTCCATATGAAATTGCATATGAGGTTGTGCAATCATTTACCGACCCATCTTCAATCGAAATTGATTTCATGAATGTGGTCCGTGAGGAATCACTTTTCACATCAAGCTCGGATTTAATCACATTTTCTAAACTTGTTCACTCTGATGAGAAAATTCGTGAAATCCTATGTGTAGATGATTTACCATGGGAAGATCTCCATCACAGATCTTCATTTTTACCCGAGAATGATCGTTTTGAAAATGATTTTTAATCAATCTTTATGACTGAATATGTCAAGGAACCTCAGAATCCAATGAAACATCCTGATTCCAAGTTAAATTTGGGAAACATCTCTCGAACTATTCCTATTGAAATTTCGGTTAAGCTTGGAATTGTTGAGAACATTCATATAGGTGCCTCGTCTACAGATGACGAAATTCAAATATATAAGGCCCTATTTCAAGAATTCCGCGACGTGTTTTCCTGGTCCTATGATGAAATGCCAGGAATTGATCCCGCGATTGTTGTTCATGAAATAAAGACTTACCCGAACGCTAAACCCATCAAGCAACGTTTGCGTCAGATTCACCCAAGAAAAGCTGCTGCAATTAAAGCCGAATTTGAAAAATTACTCAAAGCAGGTTTCATTTATCCGATCCCGTTAACGGATTGGGTATCGAATATTGTTCCGGTTAACAAAAGCAGGGAATAATAAGAATATGCATCGATTATAGGGACATTAATCGAGCCTTTCCAAAGGACAATTACCCAACTCCTTATATTGATCAAATCATTGATTATTTTGCGGCAGCGAAATATTCTCCTTCATGGATGGTTTTTCCGAATAAAATCAAATCAATATTCTACCTGCCGATCAACCAAAAAGGGCTTTCATTTATCCATGGGGGACATTTGCTTATTGCAAGTTACCTTTTAGGCTCAAGAATGCCAGAGCAACTTTTCAAAGGGCTATGTCTTATGCATTTCATGACATCGAGCACATTGTGCAACCCTATCTCGATGACTTTCCTGCTCATTCATTACATCGAGCTGATCACCTCGTCCATTTACGAGCAATCTTGATGAGGTGTAGGCATTATCAGATTCAGTTGAACCCACACAAATGTGTCCTCTGTATAGAAACGGGTCGATTGCTGGGGTTTGTAGTTTCAAAAGACGACATTCGCGTCGATCCCTCGAAGGTCGAAGCTATCGTCAAATTGCCTCCTCCTTCGAGTCTTCGCCAACTCCAAAGTTTGCAAGGGAAAGCAAACTTTTTACGATGATTCATTCCTAACTACGCCGAGGTTACAAAGGGTTTTACCTGGTTGTTGAAATAGAATACTCCATTCTATTGGGATGAGATAGCTCAGAAATCTTTTGATGCGCTCAAACACGCGTTGACCCATGCACTGTTATTGCATCCTCCCAACTACAACCAAGATTACTTCTTGTATCTCACCGCCTCCCATTCCACCATTGGAATGGTCTTAGTTCAGGAAGATGAATTTGGAACTGAACATGTGATATATTACCTTAGTCGAAATTTAAATCCAACTGAGCTAAAATACTCACATGTGGAGAAATTGGCATTGGCAGCTGTTCAAGCTGTCCAACGTTTTCGTCACTACATTTTACTACGTAAAACTACAGTAATTTCGGATTACAACCCTATGATCTACATTTTGACCAAGAAATTGCTAGGGGACAAGTACTCTAAATGGATTGTTATCCTGCAGGAGTTCGATTTGGAATTTGAAAAATCTAAGTCTAAGAAATCTTTAGTTTTTGCGGAGTTAATGTGTGACTTCCCGCGTGCTGACACGGAGACTGTGGCGGAGGAGCCCATTGCGAATGAATCCTTGTTTCTAATTAGCACTTTAGATTCGTGGTATGGGGATATCATTGTTTATCTCCAGACCCAATCCTTTCGGCCAGAAATTTCAAGGTCAGAACGTTAGAAAATTCGATTCCAATCCCAACAATATAGGATTATTGGAGATACTCTTCATCGCCATGGGGCGGACTCTGTTTTTCGACTTTGTTTAACTCATGAGGAAGCTGAAAGGGTTCTAAATGACTATCACTCTAGAGCGTGTGGTGGTCATATGTCTGGGTATGCCACAGCCCAAAACATATTGTGTGCTGGCTACTTCTGGCCGTCTTTGTTTAAATATTGTATTACAGCGGTTTGAAAATGCCACAACTGCCAAATTTTTGATCGAAAGATGCACGCTCCACTTGCTCCTCTCCACCCTATAATTGTCGTTGGCCCTTTTTCCAAATGGGGTATTGATTTTATTACATGTAACCCTCACTCGACCGAGGGGCATACGTATATCATCCTTGCGGTAGATTATTTTACCAAGTGGGCCGAGGCGATGCCTACATTTGAGGCAGACAGCAAGACAACTGCAATTTTTGTGTTCAATCATATAATTGCTAGGTTTGGTGTTCCACAAGCAATAATCATTGATCATGGGCATCATTTTCGAAACGTTATGATGACCGAACTTACAGGCCAGCTTTGTTTGCGTCACGATAGTTCAACTCCTTATTATCCACAAGCTAATGGTTTGGTTGAATCCATCAACAAAGTTTTAGTCATCATGATTCGAAGAATCATTGGGATTCATCGGTCAAATTGGCATAATGTGCTATTTTCAGCGCTTTGGGCGTACCGAACTTCAGTAAAAACATCAACAGGGTTCACTCCTTTCCAACTAGTTTATGGTCTGGAAGTTATGTTACCCATTGAATGCAAAATCCCGTCACTGCAAATGGCCATCGAGTTACTTCCAGCCACTTCCGAAGAGGAAAAGCGTTTGTTATACTTGGCGCAATTAGATGAGAATCGACGTGATGCTGCATTGACGATCGAGACTCATGAAAAACGTATGAAATCTCAATATGATCGAAATTTGACCCCTCAAAATTTTTCGAAAGGAGATCTAGTCTTAGTTTATGATCAAGCTAATAATAAATTAGGCGCTGGAAAATTCGTTCCTATGTGGCATGGTCCCTATTTTGTCAAGCGAAAGCTAGCAAAAGGGGCCTATGAATTGGTAGACTTTGACGGGGACTCTTTGGGTAAACCCAGAAATGGTCTTTACCTGAAGAGGTATTATGGTTAAAAAATGGGTATGGAGATTTTTTAGTTAGGATAACTTTTCTTTCTAGCTAGTGTGTTTTAGTTTAAACAGTGTGCTTAGCTTAGAGAGTGTTTTTTCTTCATTATTCCTACTTATCTTGGTTTTACTCTTGATATTGCAGATGTCGATGCCTCTCCAAACATACATTGGTTTCGCTGATGGTGCTTGTCATAATACACGGAACATTTCTTCCGCAGCTTGGGTTATCTATTCGCCCTCTGACGAGTTAGTATCTATGCATGGGGTAAGCCTCGGTCAAACAACGAACAACATTGCTGAGTATAGTGCAGTGATCGAGTTATTATCTGAATCTATTTCATTTGGAATTCAGAGTTTGATAGTGAGGTTAGATTCTGAACTCGTTGTATTACAGCTTAATAGAGTGTATGCCATTAGAAATCCAGTGTTATTAAGATTATTTTTGAGATTGCGTCTCTTGGAACGTGAATTTGATTATATTGAATATCAGCATATTCCAAGATCTTTAAATACATTAGCAGATGAAATTTCTTCTCGAATGTTAAGTAGACATTTGCAATAATCATACATGTAAATTTAAAACCATTCCATAACATGATTTACAAGATAAGCCAGTAATAGTGATATATATATAGGAGTGTGTCAAAAAATACATCGTCCTCGATCATCAGTTGAAAAACACCTTATGATCGGCAAAAATGATAAGTACAAAAAACAAAAATGTCATATGTGCCCAAAATAGGCGATCATCCTATCACTGGTGATGATCTTGATAAGAAACCACTGCATGGGCCACCTTGCAAAGGAACCTCCTAAAAGGTCCTGGGACCCCAATCACATAGCGCTGAAGTCGATGAGGAATGTCATCTATAGTGGTCTCTGGAATATCTCCTGTCAAGCGCTCGAGATGACCCTCCAACTCGGCCAAAACCTCTGCTGATTCGTCCCATGGGGCTGGCACGTCTGCAACTAGTTGTTTCCTCTTGTAAGGCCGGAGAGCGGCTGGTCGCTGTGGACCCACATCTGCATTTGAAACTTTTACTATCAGTTTTGGGACAATGGAAAAATAAAAAAAATCAAAAAATTAAAATAGGAAAAATGTTGAAAATGATTTTATCTGAGTCATCCCACTGCTCTCCTGGTGGAAGAGCCATGTCTGGGTCACCATGAAAATCTACCCCAGCGTAAGGGAAGTCCTGAATAGAAAAAATCTGGTTTTCCAACCATTGGAAATACTCAGGTTTGAATCGAGCAACCTCTGTCCTCTCGTCCGGATGATAGGCCATAACTGCGACCCATCGCATCAGTTAGGGCTCTCGAGGAAGCCCAGCTCCAACAGTAAGGTGCTGCGAGATCAACATGGGAACCCTCTCCAGACCAAAACTCACAACCAAAGCCCCATAACCAAAGGTCTTTAGTTTTCCGTTCTTGGCCCTGGTCAGTTGGCCTTTCACATTGGATAACACAGCATTGCACCAGTTGAAGATGGTGCCTCGAAAGCAATCAACTGCCATACACATCTGAGATATGGTGGCAATATGTAATGTGGCACTCCTGCAAAGTATGGTGACAATAAACGCGATCACCATGAGTTCAGGAAGGGATATGGTTTTTATGTCTATCCCTTTGTCTCTAGCCTGGCTGTTGCAGAACTCTAGCCGGAGGCTATTGACAGACTGGCCACCTAGCCTAGCCCCGAATAGATTCAAGTCTTCGCCTCTCTTAGGAAAACCAGTCAAGAAATATATGTATGCCGGCTCGATTTCGAGTTGGTGGCCACCAATGAAGAAGCACTGGTCCTATATGCTCCATCTGTCAACCAGCCACTGTAAGAAATCCACCTGAGCCCTCATGCCAGGAATGGCCCAGAATTTGTACAAGCTGCACACCTTCAAAGCATCAAGCGAAGGTTGATGATTCCATGTGGCAGCATCCACGTCCTCATGCTCTCGTTCACGCCAATCTAGCATGATGTACTCTCTGCATCAAGTAAAAAGATAAATTAGAATGCTAGAAATTATTTTGTTTGGGCCAATTTTGAGAAATTTTGTGTTAAAAACCCTTGCGGCAAGGACCGCACCCTCCGGGTTAGACACAATGCGTTGGTCTGCACCTTGTCTACAGGGAAGGTGCGGACCCCTGACTTTTTCCTAATGGAGAAAAAGTCGGGGTCCGCAGGCCAACAGTGGTACACCTGCGGGCCCCGGCGCGCAGGTTTTAAGCCTAAAAACCCTCCAAAAAATGAAATGAAAGCCTAAAACAAGAAATGAAGCCGTTAAAAATGAAGAGTAGGATGATGTGGATTACCTGGAGAAGACGGCGTTTGATTCCGACGGTTGGATTTTCCGCAATCTTCACGGGAAGTTTTCTGAACAAAAGCACTATTTTCTCACCCAAAACTCAAACGGTAAAAATGAATTGACGAAGGCCCTTTTTATAAGTTTTTTGAGTAAATAAATTGCAAATTTGTTTATGTTTCAAATTGGAAAGGTATTTTTGCAACATTTTTATCCATTTCAAACAGGTATCAGTAATGTTTGGGTTTTTGTTTAGGATAACGGATTATTCAGGCGAAATCTATCATTTTTTACAAAAAAACATTTAGTCACCTTTAAGCTCTTGTCTGACTTCTAAAACATGAAAAGATCACTGAGTTTTTCTTTTAAACTCGTTAAAATGGAATTAAAATGCGGTCCACTTACAACTCTTTTCCGACCGTAAAAACATGAAAAGATTGCCAGATTTTTGTCGTTTCAAATTTGATATTGGTTATAAAACGACGTGTCGTTGATCGTTTTTTTTTACTTTTTCGGATCAAGGGCACTAATGACGAAAAATACTCCTTGGTCGTAAAAGATCAAGTGGTTCTCTCAAGTATTATTTTATACTTTTTCGGGCTGGGAGACAAATTTACGAAAAAGGTCAACCCTGGAGTTTTCTTAAGTTTTTTCAGACTCTCTAAAATTGAAAAATGTCGAGTTTCTCCTATACTGGACTTGTTAAAATTTCACAGTAAAGGACCTGTTCAATTACAAACAGGAATGAACCACTCCTTCTTAGGGTTCGAATTTAAACTAAGTTGGACTCATCCAAAGGATGAGCTTATAATCAAGCAAATGTTATCCTCCTCAAGCTTGTCAAAAATAAAGAGGTACTTGCCAGAAATGGTGGGGGAAAAGAGAGAAAAATGAGCCTGTTTGTCATACTTTGTAACCACTCTTGAACACGACACTTTTATTCACCTGGGTTGGGAAATCCTTTGCCTAACAGTTGATCAAACCACATTGAAAGTCTTCAACCAGTTTCTGGGTATTAACGTTGGGTCAATTGTCACCAAGCCATCTGTCGTGTCATTATGTGTTCAAGAGGTCACTGCCAATAAGCCATTCATCTGTAAAATATCTGTCATCCATCTTGACCATCCCTGAGTCAGTCCTTGCAACTAAATTTCTTCAAATTGATCTATGATTTCATGTTGTGGCTTTGCCTGCGACGGATTTCTTTCTATCGACTTCAGCTCATTATCTAGAAAGATGATCTAGAAATCGTCAGTACCTTGGGATCTGCATGCATCAATGGAAGGTTTCTCACCTTTGACGACAGGTTGCATCATAGACCTTCGATCAAAGGATTCCGTGGCATGTTCAACATCAACACATTTATTCACATCTCATGGATTGTACTGGGTACTTTGAGAGCCATTGACATCACTGGTTGTTTCTCTCACACTTGTTAATAGTTTACATCATTGACTGGTAATCAATTGGTTTCTACCATGTTCGACTTCAACACATTTATTCGCATGGATAGAATCGTACTGTTTCGAGAAGTAGAAATGAAGACCCTGGATCTAGTTTCCACAATCCAGGCTGCGAGGAATTTTGTATTCATTATATAATGGACTATTCATAAACAGATGGTTGCGTCCATACTGTGTCCACATGAGTCTATACTTGTGATGTATTACAAGATCATTCCTGTATCAGAGTAGTAGTTAGTTTTCTAAGTCAATTTTGATATGAGTATGGGAATTCCTACCTCAGCGATGATATGATCTCATATATGTATCTTGCATTGAATGTTTTTACACGTTCCAACCGGGCTCTCCACAAGATGATCCTCGAAATGATAAATTACTTCACTCTTCCTAAATGATAAATGAAATCCTCATCTACTACAGACTTCGCACTTTAGGGGGCAATCTGTTACACAAAAATATCGTCACCATGATTATTTGCAGTCAGTATGGGTCTATCATCACTTGTATTATCCTCCTAAGCAAGTCTCAGACCTCAACTCTTCAACTCAAGCTTTGAAAATGAGAGAAAGACATTAAAAATCAATAAAACTCTGGTTCCGCACTTTCTCGCACTATTGCCTGCAGTCCCACACCTTATGTTTAGAAAAACTACGGACCTGACCGCTCTGTCCTTGAAGGTGTGGGTGTGGACACCTGGTAAAGTGAAAAAGGTGCAAGATTATTCTAAAAAACTCACTTTGGGTTAATTCTAGATGATTCTAGAAGGAATTTTGACGTGGATTTGCTGCTCTTAGGTGGTTCATGCATCCCAAAAGAGAAGGAGCTAATCCCTTGATGAGAGGAGCTATCCGTTTGAAGGAGGGCTTTATCCCTTTGAAGGAGGACCTAGTAACTTCCCTCCATTGCACTATAAATTTAGGCATTGGGCTGGTTGCTAGGGAGGTTAGAAGCTGAATATTTTTTAGGGTAAATGCTAGTGAAATTAAGTCTTCCTATTTGAGCTTAAGAGGAGAGATCACATACCTTTTTGGCTTTTTTGGGAAGAGAGTGAAACTTGTCAAAGAAGAGGAGACTTCTTGCTGGACCCTAGGAGGAGCTTGTACAGCGTCAATGCACAAGTTGTAAAGTTCTTCTTCTTTTGAATTAATACAATCAAACTCATTTTTCTCAACAAATTGTCTCATTTTATTTGTTTCATGAATTCCTTGACTTTCATGTTAAATATGTTTTATGATATTGGCTTTTCAGGTGCTATTTAATTTGTTTGCTTGTTTGTGTTTGCAGATTCGCAACAAAGGAGCTCATTTGGATCGAAGGAGCGAAGGCTTCCACAAACTTGCGTTGGACCTAAGGTAGGCCCTAAGACACTTGTTTGCCTTTGTTTATAAAAGCATATTTAGAGAAAGATAGTGTGTGATTGGTTTGCTTGTCATTAGGTCCTCTTTAGATTCTAGGAAGGTCTATCTTTTCCGCAAGATCGACTCATTCCGTGTGACAGATATGAATAGGATTAAGGGAGTGAAGGATTTGGGGATTTAGGGAATAAGGGGAGTGGGTAGGGTTTTGTATGTAGGGTATAAGGTTTTGGGGATAGTGTATAGTTTGTGTATGTAAGGTAGGGTTTCAGAGTTTTATGTGGGGGAATGGAAAAATATGAAGGGAATAATGTTTAGGGAATATCGTGTGGGGCTTAGGTTTTAGGGAACAACAACTAGGTGAGGAAAGACAACAATAAAACAATGGACTCTAGAATATATGAGATATTTTAATGACAACTATGGTTCATTTTTAAGAGACAAAATCCCCACAAACTAAGTGCAAAAATTCTTCTCAAGCAAGAATGGAAATGATACTTACTTGTAAAGGAGATGAGCTTGACGACTTGAGGCGTTTTGAGGTGAGTTTGAGCGATTAGTAGTGTTTTGGGAGTGTTTAATAGGTGAAAAATGCCCACAAATAGGTGCGTAGCGATAGTGCAATTTTACACTGGCAGAAGCTCCGAAGTGCGCAACGTACTTTGTATGTGTAGTGCCAGTTGCCAGGTGCGCAGCGCCTGCAAATTACTTCAAAAAAACGTGTCTCGCTTCCTTTTGCTCAATGACAACTGAAAATCGCATTTTTGGCTCTCTTTAGCAATTTAAACTTCAAAAATGAGGTGACATAAGATATGGATGCCCTTTTATAGCTTCTCAACCTTTGATTTTTTTTTAAAAAAAAACCCACTTTATAATGTTCTCTTGCTTTCCTGAAATACTATGTTTTTGCTGATATTTGACTTTTGGCTTTTGACAGGTGGACTGATGCTAATCTCTTTGACTTTTTGCAGTGGCAGGAGTTGACAAGGTCACCAGGTGACCAGGAGCAGCATATGAACATTTATTACATATAGAAACCAAAATTACATCAAATTACATGAATGAAACAATAAAATACAAATGCTTTGTTTTACCTCAAAACAAGTTTTGAGGTTAAAGAGCTTTATTTAGCTTATAAAAAGGACATTATGATCTTCTAAAATTTGTTAACCTCCCCATGTTTTTGCTGACCATTATTATTCATTTTGAATGATCATGGGTGAAAAACCTTAAGACCTAATGAAACTAAACCCTAGGACTAGTTTTTATAAATGAAATGAACTGGAATGACTATGAATGACTGAAAAGATATGTGAAATAGGTCAGTAGGTATATAGCATGAGGGAAAAATGAAATGAAACCCTACCATCAGTTGATCCATGACCTAATGGAGTGCAACTCATCAGAATGGGGCACCTAACATGAAATGCAAAAGAGAAATTTGATCACTGATGGCAGTGTGAAAACACTGACACTAACATTGGCTCCAATGGGGATGGTGTTATAGGAAAAATTGACCTCCTAATCAACTCAAAGGAGAAAGACAAGATGACTAAAAGAATGACCATAGCTGCAGGCCCAGAATCCACACTAACGCTCTCTATACACTGACAACCTACTTTATAAAGTTGGTTTACAAGCATAAAGGAGCGTTAGTCAACCTGCTAAGTCTTGTTGTTAGACCAGGGGGAGCATTAGTGAAATTTAGTGATGCTCAAGTGGTTATGCCAATGAATCTGCCATTAAATATCTAGATATTATTTCCCTAAATTTGTGCAAGAAAAGCAAGGAAACTCCAAAAATCAAGATATTTGGAGAAATTCTATTCCGGAAACAGACGCAAATGGGAGAAAGCTGGTAAACAAGGCAGGTTCATGGTTTTTACCCAAATGAACTACAGGTGGAGTTGGGCAGCCCTAAATCAATTGCTATATAAGCAACGAGAGGGCCACTGCAAAAGGGTTAGAGAATTTAGAAGGATAGTACATGGTGATATTGTGATATTGTCATATTCTTGAAGGAGCTAGCTGAAAGAAGGAGAGAGAGAGAGAGGAAGAAGGGATAAGGAAGGCTGATACAACAGGGTTGTTGTAATCACTCTTCTATTCTGAATATAGGATTGTGGTTGTGTTCCCTACTCGAAGTGTCGGTGATATTGTGCATTTATTTGTTCATTCTGATGCTTGTTGTGTTGAGTAGATAAGTTACACATTTATACATGTTTGTTACGGATTCTTACATTAATTGTCAGAAGTATATGCTGTGATTGGTTTGCTTCGTTCTTTTGTGCAAGAATCATCTTGGAGCCGGTCAGGAGGAGTTCTTCTTACCGCACAGAGATCCCCAAGCAAATCTAGAAAGAACCAAAGGTGATTTTTTCTCCATATCCTGTTAATATATGTCAGATAGATGAACATGTGTGTAACATGTACCTTTTGCAGATAACCTTATGGTCTGTCGGAAGTCCCGGGAAGACTTTCAAGGGTAGTTTTCATCCCGTGCATTTTACCCCATAGCAGAATTGGTGACTCCACTGGGGACTATACATTTAATTCCCGGTTATATGGACTCTTCTCAGATCTCTTCTCTCTTCTATGAGCTTCCTGCTTCTTCATACCCTTCTCTGATCCACCATCTAACTTGTTGCATCCTGCAAAGTTTCTTTCTCTTCAGAACTGATCCCAAAAGTCCACTTTTTGAGCTCTTTCCCTCACTAACGTAGGTTGTTGGTCTACACAGAGCTTTATAAAGCTCTTTGACTGTGCACAGGGTGCATTAGTGGCCAACCTAAAGCTCTGTTTACACACAGACAGAGCGTTAGTCTCCCATTTCCAGGTTTTTCAAGAGATTTTGTGGACCAAAAGGGGGGAAAATGTGTCCCAAGGGAAAAATTAAGATCTACAACGGTATCATGCTAACAAATTTGGTGTCTTAAAATTTATTTTTTAAGAAAATTATTTAGTTTTTCTCTCATAAAAGAATTTTTTGTTGAAAGAAAAGCTGACAAACCGTACATCTCCTTCTGTCAAAATAGTTCTAGGCTTGTCGTGGCGGAAAAAGTCGTTTGTGCGGACACAACTGACCTCCCTAGGAGTCTAAACTCTCTAGCGACAAACAAGACAAAATGGAGTGATCTTTCTCTAAATATACCTTTTACAACATGAAAACTATGAGTGTTTAGGTTTACCTTATTCCAAAACCCTGTTGTTGTAGTCCGTCCTTGCCGATCCGGATGAGCTCCTCCTTCAAGTCAATTCCTGCAACCACAAACAATCAAACAATTACCAAGCATTTGTATTTCATATAATAAAACATATATTCAACATGCAGACCAAGGAACACATGAAATAACTCATTAACACAAGCTATTGAGAAAAATAAACCAGTTTGTATTAATAACGAAACAAAGAAACTCTTACAACCTGGCCTTGGTTGTGCAAGTTCCTCCGAGGGTCCATCAAGGGTTTTCCTCTACTTTGACAAATCTCACCCACTTCCAAGTAGAATCAAGCAAAGACAATCTCTCCTCACAAGGTTCTAAATGGAAGTCCTAATTCCTGCAGCGTTTACCCAAAGAAAATGTATAGCTCTAACCTCTCCTCCCTCTGGCTCAATGTCTTTATTTATAGTGCTGTAAAGAGGTTATTCAGGTCCACCATCAATGGGATAATCCCCCTCTTTGGGTGGGATAGCTCCCTTATTGATGGGATAAGTTCCCTCTTAATAGAGATACATGAACCAACTGGAGGCGCATCCATTTCATCAAACCGACCTCTAGAAGGTTCTAGAAGTAACCACAAGTAACTTTTTTAAGATGAAACTCGTGCATTTTTCCTTTTACAGAAGGACGCACCTGTCCCTTAACATACAGAGCGTCCATGGACACAGCTTTTGTGAACATGGTGAGCGTCCCCGCAGGTAAGGCTAGAGAGAACCTACGACCCCAGAGATAAACATATTTTTTACAAGACTTTCTCTCTTCTTTGAGTTTGAGATGGATAACAGAGGCATAAGACTTGCCTAAGAGGGTAGCATGATTGTTGATTTGAGCCATACTAACTGTAAGTAGTCAAGGTGACATTTTTTAGTGTAATAGATTGCCCCCTAAAGTGCGAAGCCTGGAATAGATTAGGGTTTTGTAATTCTAGGAAGGGTGAAGCGCTTTATCATTTCAAGGATTGTCTTGTGGATGACCTGGTTGGAACCTGCAATTTTCAACACAAAATACATGTATAAGATTATATCATCACTGAGGTAGGCATTCCCATACTCAGATTCAAAACTTTAACTAATGGACTAACTATTCTGATACAGGAATGATCTTGCAGTACATCATTTTTTATAGACTTTCATAGACACAGTATGGACGCAGCCATCTGTTTATTATTAGTCTACATAGATAATGAATACAAAACTCCTCGCAGCCTGGATGGTAGAAACTAGATCCAGGGTCTTCACTTCTACTTCCCGAATTGGTACGATTCTAACCATGTGATTAAATGATTTGATGTCGAACATGTTAGAAACCACTTGATTACCAATCGATGATGTAAACTGTTAACAAGCGTGAGAGAGACCACCAGTAATGTCAATGGTTCTCAAAGTACCAAGCACAACCCGTGAAATGTGAATAGATGTTTTGATGTCGAACACTTCACGGAATTCTTTGATCGAAAGTCAATGATGTAAACTGACGTCAAAGGCGAGAAACCTACCATTGATGCATGCAGACTTCAAGGTACTGTCGATTCCTAAGTCATCTTTCTAGATAATGTGTCAATGTCGATAGAAAGCGACCCGTTGCAGGCAAGCCTGCAACACGAAATCATTGTTCAAGTTGAAGAAATGTTGTTGTAAGGACTGACTCAGGGATGGTCAAATGGATGACAAGTATTTTGCAGATGAAAGTTTTGCTTGCAGACCTCTTGAACACATAACAACACAACAGATGGCTTGGTGACAAATAACTCAAAGTTAATCCCTGGAACCCGGTTAAAGACTTTCAAAGTGGTTTGGTCAACT
Organism: Pinus tabuliformis; assembly: GCA_031772625.1. Lineage (NCBI taxonomy): Eukaryota > Viridiplantae > Streptophyta > Pinopsida > Pinales > Pinaceae > Pinus > Pinus tabuliformis. Next base: position 144,738,793 of record CM062808.1, on the reverse strand, counting down.
GTGAGGTAAAAGATTTCCCAACCCAGGTGAATGAAAAGTGTCGTGTTCAAGAGCGGTAATAAAGTTTCTTTTGAGATAAAAGGTAACAAATAGGCTCATTTTTCTCTCTTTTCCCCCACCATTTCTGGCAAGTACCTCTTTATTTTTAACAAGCTTGAGGAGGATAACATATGCTTGATTATAAGCTCATCCTTCGGACGAGTCCAACCTAGTTTAAATTCGAACCCTAGGAAGGAGTGGTTCGTTCCTGTTTGTAATTGAACAGGTCCTTTACTGTAAAAGTTTAACGAGCCCAGTATAGGAGAAACTCGGCGTTTTTCAATTTTAGAGAGTCTGAAAAACTTAAGGAAACTCCACGTTGAACTTTTTCCTAAATTTGTGTCCCTCAAGCCCGAAAAAGTATAAAATAATACCTGGGGGAACCGCTTGATCTTGCGACCAAGGAGTACTTTCATAATAGTGTCGTCGACCTGAAAAGTAAAAAGCGATCAAGGACACGTCATTTTATTTCCTTATCGAGTTTGAAACGACAAAAACCCGGCAACCTTTTCCTGATTTTACGGTCAGAAAAGAGCTAAAAGGGGACCGTCTTTTAATTCCGTTTTAACGAGTGTAAAAGAAATGCTCGGCGATCTTTTCATGTTTTAGGAGTCAGAAAAGGGCTTAAAAGATGACTCTGATATTTTTATTTGTGAAAAATGACAATTTCCCTCGAAATCCCTTTGTCCTGCACAAACGCAACACGTTACTCATACCTGTTTAAAATAGGCAAAAATATATCGAAAAACATCTTTTCATGGTAAAAAATGAACTAATTCATCCAAAAAACCTATAAAAAGACCTTTTACCATGTCATTTTTACCGTTTGACTTTGGAGGTTGAAAAAGGAGCTTTTGACAAGAAACTTCCCGTGGTCGCTGCGGAAAATCTGACCGTCGGAATCGAACGCTGTCTCATCCAGGTATTTTACACATCCTACTCTGCATTTCTATCCGTTTAGAATTAATTTTTAGGTCTTAGTTTCATTTTTTTGGGGGGGTTTTGGTTTTGGAATGCGCCTCTCGGCGAACGCAGGTGCCCTTCGGGTGACCTGCGTCCCCCGACTTTTTCTCATACGGGAAAATGGTCGGAAGACACGGCCCGCCTTCAGGCCAGCCGCGTCCGGGCGCCCTGTGCTACAAAGCCAGGGTGCGTCTTCCGAGAAGTGCGCATTTCAAAACCCCAACTCCCTCAAAAACCTACCAAAAATTCCCAAATCAATTTCTAATTGCTATTTTTGATGTGCAGGGCATTAATCATGTTAGACTGGAGAGAAAGAGAGCATGTAGAGGAGGATGAAGTTGCAATAAATCATCAACCTTCCCTGGATGCCCTAAGAGCATGCAGATTATACAAATATTGGACCATAGCGGGCATGAGGGGCCAGGTAAGATTCTTGGAATGGCTGGTTGAGCGATGGAACGTTCAATAACAATGCTTTTACATAGGAGGGCACCAGCTCGAGATAGATCCCTCGGATGTATACTTTCTCACTGGCTTGCCAAACAGAGGCGAGCAACTCAATCTTGTGGGGACTAGGCCGGGTGGCCAACCCCTTGATAGTCTCCGCAAGGATTGGTGCACACGTGGGGCTCACCATTCAAAAGGCATAGAGATAAAACACATCACTCTACCTGAACTCAAAGTCATATCGTTCACGGTTACCAGAATTTGTGGCGCGGCCGCTTTACACATTGCTTCCGGATCCCAAATGCGGATGGAAATTGACTGTTACCAAGGCACCATTTTCAACTGGTGTGAAGCTGTGTCGGCTCATATGAAGAGCCAACTGACCAAGGCAAAGAACGGACGACTAAAGACTTTTGGATATGGGCCTATAGTCGTGAGCTTTGCCTTGGAGAGAGTTCCAATGCTGATCCCTTAGCAACTCACTGTTGATATCTTGGGTCCTCGGGAGCCAAAGCTGATACGATGGGTTGCGGTGATGGCCCGGCATCCTGACGAGGGTGCGACAGTGGTTAGATTCTCAGATAGTTACTTTCACTGGTTAGAGGACCAGGTTTTTTCGATACAGGACTTTCCGTATGCCGGAATGGATTTTAGAGGTGATCCGGACATGGTTCTTCCACAGGGAGAACAATGGGACGACAGAGGTACTTTTATTTTCACAAGTTTTCTAATTATGTATTTTTTTATTTCATATATATCGTCTCAAAACTAACAGTAAAACTTTCAAAATGCAGATGTTGGTCCACAGCGTCCAGCCAACCTCCGGCCTTTTGATAGACTACATCCAGCTGCACCGGTACCGGCCCCACAGGACGCGGCTGCAGAAGTACTAGCTGAGTTGGAGCATGATCTAGAGCGTCTCATGGAAGACATACCTGAGACTACTATGGACGACATTCCTATCAGGCTTCAGCGTTTCGTAGTCGCGGTCCCTGGACCGTTTAGGAGATTTTTGCGTAAGGTAACCCGCGCAGTGGTGTCATACAGAGAGCACCACCAGTGATTGACTAGTCACTTTTTGTAGTCACATGTGACATTTTTGACTTTTTGTACTATCATTTTGCCGATCATAAGGTGTTTTCAACCTATGATCGAAGACGATGTATATATTTTTTGACACACTTCTATCTATATATATCACTATTACCGGCTTATCCTGTTCAACATGTATGATGAAATGTTTTTAAATTTACTTGCATGATTATTGTAAATGTCTATCCAACACTCGAGAAGCAATTGCATCTGCTAATGTATTTAAGGACCTTGGAATATGTTGATATTCAATGTAATCAAATTCACGTTCCAAGAGACGCACTCTCAAAAACAACCTTAATAACACAGGATTTCTAATGGCATAAACTCTATTAAGCTGTAATACAACAAGTTCAAAATCTAACCTCACTATCAAACGTCGAATTCCAAATGAAATAGATTCGGATAATAATTCAACCACTGCACTGTATTCTGCAATGTTATTCGTTGTTTGACCGAGGTTTACCCCATGCATAGAAACTAACTCGTAAGAGGGTGAATAGATAACCCAAGCTGCGGAAGAGATATTCCGTGTACTACGACAAGCACCATCAGCAAATCCAATGTATGTTTGGAGAGGCGTCGACATCTACAATATCAAGAGTAAAACCAAGATAAGCTAGAATAATGACGAAAAACCACACTCTCTAAGCTAAGCACACTGACTAAACTAACACACTTGCTAGCTAGAAAGAAAATCTAACTTATCTAAAAATTTCTCCATACCCATCATTTTAAGCATAATACCTCTTTAGGTAAAGTCCATTTCTGGGTTTACCCAAAGAGTCCCCATCAAATTCAACTAGCTCATAAGCCCCTTTTGCTAGCTTTCGTTTTACAATGTAGGGCCCATGCCACATGGGAACGAACTTTCCGGAACCTACCTTATCGTTAGCTTGATCATATAATAGTACTAGGTCTCCTTCCGAAAAACTTCGAGGGGTTACATTTCTATCATACTGAGCTTTTCATTCGTTTCGCGTGAGTCTCGATTGCCAATGTAGCGTCATGTCGCGTCTCATCTAATTTAGCCAAGTATAATAAATGTTTCTCCTCTTCGAAAGTAGCTGGTGTTGGATACCTATACCAATAGGTTTCATATTTCATGATTGGCAAGAGAAAGTCCAAATATGCTCTGCTTTGATATCACAAAGATCCCATATTTCCTAGAGAACAAGATGGTGTCTAAAGTGTTTCAATGTTGATGACCTTATTTCAATTTTGATGGATGATCCAACAGTTTAATCTGGATCATGCCATATGTTCAATTTTCTGCTTTAGACTAGAGAAAGAAGTATGTCCAAACAGCTTAATCTTGGCAGACATCTAGTTTAGGTAGAGAAGAAAAGGTTCCCAACAGCTTAATCTGGGACCTTGGAAGAGATAAGGGTAGAGGTAGATAGAAAAAGCAAAAGAAAAAAGCCAAAGAAAAGAAAAGGCAAGTAAGGGTCTGCAAGTCCAAATGCACCCTCCAAGAAGAAATAAAAATGTTAGGTAAGTAGCTGGGTAAGTAGTTGGGGTTGCAGAAAGGTTATCCCTATCATTGCAAGAATGGTGATGGTGGGCATCAAAGAAAAAGTTACAGCAGGAAGCATGACTAATTTCCCTCATTCCCCTCCAATTTCATTTCTAACATTCCCCCATCAGCTTAGATTCATGGAAAAGACTAAGGTTTCATGGTGGTTCTTAATCTTTAGAAGCCACATTTCTTGTCTAAAGATCTTTTCATTTTGATCTACTCTTAAAACCAAGTTCATTTCACATAAACTTAATGGTTTCCCCTCCACTTACCCTCTACTCCATGCTAACACTAACCCTATTATATAAATCCCTTATATCACCTTTTTCCTAATATTACTAACACCAAGGTGTATAAACCCCAAAATCTTATAAATACCCACCCCCTTGGTATTATAGCCAATAAAGTCTCGAGTCAGGGATCAAATGACACCTGGTCATGTTGATGAACCTATGCCAACTACCCTTTCCCCTTCATGAGCTAATTCCTTCATTTTGACCCCCTTTTTGCACATAAAATATCCCTAAAAGGCCTAATTCCCACCTTCACCCGCTTCAAATAGCAAAAATTATGAAAAAACCCACTTTCTGCTCCCTAACCAAGGTTAGCGCATACAATTTGTTTTCTGAAATACATTAGAAAATCGGTCAAAACGCGTATTTATGCCTCCGCCCGCTGCCGTATACACTGGCCATCTCACCTCCTCGATGACCATTGGATCAGGCCCTCCAGATCCGACGGCCCTGATCGCGTCAGAGTCCTTCCGACGTCCGAGAAATATTGGTACTATCTCCCTGTCACATCAATCTTCCGACCACCGTCTGATTTAGCCTCTACAGATCTGACGGCCACCATAGCATCGGAGCTCATCCAATGTCCAAAACTTACCTCCCGACGGCCGTATTTTGGGTACGTCACTCCGCTGCCACGCGCCCTCACCACAACGCGTCGGAGGAACAACTAACAATTACCGCCCCCGTACCGGAAGCAGTGCGATACGAAACCACTGTTGGTTTCTGGTTTCCCCATTCCGCTTGCCTTACGTCCTTGCCGCGTCAGCTCCCCGTCGCCTTACGTCACCGCCACTGATGCCGCTGAGTCAGCTTTCACTCCAGTCATTGGCCGATCTGTCCCGCCACCTCATCATCCCCGGGGGCCAGTCAAAGCTCGCCACGTCACCCGATGACGTCAGCATGACGTCATCCGACCTTGACCCCACCAATGACGTCATGCTGACGTCATCAAAAAAGGGCGCCAAATTGCTAAAAGTCTATATTATGGCCAAAAATCACATTTTTACGTTCTTTTTCATTCATTCTTCGTTCTCTTTGCTGCATGCGTCCACGACCGAGTTTGCTGTCAACCTGCTAAATCGACCAGGGGACCTCCAGCGTACAAGTTCAGCCTGCATATACGACCTTTGCTCACTGTTTTACCAGGTATTCCTCATCATTTATCCTCCGTGCGCCTGCAATTCTCAGTAAATCACTCTGAAAGCTTAAAGAAAGTTAAAACTTATAAATTCACCAGTGAATTCCTCGGCAGAGCTTTTAATTTCCAACTACCACCTCGAAAAACACCAGCCGAGCTTTGTTCTAGCTACATTCTGTTGAAAAACTAACGTCTGTCTGCGCAATCGCGGCAGGTTCATTTAAACCAAATTTCACCACTGAGAGAGACAAGTAAAAGCCAAACATTGGTCCTAGCTGCTATAAATAGTATTCAAAACTGCTGTAGACTCTGCATTCACCCTCTTCCTCAGACATCTTCACTCTCTGCCAAGAAACTTTGTCTGTGTTACTCTGCATAGTAACAGCAGTCTTCAAAAGAAAACTACATCCCAAGAAGAGTCAAGGACTGCCCTGTAGCTCCTATAGCCCTCAATGTAGCTCCTTTGAATGCCCCTCACAAAGCTTTGAGCTGGCAGGCATTAGCTGACCTAGACTATAAAATATCAGAACAAATGCTGGGCAGGAGCAGGTTCCATCTTCAGATACTACATGAAATCAAAATCAAACAGCAGAATGGGACAGACATCCTGGGAATTTGGGATTCTTCTCTCCCAATATTTAAGCTACCTCAGGTCAAAAAATTCCCAGAACTCATCCACCTGTGTGCTGAGCATTATGATGCATCCCAGAGGGCTGTACTTGATTCTTCAGGTGGAATTCTGTTTCTCATTACCCCGGAAATCATCAGGGAAATGCTGCAGTTTAAGACAGATAGGAAGATGGTCCCTCTGTCCTTAGCTGATTTAATAATGGAGGTAGCCAGAATGACAGAGGCCCAGATTACAAAGATCAACCAGCTGTTCATCAAAGCTGACACTCTACAAACTCCTCCCATAAACTGTGTCTACCTCAACCAATTGGGCCTAGACCTTGTTGACATGATCAGTCCCATCCTGGGATATGATTCAGTGGAATATGTCGATGAAACAGTCATGCACATAATGCTTATGTTTGCTCCAGGGAGAAAACCAGTCTGCTATGACTATGCCACATACATCTCAGACAAGATGCATGATCAGTTGATGAACCTGTCAAGAGATAGGGTGTTCAAATACACTTCCTACATGTATCACTTGCTCTTATACTTCCAGCATGAGAAGTTCTCCTTCCCAATGAAGAGAGAAGATGCACAGGGAAATCTGAAATCTGTGGTGTACTGGACCTCTGTGTTTCATCTCCATAGCTATTCGCCATACACCTACTGTGAGTTCATTGATCACTTCATTCATCCAGCCATGACTCTACTCTTGGGCTCACCTCCTCCCAGGTTGACAGATGAGATGAAAAGACTCCTTCAGCTATCAAAAGCATACAGTATTGGGGATTGGTACTTCTACCAACACCACACCGTCATTAGAATGTATGGGTGTGAGGTGCCCCCATTTAGACTACCCAGATATGTGCCTATGAGGCTATTTGCCTTAGAATACTTCAGGCAGTTTGGCTTTGTGGATATGCTCCACTTTTCAGGCAAAGGCAAAAAGGCACAGCTAAAGGTCAAAAGTCAACTTGGCCATTTCCTCTATAATGAAAGGGATGAAGGGTGGAAGGAAGCAGATAGAATACTTGGGGGGTTGGGTCTCAAATACAGCTTCCTATGGAAACCTTATGACCCTAACAACTTCATAACCATGAGAAGGCTGAAATACAAACTATCTGCCTATGATCATTGCAGCCTTCCTCACATAGAAAAACATGCCAACCAAAGAAAATGGAAGAGAGACACTCTGGAAGAAGTTGTTACACAAGAAGAGCTTAATCAAAGAGCTCTAAGAAACCTAAAGAAGATGGGTGACCTTGATTTTTATTCACAGGTCAGTTCACTGCCAAGCATACAAGTTGGAGCAGCAGCGTCCTCTTCAACCACCCCACAGCAAACTACAAGAGTTGCTGGAAAGATACCAGAGAAGGGAAAAGAAAAGGAGATGGAGGCAGAGCAGGAGCAGCAGCAACAGCAACAAAACCAACAGCAGCAAGCAGAAGGGCTGTAGCAAGGGCAGCAAGAAGAAGCAGAACAGCAAGAGCAACAACATCAAGAAGAAAAAAGGCAGGAGCAGTCTGCCCAGCAAAAGAAAACAGTGGAGACTCCTCAGACCACTGAAAGAACGGTGCCTACAAGACAAGACACTACCTTTGATGCCTCGGTCCTCCAAACCCTCAAAAGGAGGATACATTTGTCTTTAGAAAAAGGGACAGAGAGACTCCCCTGACATCCTCTATAGACCAGGGAGAGAAAAGGCAGAGACTCAATGATTTTCCAGAGGAGGATATAGCAATAAGAGAGGCATTGGGCATGGGCCCACCCAGCAGAGAAGCTTCAGCAAGTTCCTTCCAGCAGGAACAGGACAGGACCATGGGAGGGGAGGTCAGCTCCTCCAGCGAGCAGAAAGAAGGACAAGTAGGCATCAAGCAGCAATTTATAGACATCAAGAGGAGGAGTGATCCTATCAAAGTACAACTGTACAATCACCTGCTAAACATGGCTCCTTCCAATCAGCAGAGACTTATGTCTGCTTTTGATGTGAGTGAAGGCAAACTGATAATGAGTCACTTTATGCCTACGGCACTCCAGCCACAATCCACTGCTGACTATCTTAGGACTAACCTAGAGGTCCTTGCCAAAGACATACACCCTATGGAAAAAATTGAGCTGCATAAGAAAACTGGCGAAATGGTGTATGCTTCATTGGCAGACAAGACTTTGGAGAATTACAAATTAACAAGAAGTCTGAATGCCACAGCTTCCCAGCTAGAACTGGAGAGGGCCTCTTCTCAGGCCAAAGACAACAGGATAAGATCCCTGGAGGAAATCATTATAGAAATTGGGCACAATCCCAATGACATCAAAGGGATACAAGAGATCCTGAAACTTAGAGATGCTGACATCACTGCACTAAGAAAGAAGATCAAAATTCCAGCCATTATCCATCCACAGACTGATGAGGTAGCAAAGCAAAGGAATGAGCAGGATTCTACTGCCCTGCTAGTTTCCATTTACAAAGAGCTTGTGAAGGCAAAAGAAAAATTGGGGCAATATGAAGCTATAAAAGCACCTCTGCAAGCATCATTAAAACAAGCACAAGAAGGGCAGACATCTCAGCCCTCTCCTCAAGTCATCAATCTTGAGGAGACTGCTCCTACTACTGTGCCTCCACCTCAGCAGGCTGAACAAACTGCCACATCTACTTCAGCAGCACCCATCAGCACAAATCAGAGCCTAGATATGCAGAAGCTAAAGAATGAAATACAAATTTTGGAAGCCCAGATGACAGAGCTGAATGAAACTAAGGAAAAGCTGGCCAAGGTAAATGAAAGGCATGATAAGACAAAAAGAGAAGTGGGAGAAAAGGCCAAGGAAATCAAAGCCCTCAAAGACAAGATCAAGGAGCTTGAGAATGAGCTCAAGCTAGATAAAATCATAGCTGAGATCAGAGCAATGATATGGTCCAATATTGGCCAATCCATCAACAACCAATGGCCATACATCGAGATAATCCATGAGCAACTAGAGCTCATCCCAAAGGCACAGAGGGAAATCCGAACATCAAGGGCCTTATTGGGAAATATGCCTGAAATTGCTACAAGAATGATCAATGTGCTCAATCACAAAACAAGTTCTCAGTTGGCCACCATGGGAATTACAAATAGAACTGAGAATATTCAAATGATCAAGAGGGTTCTTACTCTTAGAAATCTGGTACAGACATTGGACAGAAGAACCCAGGATATGCAAACAGAGGTAAACAGGTTCATGGAGAGATTCCAGGTATTGCAGAATAGAGGACTCCCTAGCTTACTGAACAGCGGAGGGAAATTATTCACCCATGAACAGTATTCTAAAAGAGTGAATGTTTTGGCCTCAGCACAAGTCAATGAGAAGGCCAACACTTCAAAAGACACAGGGCCTATTACAGGGCAGATTTGCTATGGTAAGATAGAAAATCTATTTTATATAATGAATGAAATTAATCACTTATTTGATGTGGCCCCAAATTTTTTCAAATATACTGAAGCAGAAGAGACAATGGAGGCCATCCTCAGGCATCAGCTCCCTACACAAGAATGGTGGACAGATGCAATCCAGAGAATTTTGTAAACAATAAGCTATTCACCAACTTCTGTTTTTTACAAACTATGATGAAAAGAACAGTCAAAAGAGTCAGCAGGCATCACAGATCAGAGCTGAGCCAACTCAGCGGATGTAGAGGCCAACAAAGCAGAAAAAGAGAACCACAACTGGCAAACTCGAGAACGCACTACGCAGCCTAAAGTAAATGCGTATCTCCAGAATTAACACAGAGTAATGCAACAGACTCAGTGACTCTTAAAAGTCAAAACAATCCTCTGACAGACATAAAGGGCATTTACGCTACATTTAACATTGTAATAACTCCTTGCCTACTTTCTGACCGTCACTAAAGATATTTTTCTCTCTCAGATGACTCAATGCCTGAGATATTTTGTATACACATTGCTATAAAATCCCCTTCGCATGAGATAGCAAGGGTTGTTGTTGATTTCCCCTAAAGAGTTTTCTTATGCTGTAATCATTTTTCTGAAGCTAATAAAAGGAAGCAATGGAGTTTCATGGATGCTTGATGTGTTGAAGATGTTCTGTGCCTGTTCATGACTGCTGGATCCCTGCGTATCTTACCATGCAATAAGTCTCTGTAACTTTCTCCATGTTTAGTTTGTTTTGTTATAAATCCATATACGCTATCTGATTTCCAATATTACGCAACAGAGAAAAAGAATAACTCCCAGGATTTGCTCACTGAGCACCCTGAGTTCAGTCTGTGTTGTTTATAAATGTTTTCTTTAGGTGTAATCTATACAAAGTGTGATTCTTAAGCTGCTGCACTTTCAGAATACATCTTTCACATTGGCCATTGTCACAGGAATTCAAACTTTGCTCTCGTGCTCTGCGTCCACTTTCATTGCACCAACCTAACAGAAAATTCTCAACAGATTTCTGCTGGTTGGCACATGTCATCACTCAAATTCAAACTTGTCTGTTAAATACACAATAGGCCTTGCAGTCAGAACACTACTCAACATATAATATCATCTCACATCATCTAGACTCCATTGCCCAATGGAAACTCACAATCAAAGTATTTCATCATAAGACCTGAAAGAAATCCTTCAACCAGAACATAAACAAAACCCAAGCATCATAGCTAGCCTAAAACACAATTATAACAAAGATAAATCATAAAGAGAGAGCCCTCTCTGGTTGCAGTTAGGCTAGGAACTGTAACCCAAAGATTGGTTAGTGGTTACCCCGGCCGTATTCCCTTGGGAGTCATAGGGAACAACCTGGGTGTTAACATAATTGGCGACTCCACTGGGGACTTCTTAGAATTTTTCAATTACTATCTATCTTCCAAAGCTACCGTCAAGCCTGAAATCAGCCAAGAGGCCTTAGAATTGTCTCTGCAACACAGGGACAGCTTTAGGGAAGAGCTAATTAGGGAATCTTCATCCTAGCTTTGAAACATATATAGTCATTCCAAAATTCTCATCCAGTCCTTGCATATATAAAACTTCCTATACAAGTTCTAGAAGAATAATTAGAAGCTGGCTCCCAAGAGAAACCCAAGGCACACTAGGGCAAACCCTGACCCTAATCAACCCATCATTGTTGATAATCCAAATACCATTCCAAAAAATATTAGGAGACAGCAAAAGCAGGAGAAGCCTGCTAATTCAGATATAAGTTCAGATCAACCTACCCTCATTCCCACTCCTTGCAAAGTTCTTTTCCGGTCCACCCCTAGTTCCCCTAGTTCACCATCAACACCTCAAAGTCCTCCTCTCATATCTTCACCCACTGCACATACTCTTTCAACCAATCCCCCGTTTGTTACCCATCCCATAACCCTGTTACACCAGTAATCCCTGTTGTCCCATTTATTCCTATCAACCCTATAAATCCCATAAACATGGCTAACAGGTATGCTCCTCTGCAGATACCAGCTAATGTTGTAGCTTTACCCCAAGACTACCAAACCAAAATCTCATTTTTTGACTCCAACGGCCCTCTGACAGCTGTTCAGCATGCCAGGAAGATGCAAGACCAATTTGAGACCTATGAAATAGATGATGACAGTGTCAGGATGAGAATTTTTGTTCAAAGCTTAACTGGGGATGTTAGAACCTGGTTTAGGTCCCTGAATGCAAACTCCATTACCACTCCTGAGGAGCTTTACCAATCTTTTACCAATAGATGGGAGAAAAAGAAAGATCCACTCCACATACTTGGTGAATATGACACTATTAAGAGAGGTCCCCAAGAAACAGTCTTGGAATATTGTGCTAGGTTTAACAATGTATATAATGCTATCCCACAGAACTTAAGGCCCCCTCCTGATTTAGCCCTATATAAATTCCCTGACGGTTTTGACCCTGATATGGCCTATCAGTTGAAAGAAAGAGATCCTCCAACCCTGGCAGAAGCTCAAAGGGTTGCTGTCACAGTAGAGGCTAACCTAATTGCCAAAAGAAACAGGGCAAAGTTGGAAAAAAGGACTGCCTTCAAAGAAGAACCCTCGGGCTTTGATCAGAAGCTGGATGCAATACTAAGTAGCATGAAGAGATTGGGTGAGAGAGTGGAATCAGTTGAGAGAAAGTCATCATGGGAAGCATCACAAAGCAACCCTCCTAGAAATCCGAATTTTAGGAGAACTCAGAACCCAAACATAGGAAAGACAAGTGCTGACCAAGACATTAGACCCCCTTTTCAAGAAAATTATGCAGAAACTTCCACATCTAATGAACTTAACCAAGATCCGGAGATTAACTTAATGGGTCTGGATGGTAAAAGCCATGTTTTCTTAACACAAGAGGACCATGAGGAGGATGAAATCAAAACATTCCAAACTAAATCAGGAGAATCCTTTGATTTTAAACAAGGATATGATACTGCTGTCTATGAAGTCCATAAAAAGTACAAACTAAGGAGTAGGACTGTGAATGTAAATCAGCCAGACAAGATAAAGGATAAACAGAGGTCTAAAGAAACCATGGTCACAGAACCTAATGACAAAATAAACTTGCCTACAGAAGAAATAGTGGTTGAAGAGGTTACTGAACTACTGTCCCCACTACAACAGCCCATGGCAACTTCGTCCTCTCACCCTGATTTAAACATTACCCCTCAAGGCATGAGTAAAAGGGGCAGCTCTCGAAGTCAAGATGAAATCCAACAAGAAGATTTAATGAACAAAGAAAGGACTGCTACCCGTGACTCCAAAACCCAAGCTGACAAACCTTTTGACCTGGGCACAGAGATTGGCAAGCTAAAAATAGCAATTCCCCTCTCAGAGCTAGCCAAGCATGACATCTATAAGCAACAGATCAAGAAATCTCTTCAATTCACTAATAGAAAAGATGATGTAAATGTGCTAGATGACACTCCGGAATTACTGTTTGACCTAGAGGTAGATGGAAAGACAGGAGTCACAGGGATATTACCTTTTTATGTCAGCCTGCATGTTCATGATAAAATACTGCATAATGCAATGTTCGACTCAGGCGCCTCTCACAACCTTATGCCAAAAGCAGTCATGGAAAGATTGAACTTGGATATAACAAGACCATACAAAGACCTGTTTTCCTTTGATTCTAGCCAAGTCAAATGTTTGGGCCTAATAAAAGACTTATGTGTGTCTCTGGTTCAATATCCCAACAAAACCATTCTAATGGATGTTGTAGTCGCTGATATCCCACCTAAATATGGGATGCTGTTATCAAGATCATGGGGAGCCAAGCTCCAAGGCTCCCTGCAATTAGATATGTCATATGCCACCATCTCTGTCTTTGGGAAACCAAAGAGACTTTACAGGGAAACACTCATGAAGTACATGGTCAACAATGAAGAAAAGCCTCAAAATTTTCCAATATATGCTGTCCATTCAGACATAGACTCCTTCATTCTCTTCAATGACAGCGCAAGCCTCTCAAACAATGATATTGGGACTAAGAAACTCTTGCAAGAACAAAACATTAATCAAGCAAGTAGCACCCATGAAACATCAATCAGTTCAACAATAGACATTATCCCTTCTCTAGTTGTCAAAGATTGCCAAACCAGTGATGAAATTGTCCTAGAAAACAAGCCGGAGAAGAAGCCCCAACTCCTGCTTACACTGCCATCCCATGAACAGAATTTCAAATCTCCTGTTCAGCAAGATATCCTGTGGGTCCTAGAATTTGATGGCTTAGTTAACAAGTTAGGGGCAGGAGCTGGAGTTTGGATACATAACAAAGGGAAAGACCATGCAGAAGGCAGGGCTTATAGATTAAATTTTAGATGCACTAATAGCATGGCAGAATATGAAGCTCTGTTACTAGTTCTCAAGCTAGCAAAGTCATTACAAGCTCCTAGGCTCTCCATCATGGGAGATTCTGATCTAGTGATTCAACAAGTAAAAGGAAGTTTTGTCACCAATGACAAAAGATTGAGGTCCTACAGGTCTGTTGTAATTGAAATATTGGAGACTTTCTCTGACTTCTTTATCACAAAACTTTCAAGGGGCCACAATCTCCACGCACACAGTTTGGCAACATTTGCCAGCACCTTCAAATTACCACTAGAACCCAATAATTGTTTCATAGCCGAGGTCAAATACAGACCTTCCATTCCAAACAATGTCAAAGAATGGCAAGTATTTGAGGATGACATGCAAATAAACAATTTTTTAACCTTACAACAAGAGTTCACAGGATTAAATATTGACACTGAGCCAGCAAGTCAATCACAAATACTTGATGAAGCAAGTCAATCACAAATACATGATGAAGCAAGTCAATCACAAATACTTAATGGAGCAAGTCCATCGCCAATACAGTTCCAACAGTCTGCTCAGCCAATATCACCTAGAACAACAAAACAATTACTGAGTCCAACCATTTTCAACGATGAAAACATCCAGCAAATTCACCAAATTGACTGTAAAGAGGTAAGCAGCACTGAAGCAGAAATCATACAACTCAAAGACAATTTCCTTCCAGTAGGCCTTACCCAGCTAGAGGACATTTTTGATTCAAATGACATCCCCAGGAAGCCAAAGATGAAGCCATTAGATACAGCAGTTGAAGAATGCAACATTGGTACTATTGACAAGCCTAAAATAATAAAACTATCTGCTTCTTTGCCCCCTGATCAAAAACCCAAATACATTGACCTCTTTAAAGAGTTTCAAGATGTTTTTGCATGGGGTTATGAGGATCTAAAGTCCTATGATACCTCAGTCATCCAGCACACCATTCCCCTCAAGCCTAATCAAAAACCATTCAAACAAAAATTGAGAAGGATCAATCTTGTGCTCCTTCCTTCCATTGAAAAAGAATTGCATAAAATGTTCAAAGCTGGTATCATAGCACCAATCAGGTTCTCTGAGTGGATTTCGAACTTAGTCCCTACAAGAAAAAAGACTGGTGAGATTAGACTTTGTGTAGACTTAAGGAATCTAAATCAAGTGTCACTCAAAGATAACTATCCTTTACCCAAAATGGATCACATTCTCCAAAGAGTGGTGGGGGCTTCAAGGATGTCATTGCTTGATGGATTCTCAGGCTTTAATCAAATCCTGGTACACCCTGATGACCAAGATAAAACTGCATTTACAACCCCATGGGGAACTTTCAAATATGTAAAAATGCCCTTTGGATTGAAAAATGCAGGGGCAACTTTTCAAAGAGCAATGGATATTGCTTTTGCAAAAGAGATTCATGACTTCTTGGTCATTTACTTAGATGATCTAACATCCTTTTCAAAATCTGACCAAGAACACCTGAAACATTTGAGACAGATTTTCATAACATGCAGGAAATATGGTATTTCCTTAAACCCCAAGAAGTCACTATTTGGATTGGAAGAAGGAAAACTCTTAGGACACATTATTTCAAAAGATGGCATAAGAATTGATCCAGATAGGATACAAGCTATCCTACAAATTCCTCACCCAAGGAATGTCAAGGAGTTGCAAGGATTCTTGGGAAAAATCAATTTTTTAAGAAGGTTTATCCCAAACTTAGCAGAGCTAATCAGATTATTAAATAATATGCTAAAGAAAGATTCAAAGGTCAAATGGACTGTTGAAGAAAAACAAGCCTTTGAAAGTATAAAATTGGCCTTGACTCAAACCCCAGTGTTAACCAATCCTCAGTTTGACAGAGACTTTATCATCTTCTCTTTTGCCTCCCAGCATACTATTGCTGCTGTTTTATTACAGAAAGATGACCAAGGGAATGAGAAGCCTATTGCTTTCTTCAGTAGGGCTCTTAGAGATGCCCCTCTAAAGTATCAAATTATGGAGAAACAAGCCTATGCTTTTATCAAAGCTATTAAAGACTTTAGGATTTACATCCTGTACTCCCATGTTGTGGCTTATGTACCAAGTCCCATTGTCAAAGACATTCTCACCCAAGAAAACTTAGAGGGCAGAAGAGGAAAATGGATTGCAAACATACTAGAATTTGACATTGAAATAAAACCTACAAAACTAATAAAAGGGCAAGGCTTGGCCAAATTAATGACAGAAGCAAATTTCCAAGCCTTAGATATCAATCAACTGGACAGTTAAACAGAGCTGGCGACTCCAAAGATCAATGTAGCCTTTGAACAATATCCTTGGTACTCTGATATCTGTTATGTGTTACAAAACCTGTGTGCTCCCCCAGGACTGTCCAGAACTAAGTGTAGGTTCCTAAAAATGAAAACATCTAGATTTTGTGTAAATGATGGAAATTTACTTTGGAAAAACCATGAAGGTATATTGCTGCACTGTCTAATGGAGGATGAAACTAACAATATCATGCGAGATTTCCATGCAGGAGATTGTGGTGGACATTTATACTGGAAGTCCACTGTGGACAAGATACTGAGGGATGGTTATTACTGGCCCACCATGTTCTCTGATGTTAAGAAATTCACAACCTCTTGCCACAAATGCCAAGTGTTTGAGGGCAAAAGACAGTTGCTGCCACTTCCCCTAAGGCCCATTGCAATAGAGAGACCTTTCCAACAATGGGGCTTGGATTTCATTGGGGAAATTCATCCCTCATCTTCAGGCCAACACAGATGGATTCTAACTGCAACAGACTACTTCACCAAGTGGATTGAAGCCGCCCCATGCAGACAAGCAAATGATTCAGTAATCATTCAGTTTTTGGAAAACAATATACTGGCTAGATTTGGTTGTCCAGACAAAATAATAACAGACAATGCTGCTGCTTTCAGATCCAAGAAAATGGTGAACTTCTGCCATAAATTTCACATTACTCTGGGCCACTCTACTGCATACTATCCTCAAGGAAATGGCCTTGCTGAATCATCAAACAAAAGTTTAATAAATATCATAAAGAAGGTGCTGGAAGAGAACAAAAAGAATTGGCATAAGAAACTGGTCAATGCTTTATGGGCAGATAGACTAACAACAAAAAGATCAATTGGGACCAGCCCATATGAGTTAGTCTATGGATTAGAAGCCAAATTTCCTTCATCACTAGGAGTGCCTGTTATGAAGCTTCTGCAAGAGAGTCAAGCAGAGCCAAATGATATGCAAAGGAGGATCAATCAGATAATTTGCCTACAGCAAACTAGAGAACAAGTTTTCAGCAGAGTGCAGATATTACAAGAAAAATTAAAAAGGGCCTTTGATAGAAGAACCAAAGCAGAAGATTTCAATGTGGGAGACAAAGTTTTAAAATGGGATGCAAGAAGAGAAGAGAAAGGAAAACATGGAAAATTTGACTCTTTATGGAGAGGACCATTTGTTGTCCAAGCAGTACAAGGTAACAACACTTACTTCCTTAAAGGTCTGACTGAAACTGACTTGGATGAAGGTCCTGTCAATGGTAGGATGCTGAAGCACTATTTTGAGTATTCCCCATGAGTGAAACCTAAGGTTCCCTTGTATATATGCAGATGTACATATTATCTTCTGTTTAGATTGTAAAATACAGTTTTCCAAGTTATTCACCAACCAGCAAAAGGCAAATAGAATCAGAGGTCTTCCAAGAAAAAAGCACACAATTTTGACACATCAAAACAACAAATTTCAAGATTCGTATGGGCAGTCAAAGAGCAAGGCAATCTGACCTGCTGTTCTTGGTCTTTCAAAAGAAAAACCATCCCCATGTGGAGCCACTGTTGGATACCTATACCAATAGGTTTCATATTTCATGATTGGCAAGAGAAAGTCCAAATATGCTCTGCTTTGATATCACAAAGATCCCATATTTCCTAGAGAACAAGATGGTGTCTAAAGTGTTTCAATGTTGATGACCTTATTTCAATTTTGATGGATGATCCAACAGTTTAATCTGGATCATGCCATATGTTCAATTTTCTTCTTTAGACTAGAGAAAGAAGTCTGTCCAAACAGCTTAATCTTGGCAGACAACTAGTTTAGGTAGAGAAGAAAAGGTTCCCAACAGCTTAATCTGGGACCTTGGAAGAGATAAGGGTAGAGGTAGATAGAAAAAGCAAAAGAAAAAAGCCAAAGAAAAGAAAAGGCAAGTAAGGGTCTGCAAGTCCAAATGCACCCTCCAAGAAGAAATAAAAATGCTAGGTAAGTAGCTGGGTAAGTAGTTGGGGTTGCAGAAAGGTTATCCCTATCATTGCAAGAATGGTGATGGTGGGCATCAAAGCAAAAGTTACAGCAGGAAGCATGACTAATTTCCCTCATTCCCCTCCAATTTCATTTCTAACATTCCCCCATCAGCTTAGATTCATGGAAAAGACTAAGGTTTCATGGTGGTTCTTAATCTTTAGAAGCCACATTTCTTGTCTAAAGATCTTTTCATTTTGATCTACTCTTAAAACCAAGTTTATTTCACATAAACTTAATGGTTTCCCCTCCACTTACCCTCTACTCCATGCTAACACTAACCCTATTATATAAATCCCTTATATCACCTTTTTCCTAATATTACTAACACCAAGGTGTATAAACCCCAAAATCTTATAAATACCCACCCCCTTGGTATTATAGCCAATAAAGTCTCGAGTCAGGGATCAAATGACACCTGGTCATGTTGATGAACCTATGCCAACTACCCTTTCCCCTTCATGAGCTAATTCCTTCATTTTGACCCCCTTTTTGCACATAAAATACCCCTAAAAGGCCTAATTCCCACCTTCACCCGCTTCAAATAGCAAAAATCATGAAAAACCCACTTTCTGCTCCCTAACCAAGGTTAGCGCATACAATTTGTTTTCTGAAATACATTGGAAAATCGGTCAAAACGCGTATTTATGCCTCCGCCCGCTGCCGTATACACTGGCCATCTCACCTCCCCGATGACCGTTGGATCAGGCCCTCCAGATCCGACGGCCCTGATCGCGTCGGAGTCCTTCCGACGTCCGAGAAATATTGGTACTATCTCCCTGTCACATCAATCTTCCGACCACCGTCCGATTTAGCCTCTGCAGATCTGACGGCCACCATAGCATCGGAGCTCATCCAATGCCCGAAACTTACCTCCCGACGGCCATATTTTGGGTACGTCACTCCGCTGCCACGCGCCCTCACCACAACGCGTCGGAGGTACAACTGACAATTACCGCCCCCGTACCGGAAGCGGTGCGATACGAAACCACTGCCGGTTTCCGGTTTCCCCATTCCGCTTGCCTTACGTCCTTGCCGCGTCAGCTCCCCGTCGCCTTACGTCACCGCCACCGATGCCGCCGCGTCAGCTTTCACTCCAGTCATTGGCCGATCTGTCCCGCCACCTCATCATCCCCGGGGGCCAGTCAGAGCTCGCCACGTCACCCGATGACGTCAGCATGACGTCATCCGACCTTGACCCCACCAATGACGTCATGCTGACGTCATCAAAAAAGGGCGCCAAATTGCTAAAAGTCTATATTATGGCCAAAAATCACATTTTTACGTTCTTTTTCATTCATTCTTCGTTCTCTTTGCTGCATGCGTCCACGACCGAGTTTGCTGTCAACCTGCTAAATCGACCAGGAGACCTCCAGCGTACGAGTTCAGCCTGCATATACGACCTTTGCTCACTGTTTTACCAGGTATTCCTCATCATTTATCCTCCGTGCGCCTGCAATTCTCAGTAAATCACTCTGAAAGCTTAAAGAAAGTTAAAACTTATAAATTCACCAGTGAATTCCTTGGCAGAGCTTTTAATTTCCAACTACCACCTCGAAAAACACCAGCCGAGCTTTGTTCTAGCTACATTCTGTTGAAAAACTAACGTCTGTCTGCGCAATCGCGGTAGGTTCATTTAAACCAAATTTCACCACTGAGAGAGACAAGTAAAAGCCAAACATTGGTCCTAGCTGCTATAAATAGTATTCAAAACTGCTGTAGACTCTGCATTCACCCTCTTCCTCAGACATCTTCACTCTCTGCAAAGAAACTTTGTCTGTGTTACTCTGCATAGTAACAGCAGTCTTCAAAAGAAAACTACATCCCAAGAAGAGTCATGGACCCCCCTGTAGCTCCTATAGCCCTCAATGTAGCTCCTTTGAATGCCCCTCACAAAGCATTGAGCTGGCAGGCATTAGCTGACCTAGACTATAAAATATCAGAAGAAATGCTGGGCAGGAGCAGGTTCCATCTTCAGATACTAAATGAAATCAAAATCAAACAGCAGAATGGGACAGACATCCTGGGAATTTGGGATTCCTCTCTCCCAATCTTTAAGCTACCTCAGGTCAACCAATTCCCAGAACTCATCCACCTATGTGCTGAGCATTATGATGCATCCTAGAGGGTTGTACTTGATTCTTCAGGTGGAATTCTGTTTCTCATTACCCCGGAAATCATCAGGGAAATGCTGCAGTTTAAGACAGATAGGAAGATGGTCCCTCTGTCCTTAGCTGATTTAATAATGGAGGGAGCCAGAATGACAGAGGCCCAGATTACGAAGATCAACCAGCTGTTCATCAAAGCTGACACTCTACAAACTCCTCCCATCAACTGTGTCTACCTCAACCAATTGGGCCTAGACCTTGTTGACATGATCAGTCCCATCCTGGGATATGATTCAGTGGAATATGTGGATGAAACAGTCATGCACATAATGCTTATGTTTGCTCCAGGGAGAAAACCAGTCTGCTATGACTATGCCACATACATCTCAGACAAGATGCATGATCAGTTGATGAACCTGTCAAGAGATAGGGTGTTCAAATACACTTCCTACATATATCACTTGCTCCTATACTTCCAGCATGAGAAGTTCTCCTTCCCAATGAAGAGAGAAGATGCACAGGGAAATCTGAAATCTGTGGTGTACTGGACCTCTGTGTTTCATCTCCATAGCTATTCGCCATACACCTACTGTGAGTTCATTGATCACTTCATTCATCCAGCCATGACTCTACTCTTGGGCTCACCTCCTCCCAGGTTGACAGATGAGATGAAAAGACTCCTGCAGCTATCAAAAGCATATAGTATTGGGGATTGGTACTTCTACCAACACCACACCGTCATCAGAATGTATGGGTGTGAGGTGCCCCCATTTAGACTACCTAGATATGTGCCTATGAGGCTATTTGCCTTAGAATACTTCAGGCAGTTTGGCTTTGTGGATATGATCCACTTTTCAGGCAAAGGAAAAAAGGCACAGCTAAAGGTCAAAAGTCAACTCGGCCATTTCCTCTATAATGAAAGGGATGAAGGGTGGAAGGAAGCAGATAGAATGCTTGGGGGGTTGGGTCTCAAATACAGCTTCCTATGGAAACCTTATGACCCTAAAAACTTCATAACCATGAGAAGGCTGAAATACAAACTATCTGTCTATGATCATTGCAACCTTCCTCACATAGAAAAACATGCCAACCAAAGCAAATGGAAGAGAGGCACTCTAGAAGAAGCTGTTACACAAGAAGAGCTTAATCAAAGAGCTCTAAGAAACCTAAAGAAGATGGCTGACCTTGAGTTTTATTCACAGGTCAGTTCACTGCCAAGCATACAAGTTGGAGCAGCAGCGTCCTCTTCAACCACCCCACAACAAACTACAAGAGTTGCTGGAAAGATACCAAAGAAGGGAAAAGAAAAGGAGATGGAGGCAGAGCAGGAGCAGCAGCAACAACAACAAAACCAATAGCAGCAAGCAGAAGGGCTGCAGCAAGGGCAGCAAGAAGAAGCAGAACAGCAAGAGCAACAACATCAAGAAGAACAAAGGCAGGAGCAGTCTGCCCAGCAAAAGAAAACAGTGGAGACTCCTCAGACCACTGAAAGAACGGTGCCTACAAGACAAGACACTACCTTTGATGCCTCGGTCCTCCAAACCCCTCAAAAGGAGGATACATTTGTCTTTAGAAAAAGGGACAGAGAGACTCCCCTGACATCCTCTATAGACCAGGGAGAGAAAAGGCAGAGACTCAATGATTTTCCAGAGGAGGATATAGCAATAAGAGAGGCATTGGGCATGGGCCCACCCAGCAGAGAAGCTTCAGCAAGTTCCTTCCAGCAGGAACAGGACAGGACCATGGGAGGGGAGGTCAGCTCCTCCAGCCAGCAGAAAGAAGGACAAGTAGGCATCAAGCAGCAATTTATAGACATCAAGAGGAGGAGTGATCCTATCAAAGTACAACTGTACAATCACCTGCTAAACATGGCTCCTTCCAATCAGCAGAGACTTATGTCTGCTTTTGATGTGAGTGAAGGCAAACTGATAATGAGTCACTTTATGCCTACGGCACTCTAGCCACAATCCACTGCTGACTATCTTAGGACTAACCTAGAGGTCCTTGCCAAAGACATACACCCTATGGACAAAATTGAGCTGCATAAGCAAACTAGCGAAATGGTGTATGCTTCATTGGCAGACAAGACTTTGGAGAATTACAAATTAACAAGCAGTCTGAATGCCACAGCTTCCCAGCTAGAACTGGAGAGGGCCTCTTCTCAGGCCAAAGACAACAGGATAAGATCCCTGGAGGAAATCATTATAGAAATTGGGCACAATCCCAATGACATCAAAGGGATACAAGAGATCCTGAAACTTAGAGATGCTGACATGGCTGCACTAAGGAAGAAGATCAAAATTCCAGCCACTATCAATCCACAGACTGATGAGGTAGCAAAGAAAAGGTATGAGCAGGATTCTACTGCCCTGCTAGTTTCCATTTACAAAGAGCTTGTGAAGGCACAAGAAAAATTGGGGCAATATGAAGCTATACAAGCACCTCTGCAAGCATCATTAAAACAAGCACAAGAAGGGTAGACATCTCAGCCCTCTCCTCAAGTCATCAATCTTGAGGAGACTGTTCCTACTACTGTGCCTCCACCTCAGCAGGCTGAACAAACAACCACATCTACTTCAGCAGCACCCATCAGCACAAATCAGAACCTAGATATGCAGAAGCTAAAGAATGAAATACAAATTTTGGAAGCCCAGATGACAGAGCTGAATGAAACTAAGGAAAATCTAGCCAAGGTAAATGAAAGGCATGATAAGACAAAAAGAGAAGTGGGAGAAAAGGCCAAGGAAATCAAAGCCCTCAAAGACAAGATCAAGGAGCTTGAGAATGAGCTCAAGCTAGATAAAATCATAGCTGACATCAGAGCAATGATATGGTCCAATATTGGCCAATCCATCAACAACCAATGGCCATACATCGAGACAATCCATGAGAAACTAGAGCTCATCCCAAAGGCAAAGAGGGAAATCCGAACATCAAGGGCCTTATTGGGAAATATGCCTGAAATTGCTACAAGAATGATCAATGTGCTCAATCACAAAACAAGTTCTCAGTTGGCCACCATGGGAATTAAAAATAGAACTGAGACTATTCAAATGATCAAGAGGGTTCTTACTCTTAGAAATCTGATATAGACATTCGACAGAAGAACCCATGATATGCAAATAGAGGTAAACAGGTTCATGGAGAGATTCCAGGTATTGCAGAATAGAGGACTCCCTAGCTTACTGAACAGCGGAGGGAAATTATTCACCCATGAACAGTATGCTAAAAGAGTGAATGTTTTGGCCTCAGCACAAGTCAATGAGAAGGCCAGCACTTCAAAAGACATAGGGCCTATTACAGGGCAGATTTTCTATGGCAAGATAGAAAATCTATTTTATATAATGAATGAAATTAATCACTTATTTGATGTGGCCCCAAATTTTTTCAAATATACTGAAGCAGAAGAGACAATGGAGGCCATCCTCAGGCATCAACTCCCTACACAGGAATGGTGGACAGATGCAATCCAGAGAATTTTGTAAACAATAAGCTATTCACCAACTTCTGTTTTTTACAATCCATGATGAAAAGAACAGTCAACAGAGTCAGCAGGCATCACAGATCAGAGCTGAGCCAACTCAGCGGAAGTAGAGGCCAACAAAGCAGAAAAAGAGAACCACAGCTGGCAAACTCGAGAACGCACTACGCAGCCTAAAGTAAATGCGTATCTCCAGAATTAACACAGAGTAATGCAACCGACTCAGTGACTCTTAAAAGTCAAAACAATCCTCTGACAGACATAAAGGGCATTTACGCTGCATTTAACATTGTAATAACTCCTTGCCTACTTTCTGAACGTCACTGAAGATATTTTTCTCTCTCAGATGACTCAATGCCTGAGATATTTTGTATACACATTGCTATAAAATCCCCTTCGCATGAGATAGCAAGGGTTGTTGTTGATTTCCCCTAAAGAGTTTTCTTATGCTGTAATCATTTTTCTGAAGCTAATAAAAGGAAGCAATGGAATTTTATGGATGCTTGATGTGTTGAAGATGTTCTATGCCTGTTCATGACTGCTGGATCCCTGCGTATCTTACCATGCAATAAGTCTCTATAACTTTCTCCATGTTTAGTTTGTTTTGTTATAAATCCATATACGCTATCTGATTTCCAATATTAAGCAACAGAGAAAAAGAATAACTCCCAGGATTTGCTCACTGAGTACCCTCAGTTCAGTCTGTGTTGTTTATAAATGTTTTCTTCAGGTGTAATCTATAAAAAGTGTGATTCTTAAGCTGCTGCACTTTCAGAATACATCTTTCACATTGGCCATTGTCACAGGAATTCAAACTTTGCTCCCGTGCTCTGCGTCCACTTTCATTGCACCAACCTAACAGAAAATTCTCAACAGATTTCTGCTGGTTGGCACATGTCATCACTCAAATTCAAACTTGTCTGTTAAATACACAATAGGCCTTGCAGTCAGAACACTACTCAACATATAAGATCCTCTCACATCATCTAGACTCCATTGCCCAATGGAAACTCACAATCAAAGTATTTCATCATAAGACCTGAAAGAAATCCTTCAACCAGAACATAAACAAAACCCAAGCATCATAGCTAGCCTAAAACACAATTATAACAAAGATAAATCATAAAGAGAGAGCCCTCTCTGGTTGCAGTTAGGCTAGGAACTGTAACCCAAAGATTGGTTAGTGGTTACCCCAGCCGTATTCCCTTGGGAGTCATAGGGAACAACCTGGGTGTTAACAGCTGGAAGTAATTCGACAGCCATTTGAAGTGATGGGATTTCGCATTCAATGGGTAACACAGCTTCTAAGCCATAAACTAGCTGGAAAGGAGTGAACCCTGTTGAATTTTTTACTGAGGTTCGGTATGCCCATAGCGCTGAAAATAACATGTTATGCCAATTCGACCGATGAACACCAATGGTTCGTCGGATCATGATAACTAGAACTTTGTTGATAGACTCAACCAAACCGTTGGCTTGCGAATAATAAGGTGTAGAGCTATCGTGGCGCAAACCAAGCTGGCTTGTAAGCTCAGTCATCATGACGTTTCGAAAATGGCTCCCATGGTCAGTAATGATTGCTTGTGGGACACCAAACCTAGTTATGATATGATTGAATACGAAAACAACAGTTGTTTTGCCGCTTGCATCGAATGTAGGCATCGCCTCGGCCCACTTAGTAAAATAATCAACCGCAAGGATGATATACGCATGCCCCCCGGCGATAAAGTGTATCTCCAATAATTTTGTATGGCTGGGATTGAAACCGAATTTTTCGATGTTCTGCTTTGGAAGCTTCAGGCCGAAAGGTTTGGGTTTGGAGATAAATGATTATATCCCCGTACCACGGATCTACAGTACTGATGAGAAACAAAGATTCATCCGCAATGGACTCTTCTGCCACAGTCTCTGTGTCAGCACTTGGGAAATCACACATCAATTCCGCAAAGACTAAGGATTTCTTAGACTTGGACTTCTCGAACTCCAAGTCGAACTCTTGCAGGATGACAATCCATTTAGAGTACTTGCCCCCTAGCAGTTGTTTTGTCAAAATATAAATCATAGGGTTGCAATCCGAAATAACTGTAGTCTTACGGAGAAGAATGTAGTGACGGAAACGCTGGACAGCTTGAACGGCTGCCAAGGCCAATTTCTCCACATGCGAATATTTTAGCTCAGTGGGGTTCAAGGTTCAACTAAGATAATATATCACATGCTCTGCTCTGAATTCATCTTCTTGAACTAACACCATTCCAATGGTAGAATGCGGAGCTGTGAGGTATAAGAAGTAGTCCTGGTTGTAGTTGGGAGGATGCAATAATGGTGCATGGGTCAACGCGTGTTTAAGTGCATCAAAACATTGTTGGGCAATCTCGTCCCAAAAGAATTGTGTGTTCTGTTTCAACAACCGTGTAAAACCTTTAGTGACCTCGGCGTAGTTTGGGATGAATCGGCGTAAAAAGTTTGCTTTCCCTTGCAAACTTTGGAGTTGGCGCAAACTCGAAGGAGGAGGCAATTTGATGATAGCCTCGACTTTCGAGGGATTGACGCGAATGCCAGCTTTTGAAACAAACAATCCCAGCAATCGACCTGTTTCTATACAGAAAACACACTTGTGGGGATTCAACCGAATTCGATAATGCCTAAACCTCATAAAGATTGCTCGTAGGTGGACAAGGTGATCAGCTCGATGTAAAGAATGAGCAGGCAAATCATCGAGATAGGGTTGCACAATGTGCTTGATGTCATGAAATGCATAAGACATCGCCCGTTGAAAAGTAGCGCCGGCGTTCTTAAGCCCAAAAGGTAATTTGCAATAAGCAAATGTCCCCCATGGACAAATGAATGTCGTTTTTGGTTGGTCGGCAGGTAGAATATTGATTTGATTATAGCCCGAAAAACCATCCATGAAGGAAAACATTTCACTTCCGGCACAATCATCAATAATTTGATCGATATAAGGCGTAGGATAGTTGTCTTTTGGACAAGCTCGATTGATATCCCTATAGTCGATACAGATTCTTATTGTTCCTTGTTTTTTATTGACGGGAACAATATTCGATACCCAATCCGTTAACGGGATCGGATAAATGAAACCTGCTTTCAACAGCTTTTCGACTTCTGCTTTAATCGCAGCCGCTTTTCGAGGGTGAATCTGACGCAACCGTTGCCGAATGGGTTTAGCATCCGGGTAGGTTTTGATTTCATGAACAACAATGGCAGGATCGATTCCTGGCATTTCCTCGTAAGACCAGGCAAACACGTCGCGGAATTCTTGGAATAGGGCCTTGTAAGTTTTGATTTCTTCTTCAGTACATGCGGCACCTATATGAATGTTCTCCTCGATTCTGGGCTTCACTGAAATATCAATGGGAATAGTACGAGAAATATTCCCTAAATTCAACTCCGAATCAGAATGTTTCGTTGGATCCTGAGTGTCTTTGATATATTCAGCGGTAAATATAGTTGAAAAATCATTTGCAAATGCATCATCCTTAGGTAAAAACGAAGATCTGTGATGGAGATCCTCCCATGGTAGATTGTCTACACTTATGATTTCGCGAAGCTGTTCGTCAGATGACACGACTTCGGGAAACGTTATCCGTTCTAAGGGTGAGGTGAAAAGGGATTCTTCACTGACCACATTCATTTGGTCGACTTCGGTTGAATGAAAGTCGGTAAAAGACATAAGAGCTTCATAAGCAATTTCATACGGACTCAACGACATAACATCACCGAATGAGTCTATCTCAGAGTCAGATGGAACATACCAAGGATCATCATAAATAATGTTTTCTGACATGATCATATGAATTGTTGCAAACGAAGGTTCTACGCTGAGCGGAGGGAGAGGAAAAGTTCCCAGTAAACCGGAATCCTTAACTAAACCTACACCAACGTCCTTATAAGGGATTGTCGTCTTACCAACATGTTGGATACTCTCTGAAGAGGCTGGGTCGGATGAAAAGTATGTCAGCTGATCAATAGTCACGATCTTACCGTTATGTGGAAACTTAATTACTCTGAAGACCGATGAAACGACCGTTGTCATAGCATATGACCAACTTCGACCCAAAAGAAGGTTGTAGTCTAGAGGGGCATCAACCACTTCCACATCCAGACTAACGGTTTTACCTTCGACCCCTATAGGCAATTCTTGTAGAATACCAAACGGACGGAACCCACGGCCATCAAAGGCCTTAAGGATGGTGGGGGATTGGTTCAATGAAGGAGAACCAAGCGATCTCCAACATTGAATTGACATAATACACGTAGAAGCTCCCTCATCAATCACAGTCCGATGAATAGGCCTGTTTTTGACTGTCACTGGAATTTGGAAAGCCATTTGATGGGGGAGACGTGGCGTACTATTTTCTAGATCAAAGATCATTAGGTTCGGGTCCTGAACATCGACAGCTCCGATAGCCGACAAAAGAAATTTTCGTTGTGCTGGACATGATTGCAGCACTTCGAGTGCCGACATTGCTGAAGGTGAAACAGCTAAGTCCTCAACAATGTTGTAATTTTGGGCTGCCCTCGCATGTGGATTGAAAGCAGACCTTCGAAGTACACCCTTGGCGGGCGGCTTAATCACTAAGTCTGGGTTAGGTTTTTCGATCTGTAGTGGATCGGAACCAGGAGCTGAGGTTGATGGGTTAGAGTGAGAAGATTCTGCTTCCTTGCCATCAACAGGAGCCTTACTACCATAATCTTGCGATCGAGTCGCAATCCTCACATGAGACATCATCAAAATGGGTTCTTCACTGGCATTCGAAGAAGAACCTATCATCTTATTCTCCTGCTCCGGAAATGGATTTTTTAACACAGCAGGAGTGGGAGAACCTTTGACTATTTTTACAACCTCGGCCCGATGAGGGCAATCTCTCGTAAAATGATCCTCTTCACAAATAAGACAAGGATATCGAGGTTTGCGTTTTTCGTCATTGGTTTCCGACTTTTCAGTTTTCTCCTTTGGAGCCTTGTCTGCTTTAGCCTTCTTCTTTCCTTTCTTCTTCCCACCATTTTTTGATTTGGCCGTAGATGATTCTACAGCGTGAATATCGGCGGTAAGTTCAGGAGAAGACTCTCCTGTCGGAGAATCAGGCAAAGTGATAATTGGAGTAGTTGAAGCCTTGGAAGACTTCTTCTTGCTCTTCGTAGTCACGATACCAATCATACCATCAGCGGCATGAGATCCCGAAGGAGCAGCAGCGATTTGGTTCGACTTTGGAAGATCCGGAATCTTCTCGTGTAATGTACCCGACTGCGTGTAAACTAAGTCAAGGTATTGTGCCTGAGCAATGACTTGCTCCTCAGTAACTACTCCGGCCTTAGCAACATCTTCAGTAATTTTTGGTAATAGTGATTTAACAAACCATTCAGCTAAGATTTGGTCCGGGATAAAAACTTTCACTAATCTTCTTCGACGTCTCCACTCATGGATGTGATCTGAAATATACGTGGAGGTCGATTGTTTTAGTGAAGTTAATAACTCTGTATTGTTATCGTATCTGACTGGTAACTGAAAATGAGTTAAGAACGAGGTAGCTAACTGGCTAAAGTTGTAAAAAGAGGCCCGTGGTAACTCAATGTACCACTTGGCCGCGAGACCAATGAGCGTACGCTGAAAAAGACGTAAACGGATCGAATCATTCGAGATGGAATTTGAAGCACACCAGAGGTGGTAAGTCATCACGTGATTGGACGGATCCTCTCCAGACTTACCTTCGAACTTGGGTATATCGCTGGGCAACTTATTTGGCATTGGCGGCCAGAACTGAAGATATTGAATTGGATCGTTCGTTAGGCGCGTCAAGTCGGGTAAATCTAAAGTCGCAATAAACGGTAACTGCCGGTTAGGATCTCTAAAACTCTGGGTCACAATACCAGCCCCAGGAGGAGGATATCCAGGATAACTAGGAACAGGAGTCGCATTTGGGATATTATATCCTCCTGGAAAACCAGGATTAACCGGACCGTACTGGGGTTGCTGAGGTTGTTGATAAGTGTACCCAGGATACGGTTGATACTGGTAAACCGGTTGTTGGGCAGCTTGCCCAAGTTGATACTGTCCCTGGTACGGAGGTTGAACAAATTGAGGTTGAGTAGTAACAACCGTACTTGTACCAGGTTGGCCTACAGGCATCTGGACTGTGGTTTGAATTGTAGATCCAGACAACGGTACAGATGTCTGAGGAGTGGTTACAGGGACAGTAGAAACCGGAGTTGCCGATACTCCAGAAGTAAGTATGGTAGATGTGGCGGTAGTTGCTGCAGCCGTTTGAGGTGGAGTACCAGGTGCAACTGGCGGCTGAGTAACTACCGAAGTTACAGGGGTCTGAACACTTGACTGGACAGGTTGCGGTTGCTGGGATGGACCAGGAACTACAGGTTGTCCTGCTTGAGGTACCGACTGTATACTTGGTTGCGACATCTGTTGACCCTGTGACGGATCCCACACTAACATTCCAGGGTATTGACCCATAACAGGTTGAGGATACTGAGATCCATAGCCGGATTGAGGATAGGGTTGATAATTGTAAGGTGCAGTCCCATATGATTGCCCTTGAGGTGGTTGATAACTTTGACCAGAGTATTGACCCGCAGGTTGATAACCTTGAGGTAAATACGGGTACTGGGGTTGACCTTGACCTTGAGGTTGGTATCCTTGAGGTTGATACCCTTGGGTTTGATACCCTTGGGGTTGCCATCCTTGAGGTTGCCATCCTTGAGGTTGATATTGATACTGAGGTTGACTTTGGGGTACATATTGAGGCTGGGGTTGACCTTGAGGTAAGTATTGCCCCATAGGAGCGTACTGACCTTGAGGTTTCCCCCCAGACACGAATGAAGTACCTTGAGGTTGCCCCCCACGCATTAACGAAGGTTGCCCCCCAGGCGGTAATTGGCCACCTTGAGGTTGGGTAACGGGAACTGAACCTGACATCATGTAAATGTCACCTATACTCAATGGTACATTACCACTGTTTCCAACTAATAACCCATGATCAATGGGTTGAGGAGATGCTCCCGCAAAGGTACCAGAAAGAGATTGATACCCAGTAGGAACAGAAGGACCGCCATGTAAAAAAGATTCAGGACTTTGTGTAAACACAGATGACTGACCAGACATATTTACAGGAGTATGAATTCCTCTAGGTGGAAAAGGAGTACGAGGTGTAGAAAAACCTACTGAGTTGTCTAAAAAATTGGTTAACGCAAGGTACCAAGAAGTACTTCTAGGAGGACTGTAAAAGATGGATTCACGCTCCCTTAGATCAAGGGTAATTTGATCTTCAGGATTAAAGACGCTTATTTCTTCCTCTGGAACAAGTTCTTCTATAGCAATTAAACCAACAAGAAGATTTTCGGTGATAATTCTTTCTATTCTTGGTGAATCAGGAACACTAGGAGTTGGAGTAACAGGTTCGGAAATTTCAGGTTCTTCGCCTGTTTCACTGGCAGATGAAAAACTACCAGCAAGCTCGGAAACTGTAACAGTTTCGGAATTGTAACCTGTTTCTAAACTTTGGTAATCTGGATGGACTACCAAGGAAGATTCTCCTTCTTCAGGTGAACCTACTCTACTGTCACTAGGAGGAGTTACAAGGACCTTTAACCCTTCGTACTGACCCGGAATGTCTTCAGGAGATTCAGCCCGCGATTTACGGAGTTTTCTTAACAAATCTATTCCGGTAACAATCTCAGGAGACTTGCCCCGAAGTCGACGGGACTGTCTCGGTAATTCCGCCACAATTAATGATTTTTAACTACAACACACGAAAACAAAGTAAAAATTTCAAATCAAACCACCTAAAGTCTTCTAAAGAAACAAACAAATTTGAAGCACACGCCTAAAAAATCTAGAGCGTCAAACCAAACACAAACAGTATCTTCCGGACCAAAAGCGCTAGTTGGTGATTAGGTCCAACCTCGCAGGATTCAGTACAGAAATGGCGGGTGGAACAGTTACGCCGACAACCTGCTTAATGAATAGACTGGACCAAGTTCCTCCACTTTAACCGTCTCGAAGTGAAGCGAACCCCCCAGAAAATCCAAGTGAGTATAGCCGACGTCTGCTCCAGGTACAGTGGGACCTTCCCTCCACCGTCACCTTGGGTAGAATCCTAGAGATTATGGTCACTAAGGTTACCAACAGCCACAAGTACACCTGGGGGAACAGTCTAAACTCCGACAGCACGCAAGGGCAGAGTAACAAGCTCAATCCCCTTATCGGCTCCTTGACAGTAATCCAAGGTTTACCGATAAGTGACCCCTGGCTCCTCGACAATGGTTAATCCGAGGTTTACCGTTTGTAATACGTACTGTCTGGCGTCGTTCCTAACGAGGGAGGAATGATCCCCTCACTGGTTCGGACACGAGCTCGTGCTTCTCCTTTAAGAGGAGCTTTCCCAGAGTGTAAATGTAACAATTGGATTTGATTCTATCACAAGATCGACTACTTGTTTGTTTTACTGCCTTGGAGAGTTAAGTACTCACCTATTCCAAGACACTAGCCTAAGCTATGATGGTGCTTTAGAGCCCTAGAAAATAAAAATTACTAGATTGATTTTAATTTAAGCATTACTTTTAAGGTTGTTTCTTAAGTCAAAAGGTGATGGAAGTGAAACCAGTGGTGTGTTGACTCGACTCGAAACCACTACAAAATGCACCTAGGATGATTTACCCACTACTTTACTTTTTCGATGAATTGCTTTAACTAAAAAGTTAAGAGAATGCAATCTTTATAAAAGCAACTTCTTAATTGAAGACAATCAAAGAAACAATTCGTTTGTCTTTTCCAAGCATAAAAACATGATCGCTCTTTACATGCACGAAAAAAACTCTTTTCCTCTTTCAAAAACAAAAAGCTACTTGAAACAAGACTTTTTAAAGAAGATGTTTTTGTATTTTTCTTTTAATAAAGCAAATAAATCTAATATAACCAAAAATCAATCTTAACGACTATTAAAATCTACGAAAATCCACTCATAAGCAAACTAAAAGGAAAATTTATTCTAAGCAATCTTAACGAGGCCAAAACTAACAATGATTATTCTAAGGTGTTTTACTTGATCACAATTAAATCAAGGACTAGCTTATTGCAGAACCAAAAACTAGCCAAAACAAAACTCTAATCTTTTTGTTCTTTTTGTAAAATGGAAATCAACACTTTATAAACAAGTAATTCGAAATTTGACCCAAAACAACTTAAATGGCAAGCTGCTCACACAAGGAGACTTTACGACAGACCCGACTTCTAAGAAGGCTGACTAACCAGAGAGATCTAAGGCTGGACAACTTTCTACTGTCAAAGTCACTACAGAACCTATCCAAAAATCAAACCCTAGGTCTAAACTTCGTTGAAATCCACTAAAACACTCAAAGCTCACAAAACAAGTTCAGGTGAAAATTTTTGACAGGGTACTAAAGGATCTGGGCAGAAAACACTAAGAAAAATCAAAATCTAAAAGCAATTAAAGCAAAAATGGAATTTTCCTAAATTTTACAGGAAGACGCAGGCAACCCGTTATAATAGGTGCGGGCCCGCTCTGTGCAAAAGGCAACAACGCGTCCAAAGACGCACTGTGCAGTACTCAGAGGGTGCGTCCTTCTGGAAAAATGAAGAAAAACCAAATCTAACTAAATTTAAAGCTAAGCCACCCAAATACTAATTCTCACAGTCAAAAACCAAAAAATACAAATGATATTCTCAGAGCAAAGTTCACACAAAGGAAAAGACTCTCTCATTAATGGATTCCCCAGTGGAGTCGCCAATTTGTCGTGGCGGAAAAAGTCATTTGTGCGGACACAACTGACCTCCCTAGGAGTATAAACTCTCTAGCGACAAAAAAGACAAAATGGAGTGATCTTTCTCTAAATATACCTTTTACAACATGAAAACTACGAGTGTTTAGGTTTACCTTATTCCAAAACGCTGTTGTTGTAGTCCGTCCTTGCCGATCCGGATGAGCTCCTCCTTCAAGTCAATTCCTGCAACCACAAACAATCAAACAATTACCAAGCACTTGTATTTCATATAATAAAACATATATTCAACATGCAGACCAAGGAACACATGAAATAACTCATTAACACAAGCTATTGAGAAAAATAAACCAGTTTGTATTAATAACGAAACAAAGAAACTCTTACAACCTGGCCTTGGTGTTGTGCAAGTTCCTCCCAGGGTCCATCAAGGGTTTTCCTCTACTTTGACAAAGCTCACCCACTTCCAAGTAGAATCAAGCAAAGACAATCTCTCCTCACAAGGTTCTAAATGGGAGTCCTAATTCCTGCAGCGTTTACCCAAAGAAAATGTATAGCTCTAACCTCTCCTCCCTCTGGCTCAATGTCTTTATTTATAGTGCTGTAAAGAGGTTATTCAGGTCCACCATCAATGGGATAATCCCCCTCTTTGGGTGGGATAGCTCCCTTATTGATGGGATAAGTTCCCTCTTAATAGAGATACATGAACCAACTGGAGGCGCATCCATTTCATCAAACCGACCTCTAGAAGGTTCTAGAAGTAACCACAAGTAACTTTTTTAAGATGAAACTCGCGCATTTTGCCTTTTACAGAAGGACGCACCTGTCCCTTAACATACAGAGCGTCCATGGACACAGCTTTTGTGAACATGGTGAGCGTCCCCGCAGGTAAGGCTAGAGAGAACCTGCGACCCCAGAGATAAACATATTTTTTACAAGACTTTCTCTCTTCTTTGAGTTTGAGATGGATAACAGAGGCATAAGACTTGCCTAAGAGGGTAGCATGACTGTTGATTTGAGCCATACTAACTGTAAGTAGTCAAGGTGACATTTTTTAGTGTAACAAGGCTGCTTTGTTTTGGTTCAATAGTTGTTAGGGAATATTGAGAAAAGGAACTTTTGGTTATGAAAAGTGTTGAATGACTTTAGATGCACTAACGAATACATGAATATGTGAAATAATACGTGTAGAATAAGACTTGTTTGCATAGGAAATTGATTTTTTTTTTTTTTTTAAGCATTGTTCTGCATGGTTCATTGAGTCGAGAGTCTCATCATATTCATACATCAACACTCCCTCCAAAGACAAATAAGAAAGTACACTAAAATTTATACTGAAATCAATCAGATACTCTTTTTTGGAGCAAAACAACATTAGATAGACTAGGACCTTGGGATAAGAGAGTGAGTCAACTACCCAAGGTTGAAAATCAAACTAGTGTCATTAAAGAGTGAAAAATCCTTCTGCACTCATATTACTAGGACCACTCCACTCACAATAGAGCTAAATACGAGACAACATCAGATTGTAATCGAAGGT
The DNA here is from genome assembly GCA_031772625.1 of Pinus tabuliformis. Classification (NCBI taxonomy): domain Eukaryota; kingdom Viridiplantae; phylum Streptophyta; class Pinopsida; order Pinales; family Pinaceae; genus Pinus; species Pinus tabuliformis. The sequence goes on along the minus strand of CM062808.1, from coordinate 144,703,708 downwards.
AGCCCGCCTTATTTTACAACTCCTTTGGGCATTCTGTGTAACGGGGGTCCCTTCGGGGATTTCGGAACTAAGTCGGGGACTCAAGTATCCTGCCCACACAGCGTGTTGTCTATGACTATGTCCCCCCTAGTAATGTCTGTGATTTGAGGTATCTCTAGTGGCCAATACTTCTAGGTACTTACCTAAGGTGACTGGGATGGGCTATCCTGGTACCTCAAATAGACAGACCTACCTTGTCTTCATTTTTTGGGAGGGTGCTCGTCTTCATGAGGGTACTTGGCCCCTCAATCTGAGGTTCGGGCGAAGCTCAAAAGTAACCATAACCATACATTTGGCCATCCTTCTCTGTTACTCATTGTGAGATTGGGTTTCATCTCCAGTAATCGGTGTTTATCATACAAGGTAATCTCACTTTGTTTGCTGATTGTCATTCTTAATGTTTCTTTTTAGGTACCTAAGTGTTATCGTTTTTGAGACTTAAAGAATATCACCTTAAAATTTATCTGATAAAATTTACCAATCATTGTCTCTACATCTGGCCCTCACCGTCAATCCAAATGGTTGTTAGGACTTCCTCCACTCACTGTGGAGGATCTTCCAAGATCCACTGACTTGGATTCCTCATCTTTGAGGAATCAGTCTCCTAAATCGCACACGGGATCGTTCTGGATGACCGACGATTCTAGTTTTCTAGAGGATTTCTTCACAAAAGGATTTCTTCCTCATTTTAACACTCCACTTACAAATCTGTCAGATCCTATTATTGCTCCCGTCGTACTAGTACTTCACTCTTCATTGGGAGGAACTCTCCCATCTATTTAGTCGACACCTCAAGGGTTGTGGAATTATAGAGACACTATGATTCCTTTACCACTTCCCCAGTTGGTAGTCATCACAACACCGGTAATTTGGAACCTCGCAATCCCATTTGTCCCAGGTACTGCAACTCACATAACACCCTCTATCAGTGGAACCCAGCAGATGCCAGGTTCCACTCCTATGGTGCGCCAAAGCATACCTTCGACTAGTGCCACATATAGTGCTCCATATAACACTCAATGTGGCACTATGGGTGCGGTTCCAATTTACCAACACTAAGGTCGGCCGCTAATGTATGGTTCTAACCCCGAGATTCAAGTATCTAGGGCAGTTCCCAATATGCACATGCCGGCGGGAAATCTCACAGTCCCCCCGCCATTCTCAGGCATGCATGGACAGTTGCTGATTGACATGAGTTTTCCCTTTGTCAATCAAATTGATATGTTTAGGTCAATGTCGGTTGGGAATCCAAAAGGGATCCCCACCCAATCCATGGGGGCACCCTACTCACAAACTCAGATGAGTCAAGGGGGCACTTCTTATACTGGGGGCAACTTCATACCCCAGTATCAAAATCCTCATGGTAATCCACTTTACAACACCATTCCATCAAGAAACTGCTACACCATGTAGCCCATGTACACCATGGGGAACCAAATGATGGGAGGAGCATAGAGCTCCTCAGGTCATCCATCATCATAATCTTCTGATTTGGGGGCACCCAATAATTCGTCTTTTTTGGCAACATTGGATATCCCCAACTTATACAAGTTGACTAACGACCCCATCTACCATAACCTACAATGGCTGCTAAACCCGCATAAAATACCGGCGGATATTCCTAAGTTCAACGGAAAACAAGGGGAGGATCCAGGCACTCACGTCACCACCTACCATCTATGGTGTGTTTCTAACTCCATGGTGGATGACAGTGTCCGATTGCATCTTTTTCCCCGCACCCTCACTGGCAATGCCGAAAAGTGGTATATTGAGTTACCACGTGCATCAGTGAATATATTTGACGCTTTAGCGATGGAGTTCCTAAAGCATTTTCAGTTACCTATCTGTTATGAGAGGAGCTCCTTATTTCATTTCGTCAGTGTACTGCCACCCACATCTCCGATCATATCCATGAATGGAGACGTAGACGGAGGTTAGTCAAAGCTACCATCCCTGATTTTCTCTTAACAAACTGGTTCTGTAAGTCATTGCTCTTGTAAATCGCTAGAGATGTCACTCTAGGTGGTGCAGTCATGGAGGACCAATCCATACGTCATGCCCAGCACTTGGATTTAATTTATTCACAGTCTGGAACTCTCTACGACATTATCCCCTATGCTCCCAGTAACCCCAATCCTCCCACCACTCAGCGCCCTAGAGCGCATGATGATGGGATCGTCAGCGCAACCTCCACGGGAGCTGTAAAACAAGTTAGTGGGTCCGTTGCCAAGTTGGCAGTGGACCTCTCTACCAAAATGACTGCTCTTCCTGCCACTGCGGTTAATTATGTGTAGTCTACACAGAAATCTAGTAGCAAGAACAAGAAGAAATAGAACAAGACCGCTCCTCCTAAGGAGCAGTCATCTAAGTAGCCCAACCCGAAACAGAAGGTCGTTGTGCCTATTGATGCGGAAAAGGATAAAAGCACCAACTACTCATGCAAACTCTGCCTTGAAGATCACGTAACCTGGAATTGTCTGTGTCTTCAAGAATGCATGGATTACCTTACCAAGAAAGATTCTGGTAAGACACCTATGGTCCTTAGAAATCCTTTTCCTAATCAACAGCAACAACATCTCATTGCCAACCAACTGCCACCCACGTCAGGGGGCAACGATGGTTCACAACAACCTTCAGCTGGTGAAGGAAGTTCTACTATTTACACATTTGAAACGGTAGAAATAACCACAAGAGCCAAATCTTATGAATCTCTTATCGCTTCGACAGAAGAATCATCTGTAGGTCAAAACCCATCGCCGCCCAATGATTTGCGAATCGAAAGGCTGGTTGAGGACTTTGTAATTTGACCCCCCAAGGGGGCACTTCGATGCACAATGCACAACACATCTGCACGTGCCGCCCAACACTACAACATTGTAGAGGATTTGGCACAAGCGCTATTGGACATGTCGGCACTCAAAGTATTACAAACATGCCCTAGCCAAAGGAAAGCTTTGCTTTCGGCTAGCAGGGGTATTGATCCTGTGGATTCCATGCTTGCCATTTTTGATATGGACAAGTGTAAACCTCCCCTTTCCCACCAGCTTGCATTTTAGGTGCATATCACTTCGAAAGGTAAAGGTATACACCGAACTATCATAGACGAAGGTGCTTCAACCTGCGTCATGTTGGCTTCATGTTGGCTTGCCTTGGGTTCCCAAACCCTCTCCTCATTGTCGAACTCTTTTAAATCTTTCGACGGCCACACCTTTGTCCCAAAAGGATAATTAACTGATTTTCCCATCACCTTTGTTAGGAAAAAAGTAATGGTAGACATAGAAGTCATGAACATCACAGTTGGACTTATGCCATGACGACCGTCGTATCCACTATCTTTCGTATCATCTAGTTTCCATTGGATGGAAAGGTCATTACAGTAGATCAGTTGCCTTTCTGCACCCCTGGTTATTCCCTGTTACCAAGTAGCTCTGTACCCCTAGTAGGAGGTGGAATTGGTCGCTATGTTAGTTCAGGTACCGATCTGTTGAAGGCTTCCTCCCTGTGTTGGGTTGTGTTATATTCTTTCCATGACTAGCCCATTTAGTTAACTGGAGGTTAGAGGGGGGGAGGTCACAGGGATTTTGAGGTGTACCCGTAACCCCACTTTAGGGGGTCCGAGGCATTGCCCCATAAATTTTGGTTTTGGACCCTATGTTAGGTTGGGCGGACCCACCTATGGTTTTGTGCATGATTTTCGCACATGATTTTTGTGTTGGGTTGTGTTATATTCTTTCCTCGACTAACCCACGTAGTGAACCAGGGGGTTAGAGGGGGGGCGGCAGCCCCCCCCTGTCTGGGGGGTTTGAGGGGGGCGGGTAGACCCCTCTACGGGGTCCGGGGCGATGCCCCGGGAAATTTTTTTTTTGGACCCTATATTAGTTTGGGCGAACCTACCTATGGTTTTCGGTCCATGGTTTTGGACGCAATGGTTTTTGGTCCATGGTATTGGATGCTTCGGCATTTATAAATATGTATTGTAACATTGAAAGGAATATAATGAAAAATCAAGCTAGTAGTCTGGTTCTGGGATCCAAGGGAAAATCTCTGTGTATATGTGTTTTATGTGTTATGATCTCGCATTGTTTATTTTTCTGTGATTTAGAATTCATATGCAGGTAATTTCTGTACAGGGTTAAAACCTACATTTGGTATCAGAGCTGTTTTGGCTTCAAGGGGACGCCTTTTCTGCTGAGGGGTTTTTCTCGGGCCTGTGGTAGAACCTGTTCAGTGGGAGATTTGTGAGATCGATTCTGGTGGTGAAAGAAGATGGCGAGCAGCGGAAAGATAAAGATCGATAAGTTCAATGGTAAGAGTTTTGAGTTTTGGAAACTCATGATGGACGATCTGTTGGTGGATAAAGATCAGTGGATCGCGGTAGATCCAGGTACTAAACCAACGAGAGTGACCGATGAAGAATGGAAGAAGTTGGATTGGAAGGCAAAGAGCACAATACGATTGTGTGTCTCAGATTCAGTATTGTTGAATGTATCAGGGGAAGCTACATCGAAGGCTTTGTGGGAAAAGTTAGGGACTTTGTACCAATCTAAGTCTCTGGTGAATAAACTGTTCCTGCGGAAAAAGCTTTATAACCTGAGGATGAAAGATGGAGACTCGGTGATAGAGCATCTGAACGCACTTAATACTGTGGTAAGTCAGTTAGCATCTGTTGATATTAAAATTTCAGATGAAGATAAGTGCATCAGTTTGTTGTGTTCTCTACCAAATTCGTGGTATAGTCTGGTTATTGCAATAGGTAGCAATGCAACTGCTTTGCAGTTTGATGAAATAGTCTCAGCCTTGCTGACGGAGGAGATGTGACGGAAAAATATGGAGAGCCATAATAGTGATGCCTTGTCTGTACGAGGACGGTCCCGGAATAGAAACAAAAATAAGTCATCGAGTGGGAGATCTAAGTCTAGAGGGAGATCTAAATCTCCAGGAAAACCTATAAAGGTGGTGTGCTGGAAATGCGGAAAGGAAGGGCACTTCAAAAGGGACTATAAATCTAAAGCTCCTGATAAAGGAAAGGTATCTGATGATGCTCCTTCTGCAGAGGCGAAAACCACCTCAGATGAAGGTGGGGATGTGTACTTGTCTTCTTCAAGTACACATGTAGATCATGAGGCATGGTTGATTGACTCAAGTGCATCCTTTCACTTCACTCCCCATAGAGAGTGGTTCTGCAAGTATGAGAAATACGATGCTGGTGATGTCTTCTTAGGAGATGATAGGAAGGCTAGAATCATTGGTTGCGGAAAAGTAAAGTTGAAGTTCCAAGGTGGAAGGGTTAGAACACTTCCGGGTGTTCTGCATATTCCTGCATTGGCCAGAAATCTGATTTCTGTAAGCAAGTTGGATGATTTAGGTGTAAAAACAGTGTTCGAGAAGGATACCTGTAAGATGGTTCGGGGAGCACTGGTATTGATGCGAGGAGTTCGGACTGGAACTTTGTACAAGCTACAAGGTAGCACTGTTGTTGATGGGTACAATAGTTCTGTGGTTCCTGAAAGTGGAGCTAAAAATCTAGTGGTCTCTGGAGAGAAGACCATGTTGTGGCATCAAAGGCTTGGACATATTGGAGAGAAGGGCCTTTGAATACTTCATGGTAAAGGTATGGTAGAAGGTATGAGTAATAGCTCTCTGGATTTTGATATCTGTGAAAATTGTGTATATGGGAAGCAGAATCGAGTGAGTTTCCCCTCTGGTGCTAAGAGGGCGAAACAGATATTAGAGCTTGTGCATAGTGATGTGTTTGGACCTGTGAAAGTTCCATCACTAGGTAAGTCTGTGTACTATGTATCATTTATAGATGACTTCTCAAGGAATACATGGATATATTTTCTTCAGAAGAAATATGAAGTCTTTTACAGGTTTAAAGAGTTTAAGGCTTTGGTGGAAAATCAGACAGAGAAGAAGATAAAGGTGCTGAGGACAGATAATGGTGGAGAGTTTTGAAGCAAGGAATTTGAAGAATTCTGTAAGAAGTGTGGTATAGCACGGCAGAAGTCTACTCCATATACACCTCAGCAAAATGGAGTCGCAGAAAGAATGAACAAGACGTTGATGGAAAGGGCAAGAAGCATGCTCAGTCATGCCGGGTTAAGACAGGAATTCTGGGCAGAGGCGGTGGATACTGCATGTTACTTGGTCAACAGGTCACCTTCATCAGCATTGGAGGATAAGACTCCACAGGAAGTATGGACTGGTAAGAAACCGTCTCTTTCACATCTGATGGTATTTGGATGTGATGCATATGTACATGTTCCAAAGGAGAAACGAACCAAGTTGGATAGTAAATCTGAAAAGTGCATCTTTATTGGGTATAAGTATGGTTTAAAAGGTTATAAGCTTTGGAACCCAGTCACACGAAAGGTTGTGTACAGCCAAGATGTGGTGTTCAGAGAGGTAAAAGATGTTATTAAACATGAATTCCAACCAAAGGAACCTGAGAAGATAGAGTTTGAGCTAAAGGAGGAAGAATCAGACTCTGCAGTAGAGGAGGAATCAGAAGATGAAGAGCCACAAACTTCGGCTGTGAGAAGATCAGTTAGAGAAAGAAGGCAGCCAGAAACGTATAGTCCTTCTGCTTTCTGTTCAAATTTTTCTTTTTCTATTACTGATGATGATCCCAGAACTGTGAAGGAAGCAGTAGATTCAGAGGATGGAAAACTCTGGAAAGAGGCCATGGTTGATGAAATGGCATCTTTGCACAAAAATGAGGCTTGGGATCTGGTGGAGTTGCCGACTGGAAGGAAGCCCATTGGCAGCAAATGGGTGTTCAAAAAGAAGACAAATGCAGAAGGGAAGGTGGAGAAATACAAAGCTTGGTTGGTAGCAAAAGGATATTCCCAAGTGTCGGGAATTGATTTTGGTGATATTTTTTTTCCTATTGCCAAGGTAACTTCTATTAGATTACTTTTATCTGTTGCTGTTGCTTTTGATTTTGAGGTAGAACAGATGGATGTGAAGACAACATTTCTTCATGGGGATTTGGAAGAGGAAATCTACAGGAAGCAACTTGAAGTCTTTGCGATGAAGGGTAAGAAAGAACTGGTATGCAAGTTAAAGAAGTCTTTGTATGGGTTAAAACAGTCACCAAGGATGTGGTATTAGAAATTTGATACATTTATACGGGGACTTGGCTTCACCAGAAGCAAAGCATATCACTGTGTGTATTTTCAATTGATTGGTGACCGTGTTATTTATCTGGTCTTGTATGTGGATGATATGTTGCTGGTTCGAAATGACAAAGAAATTATCCAGGATTTGAAGACCCAATTGTCCTCCAAATTCGATATGAAAGATCTTGGTGCTGCAAACTATATTTTGGGCATGGAAATTAAAAGAGATTAGGCAAAGAGGAAGCTTTGGTTAAACTAGAAGAAATATGTCGAGACAATACTGCAGAGGTTTAATATGCAGGATAGTAAACCGGTGAAGGTTCCTATTCCTATAGGTGTGAGGTTATCTGCTGAACAGTGTCCCAAGACACAAGAAGAGGAAGAGGACATGTCCCGTGTTCCATATACGAGTGCAGTCGGTAGCCTGATGTATGCAATGGTCTGTACTAGACCAGACATTGCACATGCAGTGGGAGTATTGAGCAAGTTTATGTCAAAACAAGGGAAGGAGCAATAGACAGCAGTGAAGCGGGTTTTTTAGGTATTTGTGTGGCACTAGTAATTATGTGCTACCAAGGAAGACCAGGATTGGACAGAGTGTTGGATATTCATGGCTTTGTTGATGCAGACTAGGCTAGAGATCTGGATCAGAGAAGATCCACAAGTGGGTATGTGTTTAACCTATTTGGAGGTGCAGTCAGTTGGATGAGTAAGAAACAATCTGTAGTGGCACTATCAACTACAGAGGCAGAATACATGTCAGCCACTCATGCAAGCAAGGAAGCAGTTTGGTTGCAGAGATTGTGTTCAAGTATGGGGTTAGTACAAGGAGCTATAAGAATAGACTCTGACAGCCAAAGTGCAATTTTCTTGGCAAAGAACCCTGCTTATCATTCAAAGACAAAGCACATTGATGTTCAGTATCACTTTGTGAGGGATATGATAGAAGACAAAAATTTGTTGCTGGTAAAGTTGGACACTTTGAAGAATACTGCCGATGCATTGACAAAATCTGTGAGCTCTGAGAAGTTCCCTTGGTGTAGAGAAACAATGGGCATTTCAGGGCTGGAAAAATGACTAAGCTCTCCTACGGCCCCATGTGGAAAGAAAACAACAAGTGGGAGATTGTTGGGTTGTGTTATATTTTTTCCACGACTAACCCACATAATGAACCGGGGGGTTAGAGGGGCGGCGGAGCCCCCCCTTTGTTGCGCCGATTGCGCAGGGGGGGGCGGCAGCCCCCCCTGTCCGGGGGGTTTGAGGGGGGCGGGTAGCCCCCCTCTACGGGGTATGGGGCAGCGCCCTAGGAAATATTTTTTTTGGACCCTATATTAGGTTGGGCAAACCTACCTATAGTTTTCGGTCCATGGTTTTGGACGCAATGGTTTTCGGTCCATGGTATTGGATGCTTCAGCATGTATAAATATGTATTGTAACATTGAAAGGAATATAATGAAAAATCAAGCTGGCAGTCCTGGTTTTGGGATCCAAGGGAAATCTTTGTGTATATGTGTTTTATGTGTTATGCTCTCGCATTGTTTATTTTGCTGTGATTTAGAATTCGTATGCAGGTAATTTCTGTACGGGGTTAAAACCTACATTTTGGAGTCGATAGTTTTCGGTCCACGGTTTTGGATGCGATGGTTTTCGGTCCATGGTATTGGATGCTTCGTCATGTATAAATATTTATTGTAACATTTAAAGGAACATAATGAAAAATCAAGCTGGTAGTCCCAGTTTTGGGATCCAGGGGAAAATATCTGTGTATATGTGTTTTATGTGTTCTACTCTCGCATTATTTATTTTCTGTGTTTTAGAATTCGTATGCAAGTAATTTCTGTATGGGGTTAAAACCTACATTTGGTATCAGAGCAGATTTGGCTTCAAGGGGATGCCTTTGTTTCTGAGGGGTTTCACTCGGGCCTATGTTAGACCTTGTTCAGTGGGAGATCTGCGAGATCGATTCTAGTGGTGAAAGAAGATGGCGAGTAGTGGAAATATAGAGACCGAGAAATTTAATGGTCAGAGTTTTGAGTTGTGGAAACTCAAGATGGAGGATCTCTTGGTGGATAAAGATCAGTGGATCACATTAGATCTGGGTACTAAACCAACGGGAGTGTCCGATGAAGAATGGAAGAAGTTGGATCCGAAGGCAAAGAGCACAATACGATTGTGTGTCTTAGATTCAGTATTGCTGAATGTATCAAGGGAAGCTACATAAAAGGCTTTGTGGGACAAATTAGGGACTTTGTACCAATCTAAGTCTCTGGTGAATAAACTGTTCCTACGGAAAAAGTTGTATAACTTAAGGATGAAAGATGGAGACTCGGTGAAAGAGCATCTGAACGCATTTAATACTATGGTAAGTCAGTAAGCAGCTGTTGATATTAAAATTTCAGATGAGGATAAGTGCATCAGTTTGTTGTGTTCTCTACCAAATTCGTGGGATAGCCTGGTTATTGCAATAGGTAGCAATGCAACTACCTTGCAGTTTGATGAAATAGTCTCAGCCTTGCTGATGGAGGAGATGAGACGGAAAAATATGGAGAGTCAAAATGGTGATGCCTTGTCTGTACGAGGATGGTCCCAGAACAGAAAAAAAAATAATTCATCGAGTGGGAGATCTAAATCTAGAGGGAGATCTAAATCTCCAGGAAAGCCTGTAAAGGTGGTGTGCTAGAAATGCGGAAAGGAAGGCCACTTCAAAAGGGACTGTAAATCTAAAGCTCCTGACAAAGGAAAGGGATCTGATGAGGCTCCTTCTGTAGAGGTGAAAACCACCTCAGATGAAGGTGCGGATGTGTACTTGGCTTCGTCAAGTACACATGTAGATCATGAGGCATGGTTGATTGACTCAATTGCATCCTTTCACTTCACTCCCCATAGAGAGTGGTTCTGTGAGTATGAGAAATATGATGGTGGTGATGTCTTCTTGGGGGATGATAGGAAGGCTAGAATCATTGGTCGTTGAAAAGTAAAGTTGAAGCTGCAAGGCGGAAGGGTTAGAACACTTCCTGGTGTTTTGCATATTCCTGCATTAGCCAGAAATCTGATTTCTGTTAGTAAGTTGGATGATGCAGGTGTAAAAACAGTGTTCGAGAAGGATACCTGCAAGATGGTTCGGGGAGCATTGGTATTGATGCGAGGAGTTTGGATTGGAACTTTGTACAAGCTGCAAGGTAGCACTGTTGTTGATGGGTGCAACAGTTTCGTGGTTCTTGAAAGTGGAGCAGAAAATCTAGTGGTCTCTAGAGAAAAGAACATGTTGTGGCATCAAAGGCTTGGACATATTGGAGAGAATGGCCTTCGAATACTTCATGGTAAAGGTATGGTAGAAGGTATGAGTAATAGTTCTCTAGATTTTGATTTCTGTGAAAATTGTGTATACGGGAAGTAGAATCGGTTGAGTTTCCTCTCTGGTAGTAAGAGGGCGAAACAGATATTAGAGCTTGTGCACAGTGATGTGTTTGGACCTGTGAAGGTTCCATCACTAGGAAAGTCTGTGTACTATGTATCATTTATAGATGACTTCTCAAGGAATACATGGATATCTTTCCTTAAGAAGAAATCTGAAGTCTATGACAAGTTTAAAGAATTTAAGGCTCTCGTGGAAAATCAAATAGAGAAGAAGATAAAGGTGCTGAGGACAAATAATGGTGGAGAGTTTTGCAGTAAGGAATTTGAATAATTCTGTAAGAAGTGTGGTATATCATGGCAAAAGACTACTCCATATACACCTCAGCAAAATGGAGTTGTAGAAAGAATGAATAAGACATTGATGGAAAGGGCAAGAAGCATGCTCAGTGGTGCCGGGTTAGGACCAGAGTTCTGGGCAGAGGCGGTGGATATTGCATGTTACTTGGTCAACAGGTCACCTTCATCAGCATTGGAGGATAAGACTCCACAAGAGGTATGGACTGGTAAGAAACCCTCTCTTTCACATCTGAGGGTATTTGGATGTGATGCATATGTACATGTTCCAAAGGAGAAACGAACCAAGTTGGATAGTAAATTTGAAATGTGCATATTTATTGGGTATAAGGATGGTTTAAAGGGTTATAAGCTTTGGAACCCAGTAACAAGGAAGGTTATGTACAGCTGAGATGTGGTTTTTAGAGAGGTGAGAGATGTTATTAAACATGAAGTCCAACCAAAGGAACTTGAGAAGATAGTGTTTGAGCTAAAGGAGGAAGAATCAGACTCTACAGCAGAGGAGGAATTAGAAGATAAAGAGCCACAGACTCTGGCTGTGAGAAGATCAGTTCAAGAAAGAAGGTAGCCAGAAAGGTATAGTCCATCAGCTTTCTGTTCAAATTTTGCTTTGTCTGTTAATGGTGATGATCCCAGAACTGTGAAGGAAGCAGTGGATTCAGAGGATGGAAAACTTTGGAAAGAGGCCATGGTTGATGAAATGGAATCTTTGCACAAAAATGAGGCTTGGGATCCGGTGGAGTTGTCGGCTGGAAGGAAACCCATTGGCAGCAAATGGGTGTTCAAAAAGAAGACAAATGTAGAAGGAAAAGTGGAGAAATACAAAGCTCGGTTGGTAGCAAAAGCTTATTCCCAGGTGTCGGGAATTGATTTTGGTGATATTTTTTCTCCTGCTGCCAAGGTAACTTCTATTAGATTACTTTTATCTGTTGTTGCTGCTTTTGATTTTGAGGTAGAACAGATGGATGTGAAGACAACATTTCTTCACGGGGCTCTGGAATAGGAGATCTACATGAAGAAACCTGAAGGCTTTGCAGTGAAGGGTAAGAAAGAACTGGTATGTAAGTTAAAGAAGTCTCTGTATGGGTTAAAATAGTCACCAAGAATGTGGTATCAGAAATTTGATACATTTATATAGGGACTTGGCCTCACTAGAAGCAAAGAATATCACTGTGGGTATTTTAAATTAATTAGTGACCGCGTTATTTATCTAGTCTTGTATGTGGATGATATGTTGCTGGTTGGAAATGACAAAGAAATTATCCAAGATTTGAAGACCCAATTGTCCTCAAAATTCGACATGAAATATCTTGGTGCTGCAAACTATATTTTGGGCATGGAAATTAAAAGAGATCGGGCAAAGAGGAATCTCTCATTAAACCATAGGAAGTATGTCGAGACAATATTGCAGAGGTTTAATATGCAAGATAGTAAACCGGTGAAGGTTCCTATTACTGTAGGTGTGAGGTTATCTGCTGAACAGTGTCACAAGACACAAGAAGAGGAAGAGGACATGTCCCGTGTTCCATATGCAAGTGCTGTCAGTAGCCTGATGTATGCAATGGTATGTACTAGACTAGAAATTGCACATGCAGTGGGAGTATTGAGCAGGTTTATGTCAAAACTAGGGAAGGAGCACCGGATAGTAGTGAAGCGGGTTTTCAAGTATTTGCGTGGCACTAGTGATTATGGTTTGTGCTACCAAGGAAGACCATGATTGGATAGATTTTTGGATATTCATGGCTTTGTTGACACAGGATGGGCTGGAGATATGGATCAGAGAAGATCTACAAGTGGGTATGTGTTTAACCTATTCGGAGGCGCAGTCAGTTGGATGAGTAGGAAACAATTTGTAGTGGCACTGTCAACTACAGAGGTAGAATACATGGCAGCCACTCATGCAAGCAAGGAAGAAGTTTGGTTGCAGAGATTATGTTCAAGTATGGGGTTAGTACAGGAAGCTATAAGGATAGACTATGATAACCAAAGTGAAATTTTCTTGGCAAATAACCCTGCATATCATTCAAAGACAAAGCACATTGATGTTCAGTATCACTTTGTGAGGGATATGATAAAAGACAAAAAGGTGTTGCTGGTAAAGGTGGACACTTTGAAGAATATTGCAGATGCATTGAAAAAATTTGTGAGCTCTGCGAAGTTCTCTTGGTGTAGAGAAACAATGGGTATTGTAGGGCTGGATAAATGACTAAACTCTCTTGTGGGCCCCCTATGGAAAGAAAACAACAAGTGGGAGAATGTTGGGTTGTGTTATATTATTTCCACGACTAGCCCATGTAGTTAACTAGAGGTTATAGGGGGGGACGTCACAGTGGGTTTGAGGTGTACCTGTAACCCCACTTTATGGGGTCTGGGGTGGCGCCCCGGAAAATTTTGGTTTTGGACCCTATGTTAGGTTGGGCGGACCCACCTATGGTTTTGTGTATGATTTTCGCACATGCTTTTTGGACTCAATGGTTTTCGGTCCATGGTTTTGGATGCGATGGTTTTTGGTCCTTGGTATTGGATGCTTCAGCATGTATACATATGTATTGTAACATTGAAAGGAACTAATGAAAAATCAAGCTGGTAGTCCCAGTTTTTGGATCCAGGGGAAAATCTCTGTGTATATGTGTATGTGTTCTGATCTCGCATTATTTATTTTCTGTGTTTTAGAATTCGTATCCAGGTAATTTCTGTACGAGGTTCAAACCTACACCCTGATGGGTTGTTTTCCTCTGCAGCTGCCCCAGGTTCTGCAATTGGTCAACATGCTTTCATCTATTCCTCAGGAAATGACCGATCCATGGATCCTGCCAGCTCCTTCAGACCTTGACACCTTTGGAGACCAGATGCCGCTGTCACCAGCTGAGTTTGCCTACCAAGCCATTCAATCCGCATTTGAGCCTCCCATCATGTTAGTTATGACTGATGGTACCATCGTCCCTTCCACAACCACACCTTCTTTCGACCTCCTCGATCAAGTCCTACCTACAGACGAAGCTATTAAAGAGATCACGAGGTTAGAAGAGAGACCTTGGGAGGGTTCACACCATCATGTTTCGATATGTGATTCAAACATGATGTCTCTTCAAATCCTATCACTTGACACACATGAAATCATTTCCTCACCATAAACGACTATCCAACTTTTGTACTCGGAGGGAAACAAGGGCAATATTTCAAAAACATTGCTCCTCGATATTTCTATCATGACACGCATTGTGGAAAACATACAGAGTGGAACCAATCACAATCCTGAGGAAATTGTGAGCTTCACCTACCCATTTTTGGACTTCCGCGATGTTTTTCCTTGGTATTATGAGGAAATACATGGCATAGACCCTTCTAATGTCAGGCATGAGATCGAGAAAGATCGAGCGTTCTTTTTATGGTATTTGTCTTGCTTGTTAATCCGAAAAACCTCGAGTCTTCTTCTTTGGGTTCATTAAACTACCACAAAGACAAATAGAGCACTATTAGGGATATTTTATTGCTCTTAAAAAAATATAAACATCCCCGAGCTTTTGTCCTTGCGCTCATTAAATCTGTGCAACGATAAATAGAGCACTTTTGGAGACATTTTACAACTCTTTAAAAAATATAAACACCTCCAAGTTTTTGTAGTAGAGCTCGTTAAACATATATACCACAACCCGTAAAGCACTTTTAGGGATATTTTATCACTCTTTAGCATATATATATATATATATATATATATATATATATATATATATATATATATATATATATAGATATATAATTCCCCGAGTTTTTCATCATTTTCACTCGTTAAATATATGCAAATAATGCTCTGAGCACCTTTTTTTTGATCTTGTTCCAGCTCATAAACTGAAAAAGACAAACAAAGCATCCTTTTTAGGAACCTTTTTTTTCACTCTTTAAACTGAAAAAAATCCCAAGCTATGTCTTGCTGCTCGTTAAACATGATAAAATTGACCTGAGCATTCTTTCACATACTTTTTTCAAGCTCGTTAAAAAATGAAAAATCCCGAGTTTTTGTTACTGAGCTCGTTAAAGTGTCACGACAAAACACACGTTTAGTCCGCCGCCTCGTACTCGTAACAAAATGAGGTCGACATCTATTGGAAAAAGGTTTCTCTTTATCCGGGACCAGTAGATTAAATATGGAAAAGTAACCGATACAGGTATACTATTAACCTTTTGTCGCACCTGTTTAATAGCTATGACAAAGGGACCACGATGGAGTCTCTCTTTAAGATCTTTTCAGACTCTCTAAAGATGAAAAGATCACTGAGTTGTCTAGTCTGGACTCTTTAAATACACAGACAAGATATAGAGTCGTTCCTTTTACGATACTTTTCAAACTCTTAAAAGATGAAAAAGTCGATGAGTTTTCCTGTCTGGACTCATTAAACTAATCAGATATGGCAAAGAGTCGTTCCTTTTGCGATCCTTTTCAGACTCTCTAAACATGAAATGATCGATGAGTTTACCCATCTGGACTCCTTAAAAATTAGACGGGGAAAGTGGAAATACAACCGTATCCTGAAGCATGGTTTGGCAGCAAAAGTTCCCTTGAACATGGCACTCCCTCAAATAAACCGTCATTTTGATAGCCTCTCAATATGAACCCTACCAAGATATGAGTTTTTGGCCTATATACCCTGATTCCATTGCATCTATGTATCTTAAACACTCTGTAGTGTTCATGAGTCTAGTGTTGTCTAGTTAAAACCATTGTCATGCCTTCTATTGTTCAAGGGTCCCTACTTGTTTCTTTGATCAACTGATCCTACACATCCTTTCATCATGCCCTTCATTGTTTAGAGCCAAAAGCTCAAAAGATTCTTCAGAAAACAAAATCATCCTTGTCCAGTTTCATGTTGACTGATGAAGGACACATCATTGCCTACCTTTCGACAGGTTTCTTCCTATCAACTTCAACACTCTATCTAGGAAGATAACCTAGAAACACATTCAGTGACTTGGTGCTTGCAGACATTAGTGGCAGGTTACCTTGTGCTTGATCACGGGTTTTCATCATTGGCTCCTGGTTAAGCGATTCTACGAGTGTTCGATGACAAAAAATATTTCACACTCGCTAGTTTGCACTGTGCATCTTGGAGACCATCACCATTATCGGTGGCCTTCCTCGCATATCTTAACAGTCTCCATTATTGGCTAGTAATCTGATGATTTCGTGCATGCTCCACGTCAACTCATTTTATCACATGTACCGATCTATGTTTTTCGGTGAAGCAGGAATCAAGACCTTGGGTGGAGGCTTGCATCATTCAGCCTTGTTTCCTCCCCCAAGCTGTGATATTGTTCTTTGAAGACAACCATTCAGGATAATCTATTATGACACTGGATCCGCCCTATGCCATATTAGTGGCCAGCATTGTTATATCTCTGAGGAGAAAGTTACTCTAACATAGCTACTAAGCATGGGAATGCCCGACTCAGGACATGATTTTAGCAGTTCATATATATGTACTTTTGTTGTATCAGGTTTTCCTTATCACCCGAAACTTCTCTCTCTCTCTACAAATATTTTGACGGGAAACTACAGTATTTTCATAAAGTATTTCGGCCATCGTCTCTGCCTCTGATCTCATACTTTAGGGGGCATCTATTATAGGACAAATTGACCTCCTAATCAACTCAGAGGAGAAATACAAGATGACTAAAATAATGACCACAGTTACAGGCCCAGAATCCACACTAATGCTCTCTGTACACTGACAACCTACTTTGGAAAGCTTGTTTACAAGCATAAAGGAGCATTAGTCAACCTGCTAACTCTTGTTGTTAGACCAAGGGGAGCGTTAGTGAACTTTAGTGATGCTGAAGTGGTTATGCCAATGAATCTGCCATTAAATATCTAGATATTATTTCCCTAAATTTGTGCAAGAAAAGCAAGGAAACTCCAAAAATCAAGATATTTGGATAAATTCTATTCCGGAAACAGAGGAAAATGGGAAAAAGCTGGTCAACGAGGCAGGTTCATGGTTTTTACCCAAATGAACTATAGGTAGAGTTGGGCAGCCCTAAATCGATTGTTATATAAGCAACGAGAGGGCCATTGCAAAAGGGTCAGAGCATTTAGAAGGATAGTACATGATTTTGTTGTGATATTGTCATATTCTTGAAGGAGCTAGCTGAAAGAAGGAGAGAGAGAGAGGAAGAAGGGATAAGGAAGGCTGATACAACAGGGTTGTTGTAATCACTCATCTATTCTGAATATAGGACTGTGGTTGTGTTCCCTACTTGAAGTGTCGGTGATATTGTGCATTTATTTGTTCATTCTGATGCTTGTTGTGTTGAGTAGATAAGTTACACATTTATAGATGTTTGGTATAGATTCTTACATTAATTATCAAAAGTATATGCTGTGATTGGTTTGCTTCATTCTTTTGTGTAGGAATCATCTTGGAGCCGGTTAGGAGGAGTTCTTCTTACCGCATGGAGATCCCCAAGTGAATCTAGAAATAACCAAAGGTGATCCTTTCTCCATATCCTGTTAATATATGTCAGATAGATGAACATGTGTGTAACAGGGACCTTTTGTAGATAATCTTAGGGTTTGTCAGAAGTCTCGGGAAGACTTTCGAGGGTAGTTTTCATCCAGTGCATTTTACCCCATAGAAGATGGTAGCTCCTTGGAGGTGCCAAGAACCATAGATCTCTGGAATAAGTATACTAGTGCCTCTTCCATTGGGAAATACGGTCAATACACTTCAAAAATTGGAACTGAGACTATGAAAATAGACTCAAGACTCAAACTCACTCAAGACCCAAACTGACACAAAACTCAAACTGATACAAAACAACACAAACTGCTACAAATCATTCAACTTTATAGCCTTCACCTTGGGCCCAAAGATAAAATAAATTATATCTTTGAACACTTTCAATGAAAGGAAAACGGTATATACAATGATCACCTCATGATTTCAGAAGACACTTTAGAAGAAGTAGTGCTTCAGGAGCCTACCATTGACTTGTCCTCCCGAACAATCTTGTCCATCCATCTCCTTGAGCAAGAATGCATTTTGTCCTCTGTATGTGACGATCTTATAAGGTCCCTTCCATAAATTTTCAAACTTACCATGCTTCCCATTATCTTCATTCCTAGCATCCCACTGTAACACAACATCCTCAAGCTGAAACTTATCGGCTTTTATTTTCTGGTCATAAATCTTTTTGATCTTCTCCTGTAATATGAAAGTATTTTGGAATGCTTCCCCCCTTGTCTACTACAAATGGATCATGTGATTTATCCGCTGCTGAAAATCATCTTCCTCACTACTAGCCTCTTGTAAACGTTTCACGACCGAAACCACAAGAGAAGATGGAAAAATTGTATCAATGTCGTAAAAAAGTTCAAATGGAGACATACCTATGGACTTCTTTTGGCTTACCCTATCAGCCCATAAATCATTCACCAACTTTTTATGCGATCCTTTCTTATTGGTTTCCAGCAACTTTCTCGATGATGTTTACCAATTACTTATTGGATGATTCAGCGAGACCATTTCCCTATGGGTAATAGGTTATAGAGTGTCCCAAAGTAATCTTATATCTACTGCAAAAATAAACAATCTTCTTGGACTTGAACGTAGCTGCATTATCTATAATGAATGTGTTAGGACAACAAAAATGAGACAAAATGTTTGATTCCAAGAATTGAATGATTATCGTGTCAATGGCTTGTCTGGTCAGAATTGCTTTAATCCATTTTGTAAAGTAATCTGTCGTTGTTAAGATCCATTTACGTTGTGTCGATGAAGTTGGATTAATTTCCCCAATAAAATTGAGGCCCCACTGCTGAAAAAGAGCATTAAATTCAACCGGTTTTAGAGGAAGAGGTAGCAATTTCCTTTTACCTTGAAACACTTGACACTCGTGGCAACTCATGACAGTTTTGTACACATCTGAAAATAAGTTTGGCTAATAATAACCCACTCTCAATATCTTGTTTGCTATTGTCTTCCAGAACAAGTGACCACCACAATCACCCTTCTGAAATTCACTAATCACCTACTAGGCTTCATCCTCAATTAAACAATTCAGCAAAACACCTCCTGGATCCTTCCAATAAATCGCGCTATTCAAAATGTAGAATTTAGAAGCTTTAAGTTTCAGAGATATACCTTTATTCTTTGTCATTCCCGGAGGTGGAGAAAGGTGATAAAGTACATACAGAATATCTGAATACCACGGTGACTGAAGGAATATTTCAGCCACTTGAACCAAGGGAGTTTCTTCTTCATCTTCAAACATTGATGCGATAAGATTTATATCTAAGGCATGCAGATTTGATTCCACCATTAATCAAGCCAGGCCTTGTCCTTTGATCAGATTTGTAGGCTTGATCTCCAAATTGTATTCTAACATGGCTGCAATCCATTTTCCCTGCCTTCCTTCCGGATCAGTTCGTACCAGCACATCCTTTACTGCTGCGTTTGGAACATATGCCAAGATGTATGAGTGCATAATATACACTCTGAAATCCTTCAAATCCTTGACCAAAGAAAAAGCATGTTTCTCAATTATGTTATACTACAAAGCAGCATCTCTAATGGTCCGACTGAAAAATGCAATGGGCTTTTCTAGCTGATCTCTTTTTTGCATTAAAATTGCTACCATGGTATGCTCGAATGAAAATGAAAATAAATTGAAATCTTGTGTATACTCTATACTAATCAAAACCGGAGTTGTAGATAAGGCATACTTTACCAGATTAAAATATTTCATAGCTTCCTCCATCCATTTTACCACACTGTCCTTCTTTAACATATTAGTGATTTCTCTCAAATGCTCAGCTAGATTAGGCACAAATCTTTGTAAGAAATTCATTTTACTGTTAAATACTTGGATCTCTTTTTTTCTCCTTGGAAAATCGATCTGCTGATTTGCTTCTACTCTTGATGGATTGATATGGATGCCTTCCTTTGAGATGATATGACCAAGCAACTTCCCTTCATCCATGGTGAAGAGGCTTTTCTTCGGATTGAATGATATCCCAAATTTTCTGCAATGTTGAAACACAATCCTCAAATGGTGAAGATGCTCATCATCTGAACCTGAAAACACCGTCAAATCATCCAAATATACAACCAAAAACACATATTTTTCATTGGCAAAAGCAATATCCATTGCACGCTAAAATGTTGCTCCGGCATTTTTCAAACCAAATGGCATTTTAGCATAATGGAATGTTCCCCAAGGGGTAGTGAATGTAGTCTTATCACGGTCATCTTCATGCACTAGAATTTGATTATACCTGGAATATCCATCGAGCAGTGACATACGAGATGCTCCAACCACTCTCTAGAGGATGTGATCCATCTTTGGCAGCGGGTAATTGTCCTTCAATGATACTTTATTTAGATTTCTGAAATCAATGCACAATCTGATCTCCCCGGTCTTCTTTCTTACAGGAACAAGATTAGAAATCCAATCAGAAAATCTGATTGGGACAATTATACCAGCCTTATACAATCGGTTTACCTCTTTCTGAATTGAAGGCAACAACTTGGGATTGATTCTCCTTAGCTTCTAGTAGAATGGCTTCTGATTTGGCTTGATGGGAATTGTGTGCTGAATTATGTCTTTGTTATACACCTTTAAATCAGAATAATAGCAAGCAAACACATTAGCAAATTTAGACAATAATTTGACATATTTTGACTTCACCTCAGGTGACAATGTTTTGGACAATTTCAAAAACTTGGGCTTCTCTGTTGTTCCAAGATTCACGTCCTCAACACCTTTATCTGTAGGCACCAAGCTTGGCTTTCTAGCTACGTCATCCTGATCAAAAAGTTCCTCTAAAGGTATGAGACCTTTAGGAATGACATTGTCCTTCAGCTGCAACACTTCCATCTAATTCACCTCAAGTTCTGTTTCATCATCATCATAATCACAATCTATGGAAGCATCTTTGTAATCCTTCATTCTGCAAGAAGGCCTCGATCTCCTTATCATCCCAAAACACCTGCCAATATCTCAAATTGTCTGGGACAGCTGGATGATGCTTGACATGGATCTCAAACTTGTTGTTAGAATTCATCGGAATCTTTAAATTACTTGCAGCAGTGGCAAGAGAATCTGCAGTGACATTTTGAGCACGAGGTACAGTTGTCAAGGTATAATATGGAAACATTCTTAAGATATCTAAAATTGCATTTCAGTAGGCTCGCATCCTTGGATGTTTAGCTTGGTATTCACCCTTGACTTGTTTAATTATCAGCTCCGAATCTCCATAAACTAATATCCTTTTTTCATTCAACTTTTTGAGAATTTTCAGTCATGCAATCAGTGCTTCATATTCAGCTTCATTGTTATAAAAATCAAAGGACAATTTATATGAACAAACTCTAACATTACTAGGGACTTTATTTGGCTGGAAAACAGGGTTGCAAATCCAAATTCCTATGCTGGCACCATCCTTACCCACAGCTCCATCAAAATGCTTGCTCCATAGACTTGCTTCTTCTTTTAAGTGCTGAAAAATTGTTTCAATATCTTGCTTACTTTGACTGGCCTCTTCATTTTCTATTGTTCGCTGTCTTTTTGTTGCTGCCGGTATGAGGACTACTTAGAGGTACTTGCAATTTTGTGTCTCTCTTGATCAAAGACCGCTCTGAAATTTTCTAAAATATCTGGCACATCTTCTACTTCAACTAACTTACTATCAATATCATTCAAACCATTATCTGAATATAAAACAAATGACTCTAAATCTATATGTACAAAATTAATTAGATGATTCAGTGGTTTCTCCTTGCTTGTAATCATGTACTTCATCTTCTTCTCCCTGTATAATTTTCTCAATTGGCCAAACACGGGAATAGTAGCATAGGAGAAATCTAGTTGTAAAGTCCCTTTAAGCTTTGTACCCCATGACCTGGACAAAAGCATACCAAACCGTGGTGGGATGTCCGCAACAACTACATCCATGAGAACATTCTTGGCTAGAATTTGGTCTAAGGACACCACTAAGTCTTTGATGAGACCAATAAAGCGGACCCTACCGGAATCAAATGAATACAATTCATGGTACTTTCAAGTGATGTGAAGGCCCAACTTCTCCATAATGGATTTTGGCATGAGATTATGGGAAGCTCCGGAATCAAACACGGCATTGTGAAGGACAAACTCATGTAGTCTAAGGCTAATATAAAATGGAGGGACATCACTATATTCAAACTAACCTTCTAAGGCAGGGCCAAAAATGAGCTCAGGGTGATCGTCTTCTACATTAACCATATCAGAAAAAGCATCTATGTGCAAAATTTTGGACACTTGATGTTTATAGGTGCTGTTCTTCATCAATTCAGTCAAAGGAATTGAAACTTTTAATTTAGAAATCTCATTCTCTAAACTAAAAGCTGAAACTTTATCCACCTCTTTGACTGGTTGGACCTTCTTTTCGGCTTTATCTTTCACTGCACTTTGCTAATTTCTATTCTCATTTACTATGCTGTTTGTAGAAGGTCCTTTGCTGGAAGTAGGATTAGCAAGCTCTTTTCCTTTCTTCTAAACATTTTCGGAGTCATTTTTGGATTGGGCCTCCTTTCTCTTTTGAACTGGACTAATTGGCACATCTCTGCTTCTCAATGAGTATTGTTTCTGTTGTGCTGTCAATGCATTCATGTATCCTCGCTAATAATCATCCACCTCATCCTCAACACGGCTTCATTTGCTAGTATGTATTATTCATCCTTCTGAGCATATGGGACCTATAAATACTCTTCATCTTCTATGAGAAAGATAGGCAAACCATCAACAGTAAAGAAATGATTCGCTTCTACCACCGGATCATCATCATCATCCTCATCCTCAATTCCATGCACGTAGTTTTACAGCAAAGGAGTTCTGACTAGCTGTTGTTGTGCTGATTGGTCTTGTGCCTTTTGCTCCCTTTCTTTTATCTTGAATTGAGGTTGTTGCTGTTGACACCTAATCCGAAATGGATGAGGTGAAGCCGGACAGTTATCTAGAAGATGAACTGATCTGTTTTGTATTTGTATAAATAAAGTACTAGCTAATGAATAAATCAATCAGTGTTTTCTCTCGCTCAATATGGAGTTACCCTGGCCTGACATGGTATCAGAGCACAGGTCCCAAATTGGTTGTAACTCCTGGTCTGTTCTGTCCTGAACGCCTCTAGCCTGACACTGCTCACTGACTGCCAGAGACTGCGCCTCTGGAGACTGCGCCCTCAGACCTTGAGTACTGGCGCCCTGAGTTGATGCGTTCATTCCCTGGAACGCTGCGTTGAGGTCCGTTACCTATGCGTTGATGCTGTTGAACTGAGAACTGAGGTATCGTTTTCTTTTAATGGTGACTGTGGTATGCGTTCAAGATTTTGGCTGCCTTCTTAGTTTAATCAAGACTGACGGTGAATGCGTTGAAGACATGGTAGAACAGTTGCTGCGTTGGGTTTATTACTCTACCCCCATCTCACCTGAAATATGACTGTGGTTTATGGTAGAACAGTGTATTGCTGCGTTTAAAAAGAACTGTGGTTTATTACTGTGTATCACTGCATTTTTTTTTCGTTTTTTAAAGACTGTTCTGAAGACTACTGCGTTTTTTAATGCTGGCTGCGTGCGTCCCTATTTTAATGAAATACTGCATTAATGGTGCCTTCATGACTGCATTGAAGCAATGTATTGAGGCCTGCGTTTTTGTATAAGAAAGACTGCGCTTTTAATCGTTGACTGCATTGAAGCAACGTATTGAGACCTGCGTTTAATGTATTGAGAACGTATTGAGACCTGCGTTTGGTGAAAGAAGTGATGGTGTGTGGGACTTGTGACTGCGTTTTGATGCCTCCATGTGCCTTCATGACTGCGTCTCCCGGAATCTTTCTCATTGGTGACAGCGTTTTTTCTTGCATAGACCTTTGTTCTGGCGTAGATGACTGCATGAACTGTGATATATATGTGCGCCCTTTTTTTTCAAAGCAATGGTATATGCAGTCATATAACCTTCGACACAACATCATCAAGCGCCATCTTCTTTCAAAGCAGGTCGATGTTTACAATATTGTAATGTCGAAACGCCCTCATTCTTTGTTAAGCAGTGAGATCAATAAGGCATATATTGAATGTTGGTGCGTATATATTGTGATATATATTGATTAATGCTGGCTGCGTATATATTGAATGTTGGTGCGTATATATTGTGATATATATTGATATATGGAAAAGCAGTGAGCGCCCTCATTTTTTTGTTAAACAGTAATATAGTGATATATGTGAGCAGTGAATAGTGTATTGAGCGCCCTTGTTTTGTTGAACAATGATATGTGAACAGTGATATATATATACTGTTGGAATGTTAGAAGAAAAATAAAATTGCATAAGGCTATCATATAAGGATTTTTTTTCTCTCTCAACAGAAGTGTTTTTGGCAGAGATTTTTTTTACAGAATGCATAAGGCTATGACATAAGATTTTTTTTCCAGCAGAAGTCTTGCTGTGGCATAAATATTTTTTTTCTATCAGCAGAAGTTTTTTGTTACAGTATGCCTTCAAGAGAAAGAAGAAGATACTTCAGAGGCAGGGGGGGCAGACACCCTCAAGAAGAAAAGGCAGACTTACATTGCATTCGCTGCAAACAAAAAGGATCTCATGATGCTTCTACATGCAAGCTACCATGGGAAAAGATTGAGCAGAGAAGAAATCAGCAGAAAGGTAAAACTGATGACTCAGACAAAGGTAAAGCACCTGAATCCGCTCACTATATTGAGACACAATGTAACATTGGAGTAAATGAAGATCTGTTTAATGCTTCACTTACTTCTTCGGAAAATGACTGGTTGCTTGATTTAGGAGCAACCTGTCATATGACTCATAGGAAATATTTTTTTGAAGATTTCACTGATAATGTTGATGGAGCAGTATACTTTGCAGATCAGTCAAAAATCAAGCCATCAGGGCTTGGCACAGTCAGGCTTAAACTGCCTGGTCTTCTAGACTTTCTTCTGGATTATGTTCTATATCTCCCACAACTCAAGAGAAACTTGTTGTCCCTGGTCCACATCCGCTAGCAAGGTCACTCCATTCATATGTTTGATGGTAAGATTGAGGTAAGAAAGGCATCTGACCATTCACTTGTCATGAGGGGTATAGAAGAAGAAAGACTTCTTAAACTGCAAGGAACCTCTGCTCATGCACAACATTTTTCATATATTTCTCATCATGATGAAGGTACACTTCCATCAAGTTTATTATGGCATGCTAGATTTGGACATCTAAACTATGATAGTCTCTACTTGTTGAAGAAAAATGGTGTTGCTGGTTTGCCTACAATTCCTAGAAAACATAAACAATGTGATGCTTGCATTCTAGGAAAGCATAGCAAACCGTCTTTTCATGATTCACATTCAAGAGCACATAGGAAGCTTGAACTTATTCATTCATATTTATGTGGTCCAATGCCTGTTCCTTCTGCAAATGGAAATAAGTATATCATGACATTTATTGATGATTACACCAGAATGTGTTGGGTTTATTTATTGAAGAACAAATCTGATGCTTTTCAAACATTCAAGAATTTTCATAAGTGGATTGAAAATGATGCACAATCTCATATTGGGTCTATTCACACTGATAATGGAAAAGAATATACATCAAATGAATTTGAACACTATCTTCACCAACATGGGATTAAACATCAAACAACTGTACCTTATAATCCTCAACAGAATGGTGTAGCTGAAAGAATGAACAAAACAATTTTGAATATGGTACGATCCATGCTTTTCTTCAAAAATGTAAAGACAATGTTTTGGGCTGATGCTGTTCTATGTGCTACATATATAAAGAATATATGTCCATCTAGTGCTATAACAAACAAGACTCCTTATGAATTGCGGTATGGACATGTTCCTTCGGTAAAACATCTCAGGATATTTGGTTCCACCTGTTATGCTTTAATACCAAAGGTACATAGAAACAAACTTGGTGCTAGAAGTCGTAAGTGTATCTTCCTGGGGTATTCAAACACATCTAAAGCATACCACCTTTATGATGAAGTAAATAAAAAGTTTGTTTTATCTAGAGATGTCATTTTTCTTGAATCATCCAAATCTGACAGTGTTGTTGAGCGGCAACTTGATCGCTTGGATAGATTCACAAAACCAAAATCATTTCAAGAGTTTGATAATCAGATTCCACATCTTGAAGGGGGGATTCCTATACTAGATCAACATGTGAAATCTTCTTTTGAAGAACAATCTCCCCTGCATGACACTCCAACAACGGATGATGCTTTAAGTGATGTAATTGATAGAATTAGGAGACTCAATCTTGATTCAGACCCAACTCCATCAACAGAACAGCCTGGACCATCTCAGAAAGGTCCCCCAAAGTGGCTGACAAAGACACTTGAAAGTGTTCATCCTGATGAAATTGGAAAAACAGGAACCAGAAATTCAAACCGACAAGATGGAGGTGATGTAGATAACTCTAATTCACCTGTTGATATGGATGTTACTTATGATTGTGAATTGAACTTGTCTACAGATTTTGAACCAACTTCCTTCAAAGAAGCTGCTTCTCATGATGAATGGAAAGAAGCGATGCAGAAGGAGTATGATGCCCTCATAAAGAATGGCACTTGGAAGCTGGTTGATCCTCCATTTGGAACCAAACCAATTGGCTGCAAGTGGGTCTACAAGAACAAGTACAAAGCTGATGGCTCACTTGACAAGCACAAAGCTAGGCTTGTGGCAAAAGGTTTTGCACAGAAGGAAGGGGTCGATTATGAGGAAACTTTTGCTCCCACAGCAAAATGGGCCACCATCCGGACACTCTTTGCACTAGCTGCTCAGAACGGTTGGAAAGTCCATCAAATGGATGTAAAAACTGCATTCTTGAATGGAGATCTAAAAGAGAATGTTTTTATGTCCCAGCCTGAAGGATTTGCTGTGAAACGACATGAACACAAAGTATGAAAACTTGTGAAGTCCTTGTATGGCCTCAAACAAGCACCATGAGCCTGGTATGAAAAACTAACTGAGCATCTTCTGAAACTCAACTTCAATCATTTTGATCTTGATGATGCAACTTTATTTGTCAAGAAAGTTGGCAAAACAGCTGTATATCTTGTGGTATATGTATATGATCTTTTAATTACAGGGAACAATGAAAGCTATATTGCATCCATAAAGAAAGAATTAGGAAATTTTTTTGAAATGACTGATTTGGGCTATGTTCATTACTATATTGGCATTGAAGTAACCCAACACCCAAAGTCCATATTTATTTCTCAAAAGAAATACATTGGAGATTTGTTATACAGATTTGGCATGACAGAGTGCAATCCCCTTTCTACTCCAATGGAACAATTCTTGAAGCTCACATCTACTGAAGGAAAGGAATTTGAGGATGCAACTAAGTATAGACAGCTTGTGGGAAGTCTCATCTACCTCACTACTACCAGACCAGACATTTCATTTGCTGTTGGAATCCTCTCCAGGTTTATGCAAAGGCCTTGTGAGGGACATTGGTCTGCTGCAAAAAGAGTCCTAAGGTACTTGAAGGGAACTCAAGACCTTGAAATCAAGTATACACAGGTGGACGACTTCAACTTGATTGGATACTCTGATTCAGACTTCGATGGAGACAAAGAAACTGGGGTATCTACTTCAGGATATGCTATGAGTCTTGGATCAGGAGCTGTCTCCTGGAGATCACACAAACAATCAGTACCAGCAGATTCCACAACAGAAGTAGAATACGTGGCAGCAGCTGAAGCAACGAAAGAAATTGTGTGGCTCAGGAAAATTCTTGAAGATTTGCAGGTAAAACAAATACAATCAACTCCACTCATGATTGATAACACATCTGCAATAAAGTTGGCCAAGAACCCAAAGTTCCATGATCGTACTAAGCACATCAATACTAAATATCATCTGATCCGACATCATGTTGAGGCCAAAACAATCCATCTCCGTCATTGTTCCACAAACGAGCAAATTGCAGACATCTTCACCAAAGCACTTGGAAGAGAAAATCTTGAAAGATTCAAAATGATGCTTGGACTCACCAACATCCCTTCAGATTAAGGAGGGGAATGTTGACACCTAATCCGAAACGGATGAGGTGAAGCCGGACAGTCATCTAGAAGATGAACTGATCCGTTTTGTATTTGTATAAATAAAGTACTAGCTAATGAATAAATCAATCAGTGTTTTCTCTCGCCCAATATGGAGTTACCCTGGCCTGACATTTGCTATCCTCTGAAGTTGGGATTTCTGATCGTTGTTTTAGGCTTGTCTGCAATGGTGAACCGGTCCAACATTTTCTCAATTTTCTGGAGTATTTTATCTGCCTTAACATCTGAAGAAGAAGCTTATTCCTTTATGGTTACCTTCTTTTCAGTCCTCATCCTTACTCTCTTAGCCAGTAGATTTGCCTCTAAATTCACTATGTTCTTCTACATATCCTCAGGTGTGGTAGGATCCCTTTCTCTCAATTGATATGCCATATCAGCATCGAAGCCATCGGGAAATTTGATCAATGCTAACCCTATCGGTGGCTTAATGTCAAATGGAATTGCATTATAAACCATATTGAACCTAACACAATAATCTTGGACACTTTCTCCCACATTCCTTTTTATATTTTCATACTCGGATAGAATTTGGAGAGGATTTTTCTTTACCTCCCATTGGTCCAGGAATTGTCTATGAAGAACTGGCAAAGTATTGATTGATCCCATTGGTAATGCTTAGAACCACTTTCGGACCTCACCTCCAAAAATCTGCACAAATAACCTCATGGACACATTTTCGGCATCTACCTCATGAAGATCAAAGAAGTCGTTCATCCTATCAACATGTTGTTGCACTGTGATACTTTGAGTAGCATCAAAAAGAGGGATCTTGCTTTGGTAGTCAGCAGGCATATCATCTAGATTTTGAGGCAGAACGAAAGGTGCAAATCGAGCAGCCATTACTCGAGGTGGATTTGAAACTGATATTGGGGTAACTGGAGGAGCTGAGACAACAATGGGAGTTTATGTAACAGAAGTGATGGGTGTTTGAGGAGTAACAATGGGCTGATGAGGGAGTGTCGGTATGAATGGAGATGATGGATGGGTCTCTAAAATATGAGGAAATGATAATGAGGCAAAGGATGTCGAAGCCGAATCAGTGAGCTCAGGAATTCTATCTGCAATGAGGGATGATGACTGAGGAGTGTTTTGAAAATTACGAGCAGCAATCAATTGGGCCATTTTGATTTCAAGCTCTCTGGTGAATTCAGGATCTGAAACTATGTCAAGCAGTTCACTATTAGATGTGGTTCTAAACAGAGATAGACCAAAGTACTCATCGAAAGGAAGATCTTCAAGGAACAACCACTCCACAGGGCATGAATGGGATCTGAAAAATGGTCTAGGACTTGATAAACTTTCTTGTCTGAGTATTCGTGGAATGAGATTTGGATTTTCAAATACAGGAGGAGGATCAGGATCAGGATTAGCCCTGGTGTATCTTCTTGAAGCTAGTGTGTTCAAAATTCTCAAGATATATCAAATTACTTCACAACTTTTCACTTTTCAACCTAATGAATTCTAAACTTATCATCCAAAAGTTCAAAATTTCTCAATTGTACTGGGGTGATTTAGCTTTCTTCCCCAGTATGGTCGCCACTACGTTAGAGCCTAGATCGACCTCAGGCTGAAGGGAGGCAATCCAAGGATAACTACAAACCAAGCTTAACCTGGTAGCTAGCCCTACCAGGTTGGGAGAGAGCTCTCTCCTTGTCAATCTCTGTTGAGATGACTAAATTTGATATAGATTTTAGGCTAGGTATAGAGTGCAAGAGTTTTTTGTTTGATTTTGATGGTTTTGCTGGATCAAATGGAGCAAGAAGTTTTGGGTCCGAGGAATCAACTCAGAAATGCAGGATGTCCTGTGGGGCGAGGTAGGCAGATGTTTAATCACTTGAATTTCAAATGAGATGGTAGATCTAAGA
This sequence comes from Pinus tabuliformis, assembly GCA_031772625.1. Classification (NCBI taxonomy): domain Eukaryota; kingdom Viridiplantae; phylum Streptophyta; class Pinopsida; order Pinales; family Pinaceae; genus Pinus; species Pinus tabuliformis. The sequence goes on along the minus strand of CM062808.1, from coordinate 144,673,851 downwards.
TTGGTGTGGGGTTGAAGAGGGCAAGCAAAGGTCATGAATCCTCTTCAAACAGCGGAAAACATTAAAAACTAAATGTAATCCCAAGGTAGAGCACTGTTACCAATGTATTCTACCTATCTATCTTGATTCATTTAGTTAATAAGAATGAAATAGATTTTGGCACATATAACACAAGAGAGAAACTAATGATAGAAGGAGAAACAATGCATAGACACATTACCACAAGAATCCCACAAGAATTGCTGCAGATATTGGTTTATTTCCTTGCCAAAATGTTGTATAGATGTACAATATAGCTTAAAGCATCCACAAGAGTCCAACCTTTACAAATGAGTAAGAAAACACATAATATAGGCAAGAAACCACCCATGCTATCCATCAGGGGTCGAACCCATGAGATAAGGAGTGGTTTCAACCATTTCTAAACTAGGAACAGGAATATAGGTAGTGGAAAAACTTACCTCTAGAATCATGGAAATTGATTCATTCATCCCTCAACCACCTCAAAATGATGTATCTACCCTCAAGAGTCATTTTTCAATTACATTGACCATACCATCATTTAAATTCATAGATTCAACCAAAATGAGAGTAAAATTCAACTTATAGAAAAACTAGGCGAAGTTTTGATTTTTGAGCAAAACTGGCAAAATCCATCCTATGCACAGCGCCACTGATCCTATGCGCAATGCCTTTTCAAAACCAATTTTGGGGGCCTTTCCCTTAACCAAATTGAGCCCAAGATGGCTTGTTTGAAAGGTCTGCCTGTCTAGTGTTTGGAACATCTTGAATTTCTGAATTTGGAGGTCATTTGCTCCCTCAAAAATGGAATCTCCGAAGACTGCTTCCTGTGTGTCCAAAAAATGGCAGAGAGGTCATTTTTTGATGGTTTTTTGGCCTTTAGGTGACCAAGATCTGCTCCAAATTTGATGAAACTTTTTGGGTTTGCTTGTTTTTTCATGCTGAATTCAAATATCCAAGCCATTCTTCCAACAAGTGTCTCCATCAAATGCGCAACGCTTACCTATTGGAATTTCCTGTGTTACAAAATTTAAAATTTGAAAATTACAAAATTTTACCAAAATTTTCCCAAAATTGGCACAAGACACCCTCATGCACTGCTTCGATGAGCTAATGAAGCATCAGCTAGGATTTCCAACTTGTTTTTCTCCTTTTTACTTCTCAAAGTCTTCATCAATATTTCCTTAAGTTTCCTCATTCTCATATTGCAGATTTTGTTTCAGGTCATGTAGTGATAGGCCATGTGGCGAAGCATCTTCTTTTCTTTATTGGCCTTCTCAAGTGGCTTTTCAAGTTGAATGTTGACCCTTTCAAGCCAAGTTTCCTGGTCATTCTCAATCTCTTTTTCAATGGAGGTCATCTTTACCTTTGTCTTCTTTGCCTTTTGTTGGTTCTCCTTGATTGTTTGCAACTCCATGAGGACTTTCTTATCGGTCAATTGCTTGTTTTCTTACTCAAGATAGTTAATGATCCACTTTTCCCTCTCTAAATTGACTGACAAGGCTTGTATATTAGCCTCTTTCTCCTTGATGATCATGTCTTAGTTATCTTTGTATGCTGAGTTTCCAAATCAATGGCATCAACTCCTTGTGTCTCCTCATGATCAACAAGGTCAAAATCTCTCTCTAGTCCATCACTAGGATCCTCCTCATGCAATTTTCCCTTGCCTTTACCTTTTCTCTTGCTGTGCTGACCAACTTGTACCTGTTTAGCTGAAGATGAAGGCAAAGCCCCTTCCACTCTTTGTGGAGATAATATTTACCTGTGGCCTGAAGATGAAGGCAAGACCCCTTCCACACCTTGTGGAGATAATACTCACCTGGCAGCTGCAAAAATCCTCCTAGTGCCCCTCTAATATGTGACAAACATAGACACTCCAACAGTTTCAATTTCTTTGACATGGTCATATACTGAAGGTTCACCTTCTTCTTGATGCACTGATGAAAGGATATGAGGGCCCTTCAACATTTCATGAGAAATAAAGGTCTCCCATGGTATGTTGAGAAGGTTTAGCTGATGTACAACAATGATTTTAATCAGAGAATAATGAAAAATGCTGCTTAATGGTTGGGGATATGGCTTCTTCTTGACATAAAGTGCCATCTTGTCGATATTCTAGAACATGAAGTAAGGAATATCCATCATCCTCACTCTAGTGAAATGCATCAACAATCTAATGTGGTAGGCATACAACTGAAAAAACCTACCCTCACAAGTGAAGTATTTGATGATGATCTTCATGAGCGGAGCAAACCTGTCCTCCAATAATTTGAAGGGGAACACTCTCTTAAATTTGCCATGGTATTTAGCCTTGATGTAAGGCTCATAGTATTCCTTGTCAATGTACTGTCCTTTGTTCCATTTTTCACCTACATTTGGAATGCCTGTAGCCTCTGAAATGATAGCAGGTGACATAGTGAAGGTAACTCCAACAAGTTTTACCTCATTATTGTCCAGGTGTGTCACAAATAACCTTGCTAATTCATGATGAAATTTGACCCTCCACCATTTCATAATAACCAAAACAAGGCTGGTGTTTGAAACATGATATGGCAAGTGGACAAGCAAGCAATTCTCTCAGACTAATCGGCTCTTCCCTGATTATCTTTCCCCCTTTGTGAGGTCTCTTCTGCTACAAATTTCCTTCCCTAGAACTGTCACTAAGGGTATCTTCCTCAGTTTCATCATCATTGTCCCTATCCATTGGTTTTAATGATTTTAAATGTTGGTGAGGAATGAAGGAATAGGGTGGATGAATGATGAGTATGAAGATATTTTAAAAAGAAGGAAAATGAGTGAGGTGAATGGGGATATGAATAGGATTAAGGGAGTGAAGGATTTGGGGATTTAGGGAATAAGGGGAGTGGGTAGGGTTTTGTATGTAGGGTATAGGGTTTTAGGGATAGTGTATAGTTTGTGTATGTAAGGTAGGGTTTGGGAGTTTTATGTGTGGGAATGGGAAAATATGAAGGGAATAATGTTTAGGGAATCTTGTGTGGGGCTTAGGTTTTAGGGAACATCAACTAGGTGAGGAAAGATAGCAATAAAACAGTGGACTGTAGAATATATGAGATATTTTAATGACAACTAGGGTTCATTTTTAAGAGACAAACTCCCCACAAACTGAGTGCAAAAATTCTTCTCAAGAAAGAATGGCAATGATACTTACTTGTAAAGGGGATGAGCTTGGCGATTTGAGGCGTTTTGAGGTGAGTTTGAGCGATTAGCAGTGTTTTGAGAGTGTTTAACAGGTGCGCAACGCCCACAAACAAGTGCATAGCACCAATGGTATGCACAACGCCAGTGTAATTTTACACTGGAAGAAGCTCCCAGGTGCGCAACGCACTTTGTATGCATAGCGCCAACTGCCAGGTGTGCAGCACCTGCAAATTTCTTCAAAAAACGTGACTCACTTCCTTTTGCTCAATTACAATTGAAAATCACGTTTTGGCTCTCTTTAGCAATTTAAACTTCAATAATGAGGTGACATAAGATATGGATGGCGTTTTATAGCTTCCCAACCTTTGATTTTTTATTTTTCAAAAACCCACTTTATAATGTTCTCTTGCTTTCCTGAAATACTTTGTTTTTGCTGATATTTGACTTTTTCTTTTTGACAGGTGGACTGATGCTAATCTCTTTAACTTTGACAAGGTCTCCAGGTGACCAGGAGAAGCATATGAACATTTATTACATATAGAAACCAAAATTACATCAAATTACATGAATGAAACAATAAAATACAAATGCTTTGTTTTACCTCAAAACAAGTTTTGAGGTTAAAGAGCTCTTATAAAAAGGAAATTATGATCTTATGAGCTTTGTTAACCTCCCCATGTGTCTACTGACCATTATTATTAATTTTGAATGATCACGGGGGAAAAACCTTAAGACCTAATGAAACTAAACCCTAGGACTGGTTTTTATAAATGAAATGAACTCGAATGACTATAAATGACTGAAAAGATATGTGAAATTGGTTAGTAGGTATATAGCATGAGGGACAAATGAAATGAGACCCTACCATCAGTTGATCCATGACCTAATGGAGTGCAACTCATCAGAATGGGACACCTAACATGAAATGCAAAAGAGAAATTTTATCATTGATGGTAGTGTGAAAGCACTGACACTAACACCACCGACCTACAAAAGTTGCAGAACAACTGTTGTGAATTTTGCATATAGTTCTGTAACAAATGGAAGTTTTCCATGGCATGATTTCTAGCTATTTGGAAAATTGTGCACCACAAAGAAGGCATTGCGCTAGGTCCTGCTTGTGCATCCGACCCTAAAGGCATCAGTCCTCCTCGTGCGAGGTAATTTGTGAAAACCGGGTAGTGGTCCTTGTCATGACCCTAACCATTGAATTTTAAGAAATACCTCTTCACACACTTATGGTCGAGCTATCCTTTCCTATTTTAGACTTTTCATTTCAAGGCATAAATTCTTCAGCGTGGATCTGCTGAACTCCTAATTTAGGATCCTATATCGGGAACTCATGCAACCTCATGGAAATATCCAGGGCTTTTGCCTGAGTTGTTATCTTCTACTGTGATAGCGCACTCCTTAAATGTGGCATTAGCAAAGCTACAAGCCACTCGTGATGCTATCCATCTGTCAGATTCATATTATCTTTGTGAATCATACATTTCAGCCTCTGATCTAGCTCCTAAGGAGTCTCGCCTGGTAGCATCGTGATCTCTTTGTATCCAATGATTGACTGTGCTTTAGACTTCGGCCTGCTAAATTCTTTATTTAGCACTGTTTGGATATCTGCGACTCCCATATTTGGATTATCATTGTAGTACTTAATATACCAGGTCAGTGTGCGATCCTACAGAGCGCTAACCAGTGTCGCTTTCTTTATATTGTCATCTATAACTCCTTGCGCTTCCCATGCAGCCCTTACAACGAACCAGAATTGGTTTGGATCCTCATTTCCCAAACCTTTGAACATAGGAAACTTCACTGTGCTTGCCATATTGAGTCACGATGGTGGTGGAGGTGGTGCGGGTGAAGATGGAGGTGATGGCTATGAAGCTGGTAGTGGTGTGGGTGGAGGTGGTATTTACAAAATTCTTTGCCTTATCAGATGGATGGCACTTCGCGGTGAGACCTTTGCGAGCTCTTCCTCATCTCCTCGCAGAGGTGAAATCAAGGGGCTATTTTATGGTCCCTTATTTCCTTTGTTCCTGTAAGCTTTTCCACTTCACATAGCCCTGAACATCAAGGTAACTGCATAACCCTCCTTTCGCACAATAGCATTTTAATCCAAGTATTCAAAGACTTCATGTACTTACCTCGAAGTCCTTCGAGAAAGCGTCGCTCTGTCTCGTTGTAGCTGACTGAGGTGTCGACCGTGAACTTAGTAATAAATCCTTCTATAATCCGATTGAGCTAATGATCAACGGCATGCGCGATCTTATCTTCTGATGCTTCCAACCTTCACACTAGTTCTGGGGTACACACAATAGGATCGTCAAGCTTCCACCTTCCTTGGCTATTTGCTAGCTTCGTAATTCACTCATATAGCTCAGTAGGGAAGGACGTGAAAAATATTTTGTGGATCTCTGTATACAAATAACAGTCTAACCACTCTTCTTTTGACAATCACAGGTTAATGTTCTCCTGTATCATAAACTCATGAATTCTTATGTCTAACCAACCTTCAATTTCTTTCTTAGTTGGATTCCAATGATACGACATTAGACACCTCTATGTAGATTTTGGTCCCAGCAATGTAACTATTTGTTGGCTTATGGGGGCTTGACCCATGTTTGGATTTATTTAGCCAAACAAATCCCTACACTATTGGCCCTTTCGGCATCAGCCTGCGAAGTGCAAACCAAAGTCTCACCCAAAGCCATATGGAGGGATGCTGGAACCAAGTTTCTGCACCCTTGAGATGTCCGTGATGTTGATTTAGTTCAACTAGATCTACCTTCATACAGGTTGCTTCGCGCACTGTTCTAACCTTCAATACCTTCGCGATTTTTTATAACTATCTTTCGTGCAGCCCTAACCAGGTGCTATTAGAAAAGTATATATTATAGAGTAATGGAACACATAGAATATTGCATAAATATAAACATAGAAAATGCATAAACCATAGAGACACAAATATACATGGTTCACCCAGTTTGGGCTACATCCACCCTGAACAACCAGTCCTTCATTTCTATTATCCAGCAAAATGAAGAGACACAACCTACAACAAATCCGTTGTAATATCCTCTGTTTTCTCTCGCAGTCTCACCTCTCTGTTTCTCGCTCAGAGAATACACATCTATTACACAGCCTCAATACAATACCCTCATACAAAGAGACGGGTTGCCTTCTAGGGGAAAAACCCTAAACTAAACATAAGTTCTACCATCAGATCATCTGTCTAATGAACGACCTAGATTGACTAGAAATTGCTATACTTTTGCAATGCAATTTTAAATCTGTTTTTAGCTTCGGGGGCGCTGCCCACGAAACCCCCCTCCAGGGGGTGCTCCCCAAAGGTCGTAGTCGCCCCCCCGGAGCCCCCCTGCAACGAATATTTTACGGGTGGCATTGCCACCCCATTCCAAACTGGGCTTCAATGTGGCGATACCTTTGAATACAGAAGATAATCAGGCTCCACACCCAACAATCTCCCACTTGAAGACTGATTATAGCAACTCCACCGATGCTACATTTGTTGGACAATGACTCCTCTTTGGACCTGGTTGTTTCTCATCTTCTTCATAATACTTGAAGACCAATTGAAACTAAGCAGATTCTCAGTTTCTCCCTAGTTACAACTTTTGTTAGCATATCTGTAGGATTCTGGCTAATGTGTATCTTTTCCAGCTTCAACTCTCCATCTTCCAACACTGATCGTATGAAATGGTACTTGAGTTGTATGTGTTTAGTCCTGGAATGAAATGCTGAGTTTTTTGTAAGATGAATGTGTTGTGGTAAAAACACAACCCCCCCATTTTTGACTTGCTCAACTCAAATAATGGGGACTCTTCCTATAAAAATTTTGGCTAAACACCTTTTTGGATTTTTATTTAGTTGATTGTCCTACGCTTTTGTTAATTTTTCATTTTCTTTGGCTTCTTGTTTTGAGTGTCTTGTTAGAATCGATTTTTTATAAGCTTCCCATTGACGTTTGTTTAGCCTCATTTGGTCAACTGGTTTGAAAATGGCACTCCTTTGAAAGACTGATTATTTATGTAGCCTCGGTTAAAAATGCATAAAATGTACAATATTGCATTTTGTAAATAAATTAGTTAAATAACGCATTCATTTTAAATATTAACCCATAGCGAGTTTTTACTAACATTTTTCCATTTTTAGTTATGCAGCCAAATCATTAAGTATCAGGATTTAAGAAATTTACTCCAATTTCCAAATCAATTACTAATCTTAAAAAACCCATAATATCCAAGTAGTTGTAGTTTATTTTTATTCTTTTTAATTTTTTTTACCAGTGGCTGTAGTTTAGAAACTAAAATTCATAAAATCAAACCAAAATAAAGTTAATATTTAATGTTAAATTTTAATTTAATTAAATTAATTAATAATTAATTAAATTAAAATAAAATTCAATACATAAAATATCAATATAATAATAAATATATAATAAAAAAAATTTGATCGCATCGGGAGTTTTCAAGTGACATATTTCTAAAAACCCCGATGGACTCAATCCTCCCGATCCCGATCATAAAAAAATGCATACATCGCATCGAGGGTTTTTCACTTGACACATTTTTGAAACCCCGATAATATTCATTCCCCCGGCTTACCGATGTGAAGGGACAGATCACATTAACCAACCCTCATTGTAAGAATTAATCACACGAGGAATATCGCATCGGAGCTTTCCAACATAGCAAGTTAACAATCCTCCTGACACCTCCCGATTTGTCGATGCGAAGGGGCATAAGGCACTAACCATAGCTTTCATAACTTTAACTTTGTTTTGGTTTTGAGTTTCAAGAAACTCACTCATACGTATGAGTGAAGTAGGTTAGTTTATTTTATTTTTATATTAGTTTTAATATTTATTAATTTAAATAATTAATTTTATATTAATTAATTTAAATATAAAATTTAATTCATTAAATTAAATTTAAATTTAAATATCATTTAGATTAATATTAATTAGTTGTTAATTAGATTAAATTTGTTTATAAATAATTAATTATATATTAGTTAATTAGATTAATGTTAATTAATAATTAGTTTAGTTTATAATTAACAATTAATTTAGAATTAATTAGAATTCTAATTTAGGATTTAATTTTCAATGAGAATTTTGATTTGTTAGTCCAGCAACAGAATTTCCAGATTCATGCCAGATTTGATCCATCAACTTTAGAGGCTCATAGATTGAGTTATACTTGGCCAAATAAGGGCTAGGACGGCTCATTGGAAACAGAAAATCAAGGAGAACATTTTTAAGGAGGTTTCACTAACAAATATAATCATTTATTGGGTCAAAAATCTGGCAGAAGATCAGGCTCCGAATTTTGAAAACAAAATCAATTTTCTGAGTTATTTTCTTCATTTTCATTTGTCCAAAGCCTCTTCTAATTGCAAATCCATTGGTTAATAATATCTTTGGCCATTTAAACCACCACAAACATCGATAGAGAGCTTATATTTTATTTTCAATTATTTATTTAAATAGAATTTGATTGGATTTGATTTAATTGCCATAAATGATATTTTGATTGCATATTAATTTATTTTGATTTCTTTTTGCAGGAAAACAGTGGAAGAAATATGGAGAAAATGATTTAAATCAATGAGAATTTTCCAGCAATTGAAGATCAGGATTTTTGAACAAATAAAATTGGATTTGACAGATTTCTCTTCAAAAAACTTTCCTCTCAAGAATTCCTTCACAAATATTATAAATAACAGATTGCAGAATATAATAAAGGGTTTCTCTCCTCTGCAATTCTAGACTTCTAAAAGCACTACTGTAATAGGAATTTAGAGTTGTAGGAGAGAGAGAAAATCTCAGATCTAGGGATTGTTGAGGATTTTCCCTTTGTATCTTGAATTATACATGAAGGGCAAAGTTTGCACTATTATGGCTTTAGCTTTGAAGGTAGAAGTTCAAGCAATGTAAAGAGCTGTTGGAGACCAGGGACAGAGAGATGGATACAATAAATTGGTATTTCTAATACTACTGTTTCAAATATCAGTTTTATTTTTATGGTAACAAGAATGTGTCATTTTATTCATGTTTGTGCACTATTGTCAATATGGGTAATTTGTCTCAATGTTGTTATTATGTATCTCTGTTCTTATGAATTAATTTCTCATTTTTGAGTAACTACTTACTCAGAAATCTGTCTTATAAAACTGATTTATTGAATGGTAATGTGTTGTGAACTATTTCCACATATCATTATTCAATTATTGGATTCACTGATTTGATAATTAATATCACTTTTTTGAACTATTTCTTGAATGTTGTTGGTTTATTATTTCAGTTAAGAGGTCTCAATAGGATGTGTTTTGGTAACCATAATATCAGTTAATTGAACTACTTCATTAACTTGATATTCATTATAAACAAGACATATTTAAATCCCAATACTTTAATTATCTTGCTCTTAGTTGGGTTAGATCTATATCTGCCTAATTAAGATAGGAGTAAGATTGGTTTCTTTTTGCTTGCGTTATGGAATAAACTTGCATTAGATTAATTTCTACATTCTTTTAAGTCCTCTTCTCAAAGAGGCAAAATTTTAGTTGTGGCTTGGCTGAACCCAAATCAGCTTAAGGGTCATTCTCTTGCCTGATCAGCAAGAAGAAGTGATCTGATATCCTATCTATTGGTAGTTGAAGATACATAATAAACCAATAGTGATAGGGAGAAGGTAACTGAACCTAGTTAAACCAGTCGGAGCCACCACACCAAATGGAAAAGGAGCTACTTTAAGGTCTAGAACGGGTGGTTATCCGCCATTGTTGTTGCAGCGATTTTCAAGGCATCAACATTTTTGGCGCTAGAAGGAGGGCCTGAGATCTTTTGTCTATTGGAGTCTTTTAAATTTTAACACTTTATTTAATCAAGATGGCTCCTCTGAAATTTCCAATTTGGAGTTGTATCCATGGAAGTGCTTCTTCCAATACTCCACCCAAAGTGGTAAGATTCTTGTCTGAAGTCAAATTCAATGGTAAGAAAAATTCTTCTGCTTTTAATCATGTCTTTCAATTTATTCAAAATGTTTCAAATTATGATTTTCAAGGAATTGATGGAGGCATCTTATGCAGAATTTGTACTCTCACATTTGTGGCAAAAGCCAAAAACTGGTGTAGAACTGTTCCAGTTGCCTCAATTCACAGCTGGGATCAATTTGTTACAATTTTCATTTCTAAATTTGACAGCTATGATTATGAACAGGTATGTGATGAAATTGAATATCTACAAAGGTTTGAAAATGAGTATGTTAATGATTTTAATATTCGATTTCACTTGAATTGTTTAAGATTTAAAGTTGAAGATAAACCTACGGAAGAAGAATCACTAGATTGCTTTGAATATATTTGTTTTCTTCCTCCCATTCCCAATCCATATGAAATTAGTTCAAGTTTTGTTTTATCCTCTTCTAACATAAATGAGAATACCAATATGGATGTGCCAATAAATTGTGATGAAGTGGTTTCACAAAGCTTGGGAAATATTTCTATTCAAATGCAAGAAGACAACATCAGCAATTTTGGAGAAAGAGACGCTTTGAAATCTGAAAGCTACTTTGAGATAAATTCAGAATATCAGATTGGAAATCAACAAGTGCAAGTAGCAATCAAAGTAAATAATAAAATGAAAACTGCTAAATCTTTCCGTGTTGAACAAATGCCGAAATCATAGCAGCAAAGCAGCCTTCTTCAAGAAAGCATGCGCACGCAAAGGAATGATCTGCAATCTGAAATTTACAATGAGCATAATGCACAAGAGTTCTCAAATAGAGACACTTTTAAATACATTGTTTCAGGTTCACATTTTTCCCTTTATCCTGATATTTTTAATGATGGTAATTTTTCCCCTCTTGGTATTAATGATATTTCAGAAAATACAGAGGTTGATCTAAATGAATTACCATTAAGTTTTTATCAAGATAGAGAAGCAATTAACGATCATTCTTTTGCCATTAATGAACATGAAATTCTTGTTCCTCCTTGTTTGGATATATTGGATGAGATTGAAGGGAATTCTAAAGAATCTTGTGAGGTCATTTATGATAATTACTCTGATATTGAGGATGTTGATTTCAATTTCTCAATAGAATCCTCATGATAAAATTCAAATAACATCTAAGAATGAGGAATGCTTCAATTTAGAAATTATCCCAACCAATCCTCATTTTAGAGCAGCAAATTATCTTCTTGATTTCATTATTCGAGAAAACTTTCCAATTTATGATTCGTATCATGATCAAGCTCTCATTCCTACTCATAACCATAATTTGTTTTCTAATTCACAAGTTGGAATTCAAAATTACTCAAGTTCCATAATTCTGGCCAATCCTTGTGAAAATGAAATTATTTCAAAACGATCCCAATTGTGTTGTAACATTAGTTGTACAAATAGTGATTTCATGTTAGTTTTTAATTTATTTTTTAATTTTATTTTTCATAATTTTAACACTTTATGCTGCCATATTGAGCACTTTACTGTCAAACACTCAATTGATGAATTGCTTTATTGGAAAATTGAAGTTTCATGTTATAACCATGAACATCAAAAGTTGTTAACATGTCAATTTCAATTGATGTTCATTTATTATCAAAAGCTTCTATTTCCTCAAAGACAATCTCAACTAGAGGATATATTTTTACAATCTGGCCAGCATTTTAATTCAATTAATAATTTTCAATTGTATTTAACAGATTTCCATTCATTTTTCATTAATTCATTTGAAAAATATTTGGAAACTTTTCCTTCATGGAAGATCGTCGATAATTTAACATTTGCATATAACACTAACGATCTTTTCCAAGCCTTTGAATTTCAAAGCTCATCTTCACACTTTGGCCTGTTATCTCTTCCTTTGAACATTTCCCAATCACTAATAGAGATCCATCCATATTTCTATGATCCAATTGGTATTCAATTGGAAAGGAAAATTCAAGAGAAATAGATTTTAAATAAGTTACTAACAATAACAATAACTGTACATTATGATTTCATATTTAATTTTCTTAGTTCAATAAGATTTCTATTACTAACATTTGAACTGTGCATACATGAAAGAATTAAAATGAGAAAATGGTTACACTTGAAATATGACTATAGCTAGTCATTTCATGTATATGGTTAAAATAGGAGTAGAATTAATTTAGTTAGTTTGTTTTATGTAGTTAATTTATTTTCAACAATTCTGTAGATATAAATAAAACAAAACAATCAACCCTTCTCATTCATGTTCAGTGAAAACATTTTCTTCCTATGAGAAAGTTTTATTCTTGTTTTCCTTTTTAAATTTCCTGCAGCAATACCTCTACTCTACCTATTTTGAATAATGTCTTAATTAAATTCAATTGAGGTTGCACTTGGCATCGATCGCCTTCTAAGATTTTCTTTTGAAATTTATATGATAAGGATTTGAGGGTATAAAAGCTTCATGATCCCATTATCCCATAAAATGTATGGCTGTTTATGGTAAGCTTAATTCTAATTCAATCATTATTAGTCAGTCTAACCTTTCATGGTAATCATATGAAGTTCATATTATCTTCCTTGGAATTTGCTAAAGCTAACCTTAAGGATGTCCATTTTGCTGAGTGCACACATTCAAATCTGTTTTGATTAGTGGCTATATCCCATTCTAATCTTTAGTTGAATATTTGATGTTGTAATATGCATCATATTCCTTTACTAAATGCATTATTGAACAGTGGCTATAACAATACAAATTCTTCTCAAGTTATTCAGAATAAGCAGAGGTAATAAATTGTTGTTTCAATTCAAAAGGGAAGCCTATTTTTATATTTATTTCTGGTAATTATATATTTCCTGAAGATGAATAATTGATTTCCTTTAGCTTGATTGCCCACTCTAATTTAGAATAAATAATGAGACGATTTCGAACAAAGTTAAAATTTTAATCGAAGGAAGGATTTGAAGATTTATGAGGTAAAATCTACAGACAATTTCCTTCCAGGAATGCATTTACAAATTCGTTCTCATCTCTTATTATTTTCTATTTTTCTCAGTTTATTTTTGATTCGTGTTCTGTTTTATTTGCAGGTTTTTATTTCTTTTCAAATCATAAAGTAAGCAGTAAACCCATTTTAAATTTGCAACAGGTTCAAGGAAATTTTACTTTGATTCATTAGAATTTAAGCATTTTTTAACTTTGCTTTTATTCACTTAGAAAACCCAATTGAAATTTCAAGGAATATCATAAGACCATTCGCATCATAAGATTTCATCGGAAGTAGTTCTTAGCATTTCCTTTCATAACAAATTGTTCATCAAAGACCTCCGATGTATTATCTTACTCATATGCCATGTCGCATTTTGCATATTGAAGCTTTGCAGTTGAAGTATATTTCCATTATCGTGAATCGCCGATCTTTGATAATCAACTATATCGATATTGCGATGACCACATAATTTCGGATCTGATATGAAATTCAAATCAAATTCATAAAAAATATCGCGTCTGTTCAATCGCAATAAAAGTAAGGGCATAATTTTAAAGGGCCGATGTCTTGGATCCGATATGTTATTAAATTTTCATCATAAAATTATTGGGTCCACTCTTAATCACATATCGGTGTATCGATAATTGTTACATCATGTGCCTAAGATTGCCAATCGCGATCACTGATTAGCCACGTCATTCGTCGCATATCGGCATCGCAAGAAACATGTTGTGTTACATCAGATGCTTAAGATTGCCGATCGCCGATTAGTTATGTCATTCATCGCATCGCCAATATCGCAATCGCCTCCTTGCATTTTTATGGCCATACCATTATTCCGAATCTGCAATGCGCAATGTGCAAAATACAAATCGCGAGATGCGGTGTGCGATCTGAGAATTACAGCATGACTGTCCCCGATTCGCAATATAACAGCTCTTCAATAATGTGATTGCTACATCTCATCACACATATTTTCTTCACATGATCTCATATCCGAAATTTTCTATTTCAATCACCAATGCGATAAACTCCAACGCATGCCTCTACATGCAATGCAAATAATTTGATAAGGAATTGTGTTATTTTAAAAACAAGCTTGGGTAATCACTATGGTAAAAGCGGTTAATGACCAATTTGCAGAGTATTTAAATCATTTTGATTTCTCATATATTTTAGTTTTAAATATATAATTCTATAATTAAAAATGGAATTCAAGACCTCTCTATCTTCATATTTAAATTTTATTATCTTAGATTTGGTCTTGATTCTGAACTATTTATAAAATCATGTAGTTTATATAAAACTAATAATATTTTGAGAAACAGACATTACTGCAAATTCTCATTCTCATTTCTGATGCATTTCTTTTAATTTCAATTCCCTTGAGCACTAAGCATTCCATTTTTACATTTTACTGCTTGCTTTAGTGTAAATAAAATAAATAATGATTTTCGGTTATAGGATTTTAGTTAGTTTGACTTCTTCATGTTTTTAAATGTTAATTAAAATAAGAAGTCAGCTAGTTTGGAGAAACTGATACTTTTCAGGTAAGATCAAAAGCAATTATCCAATGGTATGATTCATGTACTCACTTTCATTAATTTCCATTTCATCACTCTGGTTCCATTTTTGTTTTTAAATTATGTTGATATAAAAGTATGTTTTGCAACGCTTCATAAAATCTTTCAATCTTCTGTCGGATCAGATTTTCAAAGTCATATACCTTTCTCCTGGCTTTATTTCAATAAACAACGATAATATTCATCGAAACAGCTACACCAGGAAGTTTCTGAACTTTTAGTTTGTTTCTTTAAGCGTTCCTTTTATTAGAAAATAAGATGATGCTTTGAAACAAGAAGAATGATATCAAACAGAAAGTTTTCATTGTGGCTGAATTTTACAATCACTGCCATCTAAAGCCTAAAACATTCACAACCCTGCAAGGTATGATTTTTCTAAATCTCAACATAAGAAGAAATGATTACGTGATTATTTTCTTTTTCTTCATATTGTTGAGACATTGGTATAAACATTCTTGTTTGAATTTATCTTTTGAAACTTGGATTTTCCTTTCCACTTTTAAATTTTCTTCATTTTTTTTTTGTTTGCTGATTTCTTTTCTCACTTTAGCATAAGAATTTTTTTCTTTTGGTTTTTAGTTTTGATTTTGGTGACTTTACCATAATTTATATGGAAGGCCTTCTTGTTACCTAACTATGGTCAGCATTCATGGAGAAAAATTGTTAATAGTCACCTATTAGCGTTTTCTTAAATCTCTTAGTAAAGTTTGATTTTCTTATTATAAAGGTAGACATACTTAAGGAAGAGATTACCAATCAAGAGAAGTTGGCAAAGTATCATAAAATCTGGAGAAATTCTTTTTCATCGAAATTGTAATTATTTTGAGATTTCAATATTTTATTAAGATCTTTCAAAGTTTTATTATCAGTCAAGAAAAGTTATTTATAACCAAGTAAAGACACTTTACAGCAAAGCACCTTTAACTCTGAAATTGTCATTCTTAACTCTTAAGGAGTCAATGAGTCTCCCTGTCCCAAAGATTCTTATTTTTCTAGAGTAATCCAGAAATATATTTAAACTTAAAAGATAAGAGGTCTCATCATGAGCCTACTTACCATGATCATAGGGGAAAAATAGGCTGACATTACCAACACTGCTAAACAAACCAGGGTAATGGCTTATGATTGCAAACAATTATAAGACAAGGGGTCTTATCACGAGCCAACTTGTTCAGTCTGATTATAACCAGTGAATGGCATTGTCAACTATCTAGCCACCAAACTAGGACAATGGCTTTTAAGATCTATAACAAAAAATTAAAAAAACATAAAAATAAAAATAAACATATATATGGATTTATCTCTAGGTAAATAATTTTTAATGAGATGGGATTCTGAATCATTGCTAATTAAAAGGTAACCCTGTCGAGACTATAGATGTTTGCTAGCAGCAGTGGCTCTACCTGTGGCAAATGAGTATATTTTAAAAGCTAAGTTGTAAAGTGACCCCTGATTTATCTCTACAACTAATTAAGGACTAATATAGAGTTTTGAAATATTTCAATTTATGAAGAATTTTAAAAAGATTATAGTTAGATGATTCTTGCTCTTATTCAAACTAATGAACCTAGTCAAGCGTTTCAAGCATAATTCTCTCTTCTTTAATTATTTTTACTTTAATTTTAGGAAAATCTCATTCATATCAAACAGAGATAACTGGTTCTTCTCCCTTGCATCGCCATTGTTGTGGTAAAAACACAACCCCCCCATTTTTGACTTGCTCAACTCAAATAATGGAGACCATTCCTATAAAAATTTTGGCTAAACACCTTTTTGGATTTTTATTTAGTTGATTGTCCTACGCTTTTGTTAATTTTTCATTTTCTTTGGATTCTTGTTTTGAGTGTCCCGTTAGAATCGGTTTTTTATAAGCTTCTCATTGACACTTGTTTCACCTCATTTGGTCAACTGGTTTGAAAATGGCACTCCTTTGAAAATGTGATTATTTATGTAGCCTAGGTTAAAAATGCATAAAATGTACAATATTGCATTTTGTAAATAAATTAGTTCAATAACACATTCATTTTAAATATTAACCCGTAGCGAGTTTTTACTAACATTTTTCCATTTTTAGTTATGCAGCCAAATCATTAAGTATCATGATTTAAGAAATTTACTCCAATTTTCAAATCAATTAATAATCTTAAAAAACCCATAATATCCAAGTGGTTGTAGTTTATTTTTATTCTTTTTATTTTTTTTACCAGTGGCTGTAGTTTAGAAACTAAAATTCATAAAATAAAACCAAAATAAAGTTGATATTTAATGTTAGTTTTTAATTTAATTAAATTAATTAATAATTAATTTAATTAAAATAAAATTCAATACATAAAATATCAATATAATAAAAAATATATAATAAAAAAAATTTGATCGGGGGTTTTTCACTTGACACATTTTTTGAAACCCCGATAATATTCATTCCCCCGACTTACCGATGCGAAGGGACATATCGCATTAACCAACCCTCATTATAAGCTTTAATCACACGAGGAATATCACATCGGAGCTTTCCAACATAGCAAGTTAACAATCCTCCCGACACCTCCCGATTTGCCGATGAAAAGGGGCATAAGGCACTAACCATAGCTTTCATAACTTTAACTTTGGTTTTGGTTTTGAGTTTCAAGAAACTCACTCATATGTATGAATGAAGTACGTTAGTTTATTTTATTTTTATATTAGTTTTAATATTTATTAATTTAAATAATTAATTCTATATTAATTAATTTAAATATAAAATTTAATTCATTAAATTAAATTTAAATTTAAATATCATTTAGATTAATATTAATTAGATTAAATTTGTTTATAAATATTTAATTATATATTAGTTAATTAGATTAATGTTAATAAATAATTAGTTTAGTTTATAATTAACATTTAATTTAGAATTAATTAAAATTCTAATTTAGGATTTAATTTTTAATGAGAATTTTGATTTGTTAGCCCAGCAACAGAATTTCCATATTCATGCCAGATTTGATCCATCAACTTTGGAGGCTCCTAGATTGAGTTATATTTGGCCAAATGAGGCCCAGGACGGCTCATTGGAAAGAGAAAATCAAGGAGAACATTTTTGAGAATTTCACTAACAGATTTAATCATTTGTTGGGTCAAAAATCAGGCAGAAGATCAAGCTCCGAATTTTGAAAACAAAATCAAATTTCTGAGTTATTTTCTTCATTTTCATTTGTCCAAAGCCTCTTCTAATTGCAGATCCATTGGTTAATAATATCTTTGGCGAATTAAACCACCCCAAACATCAATAAAGGGCTTATATTTTATTTTCAATTATTTATTTAAATAGAATTTGATTGGATTTGATTTAATTGCCAGAAATGATATTTTGATTGCATCTTAATTTATTTTGATTTCTTTTTGTAGGAAAATAGTGAAAGAAATATGGAGAAAATGATTTAAATCAATGAGAATGCTCCAGCAATTGAAGATCAGGATTTTTGAGCAAATAAAATTGGATTTGACAGATTTCTCTTCAAAAAACTTTCCTCTCAAGAATTCCTTTACAAATATTATAAATAACATATTGCAGAATGTAATAAAGAGCTGCTCTCCTCTGCAATTCTAGATTTCTAAAAGCACTACTGTAATAGGAATTTAGAGTTGTAGGAGAGAGGAGAGAAAATCTCAAATCTTGGGATTATTGAGGATTTTCTCTTTGTGTCTTGAATTATACATGAAGGGCAAAGTTTGCACTATTGTGGCTTTAGCTTTGAAAGTAGAAGTTCAAGCAATGTAAAGAGCCGTTGGAGACCAGGGACAGAGAGATGGATACAATAAATTGGTATTTCTAATACTATTGTTTCAAATATCAGTTTTATTTTTATGGTAACAAGAATGTGTCATTTTATTCATGTTTGTGCACTACTGTCAATATGGGTAATTTGTCTCAATGTTGTTATTATGTATCTTTGTTCTTATGAATTAATTTCTCATTTTTAAGTAGCTACTTACTCAGAAATCTGTCTTATAAAACTGATTTATTGAATGGTAATGTGTTGTGAACTATTTCCACATATCATTATTCAATTATTGGATCTACTGATTTGATAATTAATATCATTTTTGTGAACTACTTCCTGAATGTTGTTGGTTTATTATTTCAGTTAATAGGTCTCAATAGGATGTGTTTTGGTAACTATAATATCAGTTAATTGAACTACTTCATTAACTTGATATTCACTATAAACAAGACATTTAAATCCTAATACTTTAATTATCTTGCTCTTAGTTGGGTTAGATCTATATCTTCCTAATTAAGATAGGATTAAGATTAGTTTCTTTTTTCTTGCATTATGGAATAAGCTTGCATTAGATTATTTTCTACATTCTTTTAAGTCCTCTTCTCAAAGAGTCAAAATTTTAGTTGTGGCTTGGCTGAACCCAAATCAGCTTAAGGGTCATTCTCTTGCCTGATCAGCAAGAAGAAGTGATCTGATATCCCTATCTATTGGTAGTTGAAGATACATAATAAACCAATAGCGATAGGGAGAAGGTAGCTGGACCTAGTTAAACCAGTCGGAGCGACCACACCAAACGGAAAAGGAGTTGCTTTAAGGTCCGAACCGGGTGGTTATCCCCCATTGTTGTTGCAACGATTTTCGAGGCATCAATAGAATGGCACTTTGGCTATCACTGTATAACGTGCCCATATCATGCTCCTTACCCAATTCACCCATAAACCTTTGTAACCAAATCATTTCTTTACTAGCCTTTATAGCAGCAACATACTCTACTTCTTTTGTTGAAAATGCAACAACACTTTGGATTTTTGAAACCCAACTGACAGTTGTTCCACCTACAGTAAATACATATCCTATAGTGTTCCTCCTGTTATCTCTGTCACCTGCCATATCTGCATCAACATCTCCTTGTAGAGAAATGTTTGAACCACCAAAGCATAATGCTTGATTTGTGGTACCTTTCAAATATCTGAGAATCCATTTCACTGCCATCCAATGTTCCTTTCCTGGATTGTTCATGTACCTTCTTACAACTCCCACTACATGTGCAATATCAGGCCTTGTGCGGACCATCGCATACATTAAGATTCAAATTTCTAATGCATATGGAACTTTAGACATATAATCCATGTCTTCTTGGGTCTTTGGGCACATTTCCTTACTAAGTTTGAAACGGCTAGCAAAGGGTGTACTAACTGGTTTTGCATTGTGCATATTAAATATTTTCAACCCCTTTTGTATGTACTCATTCTGGGACAATGTTAATCTGCGATTTTTCCTGTCTCTAGTTATTCTCATACCAAGGATTTGTTTTGCAACTCCCAAATCTTTCATTGCAAATGAATTTGCCAATTTTATTTTGAGGACATTTATTTCCTGCATGTTAGACCCTGCAACAAGCATGTCATCTACATACAACAACAATATAATATAGTTGCCATCATTTTGCTTTTTCAGATAAACACAATGATCAGAGTGACATCTAGTATAACCTTGTTTAGACATAAACTTGTCAAATTTTAGATACCACTACCTTGGAGCCTGTTTTAAGTCATACAAGCTCTCCTTCAACCTGCACACTAGTTTCTCCTTCCCTTTCACCTCATATCCTTGTGGCTGCTGCATATATATCTCTTCCTCCAAATCCCCATGGAGAAAGGTTGTTTTTACATCTAACTGCTCAAGATGCAAATCTTCAACTGCTACTAGACTTAAAATAGTTCTGATTGAAGTCATTTTAACAACACGAGAAAATATTTCATCAAAATAAATACCTTTCTTCTATGCAAACCCCTTCACCACAAGTCTAGCTTTGTACCTTTGTTTTCCTCCATCTTCTTCCTTCAGCCTATAAACCCATTTATTCTTCAATGTAGTTTTTCCTGCAGGAAACGTAACTAAGTCACAAGTTTGGTTATGCATTAAGGAGTCCATCTCTTCATCCATGGCTAGCTCCCACTTCTTCCTGCTTTCAACCTGCATTGCTTCTTCATAACATTCGGGTTCACCAGAATCAGTCAACAATAAATAATATAATGAAGGAGAGTATTGTTCAGGGGGTATACTTATCCTGGTATATCTTCTAACACCACTTTCAGTTGTTTGGGGTGCCTGTTGCTGTTGTGGTGGTTGTTATTGTTGTGGTTGTTGATTATTATTATTTTTAGGCACCTTTACTTTTTCAGTGATATCATCAAGAACTATGTATTCCTTGTTTTATTTTTCCTGTTTCTTTTCTGGCAACTGATTCTTGTACAAGACCTTTTCATTGAATATTACATCTCTGCTCCTAATGAATTTATGATTTTCATAATCATATAAACGATAAACAAAATCATTAACACCATATCCAATAAAGGTACAATTCTTTGACTTTGCCTCAAACTTTGTTCTATTTTCTTTATTAATATGGACAAAGGCCTCACAACCAAAAGGATTTAAAAAGGAGTAGTTTGCCTTTTTTCCTGTCCATGCTTCCTCTAGAACACCACCATCCAAGGAACTTGAAGGCCCTCTATTTATTAGATAAACAGTAGTATCTACAGCATTTGCCCAAAATTGTAAAGGCAATCCTGCATGCAATCTCATGCACCTTGCACGCTCCATGATTGTTTGTTCATCCTTTCTGACAAACCATTTTCTTGTGGTGTTCTTGGAATTGTCTTCTCTCTGCGAATTCCATGCTCTGAACAGTACCTATCAAACTCTTTGCTGCAATATACACCTCCACTGTCTGATCTGAGACACTTCAATTTATTTCCTATCTCAATCTCAACCAAAGCTTTCCATTTCTTGAAAGTATCAAATACATTAGATTTATTATTAATACAATAAATCCAAGTTTTTCTAGTTTCTTCATCAATAAAAGTAACATAATAACGAGAGCCACAAAGAGATGATACCTGAGCAAGTCCCCATACATCTGTATGCACAAGCTCTAATTTTTCGCTCTTCTTTTCTTTCCAAACTCTGAGAAATCTGACTCTCTTCTTTTTTCCATAAATGCAATTCTCACAGAAGTCCAAATCAACATTCTTCAAACCCGGCAACAATTTTCTTGAATGAAGGATCTTCATCCCCTTCTCACTCATGTGTCCGAGCCTATGGTGCCATAATGTTGCATCTGCTCCTTTGGAAGTTAAAGCATTAACAGAGTTAGAAATACCATTGCATAGATACAATGTATCTACCTTTTTGCCTTTTTCTATTACCAGGGCTCCTTTGGTGACCTTCCAAGCTTTATTTGTGAAAGTTGTCACACAACCTTCACCGCCTAACTACCTTGTTGAAATCAAATTTTTTTCTTCAGATTTGGAACATGTCTTACCTCCTTTAGTAGCCATTGGTTTCCATTCTGCCATTTTACAAGAACCTTACCCATTCGAACAATTTTATAGGGCTTATCATCACCCAGACATACTTGTACAAAATCTCTGTGAACATAGTCATGAAAGTATTTCTTATAAGGTGTGGCATGGAATGAGGCCCCTAAATCTACCACCCAGGAATCAGTAATATTTTTGAAAGAAAGAATAAAAGCATCTTGTAACACCTCACCTGTCACATTTGCTTCATGATTTCTTTCTTGCTTTGAATCTCCTTCTTTTCCCTTCCGAGATCTACAGTCTTTCTTTAGGTGTCCTTTCTTTCTACATTTCCAACACACTGTCCCTCATCTAGACTTGGATCTACCTTTCCTTGATTTATTGCGATATCCTGAGCTCTTTCCTCTTTCGAATTTTCTTCCCCTAGACTATGCACTCAAATCTTTACCCGATGTCTCACCAGAGCTTTTCCATCGCATTTCCTCGCTAAGGATAGCACCGACAACATCATCAAACTTTAAAGTACTAGATCCAAACACAGAGTTACTAATGGCCATTATTAAACCATTTCAACTTTCTGGCAATGAGCACAAGAATAAGAGAGCTCTAACTTCATCATCAAAGTTTACCCTTACAACACTTAACTGACTTGTAACAGTATTAAAATCATTTAAATGGTCTACAACAAATCCACCTTCCGACATCTTCATATTAAATAACCGTTTCATAAGAAATACCTTGTTTGAGGCCGAGGGTTTTTCATATATTTTCGCTAATGCCTTAATCAAACCCTCTGTCGTTGTTTCCTTCGAAATGTTGAAGGTGACCGATGTTGCGAGGCACAACCGTATTGTTCCGAGTGCCTTTCTATCGAGAAGGTTCCATTATTCATCTGTCATACCCGTCGGCATCTTTGTTTTTCCACCCAATGGTAGGTATAGATCTTTCTGATACAGATAATCTTCCATCTGCATATTCCACAGGGAGAAGTTTTGGTCGTTAAATTTCTCAACCCTAAACTTACCATCTTTCGCCATTACTCCCACTCGAACCAAGAACCATTGTCTCCTACGAGTTTGTCAGCCAAATAGACCTTCGACTCTGATACCAGTTGTTAGAAATTTATAAATTACAGAGCAATGGAACACATATAATATTGCATAAATATAAACATAAAAAACGCATAAACCAGAGAGACACAGATATACGTGGTTCACCCAGTTTGGGCTACATCCACCCCGAACAACTAGTCCTTCCCTTCTATTATCCAAAAAAAATGAAGAGACACAACCTACAGTAGATCCACTATAATATCCTCTGTTTTCTCTCACAATCTCACCTCTCTATTTCTCGCTCAGAGAATACACATCTATTACATAGCCTCAATACAATACCCTCATACAAAGAGAGGGGTTTCCTTCTAGGGCAAAAAACCCTAAACTAAACATAAGTTCTACCGTCAGATCATCCGTCTAGTGAATGGCCCAGATTGACTAGAAAGTACTATACTTTTACAAGGAAATTTTACATCTATTTTTAGCTTCGGGGGCGCTGCCCCCGAAACCCCCCACCAGGGAGGGGCTCCCCAAAGGTCACAGCTGCCCCCCCTAGACCCCCCTGCAGCGAATATTTTATGGGCGACATTGCCACCCCATTCCAAACTGGGGCCCAATGCGGCGATACCTTTGAATACAGAAGATAATCAAGTAATCAGGCTCCACACCCAACAGGGGCTAAGATTCTTTCGCACTGCTATGGCAGCGAACTGCGTTATTTCCCCAAACTACACCACGTATCTTACTTCTCTTCTTAATAGATCTTACTTATCTTCATGTAAACAGTTATTCTAACTTGCGTTCACTTAATCAACACAGTTATACACATTCGCGCATCATATAAGCATTAAAAGTGAAATTTATATCCAATGTAACAGATGCATAGAACAGGTAATAAATAAATAGAAATGGTAGGAAACTCGACTTGCCCTACGCACTCAGCTGCGGACTACTAGGCCTCTGTGCACTCAACTGCAAAGACTTCTCCTACTCTACGACCCAAAACTAAACTTTACTCCATAGATCTGACTCAACTCTTCATCTTCAACTATGCATCTATCAAACTACTTAGAGCCTCGCTCTATTTATACAATCCCATGGTCCTCTCTACAACTGACTTTACAATAAAAAAATTAAGGGTGGACAACCTTATGACTCTTTTACAAGCTACACCGCTCCGTGCCCACAAAATGCAGTCTTTACATCAAAATTACAATATTTGACCAAAATCTGGGCTCTAAGCCCCAAAACTTCCCTTGGGGGATCTCATGGCGAGCAACCATTGCATCTACTATGTATACAACAATGTCACCTCCAAGTTTGTATGAACGTTGGGATGATGAGTTAAAGTTCGTAGTCCTAGGAGTTTCATCATTCTTAACGCAATACTGGCGCTCATCACATTTTGGCGTCGTTTCTGGGGAGGTGTCTAGGTAGATGTGATTTATGCTTTCTTTCTTTCCTTATTTCTTTCTAATTCTAAAAATGGTTCCATTCAACAAGTAGTTGTAATTTGGTCTTGCTTTCTTTCCCATTCTGTAAGTAGTTCCATTCAGCAAGTAGTTGCAATTTGGTTTTTCTTTCTTTCCATTCTATAATTAGCCCTAAAAAACCCTAAGAAGAAAAAAAAAACTCCTTTCATTCCTCTTAGGAGTAGAGACAACTTAGGGAAAAAAATTTCAAATACCCCCACCGCATGAAATAGCGAACCTTCCCTCTTCTTTTGTGGCCGTGAGCTAGAGGACCCATTAGGAAAACAACTAGATATTTTTGAAGAGCATATTGGGGAAGAGGAAGAGACCATTCCACCACCCTACACCATGGATGAAAACATAAATGGGATTGGTGATAGAGAAGTAGTTGAGAATAGAGCCGAGGGTGCTTTTCCATTAGAGAAACTACGGATGCTAGGATGAAAAACATAAGCCCCTCTTCCCTTCCTCACTTCCATGGCTTTACCTTGGAGGACCTGGATAATTTTTTGTTTTAATTTGTTGTCATATGCAAAACTTATGATTACACCTTTGATGACCATAAGTTGAAATTGTTCCCATCCACTCTCAAAGATGTAGTCTTGCACTCATTCACGGGTTTACCTGGGGACAACATCACCACTTGGGCTCAGATGCAACAATCCTTCAACAATAAGTATAGGGACTACTGCAAGTCCAAATATACCAAAGAGGAAATTTTTAGAATGAACTTGGGACATGATGAATCTTTAGAAGATTATGAAGAAATATTCCAACTCAGCTACAAAATGGCCAGGTGCACCCTTGATCCTGAATCTCTTAAGCTAGTCCTTCTTAGAGGGACCAGGGAATATCTCCTAGAAAATCTAAACCTACTATCAATGATCCGAATTGGATCCATGAAAGATTATCAAAGTGCCATGACTGTATCAAAATAGGACAAACTTCGAATTTATGAACACAGAGCGATCAGGAAGACCTCTAGACAGTGGAAGTTTGTAGCCAGCAAGGAACAATGAGGACCTCGGTCAAAGCGCGCTGACCGAGGCCCATGGAGATCGCGCAGGAGGAAAACTGGTAGTTGGGAAGCCTGGATCGGGAAACGGAGGCCATTTCTGATGTGCGATTAGCAAAATTCCTCGAGAAGGAAAAGCCCAAAGCACTCAGTCGCATGGGAAGCTGGGAAACCATGGAGAAAACAATAAGGTTAAAGGAGAGTCCCGTGCTCCAAAACCGACAGTATATCTGTGGCATCCTTGGGTGGTAAGAAGAATTGGTAGAAAATGAGCGATTCCATTCAGCGCATGACGCGTGTTTAGCGGATGAGAGAGAAAACCACCTCTCATCGCGTGCTAACGGTCGAGCAAGTCAACCGCGCGAAATGAGAGAACATTGTAGGATCTAAGGGCTCTAGATCTGACGACGGAGATTGTGCCCGATGGAGACACCAGATTTGACAGGGGAATTAAGTCGCGATACATTAAAGTCAGAAGTCCGATTTGACCATTGAGTTGGCGGATGAGTCATTCCACAGTGTAACTAAAAAACAAAACCATCGAGGAAGAGTTGGCACAGTTCGCAAGAGGACAAGTGGCCACTCCCTGTGAGACATTGGCCATGACGCAGAGGTAGGGAACTCCAAATGAAAAACAGCAGACAATCTGAAGGGGAAGAAGAGGAAGCAAACATTCAAGGATAGATTGGCTTTAAGCCATGAACAGACAGAGAACAGAAAAAGAAGAGAAGAGGAAAAACAAATGAAGACAGAGAGAGCAAGAGGAAAATAAAAGATAGTGAAGCAAGAAGTAGAAAACAGAGAGCCGAGCTGACCTAAGGCAGCATTGGGCAGACTAAAAGCTTGAGAGGTTCAAGCAATCCCTGAGAGGATCTGTCGGGAATTGAGTACCACATTGGGTTCCTCCCATTAGAGACCCGAGAGGTCAAGAATTGGATAGGAAAAGAGTCTATGCACTCTAGTGGCTTGGGGAATACAAGAACCACCCTACCAAGCATTATCTATTTCAGGAGACTCACATTGAGCTCCTCATTGTAAATCTATACTTTAAAGACACAATAAAATAAGGTCACCACTGAAAGCTGGACCAGAGACGTAACCCAAGAGGATAGGGTGAACTCCTTATTAATTGTTGTGTTCTTGTATTTGCCTACTGTGTTTCTCTTACTGTTTTCCATTTTTCAGTGTCTGTGTATTTTGCAATCTGATCGATCCGTTGTCTAAAATGACATAGAAACACACCAGCACATGAGTCTGTAACACCTTCATTCAGTAATTATTTAACTAAGATCACTCAAGAGTGAATTTCAGATCAAGTGGTATTAGAGCTTTAGGTTGTTAAGGGTAGACAAGCTTGTGTTGGTATAGCTGTTGAATGCTAACTAGATCAAAGCTCAAACTAGGAGAAGGAGAGTTGGTCGAAACTAATCCTGAAATTGGGAGAGTCTATCCTCGGAAGACAATGTCAGAGGAAGGTTCCATGCGGCCAAACCCTCAATTCATAGATAGTTTCCTAGCCATAAAGTCCATGGTAGAAGAAATGTATAGGGACTTTAGAAAACATAAGGATGAATATTCATCAGGCTCTAAACAAGAAAAAGGAGAAGATGAGTCTCACTTCCATGACCACTCAAAAGGAAAAGGGAAAGAGGAAAGCTTTCTCACACCTACTTACAACCCTGAACACAAAAAGAAAGCATCTTTGATCAAACTAGATGTTAAATTTGATCTACCTATATATGATGGAGAGTTGAATGTAGAAAAGTTGGACAATTAGATTAGACAAATTGATGTTTATTGCAGAGTGCAGAATATCAATTTAGACAAGAGCAAGATTCAGCTGGAAAGCCTAGGCCTTGGAGGCACTGCCTTGGTTTGTTGGGAAGGTAGAACCCAATCTGACATGAAAAGACATGGTAAGACTGTCTTTGTCTGGAGTGAATTTGTTTCTGCAATCAAAAAGAAGTTCTATCCATTGGCCTACATGCAGGAAGCCATGATGACTTGGCAAAATCTTCGACGGTTGAAAGGGCAAACTGTGCAAGGGTAAACTCAAGAATTTAGAAAGAGAGCATTGATTCTAGGAATCTCATCAGACTCACCTGAGACTCCGTTGAAGTACATTGGTCGTCTACACAGCTACATGAGGCACACTATCCTCATGTTTAATCCCACTAGTATAGATGAGGTATCTGTACAAGCTACTCATCTAGAAGCTAGAGGAAATAATGGAAATCCAGAAGTTGGGGGATCATCCCAACCCACTACAAGCAAGAATAAGGAGAAAAGAAAGCAAAAATGGAAAGCAAGGAAGGCTAACACTGCACAGAAAAGCAAAGCTTCATGCACTCACTGTAAAAAGGATGGGCATGATGATGAGCACTGTTGGATTCTGCATCCAGAGCTGAGACCTAAGAAGTTCGAGGGCAAGAAGAAGAAGACTGCTACAGATATTCAGAAAGATTTGGGGTTAGACTCAGGAGATGAAACAACCATTGCAGCCACAGGTATAAGAGGTAAGAATTCTGAAGCATCTACTAGTAATTCTGCACAATCTACTATTGATGAAGAAAATGAGAGAAAAAGACATGAGTTTTTCCATATTTGAGTTATTTCCAAACATCAAAAGATTGATACTTTGTTTGATAGTGACTCACAAGTAAATTTAATTTCTGAAGAAATTGTAAAAAACTTGGGATTAGTAACTACACCTCACAAGAAACCATACCCATTAGGATGGTTGAATGATAAAGAAAAACTACAAGTGACTAGACAATGCAAACTCAAGTTTTCTTTTGGGTCAGCATTTGTAGATGAGGTTGAGTTAGACACAATTCCTTTGAACATATGTGGAATTGTTTTAGGAAGTCCTTACTTGTATGACAGAAAAGCTATTTTCTATAGAGCTGAGAACAAGTATCTACTTGTTAAATATGGAATTGAATACTTTGTAAGAGCTCATAAGCTCAAGAATAATTATACTCTCATAAACTCAGGGCAAATGAAAAGAATCATAAATTAATGCAAACAATTCTTACTGATGGTTGTAAAGGAAAAGAAACCTAATAAAACCAATGTATTTGAGGGTTGTAATGCTAAACAACAAGCTGACTTATAAAAGGTTGTTTCAGAGTATGATATCTTGTTTCAAGAACCTAAAGGTCTACCACCCAAAAAGGAAATAGTACATGATATTATTTTGCAGCAAGATGCTCCATTGCCTAACATTGGAATGTATAGGTTGTCCGCTTTAGAGAATGCTGAAATCAAGAAGTAGGTGTAGGAGTTGCTCGAGAAAGGATTCATCAAACCTAGCACATCAGCATGTGGCTCACCAATCGTTTTGGTGAGAAAGAAAGATGGCTCATGGAGAATGTGCATTGATTAGCGAGCACTGAACAAGATAACAATCAAAAATCATTATCCCCTTCCTTGCATAGATGATCTTTTAGATCAATTGAAGGAAGATATTTATTTCTCGAAGCTAGACTTGCACAGTGGATACCATCAAGTCAGAGGTGCAGAACAAGATGCATGGAAGACTGCTTTCAAAACAAAGCAGGGATTGTATGAGTGGCTGGTTATGCCTTTTGGCTTAACTAATGCTCCTGCTACTTTCATGAGATTAATGAATGATGTACTCAGACCTTTTCTTGATGATTTTGTTATTGTGTATCTGGATGACATTCTGATATTTAACAAAACGTGCGAAGAACACTTAAAGCATGTTAAGCAGACACTAGATGTTTTGAAAAGAGAAAAACTTTATGTTAAACTCTCAAAATGTGAATTTGGAAAAACATCTCTGAATTATTTGGGTCATATAGTAGGGGGTGGTGAATTGAAGATAGATCCCTCTAAGGTGGCAGTCATTGTAAACTGGCCAAAACCCAAATCTGCTACAGAAGTTAGAAGCTTCTTAGGAGCAGCACAATATTGGAGGAAGTTCATTTCTAACTTTTCCTTAATTGCAGCTCCCTTACATGCTTTAATAGGATTGAACAAGGTGTTTCAGTGGGGAGGCAAACAACAGAAAGCCTTCGACGCCTTGAAATAAAAGATTAGTACAACACCTGCACTAGCACTGCCTGATATTCAAAGACCATTTGAGATCCAAACATATGCCAGTGACTATGCCATGGGAGCAGTGTTGACATAGCACAGTAAATCCATATGTTATTATTTTGAGACATTTAATTCTGCAGTGGTTAACTATCCTACATATGATAAAGAATTGTATGCATTAGTATAGAGTGTGAAAAAGTGGAAACATTACTTAATGGGAAAAGAGATAGTAATACATACTAATCATCAACCACTTCAATATCTACACTCTCAAACTAAGTTGCAGCAATTAAGACACTATAGATGGATGGGTTTTCTACAACAGTTTCATTTAGTCATCAGATATAAAAAGGGCATACATAATAAAGTTGCAGACATGTTATCTAGACCTATTATAAATGCATCTACTATACTTAAGCATAATTCTATGTTACATAAGAGCTACATTGAACAATATGCTCAAGATATAGACTTTAAAGATGTATATGCAACTTTAAGTCAAGGCAAACAAGTAGAAGAATTGGATTATCATGTAAAGGACCAACTCTTATACCATTGTGGGAAGTTATGCATTCCACAAACTGAAAGAGTAAAGATAATTCGAGAAGCACACACTTCTCTAATATGAGGTCACTTTGGGGTAAGTAAAATAGTTGCACAACTGCAAAGATTTTGTTATTGGCCAAAAATGAATGAGACAGTGTCTAAATATGTAAGAGGGTGTACTATGTGTACTAAAACCAAGCCCAACAATAGAAAACTAGGCTTGTACACTCCATTACCAGTTCCTTCTCACCCTTAGGAAAGTGTTTCCATGGATTTTGTTGGAAGACTACCTAAATCTAGGAAAGGTCATGATTATATGTATGTTGTTGTGGATAGGTTCAGCAAAATATTTATTTTTATACCTTGTAATAAACATATTACAACTGAACAACCTGAAAAACTGTTCTTTGAACATGTATGGGTTTCATTTTGGATTGCCCACTTCCATCGTATCTGATTGAGACACCCGATTTGTGGGGAAGTTTTGGTCAAGTCTATGGGAACTAATGGACACCAAACTAAATAAAAGCACAACTTTTCATCCACAAACTGATGGGCTGACAGAAGTAGTTAACAAGACAGTGATCCAGTTACTCAGAGGATATTTGGCTCAGAAATAACATTTAAACTAAACCCCTCTCTCTGTACATCAAGAAGAGGAGTTATGTGACATGCGAAGAAAGCATCTGGATGCCTTTGCCTGGAGTTACAGGGAAATGAAGGGAGTACACCCTTCAGTTTATACTCACCACATTTACATCAAGGAAGGTTGCAAGCTAGTGTGCCAGCCTCAAAGGATAATGAACCTAGCCCTCAAATACATAGTCAAAGAAGAACTACAGAAGTTATTGGATGCAGGGTTCATTTACCCCATCTCAGATAGTGAGTGGGTGTCTCCTCTGGTTCTAGTTCAAAACAAAAATGGGAAGTGGAGAATATGTGTGGATTACAGAGAGATAAACAAAGCCACAAAAAGGATCATTTCCCTCTACCTTTCATTGACCAAGTATTTGGTGGTATGGCAAGACAAAAGTTCTTCTCTTTCCTGGATGGATTCAGTGGTTACAGTTATATCTAGATCAGCCCATAGGACCAGGATTAAACCACCTTCACCTATCCCTGGGGTACCTTTTCTTATAGGGTCCTTCCTTTTTCGTTATGCAGTGCCCCTCCCACTTTTCAGAGGCCAGTCCTGAGCATATTTGCAAAGCTAGTCCATGACTCCGTGGAAATTTATATGGATGATTTCACGCCTTATGGATGTGATTTCCTAGAGGTTCTCTCTAACTTGGGAAAAGTATTTAAAAAATGCATTGAAATAAACTTATCCCTTCATCTTGAGAAGTGTGAGTTCTTGATGACTGCAGGGACTGTTTTAGGTCACTCAATATCCCAAGAAGGACTGCAAGTAGACCCCAATAAGATAGTTATAAAAAAGAGGGTCCCTACTCCTTAGAAGCATATGGATGTCAAAAGTTTCTTAGGCACTTCAGCAAGGTAGCCTCACCTTTGTTTGGACTGTAGGCCAAGGACTCCAAATGTTTATGGTCAGAAAGTTGCCAAGAGGCCTTAGAAACCCTAAAGGACAAGCTGACTACTGCACCTTTACTCTGAGGCCTAAATTGGGCTCTTCCTTTTCACATCCATGTTGATGCCTCTGACAAAGCCATAGGAGTAGTTAAGGGACAAAGAGATGACAAGCTACCTTATTCCATTTACTTCATCAGCAAAAAGTTGTCTAAAGTTGCATTGAATTACACTGTGAATGAAAAGGACCTCCTAGCTGTTGTCCATTCCTTGAAAAAAATTATACATTAAATTACTTGTTACCAGACCTTTGTACATATTGACTGTTGAACCTCATAATTACCCCCTCCTTGACAACTTTTCTCACTTCTTTCCCTTTTTTTCCATTAAAAGATAGATCCCCATCACTGATAAATGATAGATTTTGTCTCAAGGAGGACATTAAATGATTGACATGTTATACTTTTATGTTTTTGATATTTGAATAAGTTTTTGCAAATTCACTACGAAACGCAACCTATTCTGCAGCTAACTATGTTTACCGTAGCTACTTCCATGGTTTAGCAGGTTACAAGTGTCAAACGAAGAAACCGTCCACATGGGCATCTCTGGAATCATCTCGACATGGATCCTATCCTAGTCACCCAACCCAGATCGATAAAAAATCCAGCTCAAGACCACAGTAAAAGGTGGAGTCAAACATATGAAACCCGAAAGCAATAGGACTCTTTGTCTACCCTTTCGTGGTTAATTAATAAATCCAACAGTTCTATTGAAGCATTAACTCAGATCAGCCACCTATGTCAATGGTTCTGTGAAACCACCTTGTTCAAATTCAAGTCACCTGTAGCTGATCAAACATTTATGCAGACTGGTTGGAATACGTGTAGACCACCTGTAGCTAATTTTCCTCAAAAGACAGTTATGAATATTTTCTTTTAAATACTAGTTGAACAAAATCGGAAGGGGTTCAAAGTTTTCGATGTATTAAGTTTAAACTTATCAACTCCGTAATTTTGGACTTTTGTTCCTGTTTTGTAATACAAATTCATGTGTTGATTGATGATCATTTGAAGGAGCATTTTGAATTAAGTTAACAGCTCAACCCAGTCAGTTGCAAAGGGCCCTTGCTGTTATAGACATTTTTGTGCCTCGCGTCAAGGAGCAAGGAATGTCGATAATTACAGGGATCCTCAGTCCCTAAACATGTTGTTCTTACCCCTAAAAGAACAAGGTCATCAATCAACAGCACTTCCAATCAGTTCCCCACCTGAAAACACTTCAGAACAGGCTTATTTTGGATCATGTCAGCTGCTAAACTGAGCTTCTGCGCTGTATTGCAACTGTCCCACTCTGTACCTGCGCTGGAAGTCAAAAACTATGAAGGCTACCTGCGCTGGGCGAGATTGGCCAAGTGGCACAGTCATCCTGCAAGGTGTCAATTGCCCAGGAAGCTTCCAAACTGACACTTGGGTCATGAGATTCGCCCTGTGATGAGTAAGAGGTACTTGATCACCATGTGTAACCAAGGATCTCCAAGTGGACACAGGAATTGAAGATTAACTGAAGATGGAGAGGACACTAGTCAGCTATATGTCAGCCTCTAACTGACTCATCCTTTCCTCTTCTTCCCTATATATAGAGCTCTTCTATGAGGTCTAGGGAGGCTGAAATTTTGTATAAGCAAGGAGGTGCTGTTGGTATACCGCTAGGATTATTTGGGTGATTGTTTTACTAGAGGTCAAGAAGAGAGTTCTTGCTGCCGAGGAGGTGCTGCTGGATTGGAGCCAATATCATTGGTTGTAACTTCCTCTGGAACCCTGTTACTTTCTATCAATAAAGTTTGCATGTTCTCCTATTCACTTGTTTTACATAGATGCTTTGTGTTTACATGTGTATTCATTGCAATCTAATCCATGCTTTGATTATGAGTGCTTGTATCTGTTAGTTTGCTCTCTCTTGTTGTGCAGGTCTTTTGTGTAGCTGGATCGGCTTGGAGAGCAAAGAGCTGGGAGCTGGATACAAAGGAAGAAGGATAAGGATCAATCAAGCGCAAGACACCAGGTTGGTTGACCTTCTTTCCATTCTGTCTGTATACTCATAAAGAAGAACATGAAAACTTTATCATTCAGTTGTTGCTAGATTCTGTCACATCTAGAAAGGGTTAGGGTCATCCGCATCGGATACTTTTCCCCACAACAAACTGGCGACTCCGCTGGGGAGATCCTAGTATCTTGTTGTTGTTATTTGTAGTATTTTGCTATTTCTATCTTGAAGAACCGAGTACCGAATCGAAAAGCTTTTGACTATATCAAAAGCGAAGTAGAGGGTTTTGCTACTCTTGCTCCTTTGCTGAGCAACTTCAAGATTTAAAGAGCTAATCTACAGGTAGATCTTTACTCTTTGTGATAGATCTTAGTCCTCTTGATCATCCCTCTACCTGTACTTAACCCATAGCATTTTGTTTCAGTCAAAACAGTACATTTTTGAGCTTTTTATGACCCGGAATTGTTAGCAGACGTAACTCTCGTAAGTCAGTGCAGGCTGTCCACAGGCAGTCTGCATTACAGCGCAGGTAGCCCTTTCGGGAACTGCGCTGAGAGTGAAACTGACAGTGCAGTACCTGCGCTGGTCCAGTTGGCCTTAGGCTAGCTTAACTCTTCCTCTGTGTCTTGGCCCTGTTTGCACTTGTTTTTGTCTGATTGCTTGCTGGTTAATGTATTTGCTGTATACCTCATCTCCTTGACTTCATTTCGCCTCAGTTGTGTGATGAAATTGTAAACTTTCTTTCAGTATTTCTTGTTTCAATTACAATTTCCCATAGTGAAAAGCAAGCCTACAGCCTTGACCTCTTAGATTGCGATCTTATGAGTTAGTGTTATTGCTGTTCATAGCTGTTTTGGATTGATTTGCTTTCACTTTATGGTTTGAATCTGTATTTTTCTTGTATTTTAAACAAGTCTTTCATAAGGTGTTCTTCTGATTGTGGACAAGCTTGTTTATTCATATTTGAAAAGTTGATTCAAAAATCATACAACATTTTCCTTTTGTTAAGCATCAACATTAAGGAAAACGAAAAGAAATACATGCATTGTGCATTTTGCATTTGACTGTATATATGATGATTTAGGGAAATGTGCATTATAGTGTGTGTTCTTTGATCTGTGGAAAAGTTGTGTCTTACTCTTTCTTCAAGTAGATTAAGGTTTTCATAGTTGAAAGACTGAAAAGATTTTGCTTCTCATTCTTAGATTGCATATAGGAAGTTGTATATATACATCTCGTGGTGAACCTGAAAGGCAAACTACTAAGAAAGATCAACATTAAAATAAATTCAATTTACATAACAACGCTTTGGAATTTAACGCAAACATCTAGAGGTCTAGGTAGAGACGTGTTCCGGCGTCGTTAAACATAGTGACTGTCGATCTCTACGAAGGTGGGTGATTCCTCCTGAGAGTCGGTGGCACTAACACGGATTTGAGCTCCCTCGTACCGTCGAGTATATTGGGAGACCCCTATAGGCTTTTATCCTTTTATCCTTAGGAAGCCGTGTCGACCGCCCTACTGATCGCGATGCAGTGAACACAGCATTCACGAAGATCGACCACCCGTACCGTAAAACGTATTCTGTGGTTTCGCGAAAAGTTTGGCACTCCCTCTACCTAGATCTCCAGAGCAGTTTCTTTTGGCCTTTTTCAAACTCTATAACTGAAAAAGTCCAATCGAGCATTTGTCACTTCGGGCTCGTTAATACATCGAAGGCGACTAGAGTCATCTTTAGCTTTTTCTCGACTCTTAAAACATGAAAAAGCAAAGTTTGTGTCTAAAAGCGTCGTAAATAAAATTTATCTTAAAGCGGAACATAATCACCTGTTATTCCCACGTTGATCTTTTAGTTGAAAAGTATGGAGCCCACCAACCAAGGAAGTAACCTTAGCGGAAGTCCAAATCCCTTCTCCTCTTGGGGAGATGTTGGTGCGCCCCATATGGCTACATTGTCGCTTCCAGGATTGACAATTGGCCTTCCTGTTTGGCTCTTTTCAACTAATGTAGTCCAAATCGCCACTAATCCTGAGCAATCGAATCAACAGTCAGAACCATCTGAAACTACCCACCAGCCTTCCACTTCTTATAATACTTCCTCTGATCCTTCATCTTCACAGGGTAGAGCCGGCAAAAGTCAGCCTCCCAAGGAGAAGAAGGAAAAGAAGAAGAAAGGAAAGAAGCAGAAGGAGCCTCTGGCGAAGGCGACTGGGGGCAAGCAGAAGAAAACTGACAAAAACCCACACACTGCACCGACCGGGCCTAAATCGCCATGTGTCATTTGCAAAGGGATCCATTTCCATCGTGATTGTCCTTGTATTCCCCGGATACTGAAGGACTGGTCCCCAAGGTTGCACAATCCGGTAGCATCAACCTCTGGTTGTCAAGTTGATTGCATTCCGTCAACTAGCGAGAGTGAAGGACGAAGAAGGGGACCAAGATCGCCCTGTCTATTGTGTGAAGGTAGTCATGCCATCCACAAATGTCCATTCTTAGATAAGGCCAAGAGAGTTTTGGAAGATCGCCCGGTGTCACCGTTGCGACTTCCGCCTGGATATAAAAAACTCGCGCCTAATCCCTCGACAGTTGTAAATCCAGTTGGCCCTCTTAAGTGGTCAGCTGAAGTGTCGGTCATCGACAATGAACCTACAGAATCTAGACCAGACGAAAGTCTAAAGGTCGAAACGGCAGTTGACCCGGTTCTTCCTTCAGAGGTTCTATCGTCCAATGACCCCGTCGTTGAAGACCCGTCTTCAAATGACACCGTCACCGAAGAGTCATCTTCATGTGGCACTCTCACTGATGAGAACAAGGATGACACCATCCAGGTTCTCTTTATCAGCACCGACTCCGACGAGCATCTGGGCAATGCGCCCATTCCTTTATCGCAGGAAGGAACATCATCAGAGTCGCATCCGGCCGTATATTCGGTCCCACCACCAAGCAACCTGGTTGTATCCTTTGATTGGAATCAACTAGGCAGACCCCGGTTACCAGCCAGCATACCATTCAGAATCATTGTCCAGATCTATAGAATGATCATGGCTGGTACTATCATTGATGAAGGGGCATCTGTGAGTATCCTTTCCTCTATTGCTTGGAAAGCACTGGGTTCCCCGGCGCTTTTACCTGAGTTAAGAAATCTCTCAGGTTTTGATAAAGGAACCAGTCGACCATTAGGAATCCTCCCCGATGTACCTGTTACATTGAAGGGGAAGACCGTCAGGATGAACGTGTTGGTAGTTCAAGGACCCTTGGATTATAACCTACTCCTTGGACGCGACTATATTTATTGCATGGGAGCGATAGTCTCCTCACTCTTTAGAGTAATGTGTTTTCCACACGAAGGAAGAGTGGTCAAGCTCGTAGACCAACTTTCATTTCCAGGATCTCACATCGCAAATAGTCAAATACCAATCCTAAATGGTCTGTTCGCTCAAGATTCGCCTCCGCCCCCAGTCCTCCTTCCCGATGAATGCGAGTGATTCGGAAGGAAAAGACTAGGACCCAGGGGGCATGCACCCTGGTCTGCTTCGGGCAGAAGAAACTCCGGGTATAAGGAAGAATTTCCGCAGAAGAATATGACTGGTCCGTACCCCGTCCGTAGGAAGTGGGGTTGTTCCGGAATAATAATCTTTTGTTAAAGTTATGTGTTTGACCGAAGAGTCATTCACCTTTGTCTAAAGAAGTGGGCAATGCCCAAGTAGGAATTCCCTTATTATAACAAGTAGTCACCATCTTTAAATTCCAGCCTCGCCCATCGAAACATGATTTTTGAAGGATAAGCAGGGGCAGTAAACTAAGAAGGAGACCGTATTGTTGTAACAGAGGGTAACCATCTTTGGACAACCCAATGATAGACACCGCCGAAGAAAGAGATTGATTTGCGGCAGCGAATAGAACCACTCTTCGGATAATAAGAAAGAGGCAAGCCTCCCTCGATAATACCTATGTTTTATCTTTGAGTAGTGTTCTTCTATTGTCACAAATAGCTGTTTGTTAAAAGTGGGCCGACAGGAAGTCTGAGTACTGCGTAAGACCCCTTAAAATAACGAGAAGACTAGTATCGTTAGCATTAGATTGGCAAGATGACAAGTAACTGTGAACACCCAAAGAAAAACAAAAGTAGAAGAGAGGAGGGGTGGGGCCTCGAAATTCTATTCTATACCTGGGGGCATGCAACCTTTTGGAATGCAAGCAAGGGACGACTATTGATTTTTTTTAAATTTTTAGGTCCTCCCTTTAAACCTGTAGGTCTAACCCTTTAAACTCGTAGGATTAGCCGTTTCCGAACTTGCACAAAGAAAGCCTGTGGGGCAAAAGTAAAATTTGCCAAAATAAGAGCATAGCTGTAGTAAGGCATAAGCTCTATAAAAATTGGTCCTTATAGGAGGCGTTCTTATGACTGGTATTTCGAGCAGTTTTAGCATATAGTTCATGCTCGTTAAAAAATAAATGCGAAATCCGAGCAGTTTTAGGCCTGAATCCATGCTCGTTAAAAAATAGAAGAGGGTGAGCAAAAGTTTCCCCCAGAGTTCAAGCTCATGGAAAAAATGAACCGGTAAATAACCTTTTGAGATTGTAAATTCATTAGCCATAAGAACCTTGATCGTGTTTTCATCCACCACCTCCATCGTTCATTTGGCCAAGCATTCACTTCCATTTGTGTGTTTACCTCTTTTGAGAAACAGCTGCGAAGAGTGATTTCACCTAGCCATCCTTGTGACACTGCCGTGATTGGAAATTCCAACCTGTACCTGGAATCTGTAGCTATACTTGTCTATCACTCGTTTCTCAAAAGACGAGTCTTCTTTCAGCTCTTTTCACTGACTCGTAAAATATGAAAAGTTTGCCGAGTTTTGGCCTTCCAGCTCGTTAAAAGACCGGAACGCTATCCCTCCTCTAAATTTTAATCTTTTTGGACCTGAGGGATTATTACACAAAAGGATCGAGCGCTTGTCTTGTTCAGCTCGTAAAAGTATCGAATAGCCATCCCTTCTGTATTGTTTTATACTTTTTCGGACTTAAGGGATATGCTGACGAAAAAGGAACTATGGAATTAACTTTCTGTACCTTTTCAGACTCTCTAAAAATGAAAAGGACCGAGTTTTCTTTGTCGTTAGACTCGTTAAAATGATTAAATAGCGACAAACTTGTCTTTAGACGAGAACGAGTTTCCCTATCGCTAGGCTCGTTAAATCTTAGCGATGGGCTTGCCCGAAGGGCAGGTTATAGAACAAGCATATGTTATCCTCCTCAAGCTTGACAAAAATAAAGAGGTACTGGTCAGAAATGACTGGGGAAAAATTGGGAGAACATCAAAGTTTAGAGGTAGCAAGTCACTCTTGAACATGACACTTTTCCTCCGTATCACATCGGGTTGGGTTGTCTCATTCACCGGTCTCGTCACCATGGTCCTCGCCACACCATCCATTTGGGGTAATGCTACCGATCCATCGCATCAGTGTCGTTATATGTTCAAGAGGGGTCATTCAGAAAGTGTCAACCGTGTCCCATCCACTACCATACATCATCCTTCATCCATTTTCATGATCGCCACCCTGATTCATATATCACAGTTTGTTTCCACCTCCACTAAATCATTAGCTTCGTTCCGTGTCATTGATGTGGGATTCATCAAGGCCCTCCTTTGACGGATCGCTTCTTGTCGACATCAGCTCATTATCCAAGAAGTTGATCTAGGAACACCCCCATCAGTACTTTGAAGCTTGCATGCCTCAATGGCAAGTTTCTCACTTCCGGCGACAGGTATACCTCAATGACCTTCGACCGGAAGATTTTGCGTGGCGTTCGACGCTAAGTCCTTTATTCACGCCACGTGAATTGTACTGCAGTACCTTGAGGGTCATTGTCATTATTGGTGATTCCTCTCGCGCTTGTTAACGGTTTTCATTATTGACCGGTAATCAAGCGATGTCTTTCCATGTTCGACTTCGACGCAATTCTCACATGGATCGACTTGTACTTAGAGTGAAGATCGAACGAGTTTGAAGACCCCGGATCTAGTTTCATCCATCCGGGCTGCGATATATATTCAGGAAATATAAAAACATTTGCCATGTACATCATTGCAGCAGATGATCATCCTATCAAAGGATGATAATTTCAGCAGAAGATTATCAGTCTGGCCACAGACGATCGTCTGTCATATGTATCAAAATGTATTTATAAAAGCTGAGAATGGGAATTCCCGCCTCAGCCAGACCATGAAATTGAATGAAAGATAATGTATTGTATTGTATTGTATTGTATTACAGGGCACTCTCCTCCGGTACTGGAACGAACTTCGGACCCTCTAGCTAAAGCATTTCACCCGAGTAACGGCCTCATACTTTAGGGGGCAACTGTTATAGACATTTTTGTGCCTCGCGTCAAGGAGCAAGGAATGTCGATAATTACAGGGATCCTCAGTCCCTAAACATGTTGTTCTTACCCCTAAAAGAACAAGGTCATCAATCAACAGCACTTCCAATCAGTTCCCCACCTGAAAACACTTCAGAACAGGCTTATTTTGGATCATGTCAGCTGCTAAACTGAGCTTCTGCGCTGTATTGCAACTGTCCCACTCTGTACCTGCGCTGGAAGTCAAAAACTATGAAGGCTACCTGCGCTGGGCGAGATTGGCCAAGTGGCACAGTCATCCTGCAAAGTGTCAATTGCCCAGGAAGCTTCCAAACTGACACTTGGGTCATGAGATTCGCCCTGTGATGAGTAAGAGGTACTTGATCACCATGTGTAACCAAGGATCTCCAAGTGGACACAGGAACTGAAGATTAACTGAAGATGGAGAGGACACTAGTCAGCTATATGTCAGCCTCTAACTGACTCATCCTTTCCTCTTCTTCCCTATATATAGAGCTCTTCTATGAGGTCTAGGGAGGCTGAAATTTTGTATAAGCAAGGAGGTGCTGTTGGTATACCGCCAGGATTATTTGGGTGATTGTTTTACTAGAGGTCAAGAAGAGAGTTCTTGCTGCCGAGGAGGTGCTGCTGGATTGGAGCCAATATCATTGGTTGTAACTTCCTCTGGAACCCTGTTACTTTCTATCAATAAAGTTTGCATGTTCTCCTATTCACTTGTTTTACATAGATGCTTTGTGTTTACATGTGTATTCATTGCAATCTAATCCATGCTTTGATTATGAGTGCTTGTATCTGTTAGTTTGCTCTCTCTTGTTGTGCAGGTCTTTTGTGTAGCTGGATCGGCTTGGAGAGCAAAGAGCTGGGAGCTGGATACAAAGGAAGAAGGATAAGGATCAATCAAGCGCAAGACACCAGGTTGGTTGACCTTCTTTCCATTCTGTCTGTATACTCATAAAGAAGAACATGAAAACTTTATCATTCAGTTGTTGCTAGATTCTGTCACATCTAGAAAGGGTTAGGGTCATCCGCATCGGATACTTTTCCCCACAACACTTGCGCTGAAGGAAGTTTTCTGTTCATTTGTTTTGTTTGTTCAGTTTTAATTTCATCATTTGATTTTAGCAGTGTTTGTAACTTAGGTTGATTTCTTTTAGTTCTGATCAGTAGCATAGTGTTAGAATTCAATTGTGTAGTCTTGTTTCTCCAATCCATTTCGTAAAGGAAATGACTTTGTTTCTAAACAGAGTAAGATTGAAAGTAATGAGGATGCATTGTTGATTAGTTTACTCACTATTTTTGTTATTTATTTCCTA
The DNA here is from genome assembly GCA_031772625.1 of Pinus tabuliformis. Lineage (NCBI taxonomy): Eukaryota > Viridiplantae > Streptophyta > Pinopsida > Pinales > Pinaceae > Pinus > Pinus tabuliformis. Next base: position 144,632,366 of record CM062808.1, on the reverse strand, counting down.
GTTCAAGTTGTCAATGCACTGTATTATTGAATGTTTTTGGTCACCATTTCAAGCAAATATCCATCCTAAACTAAATGGTTAAAAATTCACTTTACATAAGGGTTGAAACCAATCAGTTACTCTCTACATGTTTTTATTTAGTTTTTCTAGATCATGAAGTACATAAGTTTCTTGAATTCCATCTCAAGCAAGTTATCTTTCAAAATTGAAGGTTAGAGTAACTAGAAGTACTTCAGTTAATTTCATTCTCTGTATTTATTTCAACATGAATTACAACTTTACCTTCTGGTTTTAAGAATTAGATTCATGAATTAGGACAGATGACAAGATAGGATATATGCTCTATTTTTCCTTCTTTTAACTTAGATTTTGACTAGTTTTAAGCTCTTGGTTCACCTTTAGGAAGTTTAGATTCAGTTTCTCATAGTTCAAATTGTACATCATTAGGAATCAAAGAACAAAAAACCACAAAACAATATAAAATACAAAAAAATGAAGTAATAAGGGTTAACTAAGCACATATAGTGCGCTACACTTCATCATCTTACGAACCTCGGTTGATAATTTATGCAAAGAAATTTAGGACACTAAATTGACTAAACACTAACCATGTTTCTACTAAATATTTGATGAAAAATCTTGATGTGAATGCCCAAATTATTATATGGTTTCTTTTGTTACAACAGTTTGATCTAACTATCACTGATAAGCCTGCCTGAGAAAATGTAGTTGAAGATTTTTTGTCTAGATTGGCTTTGCCTGTAGGTGAGGAAGGAATGGTTGATGATGAACTGCCAGATGAACATTTATTCACCATTTCATTTCTACCTCCAAATCTGTCATCCAAGGAAAAGCGCAAAATTATATGGAAAAGCGCCCCATTCACTTGGATTGGGGGCAATCTCTTCAAGTTGGGCCCAAATCAAATTCTGAGAAGATGTGTCAAGGAGGAGGAAGTTTTTGACATCCTTCTGGCCTATCATGATGGGCCTTGTGGAGGTCACTTTGCAGCCAAAAGGAAAACCTTCAAGGTACTACAAGCTGGCTACTATTGGCCCACTCTCCACTAAGATGCAAGAAGATATACCAACCAATGTGACCGATGCCAAAGAATGGGGAAACCTACTCCCAGGGATGAAATGCCTTTGCAACCTCAAGTGAATTTTGAGCCATTTGACAAGTGGGGCATGGATTTCATTAGGCCCATTGATCCTCCATTAGGACAAAAAAAGTACATCATTGTGTGCACTGACTACTTATCAAAATGGGAAGAAACCAAAGCTATCGAAGTAGCCACATAAGAGAAAGTGGATGATTTCTTGAGGGAGAATGTGTTTTACAAGTTTGGATACCCTAGAGTGCTAATCACTGATCATGGCACTTAATTGACCTCACACGTGATTGAAAATTAGTTAAGCCACCATAATATCAAGAACATGAAGTCCACTCCTTACCAGCCTCAAGCCAATGGACAAGTAGAAGTTACCAACAGAGCATTAAAAATCATTATGATAAAGGTGATGAGAAGCAACAAGAAGGAATGGGATGACAAACTAGCGGAGGCTACTTGGGCCGATAATACAACTTGGAAGACAACAACTAGCTTCACCCCTTATGATTTTCTCTGTGGGAAGAAGTCTCTGCTCTCCATTGAGTTTGAGTACAACACTTTAAGGATGACAGCACAGTTGGATCTAGATGTTACAAAGGCACACCAAGAGAGGTTGCTCCAGCTAAATGGGTTAGATTAATTCGAGATGCAGGTCCTCCTGCACATAGAGGTGACTCAAGTACAAATAAAGGTTTGGCATGACAAAAATATTGGAGACAAACTATTTCAAGAAGGTGATTGGGCTCTCCTGCATGACTCCAGGGTCAAGGATTTCAAAGGAAAGTTGATGACAAGATGGTTGGGTCCATATGTGATAGAAAATTGCATGAACACGGGGTTTCTTAGATAATAACGATTGATGAATAAGGTATCCCCTTGCTTGTCAATGGGTATAGATTGAAAGCCTACAAAAATCCTCTGTCAAAAGAGGAGTTCATTAGTAGTATTAGTAAGGAAATAATGGTGATTGAAGGAATATCAACTTCCACCTCACCAAATTGTTGAAGACTGTTGAATATTTGAAAAATAATAATAATAATAATAAGAGAGCTAGGTGAAAACCATCATGAGGCACCCGAGGCCCACTTTTGGGTTGAAAAGAGTTAGAAAAAAAAAGGAAAAAGAGAAAAATATAAGACCCTTGGGTGAAAACCTCCTTTGAGGTGCCTAGAGTATGAAACTAGGATAAAAACCTCCTTTGAAGCACCTAGGGTAGGCAACTAGGATGAAAACCTCCTTTGAAGCAACCTGGTTATCTTTAAAAAGAAAAAGAAAAAAACAAAAACATAATGGCAGGGACCTCAAACCTGCCCACTCATAAAAATTATTGTTTTTGCAGGTTTTACATAAGATAATGGAAACCAAGTTCAGATGGAAGAAACCCATGAAAAACCCCATTTTTCCTTCATTCATGTCATCTCCTCCATGACCCCATGTTTCATTCATCCATACTCATCTCCATCCATGAAAAAACTTATTTTCAGGCAATTATGTGATTTCTACAGGATTCTTTGATCTACTTAGGGGATATGATGATGATGTGGCTAGGGAGTTTGCAATGCCACTCATACCTTAAGCTAGAGTTAGTTCCACTGATGTAGTGAGAGGATCGTCAGTAACAATTACCCCAAAAATAATTAGCAAAATTACTACACTTCCTCTAGGTTTACAAAGGAGAAAAGAGGGTAAAGCTAGCAACACTCTTGCCAAGAAGTACTTTTCTTGCAAGGTGAGGAACCATTTGAGGCAAAAAATGAGATTAGAAGGGAGATCATTCCATATCCTTGGGATGAAGAAATTTATCACATTCTCAAGTATATTTCTTGTGAGGGAAGGCTTAGTATAGTTTATGGTTACCATTTTAGACTCCTCCATGACCTGAGATTCAGAGAAGAGTTACATCCTCATATAATATTTAGTTTACCCTATTTTTTATTGAAATCAATGATAGACATGAGAATCAAAGTAAAAGAAGGGAAACATCATCATCTGGCACATCATGGAATGATCAAGCTCATACTAGAAGATGCCCTAAGCCAATTAAGAATCCCTATTATGTGGTCAACATTTGCAGACATGAACAGAGAAGATGTAATTCATGCCATTGAGTATGAAAGAGACCCTACTTATAGTGGTGAGGAAGAGGAAGAAGAACTAGAAGAAGAAGAGGAAGAAGAGTCTGAAGAAGAGAAAGAAGAGCCTGAAGAAGAGGAGCATTGAGAAGAAGAAGAAGAACCAGAGGAAGATGAGGAGACAAAAGTAAATGAAACAGAGGATGAAAAGGACAGTAGGGAAGAAGCACAAAAGGATGGATCAAGTCATGGAATACATAGCAAGGAAGGAGAGGAATCCCCAAGAGTGTCTCTTGAACCCACAGAGAAGGAGGCAACTTCTTCCATGATTTATCTAAGTACACCTATAAAATCAACAAGAAAGAGGAAGAGGTAGACTCCCATATACTTTAGAACAAGGAGGAGCACTAGGATAAAACAAGGTAGACCTCAAACACCTACCAAGACTCCTATAATCATTGAAGAATCACCAAAAGAACAAGAAAATATAGTCTTTCTATGAATGAAAGGTGAAGAGGGAACATCAAAACAAGCTTCCCTGAGGTCACCAATCACCTATGTTAGGAGGCCGGTCATTAGGTCAACCTCAGAAAAACAAATTAAATAACCTTTGACCCCTTTTAAAAAAGGGAAAGTCCTCCTACAGGAAACATAGTCATTCCTACAGAAACTATGTCAAAACTAAAGTAAACATAAAAAAAAGAGCAGGAAGGACATCAGGGACAAAGGGAAGGAAAGGAAGTAGCAACACCAGTATAGGGGAAGACAAATACTTCAAAGACAGTAAAGGGAGAGTCCCAAGAGCTGCAAGAACCTATCCCACAACCAAATCTTAGCTTCTATTATAGATTCATTAAGGGAGGCAAAACAATACCACGAAAATTTTCCATCCCTTTATTGTTTGAGCTTGAAAATGAAAGAGCAAGGACATATCATTGGATGCAAATTGTTAAATCAAAAAGTGTAGAGGATGTGTGCCATATGGAAGAGAAGTTGCTAGAGAAGGTGAGAGAGATAAGAGATAGGGAAAGAGTGATGAAATCTCAACTAGAGGCTAAGAACACATGGCTGAGGAGGAAAGTACAAGAAAAAGAGAGTCAATTGGCAGCTATGGCAAGTATATCCATGGAGGCACTACAGTGTAGGATGCCGGAAATATCATATGCCTTGTACCTCAAAGCACAATGGTTGCAGTTTCAGATAAGAACCCTAACACAATGAGGGACTATGCCTTTCCAAGACTATAAGTAGTTCATTAAGCTCTATGACCAAAGAACCCTAGAGGACAGGGCCAAGATATCTAAATTCTACTTACATAATTTTGCCTTAACATACTTGACTATGTGGGACCCCAATCCAAAGATGGGGGACTTAGAACTAATGGCCTTGGCATCATGGATGTGTCATGAGGACGCCAGGGCTAAGGAAGTAAAAAGAGCATTGGAAAGAGAAGAAATATATCCCCTTTACATGAGAGTAGAACAGATCAACTCCATGGTTTTCATTATCACCCAAAATCTCATCGTCAATGATCCCCAACTTGCACCAAGATACCTAGCTAGAGAAGATCAAGCAATCACTCATTTTGAGGACACTTTGAGATTGCTAAGTGAAGAAAGCGTGCATGCATGCCAAAGGAGATGGAGCACCTTACCCTATAGCCTAAAGATCAAGGAGTATCGTTCCTCTGGAAAATGAGGGATGCACTAGAGAGGAACCCGCTATATAAAAGGTCTCTGTAGAGAATCAAAGTCAACTGGATTGGCTTGAAAATCAGTCCACCATCGCTCTTGGTATGTTATAAGGGAGCAAGGAAGAAGAAGAAATAAAGAAATGGGAGGAAATAGAGAGGCATGCGGGATTTTATCCACAAGAGGAGGAAACAACAACATAAGCCTGGAATGTCAGGGAGGCTAATAAAGCAATGAAAGACATGGACATAGATTGAGTTTCTCAAAGGATAAGAAACAGTTTCATTAGGGTGGTGATGATAAGTCTCATTAATGGCTAAATTGTATGGACCTTAATTCCACTCTCCAACTTATTAAAATCAACTTTTCCCACATTTCCTTACATGTTTTTATTATATTTTGTTTAACGAGAAGGGTAAAGATGAGATATCATGTCTTGTGGTCTAATGTGCATTAATTGCAGGTTTTGGAAAAACTTTTGGCTAATTAAAGTGCAGGAACTCAAAGTAGAAAAGCAAGAGGGATTTTTGGAGATTGGATCTCCCTCCATAACTCCTCACTCACTTGAATATTCCTCCACCAGATCTCATCATCTCAGAGTTACAAGCAACCGAGCCATTAAGGACATTGGAAACCAAGCTAGTGATAGTTGAAGACCAGTTGATCTCGAGTTGGGAGCCCAACCTCCCTAAATTTAAGGAAGTTGTTGGTAGCTTCATTGGATAAATAAGAAGGCCTAGAGCCTCATTAGGATTCGAGTTTTTTTGTTGAAAGCAAGATTCATTCTCGAGCTAAGACACTGTGATTGATGACTCTTATGTATTTTTGATATTTTAATAAAAATGAGAAGCATTTCCTTCATCCAGCACTGAGTTGACTCAAAGGGATGCAGCTCTTGGGTTAGGGCCCAACTCTAGCAGCAAAAGTTCCTATTTTTGTACCTGTATGCTTAGATTACATTCATAGTTAATTGTTGAAGTGACTTTTTGTTTTGCTAATCTGCAAGTATTTGGGTGATTAATTAGTTTTCTTCCATTTGTGGATAGTTAGATCAATGGTATCTTAGTAATAGTAATCCCTTCATAAAAGCTTGTGATAGTTGCTTTCACCTCATCCCCTTTATGGGATGATGACTTGAGGGTTCCATTCACACAACCCTAAAACATATTTCTTGTTTGATTACTGCATAATCTAGGGTTTCTTGGTGAATAGGTCATTGTCTTTGAAGATTCTTAGGATTATTTTCAATTTTCATTTTGATCTCTTAAGTTTTTCTATGGTTTCAAAGCACGTCCATTCATGAACTTAGCCATTAGCTAATAATAACTCTATTTTCCTCCATTCAATGAATATTTTCCATGTATAGATGAATTTGTGCATAAATGAAGACAATACTATATGTTGTTGAAAGAAATTCTAATTTTCAGGGAGACCTCATCTCATTCGCCTCATCCAAGTCTTATCCATCCATGCTACCAAGGTCCACTAAACCCTCAATCTGAATTCTTGTTTTGTAAGCAAAGTTGTCATTTCCATTGAGCAAATCCAACCATATTGAAGCATATGACAGAGCCTTGTATAATGTTCACCTCCTATATGTCCTATCTCCCCATTAGACACCTTTCCCACACTTCATTCTACCTTTCCTACCATCTCCTAAGCTTTTGGCCTGTTTCTTGTAGTAAAACAGGGCATCCTTTAGTAGAACTAGGACATCCTGTCATAGTACTACATGAAACCATGTAGCAGCCCATTTTAAGCCTGAATTTATCCAAAATTTTCATCGGAGATTAGATTAGGCCTCCAATTGGCTTCCACACCCTTGAGACTAGTCCATACCTTTTCCTCCATACCTGTCTCCCCTACCAAAGAATAAGTGAAAATTAGTATTTTCATTCATAAAACTAAACATAAAAAATTGTTTTTTTCTGCAATTTCTAAATTAGCACATGCATGGAGCATTTATAATACTTCTTAGATCATATTCCATGCTCAGTTAGTCTAGATCATCACATGTTATAAACAAGGTTAAGCTAGGTTTGTTTTGCAAGAAAAATGTGTAAATGTGTAGCTAGATGACTTCGTGTCACCTTATAGCCTCTTCCAATTCAATCTTTCATTTCCTAGAGTAGGTAACATTCCTTTTCTTTCATTAATGGTAATTTTCCCTTTTCCTTTTGGTAGTTAGACTCCTTCCAGTCAATAGAAGACTGGTTTGAAAAACTAGTGGTCTATCACCCCAGTTGAAAAACTACAAGAGTATACCATTGCATCTACTATGTATACAACACTGTCACCTCCAAGTTTGTATGAACACCGGGTTGATGAATTAAAGTTGGTGCCCCCATGATCCAAAATGGATCTTGGATAAACCTCTAAGTCTAAAAGACTTCATATAAGAGTTAAAAGGTGCTAAATGGCACAAATCCTTTGTAAATCTGAGTCGAATAAAGAAAAGGTCAAAGGTGAAGTTTTATATAAATATCGCATCAGAAAGGTTCGAAAGGGAGGACTTAAGAAAAGTTAGTAAGGACCCCCGATTAGCGATCTCCGATATATCGCATTGGAGGAAGGCCTACATGCGATATCAGAACCCTAGGCAAACGATTTGTGATTGTGATCGGCTGATTGGGAGATCGGCGATCGACACAGTCAAAGGGAAGTTGTATAGACCATGGGCCATTGTGACTTGCGATATGTGATGCGTCGATAGTGCAATCGGTGATCGAGATCACAACAAGCGATGATGCGATTGCATCTAGACCGTTGGATCACGAGCTTGATCAGACAATGGAGGATCAATGGCGGGATATCACATCGCTATTATGTTAGGTCCATGAAGTGAAGCTCCTACCTGTTACGATTGCGATATGCTATTAGAGCCTGGACCCGATGGGATTATAAGCATGATTTGATATAATTTGAAATCCAGATTTACGAGATTTCTGTGTATTTAGGTTTTTGGACCTTACACAATGCGATTGCAATATGCGATCAAAACACAAACCTGAAGGGTTTATAGAGACGTCTTGATATTATTTGAGTTCTGACAAAATGCCCCATGATGGTTTTTCATTACGTGTTCGAATGCGGGATTTCTACAGGAGAAAGGCCGTTAGTTCCTTTCCAATTGAAAATTGCTCCTATTCTTAAAGAGTTTTGTGCCACACTAGCAGGGGGTATTGTGGAACAAGAATGTGTTATGGAAAACCCAGAGATCCACAGAGACGGAAAGGAATGATTCCTCATGATCAAAGGGACAGAGGAACAGATGGAAGCTGCAAGGTCAGAGGATTCTTCAAAGGCCAGAAAGCCAAGCGAAGAAGCAAGTCTCCTTTCAGGAGTTTCCCTTCAAGGAGCTCACAGCTAGGCAAAGATCCACCAGAGGTTGGAGGCAGAGCCATAGTTCCAGTGAAAGCCATAGAAGCCACCAGAGTTTGTGAGCGATGGAAAAGGGGTGATTCCTCAAAGAACTGAGCGTAGTAGATTTGCAGAGCCAGAGAGCTAAATGCAGCAGAGTTGCAAATCGTGAGAGCCTGAGAGCCAAAGAAAGAGCCAAGAGCCTGAGCCTGAGCCGAGAGCTAGAGCTAGAGCTAGAGCCAAGAGCTAGAGCCAAAGCTAGAGCCAAGAACTAGAGCTAGAGCCATAGCCAAGAGCCAGAGCCAGAGATAGAGCCAGAGCTAAGAGCCAAAGCCGAGAGCCAAAAGCCAAAAAGCCAAACATGCAGGGATAAAGATGGCATTCTAAGCCCATAGGTTCATTTGTAAACCAATGGAGTTAAGTGTAGCACTTGTAAAAGAATTGAAGCCATAATCCCAGAGAGCCTAGTCGAGTTGGCTAGAGCTCACATAGACGTAGCCCAAGAGGTTTGGATGAACTCCTAATTATATTGTTGTTATGTGTGATTGCATATTGCTGCATTGTATTTGTTGTTATATGTTTTATATCAGTTCAAGCAAATAAACTTAAAGAACTTAACAGTTAAAGTACAAACAAAAGCATACACCTATCTCAATTTATTTAATCTGCAAATTATCAATCATAAGCATAGATATTGGGGATATATAAGCTTTGCAGTGGGAGAGGTTCTTGTAAGCATGACAAGAAGCCTTTAGTGCCCCATTTTCTGATCAAGTGGCATCGGAGCCAGGTCGATTAACCCCACCTTCAAAGAAGGTGATATCAGAGCTTAAGTTACACCAGAGTAGGTTGTATCATGAAGCAGGTTGTATCATGATGCAGGTGATATCAGACCAGGATGCTTGATTGAAAGAGTAATCTATATGCTTGTTTGACTTGAAAAGTGTTCAAACAGTAGAAAGAATTTAGCTGTTTGATTGTTTGTAAATTGACTATTGTTTGAGTTTGCAGAGGTGAAGGGAAAGCTATTGATAGATAAGTCCAAGAGAGGACAATAAGGAAGAAGGGTTGAAGACATTCTTCTTATCCCAAAGGACCTCAAAGAAATCCTTGAAGCACAAGAGGTTTGTTGCAAAAGGTTGCTTGAATAAGCTCTTTGTTAGTCGTGTTTGAATTTATTTTGTTCATTCTGATAATGACAACTTATACAAGTGATTCCTCAAATTCTTCTTTCTTCACAAGATTCTTTGATGAAGACATGAAGAAAGACTTGTTCACCATGATGGATATGGTGAGAGAAATGTATGAGGATGAAAGGAAGAGCACCAAACTTCGAGATTAGTTGAATTCCATGAAGGAAGAGAATCAGTTTCTTTCTGACAAATTGCAGGAAATGGAGAGGCAAATTCATATTGCAAATATGAACCTGGAAAAGATGCATGAGTTGGAGACACAACTCTTTGTTGCCAAAGAAGCTATGGTCAAGTATCAGCTTGAAGAAGAGGTAAATAATTCCAGTTTGTCTTCAATTTCCTCTAAGAATTTTTATATTGGTTCTTTTGAAAAACATACCAGAGGCATAGGTTCCAAGTTAATGTCCAAGATGGGCTATGAAGGAAAAGGCTTGGGCAAACATGCACAAGGTATTTTTGAGCCAATAATAGTTGAGGAAAGGCCTAAGTATTTGGCCTTGGCTATGGACAAGCTTATGGAGAGAGTTCCAAAGCTACCATGAAGACCATTGAAAAAACTCCAAGAAGGAGTTTCATCGCAAGTCTTCTACCTCAAGAGTGTGAAGATTGTATTCTTGGCGAATGCAATAGTGTGAAGCATACTTTTTAGGAAGAAGGTGTTCATAAGCATACACTTGAACCAGAGAGTTGTGGAAACTCTGAAACCATTGAAGAGGTTGATGGTGTTCCAAAGGGAGCTACTTCTTCATTCAATTCACCTCCTCATGAAGGAAATAAAGGTGAAAGAGAAAGGTATAAATCTGGTTCTAACCATATTCCTTTTGATGATGTAAAGCATGATAAATTTCCATATAAGCATGGGAAAAGAATTGCATGTTCCTTTTGTAGTTTGGATAACCATAGTGTTTCTAGATGTTGGAAGAGAATGGCCACATACAGGAAACTTTTGAAGGAAAGGAAGCAAAAAGCCAAAGGTCCACTAGACAAGGCAAATCATGTTGTCAAAAAGATGCACATGAGTTGCACTTACTACCATAAGTAAGGACACATTGCTGAAAAATGTTGAACTTTGAATCCAACAATGCTTCCATGAAAATTGAAGAAGGTGGAAAGAGAGAATGGCAAGAATGGAAAGAAAGATTCCATGATTGATGTGTTTCAAGATGATTCACATGTTGATGCTGATTTGCAGACAAAGGAAGGACCCTTGAAATGGATTGGTAATAAATGGTTAGAGTTCTTATCCAATTAAAGGTTGCATGTCTATTGATATAATGCATCTATTTGCATTTCTTTGTTAATGCAATGCAAGTTGCAGGGTTTTACCAAGAAGGTGAATGGAAAAGTTGAGTAGGAGACTCACTTTATTGCTACAAAATTATATTCATTTCAGCTTCAAAAGTACAGTGTGCTTAAGCGAAAGTTGAAAGATGAAATGCATGCATAAGTATGATATGCATGACCACATGGATGTTGATGATTTCCTTGTATTTGAACATGTATGTGTGATTAACTTGAAGGGTTGATTACTTTGTTGTAAACAAGCATGTAATGTTAATGTTGACTTGGAAAAAGTTGATTTGGTCTCCAAGATGGAGATAATGATCAAATGTTTCATCTTTGAAAAAGAAATTTAAGACTCTTTTTCTACAAGCTTGACTTGAAGGGTCAATTGTTTTAAAGGCATGTTCTGTTGGCTTGTTATCTATTCAATCATTTGTATGCAGATGTAAAGACATGGAGGTGTTCATAAGATGTGAAATCTGTTTCGTTTGTTGAAGCAGGAGTTTAGGCCATCCAATTGTTGTCAGTAATCCTATTGCTGTTAATAGTTTTTGTTGACAGTATGTCAAACAGGTACAAATGAAAATTTTGTGAAGCAGATGTAACTTCACATTGGTTTGAGCCACCTTGGATCAATGATCAAGGCAGAGAAGTTCAAATTACCTTCTGTGACCTTCTCAGAATTTTGTAGGAAGTCAAGGAGGAAGACAATTCTTCCCAGGAGGACAAACACATCTAGGAAGGGAGTCTCCAAAGGCTTTCATTCAGAGGCACCATGCAAAGCAAGTGTATGGAGGCTAAAAGAAGAGGGTGAGGTACTCTCATTTACTATTCAGATCAGTATATCGGTCTTTTGGAGTCCAAAAGATTTTTAATGGGAAGGCGTGATCCAAAATGGATCTTGGATAAACCTCTAAGTCTAATAGACTTCATATAAGAGGTAAAAGGTGCTAAATGGCACAAATACTTTGTAAATCTGAGTCGGATAAAGAAAAGGATCAAAGGTGGAGTTTTATATAAATATCGCATCGGAAAGGTTCCAAAGGGAGAACTTAATCAAAGGTCGTAAGGACCTCCGATTAGTGATATCCAATATATCACATCGGAGGAAGGCCTGCATGCGAAATCGGAACCCTGGGCAAGCGATTTGTAATTGCGATCGGGAGATCAGTGGATTGGCATAGTCAAAGGGAAGTTGTATAAAACATAGGCCGTTGTAACTTTTGATATGCGACGTGCCGATAGCGCAATCAACGATCGGTGATTGGCGATCAGGATTGCAGCAATACAAAGGGACCATGCCATTGCAACTTGCGATGAGCGACGATCCGATCACATCTGGACCGTTGGATTGCGAGCTTGATCAAACAGTGGAGGATCAACGTTGGGATACCACATTGATATTATGTTAAGTCCATGGAGTGGAGCTCCTACCTGTTACGATTTAGATATGCGATCAGAGCCCGAGCCCGATGGGATTATAAGCACGATTTCATATAATTTGAAATCCAGATTTACAATATTTCTGTGTATTTCCGTGTATTTGGGTTTTTGGACCTTACACAATGTGATTGCGATATGCGATCAAAGCATGGACCCAAAAGGTTTATAGAGTCAGCTTGATATTATTTGAGTTCCGACAAAACACCCCATGATGGGTTTTTCATCAGTTTTCCTGTGTATTGCGTTACGTGTTCGAACACGAGATTTCTGCAGGAGAAAGGCCACCAATTCCTTTCAATTGAAAACTGCTCCTATTATTAAAGCGTTTTGTGCCACGCTATCAGGGGACATTGTTGAACAAGAATGTGTTATGGAAAATGCAGAGAGCCACAGAGACGGAAAGGAATGATTCCTCATGATCGAAGGGACAGAGGAATGGATGGAAGCTGAAGAGTTAGAGGATTCTTCAAAGGCCAGAGAGCCAAGCAAAGAAGCAAGTCTCCTTTCAAGAGTTTCCCTTCAGGGATCTCACGGCTGGGCTAAGAGCCACCAAAGGTTGGAGGCTTGATAGAGGCAGAGCCACTAGAGGTTGGAGGTAGAGCCGTAGTTCTAGAGAAATCCAAAGAAGCCACCAGAGGTTCGGGGCAATGGCAAAGGGGTGATTCCTTAGAGAAATGAGCACAACAGAGTTGCAGAGCCAGAGAGCTGAACATAGCAGAGTTGTAAAGGCTGAGAGCCTAAGAGCCAGAGCTAGAGCCAAGAGCCAGAGTCAGAGCCGAGAGCCAGAGCCAGAGCCAGATCCAAGAGCCAGAGCTAGAGCTAGAGCCAAGAGCTAGAGCCAAGAGCCAGAGCTAGAGCTAGAGCCAAGAGCCAGAGCCAAGAGCCAGAGCTAGAGCCAGAGCCAAATCCGAGAGCCGAGAGCCAAAAAGCCAAACAAACAGGGATAAAGATGGAATTCTAAGCCCATAGGTTCATTTGTAAACCAATGGAGTTAAGTGTAGCACTTGTAAAAGAATTAAAGCCATAATCCCAGAGATCCTAGTCGAGTTGACTAGAGCTCATAAAGACATAGCCCAAGAGGTTTGGGTGAACTCCTAATTATTGTTGTTATGTGTGATTACGTATTTCTGCATTGTATTTATTATTATAGGTTTTATATTAGTTCAATAAAATAAACTTAAAGCACTTAACAATTAAAGTACAAACACAATAATACACCTATCTCAAGTTATTTATTTTGCAAATTACCAATCATAAGCATAGATCTTGGGGATATATAAGCTTTGGAGTAGGAGAGGTTCTTGTAAGCATGACAAGAAGCCTTAGTGCCCCATTTTCATATCACCTCAGGATTTGTACCATTCTTTTTGCAATACTGACACTCATCAATTTACTTTCTGTTGGAAATAATACTGAGAGGGGGGGGGGGTGAATTAGTATTATCAGATCAATAAAACTTTTTCAATGCTCAGAAACATATACGCTACTTCAGTTAAGTGAACCAGCGTGCACACGCTACTGTGTCTAAAGAAAACAACGTATAACCAGAAAACTTATAATTCAGTTAGTTTATCTTCAGTTAAGTGCATCAGGACATTATTCACCATATTAAGAGTAAACAGATGCAGTATAACAGAACAGATGATCACACAAAAACCACACACTTGAACACCATGATATAAGGTGGAAACCCAATGTGGGTGAAAACCACGTGCTGCAAGTCGTCTCTATCTTTCTTTAATAAGAACTTCAGTTTACAATCTTTTGTATTGGTGCAGCCTTATACCAGTACGCAGGCTACAACCTGCAGAAGGCTTCAACCTTCTCTCGTTCTCCAAACTTCCTTGGAAGCGAGCTCCAACCCCCTTTGCTCTTGTACTAGCCAAGATACTAGTACGTAGGTGCTTGCCTACAATCTTCTTTCCTTCAGGTACCACTTTTCATCAATTTTCAGACTGGATACTCCTGAAGCACAACATTACAATCTGAAGACCATGATTCATTCATAAATCATTGAAGCATAAAACAACCAATACTAGCATCATCAATCTTTGAATCACTGAACCACTGAAACCCTGTCAACACCTGTCACCAGAACACAGAGCAGACTACAGAACTCTGTAATAACAGTTAGACCCAACTGCAAACCCAAAAATCAAGCTTCTAAAGATATACGCTACTTCAATGAGAGCAACCCGCATATACAGGCGCTTTTGCCGAAGACAACCTGCATACAGATCTAAAAATAAACTCTTTCAACTTGCAGTTGTACCAGACATCAGTTAGACCCAGAACATAACATTGCGTCAGTATGTAGATCTAGAAATACGCATAAACAACCATAATAGTGCTTTTCAAACCATTTGATCCCGATCTCTCCTTAGATCTTGTTCTTCATCAACCAATGAGATCTCTCCTTAGCTCAGATCAAGCAATGCATCATCAACCCATAACCTGCATACTGGATCTAATACTTCCTCAGATGTTTCAAGACATTTCAGATGCCCTTGCCTAATGATCTTCTTCTCCTTATATAGCCTTAGGCCTTGCTCAATACCTAGGACCAAAACCATAGAAATCAAAAACCATTAACTTCACAACTAGGGATCGACATGTCCGTCGAGACACCATGGTCCAAAGCCATAGGCACAACTTCCAAGGAATAACCGCCATGGACCAAATATGAGTTTTCCATATACACACTCTTTTACTGAAGCCAACCTGCGTGTACACGCGACTTGGGCTTAATGAACCTGCGTATATGAATTTTCTCTTCTTCTTATAGTCTGATCATCAATTCCTTGCTGCTGACCTTCTGCACTATGATTTGTCATCAGTGTGGTTTTCCATCAAGGACAACACTTGTCTCATAATGCCAACAATCTCCCCCTTTGGACTTGATGGCAACCCCAAGATCCTTAGAATCATTCTCCCCCTTTGTCATCAAGGGAAAAGGGTTGTGCTCCCCCTGAGTACATGCTGATCTCTCTGCTCTGTTGTGCTGAACATGCTCCCCCTGACTGTAGGAAAGATCTGCAAAAGATGTTCTTCAAATGAACCAAGACTTATACATCATAAAGGACCTTCCTATCACCAAAAGAATCAATGTATGCATCCATACTCCCAATCAAGAGGGGATACATCAGAAATTTACATATAATAACCAATAACATTACATCATTCATCCCAGTCATAGTGGGGAAATCATAGGCCGTTACATGACCTTGACACCATAAAAGAGATATGACATAGAGACAAGACTTATGAAAGACACCAGCAGTATCTGATAAACATCTTTTATATCAGCAGCCAAGATTTCCTTCTGAGCTCCTTCTCCTGAAATTAACAACAGTTGTGAACTAGGACCAAAAGCATCTAAATGCCAACAATGATGTATGAGACTTTAAGCTGCTTCCCCTGAACCTGTGCCTGCTGCACCACTTGAAACTGTGCCTGAAGAATTCTGGCATACCCATCTCAGACCTTCTACAACCAGAGTCTGCCCTTACTGTTCAGAACTTCATATACGTGACTTCTCCTGCATAAAACAGCGTATGTACGCGGATAGGATTTCTGCAACACGCGTACACCATACACGCGAACAGACAAGCTTCAACAGCAGGATGAAGCATCAATTACTCCCAGCTTTTGTCTGAGATACTCAAAAGTTTCCTTGGGCAGTGGTTTTGTGAGAATATCAGCAACTTGTTCATTAGAAGGAACATACTCCAACTTGACCTTCTGCTCAAGCACTGGTTCCCGAAGGAAGTGATACTTGATTGGTATGTGCTTGGTCTTTGAGTGCATGACTAGATTCTTTGAAATGCTGATTACACTTGTATTATCACATAAGATAGAAATTGGTGGAGTGCAAGTGATTTGGAAATCTTGCAAGGTCTGCATCATCCAAAGAAGTTGAGTGCAACAAGATGCCGCAGCCACATATTCTGCTTCAGCTGTAGATAAGGCAATCGAACTCTGTTTCTTGCTGAACCAAGATACTAATCTGGAACCCATGAAGAAAGCACCACCACTTGTGCTTTTCCTATCATCCACACTTCCGGCCCAATCTGCATCTGTGTAAGCATGAAGAGTGAGATCTGTATCTCTAGGATACCATAAGCCATAGTTTTGGGTCCCTTGAAGATACTTGAAGATTCTTTTGACTGCCTGAAGATGAGTTTCCTTTGGATTGGCTTGAAATCTTCCAACAATTCCTACTGCATGCATAATATCTGGTCGGGTACCTGTCAAATAAAGCAAACTCCCAATCATGGATCTATAAGTGGGTTGATGAACTGCTGTTGATTCATCATTTGCACTGAGGCTGCATCCTGTAACCATGGGTGTACATACTGGCTTTGAATCTTCCATCCCATACTTCTTCAAGATCTGCTTGAGGTACTTGGTTTGAGACAAGAAGATACCTCCTTCATTTTGTTGGATTTACAATCCAAGAAAGTATGTCAATTCTCCAAGTAGTGACATTTCGAATTCTTTCTGCATAACCAAGGCAAAGTTTTGACTCATAGTCTCTTCATTGCTGCTAAAGATAATATCATCTACATAAACAACAAGTATTAGCAATTTGTTATTTTCAACTTTTATATATAGATTGCTATCTGTTGATCCTTTTGAAAAGCCTTGTTGGTGAAGGTATTTGTCCAACCGATAGTACCAAGCCCTTGGAGCTTGTTTGAGACCATAGAGAGCCTTTTTCAATCTGCATACAAGGTTTGGATCATTCCCAAGAATGAAACCATCTGGCTGCTCAATATATACTTCTTCTTCTAAGTCTCCATTCAGAAAGGTTGATTTCACGTCCATTTGAAATACCTTGAAGTTTTGAAATCTTGAGAGAGAAAGGAACATTTGGATGGCCTCAAGTCTTGCAACAGGAGCAAAGGTCTCTTCAAAATCTATTCCTTCTTGCTGCGCATACCCTTTACAAACAAGTCTGGCCTTATTTCTAATTACTTCTCCATTTTCATTCAATTTATTTTTGAAGACCCATTTATTCCTTATGACAATTTTATCTTTTGGTCTAGGAACCAATTCCCAAGTATTGTTCTTTTCGATCTGCTCAAGTTCTTCATCCATTGCTTTGACCTAGCATTCATCTTTGCATGCCTCTTTCACATTTTGTGGTTCAGTGGAAGAGAGTAATGCCAAATAGCTTGAAGCTTCTGCAATTCTTCTTCTTGTTTGTATTCCTTCTTCTTTTTGCCCCACAATCTGAGATTCTGGATGATTCTTTTGAACATATATGGATGGAGTCTTTTCTTCTATTCTTGTTTTCTCCTCTGGTCTTCTTGAGGTTCTTCTTCTTCTTGAGGTTCTTCTTCTTCATCATTCTTCCTTTGAGGGTAGCCTTCATCTTCTTCGATGTATTCATGATGAACTTGCCTAGGAATATATCCCTTCTCATCAACCACTACATCAATGCTGTCAACAATTCTGCCAAGTCTTTTATTGTAGCACTTGTATGCTTTGCTATGTGGAGAATAACCAAGAAGAATGCCTTCATCTGCTCTTGGTTCAAGTTTGCCAAGTTGCTCATCAGTATTCTTAATATAACATTTGCTCGCAAAGATTTTGAAGTGGTTCACCGAAGGAGTCTTACCACACCAGAGCTCATGAGGAGTTTGAGTGCTATTTACTCGGACATTTGTTTTGTTGAGAATAATAACCGCAGCATGTGCAGCTTCACCCCAGAAAGTTGCGGGAGTACCTGACTCATCAAGCATAGCAGGAGCCATTTGTTGGATTGTTCTGTTCATTCTTTCCACAACTCCATTTTGTTCAGGAGTTCTAGCTGTAGAGAATTCTCTTCTTATCCCATGTTCTTCACAGAAATCGAAAAATTCATTCGAGGTAAACTCCCCACCTCTGTCAGATCTGAGGCACTTAATTTGTGTCCTGATTCATTTTCAGCCAAGGCTTTGAAGGATTTGAATTTTTCGAATGCTTCATCTTTGTGCTTCATAAGTCCTAACCAGACAAACCTGGAGAAATCGTCAATGAATAATATAAAATATTATTCTCCTCGAGGTGTTCTTTTTTTGAATGGACCACAAGTATCTGTATGTACTAGCTCAAGAGGCATGCTAGCTGATCCTTCCTTCTCTGGAAAATTAGTTCTGGTTTGTTTTCCAAACTGACAAGATTTGCATGTAGTGTTGTCTGGAATTTTGATATCTGGAAGACCGTAAACTGCCTGATATTTGCATGCTTTCCTTATTTGTGAAAAGCTTATATGCCCCAACCTCCTATTCCATAGCCAGTGTTCATCATCCTTGCTCAAATAGCATTGTTGTGGTCTTTCTTCAAATATGTATAGATTATTTGGAGTCCTTCTTCCTTTGATCACTGTTTTACCTGTATCAAGATCACGAACACAACATCCATTTGATCTAAATATTACCTCTGTTCCTTGATCGCACATCTGACTGACACTCAGGAGATTATGCTTCAATCGATCAACATACAAAACATTTCCAGCTTTGACCTTCTCTTTTAATGGAGCAACACCTTTTCCTTTTATGGCTGCAGAGATATCGTTTCCAAAAGAAACTTTCTTCCCCTTTTCTAATGCGGTATATGACTCAAGCTTTTCTTTGTCCCCTGTCATATGCTTCGAGCATCCGCTGTCAATGTACCATAGACTTTCTTGACCTTCTGCATAAAAGGCTATCCCACATCTTTCTGGTTGTGGTTCCTTTATTCTCCATGTTCTGACATTTGAGGTTTGCTCCTTCTGAAATGTCTTCCAGAACCTGCTCCTGCATTCAGAGTCTTCATGACCAAAGTTATTACAAATAGAGCATTCAACTTCATTTTCAAGAACCGAAAAGTTGTTATAAGTTCTTTTCATGGTTCCAGTCATTCTCCCTCGCTTTTGAGCTTCTCTAGTCATGATTGTCTTGTAGGCAACACATTAAGCTGCTTTGTGACCGAAGTTATGGCAAGAAAAGCATTGGCCATTAAAGAAACTTCTGTGATAATCAGATCTGTCATCCAACCGATTGTAGCTTCTATTGATTCTTGGAGCAAATTAGGAAGATTTTACCTGAGGCTGATTGTAGCTTCTGTTTGTCCTTAAAGCAGTTTGTCCCCAAATTTCTTGATGGTCTTTATTTGTTCTTGAGGTAAACTATCCCTGATTCACCTGATGACTTTTATTTGGCCTTTGCTCGCTTCTCCGTGCTGCATCAAGATAACTTTTAGAGGTAGAGGCTTGAGAAGTTTCTCCATTATAGCCCAGACCTGTCTTGTTTAGTGGAGACCGTTGCACATTGATAATCTCATCCAAAGTTTCAGATCCTTTGACAAACTTAAGATTAATAGCTTTTGTTTTCTCAATCTCTTTTCTAAGACCAACAATTTCACCTTCTAGTTTTTCAAGATGTTTTTCCTTTTCATCAATTTGAAATTGTAGAGTATCAATGATCATATTCTTTTCTTCTATACATCTCTTGAGTCTAGTAATTTCATCATAAAGGTTATCCACATCTATAGCATCCATATAATCATCATCTTCAAATGCCATTAACAACTTATATTCATTACCTCGTTCATCTTCGTCATTGTTCGATAGACCATCACTATCTTCATGGGTGTAGTAGCTTTTCTTATTTGCACTCTGTTTCTTGTTCCATCTAGCAGGTTCCTTTCCTTTATCCTTATAAGGACATTTTGCAGCATAATGACCTACTCTTCCACAAGCAAAGCATTTAAAAGGTAACTTACCTCTGAACCTTCCAGAACCCCTTTGAAGATTTCTGACAAAATTTGATTCTTCTTCCTCTTCTTCTGGGACGTGGCTTGCTTCATAATAATATTCTTTTCCTGATGCCTTGAAAGCAGCTTCTCTTCTGTCTGATGGACCTCCCTTTCTCATTTCATAAGCAGTTAGAATTCCATGTAGCTGAGACATAGTAAGAATTCGTAGATTTTCCTTTTCTTCTATTGCAGATACTTTAGATTCAAACTTGGGGGATAATGATCTTAGAACCTTTTCAACCACTATAGCCACTTTTATTTCTTCACCCAAATTTTTCATACAATTAACAATCTCATCTACCCGAAGAAAATAGTTAGCCACACTTTCATCATTATACATCTTGAGAGTCTGATACTGAATCCTGAGAGTTTGAAGTTTAGCACGCTTTACCTGATCATCTCCTTCATAGCTCGTGACAATTGTGTCCCATATCTCTTTTGCGGATTTGTAGTGCATTACCTTCATGAATTCCATTTGGGATATACATCCTAATAGGGTACTGACTTCTTTCGCATTTGTTTCATACTTCTTTTTCTCAGCTGCATCTGTAGGAGTAGCTGAAGGAAAAGCGTAGCCTGTTTCTACGATGTCCCAAACTTCTGTACAAAGAGATTGAAGATAGGCAGTAACTCTTACCTTCCAATAATTGAAGTTTGTCCCATCAAAAACCGATGGCCTGATTGATGCTTCTCTCTCGTAGTTGCTCATGATGAACGATCTACCTTCAAGCGATCAAGCTTCTCTGAAGGACCTGCTCTGATTCCAATTGTTGGAAATAATACTAAAGGGGGGGGGGGGGGGGGTGAATCAGTATTATCAGATCAATAAAACTTTTTCAATGCTCAGAAACATATATGCTACTTCAGTTAAGTGAACCAGTGTGTACACGCTACTATGTCTAAAGAAAACAGCGTATAACCAGAAGACTTATAATTCAGTTAGTTTATCTTCAGTTAAGTGCATCAGGACATTATTCACCATATTAAGAGTAAACAGATGCAGTATAATAGAACAGATCATCACACAAAAACCACACACATGAACACCATGATATAAGGTGGAAACCCAATGTGGGTGAAAACCACCTGCTGCAAGTCGTCTCTATCTTTCTTTAATAAGAACTTCAGTTTACAATCTTTTGTACTGGTGCAGCCTTATACCAGTATGCAGGCTACAACCTGCAGAAGGCTTCAACCTTCTCTCGTTCTCCAAACTTCCTTGGAAGGGAGCTCCAACCCCCTTTGCTCTTGTACTAGCCAAGATACTAGTACGTAGGTGCTGGCCTACAATCCTCTTTCCTTCAGGTACCACTTTTCATCAATTTTCAGACTGGATACTCCTGAAGCACAACATTACAATCTGAAGACCATGATTCATTCATAAATCATTGAAGCATAAAAAAACCAATACTAGCATCATCAATCTTTGAATCACTGAACCACTGAAACCCTGTCAACACCTGTCACCAGAACACAGAGCAGACTACAGAACTCTGTAATAACAGTCAGACCCAACTGCAAACCCAAAAATCAAGCTTCTAAAGATATACGCTACTTCAATGAGAGCAACCCGCGTATACACGCGCTTTTACCGAAGACAACCTGCGTACAGATCTAAAAATAAATTCTTTCAACTTGCAGCTGTACCAGACATTAGTTAGACCCAGAACATAACATTGCGTCAGTATGTAGATCTAGAAATACGCATAAACAACCATAATAGTGCTTTTCAAACCATTTGATTCCGATCTCTCCTTAGATCTTGTTCTTCATCAACCGGTGAGATCTCTCCTTAGCTCAGATCAAGCAATGCATCATCAACCCATAACCTGCATACTGGATCTAATACTTCCTCAGATGTTTCAAGACATTTCAGATGCCCTTGCCTAATGATCTTCTTCTCCTTATATAGCCTTAGGCCTTGCTCAATACCTCGGGCCAAAACCATAGAAATCCAAAACCATCAACTTCACAACTAGGGATCGACACGTCCGTCGAGACACCATGGTCCAAATCCATAGGCACAACTTCCAAGGAATAACCGCCACGGACCAAATATGAGTTTTCCATATACACACTCTTTTACTGAAGCCAACCTGCGTGTACACGCGACTTGGGCTTAATGAACCTGCGTATATGAATTTTCTCTTCTTCTTATAGTCTGATCATCAATTCCTTGTTGCTGACCTTCTACACTATGATTTATCATCAGTGTGGTTTGCCATCAAGGACAACACTTGTCTCATAATGCCAACATTTTCAGCTTATTGGAACTAATGCCCAAGTGGTCAAGTTGGTTGGGTGGATTATTTGTGAGCTTTTTCGAGTTAAACAAGTGAACCTACTGACCGCGCTAGTCCACCGACGATTTGGCTAAAGGTCACTGATATAGTTAACTAGGCGAAAAATTTGTCAGTGTTAATGGTCGCTGACGGGTGAAAATATCACCTGGTTAATTGGATTGTTTGACTGCCAACTAGATGCCATGTGGCATGTTATAATTGGGCCATATGACCCCTCCTCATTGGTCCACTTCTCACTCAGTCAAGCCCAGTCAACACCACATGCCATCATCTATTTGGTCTATACTAATGACATCACTACTAATTGTGCCGATGATTTCATTATTTGTACTACCATGTGTCGAAACCTGATTGGTCCAATATCACTAACTATTATAGTGATCTCATCACCTATATTTCCATGTATTAGCACTTGATTTGTCCATACTACTAATTGTGTTATTGACATCATCATCGGTACAATTGATGTCATCTACCATGTGTCACCATCTTATTGGCATGTTGGTGCTGACCACACTACCACATCATCATTCGTACGACTGATGTCAACTTCCATGTGGTTGTTTGTGGGTCTTGCCTGCAAAAGTTTTAGTTGTTTTTCAAAAACTTCAGTGAGCCATAACTTTTGTATACGGTGTTGGATTAAGGTGTCGTTCACACCGACGTATTCAAAACGACGAGATCTTCGATTTGAGATAGGTTTCACTGAGTTTTGACGACTTCAAAAATTTGGCCTTTTAGTGATTTAGGTGGATATTGGTGGCCACCCACCTATTCCAACTAGGCATATAGTTGGTTTCATCAGTTTCCTTGATTATATAAACATTTACTATTTTTAGAATTTTTCCAAGTCCTAAACTTCCAGAGTTGTTTTGACCCTCTAAACGACATTTTTTTAAGCTCCACAATAGGCCCATAGTCGTAGGCAAGGGCATGCCATAAATCCTATAGTACTTGGAGAGACTTTTCTAATGAGGTACCATATGTGCCAAACAGGGATCATGTCCAAGTTACGACTCCAAGATGTTGGCTTCCCAACTAATCCCAATGAGGCCCACAAGCTCTTGGTGTTCCATCTCCTAGGGTTAGGGTTTTGGTTTTTTAGGGTTTCCTTTTATTGTTCAATAATAAAAAGGCCCTTGAGCCTCATTGTAACACATTTCAGAGGCATGTAACCACCACATCTCTTCTCATAGATAAGAAATGATTTCCAGAGTTAGTTCATTTCCAATCTGTATGTAAGAATCTTTCAGTTCTTTGATATTAATGAAATGAAGGTTTATTTCTGCTACATCTTTGTGTTTATGTTTATATTTGTATTTTTTTGTGTTCCTCCATAAGTTCGGATTAGTGTATTAGAGAATTTTTCTCTTTCTCTTTTTTTATTTTCATGTCCCCAACAAGGCCACGGTATAAGGAGTCAGGGCTTGAACTAGTTGATCCTTTGCAAGAACAACCTCACAAATCCCGATGGCCTCCCATGGCAGAAGAAACGAAATACGAGGGAGCACAAGATCCCTTCAAAATATTTCTGGAAGAATCCCTCAAGTAACAAAGGAAAGTGATGATGGATAAATTATCCCAGATACTTCGGCGGATGCCAACAAGTGGCTCATCTTCATCTAGTAGCCTCTCTGGAGGTGCCATTCCCTTCAAGGTACAAGTCAACTTTAACATTCCCATATTGGAAGGCCAAATATATGCATACATCGTAGATAGATGGTTAAATCTATTGGAAGGATATTTTTGGTTCATGATTTTTCCAATAGGGAAAAAATTACTTTTTCACTCCTCAAAGTCGCCCCCCATATCAAGGACTGGTGGGAAACCTACTGTGCATGGAGGGACGAGAGATAACCCTCACTATTTTCTACCACACCCACTTGGAATTATTTCTGAGACACCATCAAGGAATAATATTACCTCGTAGGGAGCTATGAGGACAAGTGCATATAATGGAATATGATGTGGAAACAAAGGGATCCTGATGTGCATGAGCTAGTGAATCTTTTCCATACCATGTGTACAAAGTTGGGTACCAAATATTCTAAGAAACATCTGGTGCTCAAGTACCGTAGTTGTTTGCATAAATACATTCAAAAGGAAATTAAGTTCCTGGATATCTCCTCGCTTTGTGCAATGTGCCGATATGATGCCAATATTAAGTAGAAATTTAGGTAGAAGAAGTGATACTTTGGATCTACGAACCCAAAGCAGATAAAAGGAACCCCTAAGATATAGAGAAAAGGGCAGATTCTGGCCTCGAACTCCGGGATAACTCCTTGAAACTGCAAGCCAATAACAATGGGAAGGCAAAGAAAGACATCAGGAAGTGGTGTGAGTTCCATAAAACACCCACTCACAACATGAACGAGTTTCATGCGATGCATGCACTGGTGGTCGTGCTAAAAGACTCAAAGACAGATGCATGCACTGATTCTGAGCTGAAAATCAACAGGGGAACTAAAAAGGGAAAGTAGATCATTGATTTCGAATACATTATGATGGTATCCACCACCAAGCTCCAAAAGGCGGAACCTGAGGATCCATAAGAGGGTGAGCACCTCTTCCACTCATAGATGCAGGTAAAAGGTTTGCCATGTAGTTCATCATTGACAATGGGAAACAGAAGTACCTAAACTCAAATGACGTTTTTAAGAGATTGAAGTTGCCAACAACCCTACACCCATAGTCATAAACCATTAGGTGGCTCCACCAAGGGAGAGATTATTGTGTCAGCCAATAGTGTCGTATGCCTTATAGCATCAAGCCCTTTGCATATGAGGTATTGTGTGGTTTTTCCCCTCTAGAAGTCTGTGATTTTTTATTATGTCATCCATACATATGGAAGTGTCATTTTATATATGAATCTAGATCTTGTTATGTTATTATTACTTTGGGTCAAAAATTGTACAAGATACCAGAGATAACACCACATATCACCCTTTCTTTAATCTCTGCTATACAATGTAGTAAGATCATTTCCCAGACCGAGAAATTTTTCTTCCTTATGATTCACCCTCAGAACAAGAGGAATATTGTGGCCACATCCACAACCTCTAGATAGGGCTCCTCCACATGACAACAATAGATGGAAAAGGTCATAGGTGAGTACAGGGACATCTTCACCTCACCCACATTGGTACCCCTACATTGTCAGGTCAAGCACTCCATCGATCTGATCCCTGACATGTCGCTACCTAATGGACTAATTTATCGATGCTCTATTCTAGAGAACAATGAGATCAAGGGACAGATTCAAAAGTTGTTGTATAAAGGACATATTCAGCTAAGTTCATCACCATGTGGGAGCCCGATTGTAATGGTACAGAAGAAGGACAGAACCTAGAGTCTCTGTATTGAATAGCGAGTGCTTAATAAGAGCATTGTCTGGAATAGGTATCCAATCCCATTAATTGATGACCTTCTACACCAGCTTAAGGGGGGAAAATATTTTAGCAAGATTGACTTGAAGTTTGGAAGACTACCTTCAAATCCAAGGAGGGAATTTTCAAATGGTTGGGTTGATGAATGCCACCCACAACCTTCATGTGGTTGATGGATGAAATCTTGTATACCTTCACTAAATCATTCTTGGTAGTGTACCTGGATGACATTCTAATCTTCAGCCAAAGTTGGGAAGAGCACGTACACCATATTCGACAAATCCTATAGACCCCGCAAAAACACAAATTGTGTGCCAATTTGGAGAAATGCACTTTTGGTATGAGTCATGTTTAATATATGGGGTACATCATTGATGAGAGGCTTGTGCATGTGGACCAAAACAAGATACAAGTTATTCGATATTGGCCTGCCCCAACTACTCTACAACTTTTCCGGGTCTTGCCAATTTCTATCGCAGGGTGTTGGGATTCTTTCATATCACTTGGCCTTTGAGTCAAGTCACCAAGCGAGGAGCCAAAAGAAAAGTTCTTTTGGTCTAAATCCCAATAGAAGGTGTTTGTCAAGTTGAAGAATCATCTTCGATATACACCAACTCTTGTAGGTTTTAACCCAATGTTAGGGTCCTATAAATTATAGGATCTCAAGGTGATTTAGTATTTTGTAATTGTAATTTCATATTGTACATAAATTTCAATATTAAGGTGATTTCCAAAAATATGAAAAAAGAAAATAAAAATAGGGTATGTTTAAAAAATAAATAAGAAAAAAAAGAAATATGAACCCCACAAAAGAAAAAATACAAAATAGTACTGAAAGCACTGCAAGTCTAAGTGCCACTACTGATAAGTTAGTTCTTTTTAATTCATTATCAAATAAGGTTGTGCGAAAATTGTTTTTGAATGCCACAATGACTAGAATTTTGTTCAAATCATATAGTTTAATCATGATTGAACACATTTAAATTTCTGTTAAATAGGTTAGTGAATTGTTGACACCTAATCATAGGGATTGGGTGAACAACTGTAATTAGTGTAAATAAATAATAGGGAAAAAGGAAAGTCATCGGGAGATGAACTGAACAGTGACTCCCTCTTGTATATAATAATGAACAACCTGAATGAATAATATGATTACATTTGAGAAATTACCTCCTGGTCTGACATTGTATCAGACCCATTGCCATTTTTGGCTTCCCTCTCTGCTTTATAGCTCCCTTCTACTTATGTTCTACCTATTTTGCAGAATTGACCTCTTGCAACCACTCATGACGTTCAACTGGTTATGTGAGGCAACTACTCCACAAGCGCAGTTGAGATATCACTCCCACACCTGTATTCATGTTGCCTACCGATATACCTCTCATGGTTTCATCACTCTCTTGGTTTCATAGTGTTAAACACAGGTGCGATGAATGAAATTCTCTTATGACTGTGTATCGGTGTTCTAGACCCCAATCGGGTATTTTTCTCTATTCATACATTTTATTTATAAATCACAGTCAATTAGTGTTAAGTGTTAATATTGAGTTTAAGTGCTAAACCTTTCCTTAAGCACCTTTATTAAAAGTATGAATTAAGCACGTGGGTGGTATTGATAAGTGGTAAGCGGTATCTCACACGCCCTAAAGGCTGTAAACGATATTCCTAAAATTCAGACGATTAACCTTAGCGGGCGACACATAGCATGGGAAAACCACTTTTATCACGTGTTCTCGACCTAATATCGGTCGTAGAAGATGTCACGTGAGATTGCGTGATAATCGTTCAATTGGATGGGTCACATTGATTGTGGGGATCGTCCGGGTTAGTTGGTGAGCGGACAAAGCGATATCCATTGGATCTGGAGAAGTGAGATCAATGACACGGATTAAAGTGCTTGATAAAAGGAGAATTCATCAAAGGACCAACAGTGATTGGTCAGATAAGCAAGACCCTCAGGGGGTAAATCCATGTACAGAAGCAGATTTAAGCACAACTGATTGGTTACAAATTTAAACAGTAGTCGAATTACAAGCTACCACCTCATTTTTTTCAACCTCCTACGTCATTTTTTACCAGCGGAAGAGTGATTTTGTTTTACACAGTAGACATTTTAAAAATGTACCCACTGATATCTGTTGTGGGAGAGGTTCTCAATGGGAAGGAGAACTATCCTGAGTGGTCTCGAAAAATCAAGCACACTCTCATTTATAATGATTTGTGGAAAGGAGTGTGTGTTGGAAACAGAGACAAAGAGCTAGAACAACCTAGCTCAGACAAGGAATTCACCATTTGGGAAAATAAGAATAGCAAGGCTTATGCATTGAATGCAGAATTAGTAAATGAAGAGGTGAGTGTTATAGCTCCAAATCTCACTCTTATGGTTTGTGATGCTGCACTCATGGCCTAGGCCAACCCCTCCTTCCAGACCTGGTCCTAAAATTTAAAAAACAGTGTTTTATTCCCTATACGCGACATTGCCCTAAGTTAGACGCGTGTACACGCGGGTCTGTGTATACCCAACCCACGTGTATGCATTAAAACACTTAAAAAAATAAATAATTCCTCATTTTCAGGCGGAGATCGTGGGTTTTACCTGCTGGATCACCTGTTAGTGCCCGTGGCCCAACTGTTCCCAAAAAACTCCTAACTAAAAAACTACTTTGGAGATGGTATAAAAAGACATCAAAGGGAAGGCCAAAGGGGAGAGAAAAAGAGAGCAAGATTATTATGTTGAGATTTTCCCCTTAGACCAGGTCTGAAGTCCTTGGTGCTTTCTGCACTTCCCCAATATGGTCGCCAATTTTGG
Source organism: Pinus tabuliformis (assembly GCA_031772625.1). Classification (NCBI taxonomy): domain Eukaryota; kingdom Viridiplantae; phylum Streptophyta; class Pinopsida; order Pinales; family Pinaceae; genus Pinus; species Pinus tabuliformis. The sequence continues at coordinate 144,603,932 of CM062808.1, read as the reverse complement.
TTGAAGGTGTTATCACTGAAAATATTTCAAAGGAAAAGGAGAGCAGAAATCTTCATCAAATTCAAGCAAGGCAGCTCCTCAATTAAGCAAGGTATTTTCTTCCAAGTTGTTTTGTCTAAAGAAATTCCAAAGGAGAAAATGTCAAAAGAAAGGAAAATATCATCATCAGTACAACCATCACCAATGTACAAGAATGACAGAAACAAGGCAGCCGGCAGTCAAGAAGAAAGACAGAGCTTTGAGGAGGATAAGGAGAAATTTTGAAACCAGCTACAAATCCACGTTTTCGTAGCGCAGACAGTGTAAAAATCCTGTTTTGCGCTACGAAATCAGTGTTTTCGCAGCGCGTTGCGAAACCCCTGTAGCAGCCTGTTTCAGCAGAGAAAACAGTTTTACTAGGTAACTTCCAGAAGTTTTTCAGAGCAGCTGAGAGATCAATTTGGCAAACTGAAAGAGGTTTTTCTTCCTAAAATTTTGAATTACAAAAACCTCTTTCAGATTCTTCAATTCCATTCTGAGGTGGGAGAAATGTGTGGTCAAAGTTGCGCTACGATACTACTGTAGGTGCAGTTTTTCATCTCCTGTTTTACACCTGTTTTTAAAAGACTTATTCTGGGAATCTGGAGAAGTGTTTCAAAAACCAAAAAGAGGTTTTTGTTCAGAAGGGATTGTTTCAAAAAAACCGCCTTCAGTTTCTCCAAATACATTTTTTACGAGAAGTTATGACCTCTGTCCCAAGACCTATTTTTCAGCCAGAACAGAGCAAGGGACAATTTCCTGTTTGACACGTGTTTTTCAAGGACAGATTCCGAACAGCTGGAGGAATGTTTTAAAAAACCGGGAGAGGTTTTTGTTCTAGACATCATGGGCTAAAAAAACCTCCTTCCGTTTCGTAAACTGTGTCATGAATGAAGAAATAAAGGCTCTGCAATTTTCAAGGATCTAAACCTAAAAACAGGGAAACATGTTCCCTAATTTCTAGGGTTTGTCATCAGCAGTTGGGTGACCACGTGGGAGGCTTCATCAAATTCGACTTCATGGAGTTTTAGGTGTCAAATAATGCTTTAAATGCTTAGATAAGGTTGTTGAATCATGATAAGGAGTTACACTCCTAGTTGGATTAGGTCTCTAGGACTGCTAGTTAGGTGTCATTTGCATTTAATAGTTAGTTTTGAGTGTCATTAGGTGTCAGGTCAGGTAGAATTCGAATTTTTCTCATCCTAGAAGAGGAATCCAAGTTGTGTAAAGAGCTCTATATATAGCAGAACAGCTGATGTACAAAGGGTTGGAAAATGTTATAGAAAAAGACTACTTTTGTAAATGCTATGCAGTGATTGATATATACAGAAGCAGTTGGACTTTTCTGAAGCTGAGATTCTTAGTGTACTTCAGTGAGCTTCATCTTTTTTCTTTTATATGCTTTACTTCCATAGTATTAATGCTTATTACTCAGAATTCATGGTGGAACATGCTCTGACTTCCTTTAAGTGTTAAACTATGGTGAATTGAGTTTTTGAGTCCTATCTTTGGATGTTTTTCTTCAATGTTTTAATACTTAATACTCAGAATTCATGGCTATTCATGCTTTGACTTCCTTTAGGTATTAAACTATGATATATCACTTTAGATTCTTTCCTTTTAAATACCTTGATGTATCATTACTCAGAATTCATGCCCACATGCTCTGACTCCTATGAACTTCAAGTTATTAAGACTTTTTTGAATGTGTCACTCTTTCATTGAAGTATATACAAGCCTCAGTTTTATAAGAAGAGTTATTTGTTATCCTTATCTCTGTCACTGACTCCATAGCCCAATGGTAGCAAGTCTCCATCTTCCAACCTACAAACATATAAAATCACAAACCATAGAGTTAGCCATCTATCCATATCTTTAATCAATATCATTAACCCTTTGAGAGAGCCCTCTCAGGTTGAGGAGGCTAAGCCTCAGCCAAAAGTTGGTTTGAAAGAGTTACATAAGGTCTTCCTGATTAGCAGCCTATCAAGAGCATGATTTTGTGATAACATTTTGGTGCGTCTGCCGGGAGCCTGAAGATTACTCATTCCCGAAATTATGAAGCTGAACTTCTGAAGGTAGCAGGAGCTCAGAAGGTTTTTTGAGGCTGCAAATCTACCTTGGCGACTCCATTGTTGAAGAATTCAAAATTCATACATTCATGGTGATTCCACTGGAGTTATGAAGGACCCAGAAGCTACCATTCTTAGTTCAAGGTATGCATGCATAGATTTTTCAAGAATTCATGGTTTCCCAAATCATTTTCCCAAGGATGCATATTTTCTAAGGAATGGTCCCAAATTTAATGGAGAAGATTTGAGTTTAACTCTGAAGCATATCTCAGATTTCTGTCATTTTGCTGGGCTTCTTAGAGTTAAACATGAAGATGTTTGCATTATGTTATTTTATGATTCACTTCAAGGGAAATGCAAACAATGGATTGAAAGCTTTCCTGCCAAATCCATTAAGTCATTTCAAGACCTTTGGCTCATGTTTTTGGAGGAATGGATAGATAGGTCAGAGTTGGTGACAGACTCTCCTTCAGTTGAGGGTTTCAAACAATGGAATGATGATCATATTAATGAAGAAATAGGTGAAAATTTTTCTTTGTCCTTGTCCTCGTATCTAAAGTCCTTTGACTGCAAGGCAGAGGATAAGATGAGCTTTTTGGATGAATTTGCTGCGGACATTGAGAAAGAAATTGAAGGTTTAGAAGGTCAAATTCATGCATATAGTTTCCATAATCATGATCATTATTTTCAGAAGCTTTCTATGACAAAACACAAGGAAAGAGTGTTGGTTCCTTTCTCTTTTACACTTGAGGAAATGCACACTGCTGTTGAAGATCAGTTTGCACAGCCAGAAGGTTACAAGAAGAATCAAGTTGTTCATGTGTTCTGGGATCCTATAGCTGATTACATGGAAGAGTTTTACTCTCCAGTGCTTCAGTTTACTTATAAAGATCAGAGACAATTTCAGTGGCAGCGGTCATCACACTGTCAGATTGGCTCTGAACTCCAATGCGGTCAAAGAAATAAAATATCAGATAAAACAGAGGATTGGCTACATTGGAAATTTCATATTGATTGAGCAGAAAGAAATTGAAATTGTTAGGGTAGGTAGGTATAGGTAAATTCAAATAAGCGCAAGGTCAACTGAGCATTTTTCATTAGAAGTAGCTTTCCTTCTCCTACAGTCATGCTTGTCAAGAAAATTTCTGTTTGTCAAATAAATTCTATAAGGCACTGGAACTGCAGGTTCTTAGTGCACCACAAGGGCACACTATCCCAAGTGGAGCCACTGTTATCACTGAAAATGTTGTTGCCAATTTTTTTTAGCCTAGCTTAAAGACAGGGTGTTTTCGCAGCGCCTGAATTCCTTTTTAGCAGTTTCGCAGCGCTACATGTTTAGGTGTTTTCATAGCATGCTACGAAATTGGGGATTTGTTTGAGTTTTCAGTAGAGGTTAAAATCCTAGCAGGGCTGTTGATCCAAAATGGCCAATGGAAGGATTCATTGAGTTCAACCAAGTTATGTGTAAGGAATGGAAATGAGCTGCCCTTCTATATCACTCACGTTCCAAGTTGGCGGTAATGCAACATGTCATAATATGGGTGCTTGCAAAGAGACGGTTGACAGTTGTATAAGCGAAAGTTGCGGTGGTTATGAGGTGGACATAATGCACTTTCAATAGGAACCGCAATTCCAGGTCGTTTGTCTGGCACCAACATAAGTGATAATACAAATGGCGCTGGAGGAAATAGGTTTGCCCATTTGGTTAATCTATATGCATCCACATAGTCGGTGTCTTGATGGATTGGATCCTCTTTGTGGCAGAGTCTAAAGATATTTTTGATCAGAAGGCAAGTGATAGAGATTGGATTGATGTGCAACTTCGGTGGGGAGATTATGATTCTCATGACCTTGAACGGGAGCGTATAGGAAAGGGCCTGCAACTTTATTCTTCGGAACCAACAGAACCGTATTTGTCATCTCAAAATTGTGTACAATAATAATGGGTATTTGTTACGGTCAATATGTTCAGTTGATGCAGAGTGTGATAAGGTATTGATTGTATTTCTATTCCGAACCGTGGGTATCAGAGAAAACGCAGAACTAGGTATCAGAGGTAGCCAAGAAGGTAATAGTAGTCGAGTTGGATCCTCGTATGGTGCTGGAATTGCAGCGCAGGGTACAAGGCACAAGCAGTGCCATTCGGCTGCAGGTCATTCAAGGAGATGTTCTCAAATGAACTGCCTTATTTCGATGTGTGTGTAGCAAATATTCCTTATCAGATATCTTCTCCGCTTACATTTAAATTGTTATCACACAGACCAATTTTAGATGTGTCGTTATCATGTTCCAAAGAGAGTTTGCTATGAGACTTGTTGCAAATCCAGGAGATAATTCGTATTGCCGGCTTTGAGTGAATACTCAATTGCTAGCTCGTGTTTCACATCTCTTGAAAGTTGGCAAGAACAATTTCAGGCCTCCTCCAAAAGTTGACTCCTCGGTTGTACGTATTGAACCCTGTAATCCTCTTCCTCCAATTAGTTTCAAGGAATGGGATGGCATGGTTCGCCTCTGTTTTAATTGTAAAAATAAGACTTTAGGGGCGATCTTTAGGCAAAAGGCTATCTTATCACTACTGAAAAAGAACTTCAAGACATTTCAAGCATTGCAAGAAGCATGTCAGAAGACAAATGAGTCTGAGAACAATTCCAGAAGATATGGATATTCTCGATGAAAAATTGCTTGAGAATATTGATGATACAACTGTCAAAGGTTTGAATGGATACAGATTTACGCACGGATCCTTCAGCTAGTACCCAAGATTGAGAACTTCCGTTCCACCCTAAGATGTATCAAGTTTTGGGCAAAGAGGAGAGGAATATATTCACATACTTTCGGGTTTCTTGGAGGAATACACTGGGCTGTGCTTGTTGCACGGGTTTGCAAAATGTTTCCAAATGCCACCGTCAGTATGCTGGTTTCAAGATTCTTTTGGATATATGCACATTGGCAGTGGCCAACTCCAGTGACATTGGTGGAGACTCAGCCTGATTATTCTGATGGATCAGATAGACATCACCATATGCCAATTATCATACCAGTGTACCCCTATAGTCGCTGCAGTTACAATGTTACAAAAAGCACCCTAAAAAAACTCAAGTCAGAATTTTCACGTGGCTGGGATGCAATAATGAAAATGGAGTTAAATTGGAGCACTTTTCCAAACAGTGGTGACTGGAATGTACTCTTTGAACGGTTTCCTTTCTGCTCTAGTTATGATTTTTTCATTCAAATCCATGTTACAGCTTCAGATGAAGATGATTTTCAGAGTTGGAGAGGGTGGTTTGAATCATGTTTCTGTCATCTTCTCTTGAAGTTTGAAAATCTTCTAGCATACTGTGATCCAAATCCATACCCATATTTTGACAAGAATCTAAAGGAAGCCACCAACATGGTAGTTTTTCCATAATGACCAATAGCAACAGCTGCAACCAGTGGGTTTGTCTACGATGGCAGTATCTTTCAAATGGTGAACCGTGAAGCCTAGCAAACAGCAGCTATTCAATTTTGTGAGGATTTTAGAGGAAGACAGTGTTTTTTAAATCACACAGCAGTTTCGTAGCGCGCTACGAAACTGCTGTAGGTGGTGTTTTTAACATAAACAGGCAGTTTGGTATACAAGCGGGAATTTTAAAAAGAGAGACACCTGTCCATCAATACAGCCTATAGCTCATCCAGGATGTGGCAATCCGCTCTATTTTGGTTAATGAAAGGTTAAAAGCATACTCCTTTGGATTCGAATATGTTGAGGCAAACCAAAGACCGACAATGAGGAACAGTTTCCTATATTTCAGGGTGTGGGAGAACATGTTATATTAAAGGCAAACAAGCAACTACAGACACCTGTCACAGCCAAACTTAAAGAAGCCATTTGTCAGAGGATGAACCTGTTCTCTCATTTTCCTCGCAGGAGCACCAGTTTGATTGTAATAAATGCTATTTCCAGCATGATGTAGAAGTAGAGTTTTAATTGTTTTAGGATTCTAGCGCTGTCAATGAATAGTCAGCTGTAATTATTAGTTAGTTAAAGGTTAGTAGGTGTCATCATAGGTAGAATCGAGCTCCCCTCATGCTGGAGGAGGAAGCTCCAGGTAGTTAGAAGCATATTCCTATATATGGCTAGATCATCTATGTATTCAGGGATGGATGTTTTGATAAAAGACAAGACTATTTTGGTTTATGTATAGCAGATTTCAGTAATGCAAATAACTGTTGCTTCTTCTCAGGATTCACAATAGATCTAATGGTTCAAATGTATGATGGTTTATTCCCTTTAGTGTTCTTTTACAGTCTTGTTACAGCATAATCACTCAGAATTCATGTTTAATGCTCTGACTTCCTGTATGCTTTGCAAGCTGTGTTTTATGTAAGTTATGTTTGAACATTAGATGTAAAGTGCCCTGACTTCTATGAAAGGATAGTGTTTTGTTTGCTGAGATGTGTGAGACTCCATAAGCCCAATGGGAATCATTTTGATATTTGTCCAGCCAGCTTATTTTTCATGTGTCTTGTAAGAGTTAGCCATCTTGTTCAATATCAATAAC